>JAUJYP020001334.1:4940000-6140000 GCA_030674075.2 Linum usitatissimum
AAGTACACGACTCTACCGCTAAAACCACTTTACTTGGACTTTGAAATAGACTAATTGAATTGGTCATTTGCGAGCTATTCAGAGTGAAACTATTATGGAAATAAAAAGGGAAATAAAATTTCCTACTCCAAGTTAAATCATCTCTGTTTTTTTTATCATCCTAACATGTAAATTTGAACCAAATTTCTATGTAGGTGGATTAGACCCCAAAATCATTTATATAAACCCCCTAGCCAAACTACTCCTAATGAGTATATAATATATACTTCCATTTAATTGTGATGTTCATCTAGTTAGAATGGATTTGGTGTAAGAAATGTACTTGTGATGTACATACATATTCTCATGTGTACACGTCTCATACATGCCCTTAAACGGCTTCTGGAACTTGTATGAACCTTAAGCAGAATCCGATTATGGTTAACATTGAGTTATAACTCTTTGTAAAAGAACATTGAGGTTATAACTCTATATACAGAGTTTTACAGTAGTACTGTTAAATAATCTGACAGAAGAAGGGTTCTTTTGGTGAAAACAAAGAAGAAGAAAAGTAAAAACATTCCAAGATAGCAGTAACTTTGGTGAAACAATCTGACACTTAATTAACAAAATCAAACTACTGATAGAGATCATAGTCCAACTCCAAAGTCGAAAACTATGGTGTAGAATCATACAAATGTTAGCAAGTTCTTACACTTATTCACTACAAAGGGAAAGAAAAAGCATAACGTTAACATACCACTCTGTTTGCTTGACCAAAATACCAAAACATTCCTGTGATTTTCCTAATCCGAACCCCGAACTCTAGCAGATCGGAAGTTTGCGATCACTTTGGCACAACAGCAATTGCACTGGTGACCAGATACTGAGGAGCCGCCCAGATCAAGTATCCTTGAGAGTAAGGCTTTGCACCATATCTCCCAGCCTTTCTAGTGAACGTCACAGAATATGTTGCCTTCTGATTCAGCCTGCTGAAAGCAATCTTCTTGGGACTCACCTTAACATCAACTCCTTCCGGCGCGATCACCTTGGCAATGTAGACCGAATTCGCCAGTCCGACATTTGTCACGGTTCTCGAGTAAGTCAGAGGTGCGGATCCCAGTTTGATCGAGAATGTAGGGTAGTTGAGCTGAGCTTCAGGAATGCTCGAATTCCCGCAACGCACTTTGCGGTTTACGATCGTCGAAATTTGACTGTTCAAGTAAGCCAACCCGCATAGGTAAGGAATGTAGTCATTCGGGCTGAGGTCGTAAACCAGCCCCGGATTAGCAGCTGCATTCGGATTAACATGTCCCGCACCAACGGCGAACAAGTTCGCCTTTTTAAGCTGTTCGTCCAGTATAGGCAAGTCGCCGAGATTCGAGAGGTGGGCGGTGGTCATCATGGCTGATTTGATCGCGGCGGGGGACCAACCAGGGTGAACACTCTTGAGCAGAGCAGCAATGCCGCTCAAGTGAGGGCAAGACATGGAAGTTCCGGAGATCATATTGAACGGGATGTTGTCGGTTATGTTGTCGACCGAAACCGGCCATGCAGCTAGGATGTTGACTCCAGGGCCAATGATGTCAGGTTTCAGGATTCCTGGAGATTCAATGCTGGGGCCCCTGGAGGAGAATGAAGCTACTTGCGGGGAATTCGGGTTACCAAGTATGGTCCCTTTGAAAAAGATTGTAGCTTTCGGATATTTCGTCGAGTTGATATATGATTTGATTGCTTGACCGGCTAAAAATCCGACGTGTGATGCAGGGAGGACATGAGCATCTGCTAATGTATCAAACCCACTAGGTTGATCGTTCATCAGAATCATTGCAGCTCCACCTTTGTTTTTCACTTCCTGTCCCTTGGCAATTCTGGCAATATCACCCCCTCTTTCACACAGGACGATTTTGCCCCTGACGGAATTGCTCAATGTGTTGGGCCCACAGAATTTTGCACCTTTTCTTTTCCTGTTTGTACCTAATATACGGGTGGTTAATGAATAATATAAAATCGAATTGAATTATTAAAATGTAATGGTTTATAATTTTTCAATTTAGTTTGTACCTGCATACACAAGTGGCAGGAATTGTTGGGAATGGAATTTCCTGTCCTGGAAAAGAGATTGACCATCAAATCCTGATTTGCTCCCAATCACAACCGTTGTCTTAATCTTCCTATCAATCGTGCTAGCTCCGACGGTTAAAATCCACGGTGCCTCGTTCGACACCGAGGATTTTACCGGGCCAGCGTTTCCTGCCGAACAGCTTACGAAAACGCCCTTCTGTATGGCTCCGAATGCACCGAGCGCAATTGGATCTTTGTAGAAGGGTTCTGTATCGCCCCCGAGGGAAAGAGAAAGCACATCAACCCCGTCGGCTACCGCACTGTCCATTGCTGCAAGTATAGCCGCACCGGTACAACCGAGCTTCTCGTCGCAGACTCTGTACATTGCAATGTGGGCTAACGGTGCCATCCCAACCGCGGTCCCGTTCGCCTCACCGAAAGCATTTGCCCACGGGATCGCATTTCCAGCTGCCGTGCTGGAAGTGTGCGTCCCGTGGCCATCATCATCCGACGCATCCGGATTATGCGAGACGAGATTCCTAGCGCCGATTAGCTTGTTGTTACATTTGGCTCCTCGTGGTAGCTCGCATTTGCCTTTCCATTTCGCAGGAGGAGGAGGCATGTGGTTGTCTCTGAACGACGGGTGGTTGGGTGCTATACCGGTGTCGAGAACTCCAATAATTACGCCTTTACCCCCGCCGTTTTTCCAAGGGTTCCATAACCCTTTGTTCTGCTGCAGCCCCAGGAACTCTGGAGTGCGAGTTGTGTGTAAAGAGTAAGTCTTGTCCATGTGTACTGAGAGGACCCCTTCCTTTTTTTCCATTTCCTTCACTTCGTATTCGGTCAGCCTGGCAGCGAATCCTGTCGCGATATTGCGGTAGGAATGGACCATTCTGGTAGTGTCCTGATCATCATTTGAGCTTGTTGTCGGAGTCTGATCGGGAAGGTAGGAAGTGTACCATTTGTTCCAAGCTTCTTCATCTTCTTGTTGCAAGGTGGAACTTTCTGGCTTCTCCAGGAACACAATGTAAGTGTTCAACTGGCCGCGGTTGGATAATTCGGAGGAGAAGCAAGATGGCAGTGAAGCAAGACTGATCAGAATCGCTAGAGTTGCTATAACCATCGTCACTGTCATCCTGTTCTTCTCCATAATTCCTTTGGATTGTTTGTGGTGTTTGTTTGTGTGTTGCACTGGATATGTTTTGTAACGAACATTATATAGTGGTGGAAGTTGATGTACAAACGGAGTTAACTTCACTAATTTGGAACGTGGCCGGCAATGCTGAGGTGCATCCAAAGCTGAGTCCACCGGCCAAAATTTTTGGACATTTGTAAGGCGATTGAACTTATGTGTGATGGGAAAACCAAGGGGAGCAAGCAAGCAAGTGAGATCAATATGGATTCTCGAGCCAAGGATATTGCTACTCGGATCCGATCACGGAGCAATTTGGGCCATTAAATCTCGGCTTTTGTACATAGTGTGGTATCACACTTACTTAGTATAGTAATTAATATAATAAATTGTACAATACTTAGTATACTATTTAGTATAAATATTTGATTTATTTGACTGTGAAATGTCAATTTTACCCTGTGTTTTTAGCCGTTAGATCTAAAACACGTTTTTTGGATGGTTGAGATTATATGAGTTTTCCGGATCAAATCCAATTTCTATTTCTCTGACTCCAGATTCGAACTCGTAAGCTGTTAACATTTTATGGGTTAGAGTTTAGTAAGCATCAGCTATATGTTGTTGTTTTTATTTTTTATTTTTTTAATAGTATAAGGTATATTTACATTGTTCATATAGTTAAGAGTGAGGTGTCTGTCCATTTGGCAAGCTTTGCTGAAGACGAAATATCAGCCAAATATATTCCATAAATAACAAGGGAGGTGTCCAGAAGTAAGCTCCACCATTATTACAATTAGAATTATTAACTAGACTTTCAACTATATGTTATATAATAAATATCAACCACCCACAAATTAGCTAGAAAAAAAACAAAATCAGTCTTTATGAAAACTTATTATCTTTTTGTACCTGAATTCATATGGGGAAGAAACGTGCAAACACCTCCTAGTTCCTATTTTTATTTTTTTTCGATGAATTATTTTTATTTTTTCATTTTAAGATTTAAATAATTTTTATTTATAAATATTTTAAGATTTAAATAATTATCATTGTATGCATAAATTTGTCAGATGTAGAGTTCGCATAGTTTCTTCATCTTCTACCAACTTTCCCGATTTATGATATATTTAAAAGAAATAAAAAGTTATTGCATATGAAAGATTTGAAATAAACACTAAAGAATTTCCTGAGGTCATCCTGATTTATTTTTCTTATTAATTGATACTAGAATTATCCGCGGAATATTGATGTCATTCAGGTGGTGGAGATTGCCTATGATCGGAAGGTGGGAAGGCCTCAGTGGGAGACTGGCCGGAGTTTGGTTGGAGAAGAAACGGCGGAGGATGGGCAAGGTTGTGAGGAGGCTGGTAATGATGTCAACGACCAACACCAAACTTCCAAGGTTCACTTTATTAATTATGACGAAAATAATTGATGCGTTAAACGATACATAAATCATCAAAAGTTATCTAGTCGCCAGAACAGGCACAGCCAACAAAGGTTTGGCTTTCTGCAAACTGATCCCAAACTTCTCTTCCATATCCAAACTCTCCGGCTCGACTCCATCCTTCAGCTTCCAGTCAAACCAATGAACTAACGAACCTAACATCATATGCAACATCCTCATTGCCAACGGCAATCCAGGGCAGATCCTTCGTCCCCCACCGAACGGTATCAACTCAAAACTATTCCCTCTATAATCGACCTCTGATTCCATGAACCTCTCCGGCATGAATGAGTTTGGATTGCCCCATGTGGCCGGATCTCTACCAATAGCCCATGCATTCACCAGAATTTGTGCTCCCTTAGGCACGGTGAAGCCGGACACTTCCACGTCGAATCCTGCCTTGCGAGGAAGGAGAGGAACCGACGGGTGTAGCCTAAATGTCTCCTTAATTATTGCTTGTTGGTAAGGTAATCGAAGGATGTCTGATTCTTGAAGGTGATTGTCTCTTCCAATAACTCTGTCGAGTTCTTCCCTTGCTTTAGCAAATGTGTTTGGATTGCGGAGTAGCTCTACCATTGCCCATTCTAATGTGCTCGAAGTTGTATCAGTACCAGCCACAAATAGATCCTATATAGTAGTCAAAAAGCTTATTAATATCAGAGATAAAAATAATTAGGAGCGCTTCGATATACGTGAATATTTCCTATTTAAACACACACAAAAACTCATGTTATGAATCCTAAACCCCTTACAATTTATGGGTACTAAATAATAACAAATAATGCTAACTTCTTAAAAACTAAATCTTGATTTTCAAACAGCATATAATAAACATAAAATTTAAAATGTATCCTATCATAAGTCCAAATTCATATATCTTAAACCCTAATATAATACCTTAAATTTTGAACATTAAACTAAAACGTAATCTCTAAACTTTTAATTTTAAACACTTAATATGTTAAAAATATGATGCAGAGTACTGAATTCCGACATGTGCCGAAACGTTATTAAAAGAGGTATGAAATGATCGATGAGGTGAAATTAATGAAAGTCTCACCAAGAACAAGTGCTTGATGAGATCTAGATCCATTGAAGCTTCAGCATTCTCTTGATCAACAATGTCCAGCAACGTATCCAACATGTCAGTGCACGTTACATACTCCTTGGACTTCCGACTCTCGAACCGTTGGTCGATTACCCTTGCAAACAAAACGAACACCTTCCCGAAAAGAGTCCTCATTTGCCTATGTATCCCTTTCAAATCCAACTTACCCAATAGGGGGAAGTAGTCTCCCAAGTTGGCCTTCCCAGCTTCAGCCATTATACTCCTCGCCACTTCCTCAAACTCTCTTGCATCCTCGGACGACCCTTCATCCGTCATATCCAACGAAAGCACAGTTGTCGACAATGCGCTAAAAGTCGTCTTGAACGCCACCTTCCCGATATTCACCGCTTTTCCCTCGTAGGCATTTTGTCGAACACCTTCTAAGAGCTCTTGAATCTTCTTCCCCCTCAGCTCTTTGTTGGAATCCAGCTTCTGGGTGGTGAATAGATACGTATTGCAGATTTTCCTGAGGTTCCTCCACTTGGGTCCTATGGGGACCCAAGGGAGGCCGTGCTCATGGTGGTCGTGAGCCCGGATGGAGAGGTTGTCCTGGCGTTGGTCGTGCTTTTGGAGGATTTGTTTGGCTAAGGTCGGAGAAGAGACGACGATCGTGGTGAGTTGGCCGAGTTTCAGGCTCATTATGGGGCCGTGAATCTTGGCGAGATCGGTTAGTGATTGGTGGGGTTGGTCACCCAGATTGTGGAGGTTGCCTATGATCGGAAGGCGGGGAGGGCCCGGTGGGAGATTGGCCGCCGCCCGAGTTTTGCTTGACCGGAAATGGAGAAAGATTGCTAAGGTGGTGAGGAGGCTAATGATGGTGAGTAGCATCTCCATTTTGGTTTTGATTTCCAAACTCCCTGCAACAAACTTACGTTATATAGGACAAAATTATTGTATTACTATTGCCACTTCCCTTGTTGTTCGTCGTCCACATGTCAATATTCTTTGCTTGTTTCCGTTGCTAGTTAGTACTTAGTTGACCTTTTATTTCTTTATAATTTTTTTATTTTTGACATAATAAAAAGGGAAACTGTTTTAACTTTCAATTCAAGCCGTCAGATCTCACCTTTATATGTTTTCATTGGTGGAATTAATGAAAGTTTGGTTGAGTTACAGCTCATTTTAGTTTCAGTTTAGAGTATTAATCTCAGGTATATATTGACGATTTTTAACATATAACGTCATTCATCTTATGATATTTGGAGTTCTCATTATATTTGATTAAACTTAAACTAATCTATAAGTAAGCACTCATTATAAATTTAGTTTAAATAACTTGATATATATATATATATATATAATTATCGGTGATACATTTAGTTTTTTTCTAACTGATATTTTTTTATATATTTCAAATGAAATATTAGGTTTAAAAAATTTATTCATTTATAAAAGAAAATATTCGGCAAATTAGTCACTTTATATCCAAATTTTTTCAATTCAAAATCGGCTGATTGCATAATTAAATCTTGGTTCTATTATTATATATCTTGAGAAATATTTAAGAGTTTTCCTTATTATTAAATGGACAGTCAGTCTTAATCTTAGTATGTTGTTGAACTAGCAGGTCTATTTTTTAGAATAATTTTTTAATATATATCGGATTAGGTCCCTAACCTTATATACCTTTTTTATAATTAAACCGTCCTTTTTATTAAAAATTCTTAATGATATTCTCTTTCTCTCAATAAACCAATCAATTTTAAAATAAAAATCTATGTTAATCGATATTATTACACTATTATTGTTTCCTTATTTATTTGAATTACATTGCAAATTCGTTGAACAAGGTTTGTCGTATAAGACCAACAAAAGATGATTGTATTACTATTGCCACTTAGCCGCCGGCTGCGCGATGAATCAATAGATTATTGTTGTTAAGAAATGCGTTTCAATCGGTGATTCCGCCGCCTCAGTGCAGATACATGCTTCAATCGGCTGCACATTCAGAACCACCCCACCCGCCTCACCAGCCACCAGCAATTGAGATCCTTCAATCGGACATCCTTCGTCCACCGCCGAATGATATCAACTCAAAACTATTCCCTCTGAAATCGACATCCGATTCCATGAACCTCTCAGGCATGAACGAGCTTGAATCGCTCCATATGCCCGAATCTCTACCAATAGCCCACACATTCACCATAATTTGTGCTGCCTTTGGCACGGTGAAGCCGGACACATCGACGTCAGCTCTTGCCTTGCGAGGGAGAAGCAGGGGAACCGATGGGTGTAGCCTAAATGTCTCCTTAATTAATTATTGCTTGTAAGTAAGGTAATCGAAGGATATCCGATTCTTGAAGGTGATTGTCTCTTCCAATAACTCTGTCCAGTTCTTCCCTTGCTTTAGCAAATGTGTTTGGATTGCGGAGTAGCTCTGTGCCATTGCGCATGCCAACGTGCTTGAAGTTGTATCAGTATCGGCCACAAATAGAACCTATTAGTTAAAAATATTAAATAATTGAAATTGAGTTTAGTGAAATAATAATAAACAAATAACCAAATCAGTTATTAATTATATTTGATTTGGTTAGTCAGTTTACAAATATAACCATTAATTTTGTATGATAAAATTGTATGTATATATTATATACATAAAAAAAATATGTCAAACAACATCTACATATCAATCAATAAAGTTTCACTTAAAAGATTAAAAAAACCTATGCAAACAACTTAAGATTAAAGTCGATCTCAAAGGCTTTTAAACAACACTGTAGCAACACACAATTTTGCTTCGTCGGGTCGTTTTTGGTTTAGGACTTTGGGTTTATAAGTTAATATGATAGCGCAATTTAGTAGAGAATTTTTATGTGATAGTGAATTATATAAATGGTATATATATATATATATATATATATATATATATATATATATATTCGGTCGATGGCTAAAATGGGTAGCGGGTGTATTGACCGCTCTAAACTAGTATAACCAAATTGACCGATAAAATTGATCATTTAAAATAAATTAGTCATACTAACCAAACCAAATTAACCAAATGATGCCGGTTAAAATGGTTAACTTGGTAATTCATCCGTAATGCCAGCCTTACATACATCCCCACTAACAACAACGATCACAACTCTTTAAAACATAATTTTTTAAACTTCATTTGGCTATTATTTGAAGGGTTTAATATGGTAAATCTTAATTTTTAATTATTTTCAACATGCATGTCAAATGTTAGTCAATTTTATAAATAAAATTATGTCAAAATTGTATATTTTCGTGTGTTATACTAAGGAAATTTGACCAATTTTATAAGAAATTTTAAATTTTTAAAATGACTAATATTTTACATACATGATGAGATCTAATTAAATTCTAGATATTATTTATTAATTTATTACCTTAAATTCTTAAAGAATCAGTTCACTTTTGTTGGGAGATAATATTTAATTTTTAAGACCATTTATTATGGTTGGCCAAATGGCTAAACATGCAAGGGAAGGTTATAAATGCAGAAAGGTAAAATGTTAAAGCCAATGTATGGTCTTTGAATTTTTATGTTTTGAGAATTGATTGTTTTTCTAAATAATAATAAATTGATTGTTTTTATTTGTAAAATAAAATTATTGTTTTTAAAAGAATAATAGTAGGGGTATTAGTATATTTATATTTGGAAGCCTTTAGTGGTATATTTATATAAATTAATGATGTATATGATAAGAGTTATTTTAGTAAACAATAATAAATATTTTTTGTTAAGAATATATTATTTTATTTATATTGGACGGTATGAAGTAAAATAAGAGACCACCCATTTTAAATAGTAACCGTCTTGATTTCACTACAATTTCGGTGGCGGATAAAATAAGGTTTTCAATAAAAAAATTATAAACTGTAAAATCTCTTCATAACAATGATGACTTTGAAAATATTAGAAATTCATTTGTAACATTCAAAGAATATTAAAGCCATGGGAAAATGTTACAATTGCAATAGTCTCCCATTTGTTGGGTCGATTCTAATGAACGGTTGAATGTTTTTTAGATTTTATTTTGTTATTATTTGAAGAGTTTAATATGATGAAATCTCAATTTTTTGTCATTCTTAACATGCATATTGAATATTAGCTAATTTGAAAATTTTCATGTAAAAATTTGTCAATTTCTGTATGTTATACTATGGAAATTTGACCATTTTCACAAGAAAATTTCAAAAGTTTTCAAATCGGCTAATATTTGACATATATATTGGAAATGGCTAGAAAATCAAGTTTCACTATGATAACCCCTGTAAATAATGACCAAAAGAAATTAAAAATCAAATTTACTTTATGTTATATTAGTGTTGAATTTTTTTAAATTGGCTTACTTTTTGCGTGTTGAGCCATCATTATATAAATTGTGTTTTGTTAACTTCGACCATACACAATTCTGTAGGAATCAAATCGTTTTACCATATATTTCAACACAATAATAATAAAACAAACATGTCGGTACGTTCAATAACCTTCACAGCAAAACACCAACGATCAACCTAGAATATCCTAAAGAAATAGATATTTTGGGAATTTCATACTCTAATTTCCATTACCCATATATATGTATGCATTATATGAGAGTGGGAACCACAAGTAAAGGTTTAGCTTTCTTCAAAGTGAGTCCAAACTCCTCTTCCATATCCAAACTCATCGGATCGACTCCATCTGCAAGCTTCCAGTCAAACCAATGCACTAATGAACCCAACATCAAATGCAACATCCTCGTTGCCAGTGGCAACCCAGGACAAATTCTTCTTCCGCCCCCAAATGGTATCAGTTCAAAACCATTCCCTCTAACATCAATCTCTGATCCCACGAATCTCTCTGACACGAATGAGTTTGGATTGTCCCATATGGTTGGATCTCTACCTATAGCCCATGCATTCACTAGGATTTGTGCTCCTTTAGGCACGGTGAATCCACATACTTTCACGTCAGTTTCTGCCTTTCTAGGAATTAAAAAGGGAACGGCCGGATGCAACCTGAAGGTCTCTTTGATTACTGCTTGTAGAAAAGGTAACTGTGCAATATCAGATTTCTGAAGATGATTGTCTTTCCCGATGACTTCGCTCAGTTCCTTCCTTGCTTTAGCAAATGTGTTGGCATTGCGGAGCAGTTCAATCATGGCCCATTCCAACGTGCTTGAAGTTGTATCAGTTCCGGCAACGAATAAATCCTAATAAACGAGTATAAAAAAGGTGATGAAAGAAAACAGATTACTATTGGTTCGGCAATAAACATGTAGACCATGTTTGGGTTTGGATTAGTTTTTTTAGATTTTCTCATTGTTTAAAATAAGTAAATCTGAAAAATTGTGCTTTGAAAAAAAAGTTAAAACTCCAAAACATCAAAAACAAAACTCAATAAAAAAATTTGTTTTCTAAGATTTCAAATTGTGATTGGTCTATTTTTTTTTATTTCCATTACTATCTTGTCTTTATAAGGTTTACAATCAATTTTATTTTAAAAAAATACACAATTTAGTAATTAAATAAAAAATTATATATGTTTCAGTCAAAATTATAGCATAAATAGTTAATATCTCCCAAACAAAGATTTTGAAAAATATAAATACATCATTTCAAAAATTACAATTTAAAAACAATTATAAATTCTCAAAACACAAAAGCCGATTAATTATTGGGAGAGCTGAAATCAACTATTTCAGCATGCTTGGTGGAGAAATTGAAATAGCAAAAACTTCAAATATCTTAGAAATGCAAGAACTGGCTTCGCTTGAGGTCTGTTGGTTGGATACTTTATTTTCAAATCACTAGGTCCTGAGTTTGAAATCGGTACCTGATCAAACATCTTAGAAGTGCAAAAAACTATGGAATTTATATTAATGGAGTATGGAATTTATATCAATAGCAAAAACTCCATTGATATAAATTCCATAACTTCTTGCACTTCGATAGCAAAAACTCCATTAATTTAAATTCACCAAGAACAAGAAGCTATGGAATTTATATCAATAGGGTATGGAAGAGACGAAAAAGGCTCACCAAGAACAAGTGTTTGATGACATTTATATCCATGGAAGCCTCAAGATTTCCTTCACTGATGTCGAGGAGCGTATCTAACATGTCGTTACCTGTTACATACGCTACTGATTTCCGCTTCTTCAATCTTTCCTCAATTAACCTTCCAAATAAATTCAGTATCTTCGTCGAATGACTTTTCATCCTCCTCTCTATCCCCTGCAAATCCAACAAACCAAGAATTGGGAAAAAATCTCCCAAATTGGGCTTACCGCTTTCATCCATTATACCCCTCGTAGCTTCCTTGAACTCCACAACGTCCCTCGATCCATCATCCGCCGTCAAATCCAACGACATAACCATCATCGACATAGAACTGAGACTCGCCCTGAACGCCGCTCCTCCAATATCCACCGCCTTCCCCTCTGAGGCATTTTGCCTGACACCTTTGAGGAATTCCTGGATTTTTATCATCCGGAGGTCCTGGTTGGAATCTAGCTTCTGGGCCGTAAAGAGATAAGTGTTGCACACTTTCCTCAGGTTCCTCCACTTGGGTCCCACGGGGAGCAACGACATGCCACACTCATGGTGACCGTTGTTACAGAAGGCGCGGCTAAGCTGCCGGTTGGAGAGGACCTGGTCGTGCTTCTGGAGGATTTCTTTGGCTACAGCAGGAGAAGAAGCAACGATTGTGGTGACCTGGCCGAACTTGAGGCTCATTAAGGGACCATGAATCTTGGCAAGTTGGAATAAGGATTGGTGGGGTTTGTCGCCCAAGTTGTGGAGGTTGCCTATGATCGGAAGGCGGGAAGGACTTGGCGGGAGATTGGACGGAGTTTTGTCGGAGAGGAGGCGGAAGAGGAGGATTGCCAAGGTGGGGAGGAGGCAGAGCAAGCAGGTGATGATGATCAATGACAAATCCATTTTTGCTACTGGATATAATTTTCAACTCCACTATGTACACAATCAGGCAACTACTTTGTTATATAGAGAAGAGAGAAATTAACTTGTAAATGATATTAATGTTAATTTATTACCTTAAGCTCTTAAATGGAAGTGGAGATAGAAAAGTAAAAGCAGAGGAAAAAACAGGGGACGAAGAAAAAAAGTAAAAGACGACGAAAAATATGAGGTGAAAGGGAATAGATATTTCGTCTGATAGTGCCTAGGTATCACCCGCTTTACTTGATTGGTATCTTTGAAATTTTAAATTTTGGAGTAGAGCAAAAACGCTCTACTCGATTAGCTCGTTTACCAGTCTTAACGAGCTCAAAATCTTGTGGAGCTCAAATTCAGTTTGGCTCGTTTACTCAATTTTTAATAAATCCTGTAAGATTTCAAACTCAGATAACCCTGTAAGCCATTCACAATATCATAAAATAGATTAGACTTCTATAGCCTAATTAAGTCATCTAAATATATATATATATATAATTATTCTCATTTGACATGTGACATTTTTATAAATTTTTTGAGTCCAATAACAATTATTTTTATATATTTAATTTAAATTTCATTTCATTCAAAAATTATTTATTTAATATTTAAAGCTAACATGCGGTTGATTAAAAACCTCAAATCGTTATAAAAATTATAAAAAAATTTCGTAAATTAGTTAATCGAGTACTTTTTAATGGGCCAATTAACATTCTGTTTTCATAAGTAATTGAGTTACGCATCATTAACTCTTGACCAAATTTTATTTACGGGTCTCTTGACCAAATAAGGAAGCTAATCAACGTTGAGTCGGTTTGAATTGGACAAATTTTTAAAACTTAAACATAGTTCATATGATATGGTCATTCGTTCTAGATTATTTTAACAAGCCGATTGAGGTTATATTTTTTATAAGTTAAGAGGGTTACAATCATTATGTCTTAACCAATTTAGAACATCGATTGGGTTGATTCGATTTGTATTGGACATATTCATCAAACATAAGCTCATATAACATGATCCTTCATTCACGATTCTTTTAATTTATTGAGTCAATTGAGGTGGTTTTTTGTAAGCTAATGGAATTATGAGTCATTATCTATGTGGATGTGAAGAGTTTAGTTTAATTGTAAGTGTTTTCCATTTAAATCATTATACACCGTGATTAAACTATTATCGAATCATAATTATATCGGGATTGTACGAAATAAAGTAAATGCTAGATAATTTTAATAAACATATCCACCCATTAACCTTTCATTGCAACTATGATTTTTTCATCTTCACGTCAACCCATGAAGGGCTGTCCACAATTATCGTAAGAACGCCTTTTTCTTTTTCAAAATCTTCTCCAAATGAAATAGGAAAAAACAGGCTAACGTGGTTGGTGTCGTAGAAATGCACGGGCTACAATCATGACTTAATCAAATAATAATTTGATTAAACGTTTAGAGTTTTATTACGGGTTAACATATGGTACTTTACTATTCATATCTTACCGGTACATATATTTAACGATTTTTGTATCTACACACACCCTAGAAGTACTCTACCGATTTTACTTGGTTTCACCCGTTTTGGTTTGGCTTAGTAACCATAAACAACAGTTAAAATTATCATTCAAATTGCACATGATATCGATTCTTAAATTTATATCACATCAAGATCTTGAAAGATTTACAAACTAATATGTATGGTGCCACGGTAATGCACGAGCTACTCATTTCTTAGGATTCTGCATAAAAAACACATGAATTAGGATTTTACAATACTCATGCAAACTATGTCTTTCATTAATCACAAAAAATCTTTCTTTTAGAAATTTTCAAACAGACGTTATTTTATTTCATTTAATTTTCGGCCAACAGGCCGGGCACAATTTAATTAGTTGTTAAAACAAAATAATTTAACACAATATTCTTGATTTTTTTATACAAAATAAGAATATTCAAAGGATTGAGATCTCTAAAACCACCTACCAAGTTAGACTATATGAACCAACTAGCAAGCCTCAATCAAATTGATAATTGAACCATCATTTGATCTAACTCTCGAATCTTAAATTTAGTCGGTAATCAAGTCTCAAACCCACGTAGTCTCTGGTGCCATTGAGGATTACAACACAAGTTATTATGTGGATATCAGAAAATGGCAGATTGAGATTGGAGAGTATAGTGTATTCTTGTCTCGCAACCATTAACAAAAACTTGAGCATGACTTCACAAACACTACCTCTGCTTAAGTCACATACATAGAACTTTCCATTAACATAAACTTGATAACCCAACATTTTTTTGGTAAAAAGGAAAATTATATGAATTTATATAATTTTGGGAAAATATACTTTTGTATTCTTGTATTATGCATAATTTATATCAGCACCCGTCTATTAAAATTTAACTGATCAAATCCTCTGAATTTGACGGAAGGGTATATTTGTTAAAACCGTCAAAGTTTAAAGGATTTGGTCGGTTACAATTTAGTAAAAATATATCAATATAAATTTTCCATAATATAAAAGTATAGATGTGTATTTTTCCTAAAATTTTATATTTAGGGTGATAGAAAAATGAAACAAGAGAAGAAAAATTATCCAAAAAATTCAAAAATTGTGTCAAAATTGATAAATATACAAAATAAAAGACAATAAAATAAACTCTACATGTGTCCATTTTATGGAGTACATTGAATATAAACTTGAGACTTCCGGATCACCGGATATACAACTTTACCACTTGAACTGAAATTACCCTTTCACATACATGAAAATTAGTTGGTACAGTCTCATAAATGCAGCCTTGAATACGTTTCGAACCTGGGGAAGCTAGTTTTTGGCCCTATAAGAACAAGTTAGGACAAACAATTATTACTAGTCTATCTCTTCATGCAGCTCATCTTTCATCTTCCGCACTGTTACTCAACTTCACTTTGATTTTTCTTCCGAACTGTTTTCTCTGTACAACAATGGAGAACAACGAATCCCAACCAGTATATCAGTCAGAGTCGTCGTCACTGCCTCGACGAATCCCAACCGGTATATATATTCTCTGTTGTTTTTGCCCTTCTTTTCTGGTTTGTGTTTCATTCTGACTTATGCGGTTGTTTTCACCAGTTGGACTGGGACTAGGACTGATGACTGGAAACGATGAAGATGATCGCAATCACGACACGACTCTGCAGCTGGGGAAATTGAGATTGGGGGTAGTGTTCACAGTGTCACAGCTGCAAGAGCTGCAGTTGCAGTGGATGATCTACAAGTATATAGAGGCTGGATTAAGAGTTCCACAGACTCTCCTTGTCCCTATCTGGAATAGCTTCCATTCAGCTGTCCCTTTCGTCAACGCCCCAACCTTGTCCCTATCTTGTAAGCAAAGTCTGGTCATTTTTCATGTTTCAGCCCCACTCGAATATAACCGACTCGATTCTGACCCAATTTTAACGATGATGATGATGATTTGTTAGTAGGGACGCAGTGGAGGGAGATGAGCAGGTACAAGAAAGGTGTGGACTTGGACGACGAACCAGGGAGGTGTAGACGAACTGACGGCAAGAAATGGAGGTGCAGCAAGGAATCACTCCCTGATCATAAGTATTGCCAGAAGCATATCCACCGCGGCCGCCTCAACCGTTCAAGAAAGCGTGTGGAATTGATGCAGTAAAGTCTGTATCTTTTTATCTGTTGGTTCTATACGATTTGAACAATTTCAATCCTGGCTCAAAACTCAAAAGTCCAGCAGACTTTGAATTTGATAACTTTTCTTCATGGTTTGGCCTTTTTTTCCTTACATATCAAAACATATACAAAGAGATAAAAAATTTATAAGAGAACTGAGATTGAAGGAAGCGATGCTGCCTATGTACTACGTTAGATGCCTCTCCTGTACCCAACACTCTGCCTGCTGTGTATGGATGAAGTTTATATTCATCAACAACCTGCAACTTCATCCTGCTATAGAGCTGCCGTGGAATGGCTTCTGCCGATTTTTGGCCAGACTGCACAAGAATCGTAAGCCTACGATAACAGAGGTTCCTCTGGCAGTGTCTTGAGCCTTCTCTTAGCGTAGAGTGTGAAGAACACTGCGGTGGCTGCTGTGCAAGAGAAACCGACGACATTGAAGGCGATCTGTGGGGCTGATAGATTGTGATGTTCTTTTGAAGCATCTGCCAGGGTCAATATGATGATCCCACTGCATCAGACAGATTGGATTAATACAGATCATATTCTAAAGCTTTTTTTGTCCTGTGTACGAAATTATTCCATCAATTGAAAGCATTTAAAAGCGCAAATATTTCTCAGCGCCAACTATTCAGGCCAATAATGACAGGTTGATTTATATATCTTAAGCTTAGGGTGGTTAGCTAGCCAACTAATAAGATCCCCATAAAATGAATACTCCCATCCCAACCTAGCTACTCTTACCAAAGCTTTGGCCAACCGTCCTGGACAGATATTTCAACTGAATGTGACATTTCATACAGCCTAGAATCAATTCTATACTGCCAATAAATCCCCTAAACCATCTTTAGAATACTTGATATGCATATGGACACTGGGATGAACACTCAGCCGTAACTTCCTCCTAGGTCCCAAACTATCTAGGTTATCAAGGTGAACATTGACAACAAAATAAATACTTTGACGGCTAAATATTCTCGATGCATCTACCCGATCAGTCATGTCGTACTAGAAATGGCTATGACAAAGATTCAGACATATAAACAAAAAGAAGGAAAGCCAGGGTCTTTCTGCAGATGGAAAATCAAGTATCAGATAGAGAGTTCTTACGTATAGAGTGTCAAAAAGGTGTCTGGCGCCATACCCACCAACGACCCCAGCAGATAAGGGCCGTACTTAACATGAGTTGCAACGGCACAGTAATTATACAGGACGTAAGGAAATGGCGAAATTCTTATCAGAGCCACTGCACGAAACTGATGGAACCAATTTCCTTCACCTGCTGCTCTCAATATGGCTGCCTGCTTTGGATACTTCTCTAACCGCACCTGCATCGACATTGAGGGTAACAAATAACATGTTTCAGTGTCAGACGAAAACATGTATTGATGATTGGAAACCAATTCGATATTAGAGCAAGTTCCGTACCCGAATTTTATGCAGGAACAGATTGCCAATACAAAATGGAAGTGAGATTCCAACTGCCAAAGCGACTGTGATCAATAAGAATCCGTATCCATAGCCAAAAGTCATCCCAGCTATCCACATTGAAGGAGAAGATGGAAGGAGCAGGATTGGGAATAATGCAACTGACAGGAAGACCAGTAGCCCCAGCTGTGGAGTAGTAAACGTTGATTTCTCCCAGTTTATGATAGGAATAATTTCCTGTAGAGACACAGTGTTCTTAGTCAAGACCCACAAAAAGGTTGAAAGAAACATGGAACTTCTTCCACAGTACAAATGAAATTATTAAAGAAAGGTGTCCTGCTGAAAATGATCATCTAGACTCAAAGTCAGTACAAATGAAGCCTAATCAAGATAAAGAGCAACAATTCATGGCAAAATCAAGTACTTTTTCCGCTAGGAATTTTGATTCTGAACAAAAATAGAAACTTGGGGAACTCAGAGAAGTTGCTGCTAAACTCCACCTGCAACACCATTCAAAGAGCCTAATTAAAGAACGTTAAATCACAAGCCAGATGCAGCTGAGATGTTTACAGTTCTGACAAGAAAGTCAGAGACTTGCCATTCAAATCTCCTCCAACACAGAACAGAAGAGGCCATGAACAAACAAGAATCAATACCAGACAAGAAAACTCAGCACATGGAGATCCATGAAGAAGCAAAATGAAATGAAAAGAGTGAAATCTTACGTTTTCCATGAAGAAGGGGCCAACCCATTTGAAAACAACGAAAGCCACACCACCCACAACAGCCAACAGAGTTACGAGCTTGACCCAATACAAAACATCACACCATTTCAACTTCGAGCAGAAGAAACCACAATCCCCTGGTTTCTCAAGAAACCCGTCTTCTTCATCCCCTCTCAATCTCATGTACCCGCTCTTATCAACACCGTCATTGTCATCCACTCTCATCCTCAGCTCAGAGACCAAGCTGTCATCTTCATTTATATACGGCATCGAAAGAAGAAAAGAGGAGAAATTGCCCCAAATTTTGTTCAGAACCTTAAAGGAAAGAGGGGAAATCTGCGGAAATGAGACTGGTTTGTGTGTCGGTGTAGTGTTGATGATTCAATGTGGGATCAAGAGACAGCAGAACAAAGAGAATGAGGATGAGAGGGAGAAAGGAAGAGGACGAGAGATCAATGGAGGTATGAAGAAGAGACGGGAGAAGGAGAAGGCTTTGTTGTTGTTCAAAGGAGGATCCTTTTTTATTTATTAATAAATAATTCTTCTCTTCTCCAGCTCGACACCTCCTCTTTGGCCCCACCCTCGAGATTTCAGATATTTTATTTCATTTCAACAAACTACAAAATCAAATTAATTAAAAACCTATTTGTAATCTTTTTTAACTTCAGTATTTACGAGTATATGATATTTTTACACTAAAAATATTTATTTTAAAAAGAATGAATCATAAATATGAATACTAAACATCATAAAATAATGTTAATTCCAAATCACTAAATGCTAACCTTATAAATCAATAACCCATAAACACTAAATGCTAACCCTAAACAATAAATTAATAATACAAATTTTAAATTATACTCCAAATTTTAAATTTTGACCATAAATTTAAATTAATAGAATAATAAATTGCAAAAGTAAACTCTAAACACTTATCACTATATATGTCTTAAACTCTAAACACTAAACTAAAACTTTAAAACTTTTAATTTTAAATGTAATATATAGTAACAATGTGGTAAAAGGTACTTAGTACTCATGAGAACCGAAGCACTGCTCATAAAATTATAATAATGTGAACTTCGATTTTAATACCAATTCCAACAATTACTTATTTTTATATGCGCAAGATGAAGTACAATATATCACACTTTTTAATTTTTTTGATCAATATATATTCTCATGTTTGATCACTTATATTTGTGTATTAAGATCATTCAAAAATTATACAACCAAGAACATGTTGATCGTGGGGAGGATGACCCTTTTAAGTTTTGCACCTAATTCACCTTTTTATTTATTTATCTATTCATAAGGCTTACTAATGCCACTTTTAACTTTCTTTTAGCCGTCGCATTGTTTGTCTTTTTTACAATGCCCCTTTTCGTAATAATTGAGTTTTATATATTAAATAATTGACTAATTATTCCCATATAATAATCATAAAATCATAATTCATTTAATGAAACACATATTTAAACTAATTGTTCGTAATTGTTGAACAAACGACATTTATCTTATCTTTTGTGTATTTTAGTAAACTCCAAAACCTACTTCTCAGATTTGCTAAAGTGAAAAATGGAGAACGGAAAAAAATAAAAATGAGGAATTAGAAAATTCAGAAATTATGTAATTATTGAAAAATTACATTATTTGGTGATAATATTTGGTATTAAAATTTAATTTTTAATTTATTGGAGTTTATTATGCAATGATCATAAAATTATTTTTATTTTAAATTTAATTTCAAGACTCATTATCTTTTAGCGAGAAGAACAAATTTGAATTTCATATGAAGCAATTAATAAAAAGGAAAATATGTCTTCCATCGCCCTCTTATAAATCACAAACGAAAAAGATTGAGTCGGTGAGAAAGATTTGATGGCGAAAAAAGATCGAGTAATATAAGGAAGAAAAAAGGTTATGGGCAATAAAATAATATCGACTAAGAGTGAATGAAAACTCAAAAAAATTATAAAAAATATAATTGAAATTATCTATTTCAAAATGATAAATTATAGAGGAAATATGAGTTGAGGAAAAATATTTGTCTAAAACACCAATCTATTTTTTTAAGAGTTTTTATAAAATTCCTCTAAATTCCCCTTAAACAAATGTTGAGTGTGTATTGACAAATTACATGACGTGGCGGCAGGGAGTGGGGAACTCGATACTGACGTGGCGTCAAAGCTGCATTTTCAATCTCCATTATTTTTGTGTGTTGTTGTCGTGACTCAGCCGACTTCACGTGAACGTGATTGAATAATAATGATGATGTGGGTGGTGGGGGTACGCCGCCGCGATTATATATACTTGGCTGAGTTTCATGCTCGAGCTGGCTGAGTTATGATAATGTTTTATTACTGATGACACCGGCACGCATTCGAAGCTGATGACATGTGTAAGTGAAGTTCTTCAATAGATTTGAACGATTAAAATTAGCCTCTTAGATCCAACGGTCCACATTGATCTAAGGGTGTTTCGAGTATTTTCTAAAGTATTCGTGTGTCGTTTGGAATGAGCACATACTTCTCCACTAAAAACAACAACAATCAAAACCTTTAAAAAATATATATTTTTTAATTTCATTTGCTTATTATTTAAAAGGTGTAACATTATGAAATCTTAATTTTTAGTTATTTCCAACATGAATGTCAAATATTAATAAATTTAAATTTTTTTATGTCAAAATTGGTTAATTTCCGTGTGTTATATTATGGAAATTTGATCATTTTTATAAAAAAGAATTTAAAATTTTTAAATCGACAAATATTTAGCAGAAAATTGCTAAAAAATCCCCGTAAATAATGGTCAAATGAAATTAAAAATCAATTTTACTTGATTTTATATTAGTGTTGAAAATTTTTAAATTAATTTATTTTCTGTATTTTTTAACAATAAAACACACGGGTCGATATATTTAATCTGCTCGAACCGAAGCTCCAACAAGCAACCTTATGTGTAATGAAAATGGAGATTCTTAGGCTAAAGGTTAGGAATTGGAAATCACGATCGTCTTGAATTCCAATTCCCTGGTCCAAATCGAAATTGAAACCGGTCTAAATTGATATCGAAAACTCAAGACTCGCAAACCTTACTGAGGAAATTTCCCACGCGTGGCAAGTGTGGTTAATGCCGGCGGCTGTGACCAACTAGCCCTATGAACTAAGATCTCCCTGCTCTACGCAAAAGCAATCGGCAGAAAAAGTTGGCAGATGCAGTGGACTTTCTTCAGTATCACTGTGTTGACTCTCTGTTGATTCATCCATGACCCTTACCGCCCGGTGGTATCTGCAACCTCAAACCTTCCACAAGCCTCCGTCTCCCCGTCGACAATACACTACCCACTTCCCCAAATGTAGCAATCAGCTCTTCCCTGCTTTCCCTCGCAGTTCCCTCGCCAATTTTTCAGGTAAAGTTCCAACCTTTGCTATTCGTTTCATGAATTGAAATAGCTCATACCCTTATAATGTTTTTGTGAGGTATTTTTCTTGTTGGCAGCTGAAAGTTCGAGACTTTTGGTGATCAAATGTGTTTCTGATAAGTTATCGGGATCCTTTGAGCCGGATTCCAGAAATGGCGATCAAAGTCAGGTATCAATCGTTCAGCTTTTGTTAGTCTTATTTAGGCTGTTTAGTTACTCTAAGTATGGTGTTGCCCTCTTGTTTCTTGGTGCTCAAAATTTTGATATGCTTAGCAATTGCTAAAGCCCTTATGATTGGTTTAGTTGTGTTCATTCAACGAGCATCTCGTACTGTGTTTGAATTATTACCGTTCTCTTTCAGACGATTGATAAGAGAAAAGTCTCTCTTGCCGACATTCTTAAGCAAGCGAATTCGCTACTGCCTCATGTAGTCCTTGCTAGTACCTTGGTGGCACTTGTCTATCCTCCTTCTTTCACCTGGTTCACCACCAGGTTTGTTTTCTTTGATGAAAATCATTTCAGTGAGCTTTTTTAAGTGAATGAATCTCCCACTGAAAGTTAGAGATTTGTTTCAGGTACTATGCTCCTGCGTTAGGGTTCTTAATGTTTGCAGTTGGACTTAACTCGAACGAAAAGGACTTTGTTGAAGCATTCAGCAGGCCAACAGCCATCTTGGCTGGTTACATTGGTCAATTTGTGGTGAAGCCTATTCTTGGATATTTATTCGGAGTACTTTCAGTTTCAATGTTTGGCCTTCCCACTGCGATCGGTGAGCTATATAATAATATAATGGCTTCTTTGGACCTCAAAGTCCTATGTCGAATTTTCCTCAAACAGTTTGTTGATTTGTGATACTAGGTGCTGGGATTATGTTGGTATCTTGTGTAAGCGGGGCTCAACTTTCGAACTATGCTACTTTTCTTACTGATCCATCTCTGGCTCCTCTAAGCATAGTCATGACTTCATTGTCCACTGCAACTGCTGTGTTCGTAACGCCTTTACTGTCTCTCTTACTCATCGGCAAGAGACTCCCTGTCGATGTAAAAGGAATGGTGTCCAGCATCACGCAGATTGTAGTTGCTCCTATTGCTGCAGGCTTGTTTCTGAACAGGTGAATGGTACTTCCTTTCATTTAATCAAGTTTGTCCAAGATATGTTCTTTCCTTAACCATTTATCTTGTCGCTCTAAACCATCAGGTTCTTTCCACCGATATCAAGTGCGATTCGGCCATTTTTGCCTCCTCTCTCCGTGATCGTAACAGCATGCTGTGTCGGAGCTCCTCTCGCGATCAATGTGGAGTCGGTCATGTCCCCATTTGGTGTAACCATATTGTCACTCATAATCGCATTTCACGTGTCGGCATTTGTTATTGGGTATACCTTTACTGGTTTCGCCTTCAACAATGCATCGGATTTGAAGCCCCTGCAAAGAACCATATCATACGAGACGGGTAACTTGCAAAAAATTTATATGTAGATGTTGAAAAGATCTATGACTGATCATAGTCTGATCGTTTCGAGATGAAATGATAGAATATGTCTGATATATGCAGGAATGCAGAGTAGTCTACTGGCCCTTGCACTTGCTAACAAGTTTTTCAAAGATCCGTTAGTTGCCGTGCCTCCAGCTGTCTCTGTAAGTTATCGAATTCCTACTTTTCTCTTATTATATCCTCATCCATCGCGTAACATCGTTGAAATGAATGGAATCAACCTTGCAGACGGTAATCATGTCTCTGATGGGATTCTCCCTGGTGATGATTTGGGGTAAGAAGAAAGAACAACTGTAGAGGTGGATGGAACATATAAACAAATAGCACATGAAGTGCAGCTGCATTACGGCTGTTCGTTTCTTCACTTGACACAGATGAATGTGTGGCATTGGCACTGAGATGTAATGAAGATCGAGCAAAAGTCGGATTATCGGCCATTTTAGCCAACGATGTAAAATTTTATGTAGTGCATGGCTACTTCCTGTTCTCAATCTTAACAAGGTCGTAGATCAAATTTGTGAAGTAGTTCCATAAAACCAATGTAATATTAACTTTTTGGAAGTGAAATCTGTAGACTTGAATTTATAACGAAATCCTTGCCTCGTCTATCATACGAAAAACCCATCAAGCCACAAAACCTGGCATTCTTTATGGCGCGACATAATAACATTATTTAGCATCCTTCCATCCCGAAAAGAAGGATCAAACGCTCGAAATCAATGGCCTTCTCTGCAACAACAACTGCCTTATCATTTTTCTCTTCCAAATCGTTTCCTTCTCACAAATCTTCCCTTACCCTTCTCGATTCTCATCCTCCTTCATCTATCTGTACTCCGACCTCTCTTCGAACTCCACCGCTTGCCGCGCTGAACTCCGCAAAATGTGGCGTCGCCGGTCTAGTCGGAGCCGGTCTGTTTCTGACCGTTATCGGACCCGCCTCCGCCGTCAGCTTACCGTTGGTGGGTGAGCTGGCGGAGCCCGCCAACGCCCTCTCTTTGCCCACGTGGGCAGTCCACGTTTCCAGTGTCGTCGAGTGGTGGGTTCGGATTCTGCATTCCTGTTTTTCTCAAATTTTCATCTGCTCTAAATATATTGATTCGTGGCTTTTTCGATTTTGAATAGGGTCACAGCAATGGCTCTGGTGTGGCAGTATGGGGAAAAATCTGGGTTTGAAACCTGGAAAGGACTCTCTTGGGGGATGGTTAGTTAAAGTTTCCTTATTTACAGCTGGAATTCGTGGGTTTTGAGCTAGCTGATAATAGTGAATTGGGATCAGGTACCTTTACTGGGTGGAGCTATGTGTGCATGCACATGGCATTTCTTCTACAATGCCGAGTCTCTAGAGGTAAAGAATGGCTATCTGTCTGTACCAAGTCAGTAAAAAGACATTGAAATTGAGCTCTGGAGAATTGGCTGATAAGTTAAATGACCACGTATTAGGTACTGGTGGCTATTCAAGCTGCATTGACAGTTATTGGTAATGCAACAATGTGCTTTGCTGCATACCGTATTTTTAGAGCATCGCAGGAAGGCGCTAAGGATCTTTGAACGCCCACGTCAAATTCTAGTAGTCGTCCAACTACAGGATATTGAGTTCCTTCTTCCAGGTGATGATGTCTAGCTATATTTGATGTGATGAAGTAAATGTTTCTTTATGTTCCCATAAGAGATATCATATGCTTATGGCTTCTGTTTAAATTTGGTTACCAGTTATCAAGGTTTTATCTTTTTCAGGATCGTGACGAACCTGATAATATGTCTTAGAATGAGGAAGTTTTCAATGGTGAAGAGAATGTTGATTAGTTTCTTGTCGTAGCGAAGTGGTTACTTGCATCTGAAGGTCAAGCTACAGGAAAGAGATGAGCTACAGTCTCCAATAGTGTAAATTGACCACCTTAGGTGGTGAGTCAGTCCATCAAGTCTGCGGATATTCTCTTAATTATCTTGGTTAACAATTGAAAAAGCACTGCCTCCATGGCTGACTTTCTATGTTTAGTTTCATACTGCATGCTCTGGTTATGCCACTTGTTTGAAATGGTGCTTAATATTTGACTTGGTCGATTGTATATGATCATGGATCTTGAATTCCTTCAACTTGCTTACGGCAATTGCTCTGTTTGATGGTTGTTTGTTTCAACATGTAATCAATGAAAGATTTGACCTTGTGAAATAGATGAGCAATATTTTATGATCATCAGGATCAGTTTATTCTTATATGTCCTAGTTTTATGCTTAGCGGCTTATCCTATTCTTGATAAGCCTTCCTCTTACGCAAGCTTCAGAAGGAATTTAAGATCTTTCGCGAGACAATAATGTAATGAGACTACGCATCGTGCTTCCTAAAGTTGCATTCTTCTGAACCCCGCTAAGAACCCAAGTAACATAAGCTTACATCTATTGTCAAAACATATTGTCACGCTGGGGCTTAGCTTCTAAGACGATCGTCTAGAACAGAATTCATTTTACCAGCATGGAGCTCAAGCCATGTTGGCTTTTCTCTAGCGTAGGCATTAAGACTCACAATAGAACAGGTTCTATGTATATATGTGGATGATTAGACATCTGAATGGTGAAGGTTCCTTGTAGACAAGGAACTAGAGAGCGGGACTCGTTTCGTTCCACTTATGATTTGCACTACATTACAATTTAGCATAAACATAAATGTCATAACCATCAAAACTAATATTCTTGACGATCAATACTGAGCTGGAAAAGGGAGTGGTTGAATAGAAACATAGATTTTTTGTTGTTGTTGTTGTGTCTAGTATTTGTACAGAATAAACAGAGCCGCGGAGAAGCGATCGAAATGAGGGAACTTCTCTTGAAACTCCTTCATCAAGACTAAATTCTCCCTGTGAAGAAGGTACGCTTTCTGCCGCAACTTCTCATTCTCTTCTAAGATGGTTTGGTTTTCCAAGTACAGCTTCAAGTTCTTAATCTCCATTTCCTTCTCACCAGTTCCCTCACCACACCTTCTCCTGTTTCTGCCAAAAGAGAAAGAAATTAGCCTCAGTAACATCTAAAAACAAAAGAATTGAAAAGATGCAATCTTTTTACACACCTGGTGAGCCCAATGACTTGAAGTTTAGGCTTCTTGGGATGTTGCATTCTTTTTGAAGTGTCCAGGACAGAAACAGTGGACCTGTCTTCTCTGATCATACACATTATGTGCAATTGCTAACGAAGTGGGAGAGAAATGGAAGGTTGGGAGAGAAAGTATGGGGACGTAGAGCTCCTATAAATATAGGAATGAAGAAAAAGATGGGTTATGAGTGTATTGATTAGGCAGGGGTAGTGGGCTGATGGTGTTCTTGTCCATGGCAATGATTGCAGATTGGATTCATTCAAGAAATGTAAGAGACGAAAAGTCCTGAATGGTGATGATGAAGGTTTTTCTATATTGGTAACTCGTGCCAAGTTGGTACTCTCTGAGAGGGGTAGAATCATCATCAGCATCATCACACCAGTCTTGCTGCTACTGGAATTCTGGAAAATGGGTAAACTGTCTTTTTTAACTGATATTCTTCAATGGAGATGGAGTTTGGTTAAGACTGTTATTGTTATCTTTCTTTCTACCCAGTAGGTAGAGAGGCTAACAGAAAGTCGGCATGACTAGTGATTGCTTCTGGAAAAGTGAAAATGAGTACATAAGGGTGATGAAGGTTATTTATTCTACCAGTTGGCTGGTAGGGGGGAATGAGTGGCTTGGTAGCTGTAGAGTGAATTCCATGGTTGCTTATGGCGGCAAAACTATGATTGGTTGGTTTGTTGCAACTGTGAACTATTTCCAAGTCGGTTCATGATTAGGTGTTCGATGGTTGAAGATTATATAATTTTATTTGGCAAACCTTTTTCACCATATGATTTTCACATTGGATTCATGAATCTTGCTCAAGTAAAATGAAATAGTAAAATTAATCTTGATTTATTAGTAAAAATTAGAGGTTGGGGAATTTAAGTTAATAATGTGATGGTTAAGGGTTATAATTTAGTATTTAAGAAATTAGCATTAGGATTTATAATTTATATTTTAAATTTTAGAAATTTTGGGTTTTGGTGTTGAAGTATTGAGTACTCATGTACCGAAGTGAGGTGTCTCCTTTTCATCAAACAGTCATGTTAGGCGGATGGGCGCTTGCCGCAAAGGGGATAGTTTGCCTGCTCACTCTACAAATAGGCCTAGGCTATCCTCAATTGTTCATCCTTAACAACTTAGATTTAGTTTGCACCAAGTCACTACTCCCAGCATGACACATGAGAGTCACCCTCATACAACCATTGTTCTATAAAAAGACTCGTCAATCACCGTATTTAAGACATTTGATCTCCCAACTAAACCAACCATACGCCTTCGATTGTATGCCCACATTATGCTATATGCCTACAGTGATTATACGCCCACAAAGGAGATACATACACTTCCAATACTTCCCAGTCTCCTATCTCTATCATAGGCTTACCTACCTATGCTCTCTCTTATTTTTGTTGGGAGGACTTGTAATCTAATGATGATTGGTTTGAACAGAAACAAAAGGTAAAGAGTCAAATGTTTGTATTGAGGTGCGCCTAATCCATAGAGTCCTTACTTTGTTGTAAACCAATGCCTAATGGGGTTTGCACAATCAGAATGACACATATGCATGGCCGCAATTGTACAAAAAGGAGACTCCCCACCACGCCACCACTTATTATTTTCGTCATTATCACCCAACCTTGTTGATTTCACTCTTAATTTTATGTTTTAAGGTTTAATTATTAGGAAGAGTTAGTGTCGGTCAGTTTTTTTCAGAATGCCGCACTTTGCTCCATTTTTTGTTTTTGGTTTCGGATCATTGCGTCGTTCTTACAAATGATACATGAAGAATTTTATTATTCGGACACCTTTTATTTTAATCGTTCTATTTTCTATTTCTCTTTATGTATGACGAAAGGAAATTTAATTTGGTTAAAGTGAGATGCAAGTGTTGTTTATTCCCTTTGCACTTTCAGTAATAAGTTGGGCAACTAACCAACCAACCAACCAACCAAATTGCCTTGTACCTCTACCTCTACTTGTTCAGAGTGTGGTTTGGTTTGTGTTTGTTACAATCAACAAAGGACAAGCGTGGAGACAGAGAGCAATTCAAATACGCAACAGTATTACTATCGACAAACATCATTGCATACTCCAATCATTCCCATCGTTGAACAGCGCAAACACAACCTTCTTCTTTAGATACATAGCAAATTGAAACCTTGATACGATCATTCAACTGCTAGTCCCCGCATCGGAAAGATAGAATTTTATCAATCAGATAACAGAGTAGCTCAATTAGTAGTACGACTGACTCTTACATATCTTTTAGGAGTGTTCTATTCCTCAAGTTGATGATTATAATTGTATGGCCGATTCTCATGCTCACTACAAAACCCACTCACCCGCCCACAATTTCATCATCTTATTATTCATGTCTACATTTACTATCTATTTTATTTTATATACGAATAAGAGTTAGATGTGCTATTGAATAAGCTGTTCTCGTATATATATAGCTATTTCGATTATCGAACTCTTGAAATGCACATCATGTAATCCTACAAGTGCATTGTACAAATTGTCAACAACAAAATCAAAGTCATTATTGATCTGATGATCTTCCCCTCAACCCTCAAACTCTTATTTTCTCCTTCACCCTCGAGTGCCCTTGGAAAAAACCAACAACTTACATACACAGACCTTCTGGATGTATGTTCATGACTACCTATACTCACATGGATGAATGAGTGTATATAATAATATAAGGTGTGCTCTCATTAGTCATTATTATTCTTCCAATAGCAGTAATGGGTCCATTAATTTTTCACCATTCCCCCATTTCCATTATTTACATTATGCTCTTATTCAATATTGGTATACGAATTCACCATCAACCCCACCACTATTATTGACATCATCTATCAATTTTGATCATACATTGGCCATGTACATTATTCTACCATGTTAATTTATTTCCCTTCAATACATGCATGCATCATGATACACCTTTTATCCTAGGGTATTTACTTGTTTGTTCTAGAAATTCCGATCCAAAAATAAGATGTAACCCCATATTTTATAATGCATGTTTTGTTAATTTTTGGGTTACGTCTTATTTTTGGAACGGGATTTAAAAAATTCATCGGACGACTATATTACATATCTTTGTACTCATGTATATAGAGTGTTTGTACATGTATACATAACCCTATACTATACATAAAGAGTTTGTACATGCATACATAACTCTGTACTCAGGTTTTTTATACCTCTTATGTTCGCAAAATTCATTTCTACCTGACAACGAGATTCCTCAATGCACACAAAATTCCATCTCGTCCGTCAATCGTCAAAGTGTACATTATTGAACCGTTTACATCTAGGGTTGGATATCAGGTAATTGGTATTTGGGTATACTCATATCCGTTTAGTTTTTTTAAAGGTTATGGATACTCATAATATTCGTAATATTCAAACGGGATGAGATATAGGATTGCAAATTGACATATAATATTTGTGGGTTATCCGTAAATCTTATTCGGGTATTATGGGTACTCGTAATGCTCATTAAATTAATAAAAAATTATAAAAAATTACGCCTTTAATGGAGGTGAAACATGAAGAAAAGTTCAATAGAATTGGGATTGGTAATGAAGTTGAAGCCATGTAATGTTATATAATATTAGACTAATGTCATTAATAATGTTATATAATATTAGATTAATATCATTAATAATATTATATAATATTAAATTAATGTCATTAATCATATTGTGTAATATTAGATTAATTTAATAAATTATATTTTAAATGTTTGAGTTTTAAAATAATAAATATTTATTTTATATTTTCTTATTATTCAAATATTTTATGAGTAAAATAAGCACTCATACTATCCATCTCATAGGAACCATGAATAAATCGTTTACCCGTTCCGGCCCTACACATCACACAGGATCCACAATAATACTCTGGTGCGCGCTCCACCATAGCCGGACACTAAAAAGGACAAAAACGGAAAATCGGAAAAAAAGGAAATCGTGGGAGCGTGGGTGGGGTTATGCTTTCGGAATCAACATAATAAACCGGAGGCCCGCCCAGAAACGAGAGACAGAGAGAGAGAGTTTCAGAGAAAAGAGGTGCGGTGGTGGTGGTGCCTCCTCTCCGGTTAATCCTTTTATCCTCCCCCCCAACAAAATCAAATTCCTCGGAGACCTTCGCCGCTCCTCTTCCCGCTTATTCTCTCCGGATTCCTTTTCCTTAACTGGAGATAAGGCGATTTCAGCCGATCCGTTACTTCAATTTTGTAACCGAGGTACGGGAGATCACCGTCTTTCTGTGGTATAGGGTTTTGTTTCCGTTTATTGTTATCTAATCATCGTCCGCCGCCTGCATTGGCAACGGCGTTTCCGATGATCGCTGATCGTTAGTAAAATAATCCGGAGAGAGAGATTAAAGGGATAATTACGTACATTTTGGAGACCTGGAATTCAATTTGTTGGTCTAATTGCCGGAAATTCCATCCCTTTCTGAGAGGGTCAATTTTGTCTTCTTCTAATTACCTCCCATCTCGTCATTCACACGTGTCGTCTTTCTGTTTATCTGTAATTTCCTTGTTTAGCTCGGAGTTCCCAACTTTATCCTACATTTCCGATTTCACCCTGCTGAAAACAAAACTCTTCCAAAGGGTGAAATGGTAATATGACAAGGTTCTTGCTTGCTAAGGAAGAACGATTAACCGACAAGGCAGCGTTATTTATATTAACAAACTGATTTCACAATTTCAATTGGAGAAAAAGAAATTCAATCGGATTCGAAACATAAACACGGAACTCAAAAGGAGAGAGACGCAATTCTCTCTCTTTCTTGATAAACTCACCTCGAAGGGGATTTCTTTTCCTTTGAAAACCCTAACAATCGCTTTTCTGGTTTGATTCCTTTGAAGCCTGAAGAGATTTTCTCAAGATGGGTTCGCAGCAAAACGACGGCACGAGCTTCCCACAATCGGAGCCGATTCTCTGCGTCAACGGGTGCGGCTTTTTCGGATCGGCGTCGAACATGAACCTCTGCTCCAAGTGCTACCGCGACCTGCGGGTGACCGAGGAGCAAGCGGCGTCGGCGAAGGCTGTGATGGAGAAGACCCTCTGCTTCAAATCGAATAAGGCTGAGGCAGTCGCCGCTGATGTTGTTGCCGTCTCGAAATCCGCTGTGGGTGAGGCGATTGCGACGGAGAAGGAGGTGGCTGAAGGGTCTTCGTCGTCATCGGCGGCGGTGGCGGTGGAGGTGGTGAAGGCGGCGAACAGGTGTTTGACCTGCAACAAGAGGGTTGGATTCACGGGGTTTAAGTGCAAGTGCGGCAGCACTTTCTGCGGATCTCATAGGTACCCGGAGAACCACGATTGCGACTTTGATTTCAAGCAAGCTGGGAGGAACGCAATCGCCAAGGCCAATCCTGTCGTGAAGGCGGATAAGGTCGATCGGTTCTGAAAAGGGTGTTGATTGATGATGATGAATGAATATGCTCGTGAATTGATGATTTGGTTTAGAACAAGTCCTTTTTTCTTTTCCTTTCTGAACGTTTTTAATTTCTGTGTACCAAATTTTAGGTGATTAGTAATCCATAGTTTGGTTGGTGGGTTTGGGATTGTGGTGGGTTTGGCTGCACGATGATGAAAAATTTGTGGGGTTTGGGATAAGATGAGGATGATTCCATAATAATAGTTCATCAATGGATTGTTATTTGCTAAAGAACAAAATGGAAGGAACCCATTTCTATGTTGAACTCGATCGCTTTGATGATAAAGTTCTACTCTTTTTTTCAATGTTTTGGATTGGATGTCCCTGTTTGTGTATATGGATGATGGATTATGATCCTGGATGTTTGATTCATGTGTCTTGAGTTTGGATTCTGCAAAATCCTTCCTCGGGAGGTTGAATGGTTCAATCTGATACACAATTGCGTATTGAGTAGTTTGTTGGAATAATCAACAGAATGGTTCCAACACAAGTTGTAATATCTTGACTATGTGTTCTCCGTGATTGATTTATGGATATGAATTCATTCAGTATGTGTTAGCTAGTTCTGATTAGCTTTTTGCATCTGGTGCAAACCATGAATGGTACAAATGGTGGATTTCGATGGACAAGAAGAATGGCAGTGCTCTAAAAACTTCTATGCTTAGTTCTGTGAAGATGTTATGCCTACTACTCACTTCAGTTGTTACCATTTACCCTCTCCCTTGCCTTGGTTGCCTGCCTGTTCCAGTCTAGGAAACAGGTGAAGATGGAGAGAAGAGAAGCTTGAACCAGAGACCCTGCAACTATCCCTATCCAGAACCCAGTACTTCTCAGATGAGCTGAAAATCCAAGGGATAGGCCCAGTGGAAGCCCAACCAAGTAGAATGCTCCTATGTTCATGAACACTCCAGCTCTCTGCCACCCGCAACCTGTTGCTGTCCCTGCAATTTCAAACAGGTTTAGGATCGTTAGTGCTTGTTTCTTTCGATCACAGTTTCTGGTTATTTCACGGTGTGAGTAAAAGACCCACCAGAGAGGACTCCTTGGAGGCTGTCCATGACGATGAATACGCAGATTAGTGGAATGATGGTCGAAATGTGCTTCACAACTTGAGTGTCGTTGCTGTAAGCATAACCCACCACATCTCTTGCAAAGAACAGAGCAATACTCACTATCGATGATTCCACCACTGCAATGAACACCGCCACCACTACTGCTAATCTTGCTGATCTCGGGTTCCCTGCTCCTAGCTCGTTCGCTACCCGCGTACTACAATTCATTCACCACAGTCGTTGGTGTTCGATTCCAGAAATTTAAATGAAAACATGATGACACTTTCAGTACTTCAAATTACCTGACTGCAACTCCTAGACTCAATGGGATTGTCAAATGCAACGTAGTCATTGTCAGACTGTGAATTCGAGATACAAAACCCGAATAACACATCAGAGACCAGAGATGTAAAATTGAGACTTAAGCAAAATGAATCATATAATAGTTACGTACCTCACCGAGAGAACCGATGTCTGCAATCGAGGATCGGGAAGATGGCCGGAAAGTAGAGTCAGTACCTCCATAGACCACCATTTCAGGCTGAAAATTGTGCAAAGAAATTGTACATCAATGCAAATAATCACACACCATTTCAGTCTGAAAAGGGTATTGTACTATTGTTTCAGTCTATTTACCAAACCATAACAGCAGCAGGCAACCCAAGTCGGAGAAATTCAGGTATACATCCAAAAGCACTCCACGTAAACGGCGCACGAGTCTCCTTAAACTTGCCGGAAAACTTCACGAAAATCGCAAGCGCCGCCGCGTTCACCCACGTGGACATCCCGAACGCCACCGCCACGCTGGCGTCCCCCATTCTCACCTTAAACGCGAGGATCCAGCTCATCAGCGCGTGCAGACAAAACGCTATCGCCGAAGCCAGGAGCATGGGGACCACCACGCTCTGCGCTTGCAAGAACCTCGTCAGCGGGCCCACCACAGCCGTCCCCGCCAGCCCGATAACGGACCAAAGACAAAAGTCGCGCGCCCCGTCAGCAACGACCGGGTCCTGGCCCGTGACCCGGAGAAGCCGGCCCGTGAAGGCCCAAAGCAGGCAGATTGGAGGGCACATCAGGAATAAGGAGATGATGCCGCTGTAAGCGTAGGTCCCGAGCTTCTTGTACTGACCGGCGCCGTAAGCCTGGCCGCAGAGGGTGGACAGCCCGCCGGTCATCCCGTACAGAACACTGTATCCGGTTACGTTGGTGAGGGCGGTGGCGATCCCGACGGTGGTGAGCGCCAGCTGGCTGATGTGCCCCACTATTACGATGGACACTGTTTGTTGTAAGTACTGAAGTGCCATTACTGCGATCATGGGGCCGGCTATGCGGGCGATTCGCTTTAGTTCGTTGGTGAAGTCCTTGCGCGATGTCGTCGCGAAGATTTTCGCTCCTTGCTCTTCGGCATTGATCGTAGTGACCATTTTCGTATGCGGGAAATTGGGGTTTTTGAGGTGTATGGGTGTAAAATCAGCGCATATATTTTGTTGGGTTTGAGCACGAAATGAACCGTACGTTTGTAGTCTGGCCACTTGATTCATGCTGTTTTCATTTATTGGGACAAGTGATTCATGATTCATGTTGTCTTTTGTTTATGATTTAGTTGGCTATTCTTATAAGTCTTTCAAGTAGTTAGGTTTAGGATTGGTTAACAGTATTCTATTTTAGAATGTTAATTATGCAACTTGTTTGGTCGTCCCAGTTTCTCCCCAGTCAACGCCTAGCTTGTAGATATTATCATATATGCACAAACAATGATCAATAGTCAATAGCATTTCCGGTTATCCAAACAAATAAATGTGTCGGTTTGGCCGTAAGAATATAGGATAGAATTTAAAACATTTTTTTTCATTCGAACGAAAAACTTAGATACTAATAAAATATATTTCGAAAACTGACTTTCCTACTCTCATCCATATTTCATTCCGCCTTCCACCTTGCAAACGGAATACAAATATTTTGAATGTGTAGACGTTGTGTTATACAATGAAGACACCAATTAGGAGAGTACAGTAGTCCTAGATGTGGTTTGACCGAGTTGTGGAGTGAGATCTCGTAAAAAAGTAATAATTTATTGGGGGCAAAGGAGAATCTGGTCAAGGGTTTGACAAATACTGAAAATAGTTTCACAAGTTTTAATCCCAAGTGGCACTTGGAAACAACTAGCTCCATCAGTTTGTCAAAGATGACACATACTAGCATCTTTTTGGTGTTGCGGCGTGTTCATGAAAAATGCTACTAGCCTTCATCACCAACAACACGTTGTTTTTGTCATGTAATTTCAGAATTTCTGTCGTCGACATTGAGAGGTTTGTTTATCTAATATGTATCGTAGTGCGAATTGTGCTGCAGATTATTTAGCTAATCTGGGCCATTCTTTTTTTTATTCACTTTTAAACACATTAGATTGTCCCATTGGTTACGATATGATATAATTGATATCCACCTTAAGTTCCAAATGATATCTAGTACGTCTCGATATAACAAATATTTTTTACAGACCGAACTCATTAGTCATTAGTGTAATGTCGTGAGTATACATTAACAAGTTTTAATAAATTATAATAAATACTTAATCTACTATTATTACATATAAGAAGGGAGAAATATGAAATGTATGCATTCTACTAAATACATTTTTATGAACTATTTTGAATTGATTTTTGGCACTATAATCCATGATTATTATTGAATAAATTAATTTATGAGAATTCGTTATCGTTCTACGTTTTATGGGACCGAGCCCAGAACTCTATAATTTACTATTAAAATTCCACAATAATTAATTTGATAGGAATGTTAAATACAAGAGAATTTCGGACACGCTACTGATTTGACAAATGTTGGTGGGATGAATATCAAGCAAGCATCAGGTCGTATCCAGCTCGGTTGGTCCACTTACTCTCTTTGAATGTATTCTTCAAATCTAATGACATGGTAACAAGGCGTTACTTCAAGTGACCCACACACCTTAGGGTCTCCCTCATACTTTTCGGTTTCTCCATTTTTTTTTATCATTCATCTCGCATATCATATACTAAAAATAGCCGTGATTTACTGCGGGGAATGATATAGACAATTGTTGAGGAAGAGAGATGAAGAAAAAAAAATTTGTTTGTGATAAAAAATTCCATATAATAGAGAGTAATTGCTTTACACATCACAAAACAAACAGTGAAAGATTGGATTGTAAAAGGAGTGGAAGTCATATCATGAACGGAAGAACCATGGCTCTCATAAGGATATAAAAAAGACTTTTAACCCATAACTTAACGTGTTAAATCAATAGTAAAATATTTGCTATTATTATATATGGAATATCGAGTCTATAATTACTTGGGTTAATTTTTTAGAAGATACCAATAGGCTCGACGGCCCACCTTCCAGAGCTTAATCCGACAACCTAGACTGTTGAACTACCCGGTTGACCCGATTGATAAATCGAATGCTGACTTGGGGACCTCCATGTCAGCCTAATATGTGACAGGCTGCCCATTCACATAAGGTCAATCTGACACTCAAAGCCACCGGTTGACGGTCAGTGTCATAAACCATTGCATCTCAATAATTCTAGTTGTTGGAAAATGATGTAAATTGGCTTTTGTATTAATCAACAACATTGCCTCGTTATCTTGATATCTCTATTGAGAGATATCTTATCCAAAAAAAACAACAATGTGTGTTTGGATTGGAGGTTACCGAGATTTGAAGTGGAGCTCTTAGCCATTAAGGACTTTAATATTGTAAGAGAATCGTATACGGTCAATACTTAACCCTCTCCCAACAACTCGAGTTATTAAGATGTAACAGTTCATGATATGTGGTATTAAAGGTCAATCTGTCAACTTGAGATGCGAGTCATGTGACCGGGTGCCCATTCACATAAGGTTAATCTATCACTCAAAGCCATCGGTTGACAGGCAGTGTCATGAACCCCATAAATAATGATCAAACGTATTTAAACCTCAATTTTACTCTTTGTTATTTTAGCATGTTGAAAAATATTTTTAACTTCATTTGGCTATAGGCTTACCATGGTGAAACCTCAATTTTTAGCCATTCCCAACATACATGTCAAATATTATCCAATTTAAAAAATTTCTATTTTCATGTCAAAATTGCCAATTGCCAAAGGGGTTAACCGATGGAAATCGACCATTTTAAGAAGAAAATGTCAAATCGACTAATATTTGAATGCATGATGGAAATGGCTAAAGAATCAAGTTTCATTTTGGTAACCCCTATAACTAATTATCAAACGTAGTTAAAAATTAATTTTACTCGGTGTTATATTTAGCATGTTGAAAATTATTTTTATCTTCATTTGGCTATTATTTCGAGAACTTAACATTGTTAAACTACAATTTTTAACCATTTCCAACATGCAAGTGAAATATTTTCCAATTTAAAAATTTTCAATTTTCATGTCAAAATTATCAATTTCCAAAGGGGTTAACCTATGGAAATCAACCATTATCTCAAGAAATTTTAAAAAACTTCAAATCGACTAATTTTGACATGCATGTCTGAAATGCATAAAAAGCCATGTTTCACCGTGCTAAGCCGATACATAATGATCAAATGTAGCTAAAAGTCAATTTTACTCGGTGTTATTTGAACATGTTGAAAAATATTTTTAACTTCAGTTGGCTATTATTTGAAGGCCTTATATTGGTGAAATCACAATTTTTGTCCTTTCTCAACATGCATATAAAATATTAGCCAATTTAAAAAATTTCCATTTTCATGGCGAAATTGTCAATTTCCAAAGGGGTTAACCTATGAAAATCGGCCATTTTCACAAGAAAATTTTAAAATTTTCAAATCGACTAATATTTGACATTCATGTTGGAAATGGCTGAAAAGCCATGTTTCACTTTGCTAACCCAGACAAATAATGATCAAACGTAGCTAAAAGTCAATTTTACTCGGGCTTATTTGAACATGTTGAGAAATGTTTTTTCCTTTAGTTGGCTATTATTTGAAGGCCTTACATTGGTTAAAACTCAATTTTTAGTCATTCTCAACAAGCATGTAAAATATTAGCCAATTTGAAAAATTTTCATTTTCATGATGAAATTGTCAATTTCCAAAGAGGTTAACCTATGAAAATCGGCCATTTTTACAAGAAAATTTTTAAAATTTTAAATTGACTAATATTTGACATGCATGTTGGAAATGGCTGAAAAGCCATGTTTCACTTTGCTAACCCCGTCAAATAATGATCAAACGTAGGTAAAAGTCAATTTCACTCGGTCTTATTTTAACATGTTGAAAAATGTTTGTAACTTCAGTTGGCTATTTATTGAAGGCCTTACATTTGGTGAAATCACAATTTTTAGCCATTCTCAACATGCATGTAAAGTATTAGCCAATTTAAAAAAATTCCATTTTCATGACGAAATTGTCAATTTCCAAAGGGGTTAACCTATGAAAATCGGCCATTTTCACAAGAAAATTTTAAAATTTTCTGATCGACTAATATTTTACATGCATGTTGGAAATGGCTGAAAAGCCATGTTTCACTTTGCTAACCCAGACAAATAATGATCAAACGTAGTTAAAAGTCAATTTTACTCTGGCTTATTTGAACATGTTCATAAATGTTTTTTACTTTAGTTGGCTATTATTTGAAGGCCTTACCATGGTGAAACCTCAATTTTTAGCCATTCCCAACATACATGTCAAATATTATCCAATTTAAAAAATTTCCATTTTCATGTACAAATTGTCAATTGCCAAAGGGGTTAACCGATGGAAATCGACCATTTTCAGAAGAAAATGTCAAATCGACTAATATTTGAATGCATGATGGAAATGGCTAAAGAATCAAGTTTCATTTTGGTAACCCCTATAACTAATTATCAAACGTAGTTAAAATTTAATTTTACTCGGTGTTATATTTAGCATTTTGAAAATTATTTTTAATTTCATTTGGCTATTATTTCGAGGACTTAACATTGTTAAACTGCAATTTTTAACAATTTCCAACATGTAAGTGAAATATTTTCCAATTTAAAAAATTTCAATTTTCATGTCAAAATTATCAATTTCCAAAGGGGTTAACTTATGGAAATCAACAATTTTCTCAAGACATTTTAAAAAACTTCAAATCGACTAATTTTGACATGCATGTTTGAAATGCATAAAAAGCCATGTTTCACCGTGCTAAGCCGATACATAATGATCAAACGTAGCTAAAAGTAAATTTTACTCGGTGTTATTTGAACATGTTGAAAAATATTTTTAACTTCAGTTGGCTATTATTTGAAGGCCTTATATTGGTGAAATCTCAATTTTTAGCCATTCTCAACATGCATATAAAACATTAGCCAATTTGAAAATTTTCCATTTTCATGACGAAATTGTCAATTTCCAAAGGGGTTAACCTATGAAAATCAGCAATTTTCACAAGAAAATTTTAAAATTTTCAAATCGACTAATATTTGACACGCATGTTGGAAATGGCTGAGAAGCCATGTTTCACTTTGCTAACCCAGACAAATAATGATCAAACGTAGCTAAAAGTAAATTTTACTCGGGCTTATTTGAACATGTTCATAAATGTTTTTTACTTTAGTTGGCTATTATTTCAAAGGCTTACCATGGTGAAACCTCAATTTTTAGCCATTCCCAACATACATGTGAAATATTATCCAATTTAAAAATTTTCCATTTTCATGACGAAGTTGTCAATTACCAAAGGGGTTAACCTATGAAAATCGGCCATTTTCACAAAAAAAATTTAAAATTTTCAAATCGACTAATATTTGACATGCATGTTGGAAATGGCTGAAAAGCCATGTTTCACTTTGCTAACCCAGACAAATAATGATCAAACGTAGCTAAAAGTAAATTTTACTCGGGCTTATTTGAATATGTTCATAAATGTTTTTTTACTTTAGTTGGCTATTATTTGAAGGCCTTACATTGGTTAAAACTCAATTTTTAGTCATTCTCAACAAGCATGTAAAATATTAGCCAATTTGAAAAATTTCCATTTTCATGACGAAATTGTCAATTTCCAAAGGGTAACACCTATGCAAATCGGCCATTTTCAGAAGAAAATTTCAAAATTTTCAAATCGACTTATATTTGACAAGTATGTTGGAAATAACTAAAAATTATGTTTTATTATCGTAACCCCTATAAATAATGATCAAATGTAGTCAAATCTTAATTTTACTCGATGTTATTTTAGGATGTTGAAAATTATTTAACTTCATTTGGCTATTATTTGAAGGCCTTACATTGGTGAAATCACAATTTTTATCCATTCTCAACATACATGTAAAATATTAGCCAATTTGAAGAATTTCCACTTTAATGACAAAATTGTCAATTTCTAAAGGGGTTAACCTGTGAAAATCGGCCATTTCACAAGAAAATTTCAAATCAAATAATATTTGACATGCATGTTTGAAATGGCTGAAAAGCCATGTTTCACTTTGCTAACCCCGACAAATAATGATCAAACGTACCTCAAACCAATTTTACTCTGTCTTATTTGAACATGTTCAAAAATGTTTTTAACTTCAGTTGGCTATTATTTGACGGCCTTACATTGGTGAAATCACAATTTTTAGTCATTCTCAACATGCATGTAAAATATTAGCCAATTTGAAAATTTTCCATTTTCATGACAAAATTGTCAATTTCTAAAGGGGTTAACCTGTGAAAATCGGCCATTTTCACAAGAAAATTTCAAAAATTTAAAATCAAATAATATTTGACATGCATGTTTGAAACGGCTGAAAAGCCATGTTTCACTTTGCTAACCCCGACAAATAATGATCAAATATATCTTAAAGCAATTTTACTCTGTCTTATTTGAACATGTTGAAAAATGTTTTTAACTTCAGTTGGCTATTATTTGAAGGCCTTATATTGGTGAAATCACAATTTTTAATCATTCTCAACATGCATGTAAAATATTAGCCAATTTGAAAAATTTCCATTTTCATGACGAAATTATCAATTTCCAAAGGGGTTAACCTATGAAAATCGACAATTTTCACAAGAAAATGTCGAAATTTTCAAATCGACTAATATTTGACATGCATGTTGGAAATGGCTGAAATCCATGTTTCACTTTGGTAACCGAGACAAATAATGATCAAATGTTGCTAAAAGTCAATTTTACTCGGGCTTATTTGAACATGTTGAGAAATGTTTTTAACTTTAGTTGGTTATTATTTGAAGGCCTTACATTGGTTAAATCTCAATTTTTTAGTCATTCTCAATATGCATGTAAAATATTAGCCAATTTGAAAATTTTCCATTTTCATGACGAAATTGTCAATTTCCAAAGGGGTTAACCTATGAAAATCGGACATTTTCACAATAAAATTTTAAAATTTTCAAATCTACTAATATTAGACATGCATGTTGGAAACGGCTGAAAAGCCATGTTTCACTTTGCTAACGCAGACAAATAATGATCAAACGTAGCTAAAAGTCAATTTTACTCGGGCTTATTTGAACATGTTCATAAATGTTTTTTACTTTGGTTGGCTATTATTTGAAGGCCTGAAATCACAATTTTTATCCATTCTCAACATGCATGTAAAATATTAGCCAATTTGAAAAATTTCCATTTTCATGACAAAATTGTCAATTTCCAAAGGGGTTAACCTATGGAAATCGGCCATTTTCACAAGAAAATTTCAAAATTTTCAAATCGACTAATATTTGACAAGTATGTTGGAAATAGATAAAAATTATGTTTTATTATGATAACCCCTATAAATAATTATCAAATGTAGTTAAATCTCAATTTTACTCGATGTTATTTTATGATGTTTAACTTCAGTTGGCTATTATTTGAAGGCCTTATATTGGTGAAATCACAATTTTTATCCATTCTCAACATTCATGTAAAATATTAGCCAATTTGAAAAATTTCTATTTTCATGGCGAAATTGTCAATTTCCAAAGGGGTTAACCTATGAAAATCGGCCATTTTCACAAGAAAATTTTAAAATTTTCAAATTGACTAATATTTGACATGCATGTTGGAAATGGCTGAAAAGCCATGATTCAATTTGGTAACCGAGACAAATAATGATCAAACGTAGCTAAAAGTCAATTTTACTCGGGCTTATTTCAACATGTTGAGAAATGTTTTTAACTTTAGTAGGTTATTATTTGAAGGCTTTACATTGGTTAAATCTCAATTTTTAGTAATTCTCAATAAGCATATAAAACATTAGCCAATTTGAAATGTTTCCATTTCCATGACGAAATTGTCAATTTTCAAAGGGGTTAACCTATGAAAATTGGCAATTTTCACAAGAAAATTTTAAAATTTTCAAATCGACTAATATTTGACATGCATGTTGGAAATGGCTGAAAGGCCATGTTTCACTTTGGTAACCGAGACAAATAATGATCAAACGTAGCTAAAAGTCAATTTTACTCGGGCTTATTTCAACATGTTGAGAAATGTTTTTAACTTTAGTTGGTTATTTATTTGAAGGCCTTACATTGGTTAAATCTCAATTATTAGTAATTCTCAATAAGTATAGAAAACATTAGTCAATTTGAAAATTTTCAATTTCCATGACGAAATTGTCAATTTCCAAAGCGGTTAACCTATGAAAATCGGCCATTTTCACAAGAAAATTTTCAAATTTTCAAATCGACTAATATTTGACATGCATGTTGGAAATGGCTGAAAAGCCAGGTTTCACTTTGCTAACCCAGACAAATAATGATCAAACGTAGCTAAAAGTCAATTTTACTCGGGTTTATTTGAACATGTTCATAAATGTTTTTTACTTTGGTTGGCTATTATTTGAAGGCCTTACATTGGTGAAATCACAATTTTTAGCCATTCTCAACAAGCATGTAAAATATTAGCCAATTTGAAAAATTTCCATTTTTATGACGAAATTGTCAATTTCCAAAGGGATTAACCTATGAAAATCGGCCATTTTAACAAGAAAATTTTAAAATTTTTAAATCGACTAATATTTAACATGCATGTTGGAAATGGTTGAAAAGCCATGTTTCACTTTGCTAACCCCTTCAAATAATGATCAAACGTAGGTAAAAGTCAATTTTACTCGGTATTATTTTAACATGTTGAAAAATGTTTGTAACTTCAGTTGGCTATTATTTGAAGGCCTTATATTGGTGAAATTACAATTTTTATCCATTCTCAACATGCATGTAAAATATTAGTCAATTTGAAAAATTTCCATTTTCATGACGAAATTGTCAATTTCCAAAGGGGTTAACCTATGGAAATCGGCCATTTTCACAAGAAAATTTCGCAATTTTCAAATCGACTAATATTTGACAAGTATGTTGGAAATAGATAAAAATTATGTTTTATTATGATAACCCCTATAAATAATTCTCAAATGTAGTTAAATCTCAATTTTACTAGATGTTATTTTAGTATGTTTAACTTCAGTTGGCTATTATTTGAAGGCCTTATATTGGTGAAATCTGAATTTTTATCCATTCTCAACATGCATGAAAATTATTAACCAATTTAAAAAAATTCCATTTTCATGGCGAAATTGTCAATTTCCAAAGGGCTTAACCTATGAAAATCAGTCATTTTCACAAGAAAATTTTAAAATTTTCAAATCAACTAATATTTGACATGCATGTTGGAAATGGCTGAAAAGCCATGTTTCACTTTGGTAACCGAGACAAATAATGATCAAACGTAGCTAAAAGTCAATTTTACTCGGGCTTATTTGAACATGTTGAGAAATGTTTTTAACTTCAGTTGGTTATTATTTGAAGGCCTTATATTGGTTAAATCTCAATTTTTAGTCATTCTCAATAATCATATAAAACATTAGCCAATTTGAAAATTTTCCATTTTCATGACGATATTGTCAATTTCCAAAGGGGTTAACCTATGAAAATCAGCCATTTTCACAAGAAAATTTTAAAATTTTAAAATCGACTAATATTTGACATGCATGTTGGAAATGGCTGAAAGGCCATGTTTCACTTTGGTAACCGAGACAAATAATGATCAAACGTAGCTAAAAGTCAATTTTACTCGGGCTTATTTGAACATGTTGAGAAATGTTTGTAACTTCAGATGGCTATTATTTGAAGGCCTTAATTTGGTGAAATCACAATTTTAGCTATTCTCAACATGCATGTAAAATATTAGCCAATTTGAAAAATTTCCATTTTCATGGCGAAATTGTCAATTTCCAAAGGGGTTAACCTATGAATATCGGCCATTTTTACAAGAAAATTTTAAAATTTTCAAATCGACTAATATTTGACATGCATGTTGGAAATGGCTGAAAAGCCATGTTTCACTTAGCTAACCCAAACAAATAATGATCAAACGAAGCTAAAAGTCAATTTTACTCGGGCTTATTTCAACATGTTCATAAATGTTTTTGACTTTAGTTGGCTATTATTTGAAGGCCTTACATTGTTTAAAACTCAATTTTTAGTCATTCTCAACAAGCATGTAAAATATTAGCCAATTTGAAAAATTTCCATTTTCATGACGAAATTGTCAATTTCCAAAGGGGTTAACCAATGAACATCGGCAATTTTTACAAGAAAATTTTCAAATTTTTAAATTGACTAATATTTGACATGCATGTTGGAAATGGCTGAAAAGCCATGTTTCACTTTGCTAACCCCGTCAAATAATGATCAAACGTAGGTAAAAGTCAATTTTACTCGGACTTATTTTAACATGTTGAAAAATGTTTGTAACTTCAGTTGGCTATTTTTTGAAGGCCTTAATTTGGTGAAATCAAAATTTTTAGCCATTCTCAACATGCATGTACTATATTAGCCAATTTTAAAAATTTCCATTTTCATGAAGAAATTGTCAATTTCCAAAGGGATTACCCTATGAAAATCTGCCATTTCATAAGAAAATTGTAAAATTTTCAAATCGACTAATATTTTACATGCATGTTGGAAATGGCTGAAAAGCCATGTTTCACTTTGCTAACCCAGACAAATAATGATCAAACGTAGCTAAAAGTCAATTTCACTCGTTCTTATTTTAACATGTTGAAAAATATTTTTAACTTAAGTTGGCTATTATTTGAAGGCCTTACTTTGGTGAAATCACCATTTTTATCCATTCTCAACATGCATGTAAAATATTAGCCAATTTGAAAAATTTCCATTTTCATGGCGAAATTGTCAATTTCCAAAGGGGTTAACCTATGAATATCGGCCATTTTCACAAGAAAATTTTAAAATTTTCAAATCGACTAATATTTGACATGCATGTTGGAAATGGCTGAAAAGCCATGTTTCACTTTGCTAACCCAGACAAATAATGATCAAACGTAGCTAAAAGTCAATTTTACTCTGGCTTATTTGAACATGTTGAGAAATGTTTTTAACTTTAGTTGGTTATTATTTGAAGGCCTTACATTGGTTAAATCTCAATTTTTATTCATTCTCAATAAGTATGTAAAATATTAGCCAATTTGAAAATTTTCCATTTTCATGACGAAATTGTCAATTTCCAAAGGGGTTAACCTATGAAAATCGGCCATTTTCACAAGAAAATTTTAAAATTTTAAAATCGACTAATATTTGACATGCATGTTGGAAATGGCTGAAAAGCCATGTTTCACTTTGCTAACCCAGACAAATAATGATCAAACGTAGTTAAAAGTCAATTTTACTCGGGCTTATTTTAACATGTTGAAAAATGTTTTTAACTTAAATTGGCTATTATTTAAAGGCCTTACTTTGGTGAAATCACAATTTTTATCCATTCTCAACATGCATGTAAAATATTAGCCAATTTGAAAAAATTTCATTTTCATGGCGAAATTGTCAATTTCCAAAGGGGTTAACCTATGAAAATCGGCCATTTTCACAAGAAAAATTTAAAATTTTCAAATCGACTAATATTAGACATGCATGTTGGAAACGGCTGAAAAGCCATGTTTCACTTTGCTAACCCTGACATATAATGATCAAACATAGCTAAAAGTCAATTTTACTTGGTCTTATTTTAACATGTTCAAAAATGTTTCTAACTTCAGTTGGCTATTATTTGAAAGCCTTACATTGGTGAAATCACAATTTTTAGCCATTCTCAACATGCATGTAAAATATTAGCCAATTTGAAAATTTTCCATTTTCATGACGAAATTGACAATTTCCAAAGGGGTTAACCTATGAAAATCGGCAATTTTCACAAGAAAATTTCAAAATTTTCAAATGGACTAATATTTGACATGCATGTTGGAAATGGCTGAAAAGCCATGTTTCACTTTGGTAACCGAGACAAATAATGATCAAACGTAGCTAAAAGTCAATTTTACTCGGTCTTATTTGAACATGTTGAAAAATGTTTTTAACTTCAGTTGGCTATTATTTGAAGGCCTTACATTGGTGAAATCACAATTTTTAGTTATTCTCAACATGCATGTAAAATATAAGCCAATTTGAAAATTTTCCATTTTCATGACGAAATTGTCAATTTCCAAAGGGATTAACCTATGAAAATCTGCCATTTCATAAGAAAATTGTAAAATTTTCAAATCGACTAATATTTGACATGCATGTTGGAAATGGCTGAAAAGCCATGTTTCACTTTGCTAACCCACACAAATAATGATCAAACGTAGCTAAAAGTCAATTTCACTTGGTCTTATTTTAACATGTTGAAAAATATTTTTAACTTAAGTTGGCTATTATTTGAAGGCCTTACTTTGATGAAATCACAATTTTTATCCATTCTCAACATGCAAGTAAAATATTAGCCAATTTAAAAAATTTCCATTTTCATGGCGAAATTGTCAATTTCCAAAGGGGTTAACCTATGAATATCGGCCATTTTCACAAGAAAATTTTAAAATTTTGAAATCGACTAATATTTGACATGCATGTTGGAAATGGCTGAAAAGCCATGTTTCACTTTGCTAACCCAGACAAATAATGATCAAACGTAGCTAAAAGTCAATTTTACTCTGGCTTATTTGAACATGTTGAGAAATGTTTTTAACTTTAGTTGGTTATTATTTGAAGGCCTTACATTGGTTAAATCTCAATTTTTATTCATTCTCAATAAGTATGTAAAATATTAGCCAATTTGAAAATTTTCCATTTTCATGACGAAATTGTCAATTTCCAAAGGGGTTAACCTATGAAAATCGGCCATTTTCACAAGAAAATTTTAAAATTTTAAAATCGACTAATATTTGACATGCATGTTGGAAATGGCTGAAAAGCCATGTTTCACTTTGCTAACCCAGACAAATAATGATCAAACGTAGTTAAAAGTCAATTTTACTCGGGCTTATTTTAACATGTTGAAAAATGTTTGTAACTTCAGATGGCTATTATTTGAAGGCCTTAATTTGGTGAAATCACAATTTTTAGCCATTCTCAACATACATGTAAAATATTAGCCAATTTAAAAAAAATCCATTTTCATGACGAAATTGTCAATTTCCAAAGGGGTTAACCTATGAAAATCGGCCATTTTCACAAGAAAATTTTAAAATTTTCAAATTGACTAATATTTGACATGCATGTTGGAAATGGCTGAAAAGCCATGTTTCACTTAGCTAACCCAAACAAATAATGATCAAACGAAGCTAAAAGTCAATTTTACTCGGGCTTATTTCAACATGTTCATAAATGTTTTTGACTTTAGTTGGCTATTATTTGAAGGCCTTACATTGTTTAAAACTCAATTTTTAGTCATTCTCAACAAGCATGTAAAATATTAGCCAATTTGAAAAATTTCCATTTTCATGACGAAATTGTCAATTTCCAAAGGGGTTAACCAATGAACATCGGCAATTTTTACAAGAAAATTTTCAAATTTTTAAATTGACTAATATTTGACATGCATGTTGGAAATGGCTGAAAAGCCATGTTTCACTTTGCTAACCCCGTCAAATAATGATCAAACGTAGGTAAAAGTCAATTTTACTCGGTCTTATTTTAACATGTTGAAAAATGTTTGTAACTTCAGTTGGCTATTTTTTGAAGGCCTTAATTTGGTGAAATCAAAATTTTTAGCCATTCTCAACATGCATGTACTATATTAGCCAATTTTAAAAATTTCCATTTTCATGAAGAAATTGTCAATTTCCAAAGGGATTAACCTATGAAAATCTGCCATTTCATAAGAAAATTGTAAAATTTTCAAATCGACTAATATTTTACATGCATGTTGGAAATGGCTGAAAAGCCATGTTTCACTTTGCTAACCCAGACAAATAATGATCAAACGTAGCTAAAAGTCAATTTCACTCGTTCTTATTTTAACATGTTGAAAAATATTTTTAACTTAAGTTGGCTATTATTTGAAGGCCTTACTTTGGTGAAATCACAATTTTTATCCATTCTCAACATGCATGTAAAATATTAGCCAATTTGAAAAATTTCCATTTTCATGGCGAAATTGTCAATTTCCAAAGGGGTTAACCTATGAATATCGGCCATTTTCACAAGAAAATTTTAAAATTTTCAAATCGACTAATATTTGACATGCATGTTGGAAATGGCTGAAAAGCCATGTTTCACTTTGCTAACCCAGACAAATAATGATCAAACGTAGCTAAAAGTCAATTTTACTCGGGCTTATTTGAACATGTTGAGAAATGTTTTTAACTTTAGTTGGTTATTATTTGAAGGCCTTACATTGGTTAAATCTCAATTTTTAGTCATTCTCAATAAGCATGTAAAATATTAGCCAATTTGAAAATTTTCCATTTTCATGACGAAATTGTCAATTTCCAAAGGGGTTAACCTATGAAAATAGTACATTTTCACAATAAAATTTTAAACTTTTCAAATCGACTAATATTTGACATGCATGTTGGAAATGGCTGAAAAGCCATGTTTCACTTTACTAATCCCGACAAATAATGATCAAACGTAGCTAAAAGTCAATTTTACTCGTTCTTATTTTAACATGTTGAAAAATGTTTTTAACTTAAATTGGCTATTATTTAAAGGCCTTACTTTGGTGAAATCACAATTTTTATCCATTCTCAACATGCATGTAAAATATTAGCCAATTTGAAAAAATTTCATTTTCATGGCGAAATTGTCAATTTCCAAAGGGGTTAACCTATGAAAATCGGCCATTTTCACAAGAAAAATTTAAAATTTTCAAATCGACTAATATTAGACATGCATGTTGGAAACGGCTGAAAAGCCATGTTTCACTTTGCTAACCCTGACATATAATGATCAAACATAGCTAAAAGTCAATTTTACTCGGGCTTATTTGAACATGTTCAAAAATGTTTTTAATTTTAGTTGGTTATTATTTGAACGCCTTACATTGGTTAAATCTCAATTTTTAGCCATTCTCAATAAGCATGTAAAATATTAGCCAATTTGAAAATTTTCCATTTTCATGACGAAATTGTCAATTTCCAAAGGGGTTAACCTATGAAAATCGGCAATTTTAACAAGAAAATTTCAAAATTTTCAAATTGACTAATATTTGACATGCATGTTGGAAACGGCTGAAAAGCCATGTTTCACTTTGCTAACCCCGACAAATAATGATCAAACATAGCTAAAAGTCAATTTTACTTGGTCTTATTTTATCATGTTCAAAAATATTTTTAACTTCAGTTGGCTATTATTTGAAGGCCTTACATTGGTGAAATCACAATTTTTAGCCATTCTCAACATGCATGTAAAATATTAGCCAATTTGAAAATTTTCCATTTTCATGACAATATTGTCAATTTCCAAAGGGGTTAACCTATGAAAATCGGCAATTTTCACAAGAAAATATCAAAATTTTCAAATGGACTAATATTTGACATGCATGTTGGAAATGGCTGAAAAGCCATGTTTCACTTTGGTAACCGAGACAAATAATGATCAAACGTAGCTAAATGTCAATTTTACTCGGGCTTATTTGAACATGTTGAGAAATGTTTTTAACTTTAGTTGGTAAATATTTGAAGGCCTTACATTGGTTAAATCTTAATTTTTAGTCATTCTCAATAAGCATGTAAATATTAGCAATTTTTGAAAATTTTTCATTTTCATGAAGAAATTGTCAATTTCTAAAAGGGTTAACCTATGAAAATCGGACATTTTCACCATAAAATTTTAAAATTTTCAAATCGACTAATATTAGACATACATGTTCGAAACGGATGAAAAGCCATGTTTCACTTTGCTAACCCCGACAAATAATGATCAAACATAGCTAAAAGTCAATTTTACTTGGTCTTATTTTAACATGTTAAAAAATGTTTTTAACTTCAGTTGACTATTATTTGAAGGCCTTACATTGGTGAAATCACAATTTTTAGCCATTCTCAACATGCATGTAAAATATTAGCCAATTTGAAAATTTTCCATTTTCATGACGAAATTGACAATTTCCAAAGGGGTTAACCTATGAAAATCGACAATTTTCACAAGAAAATTTCAAAATTTTCAAATTGACTAATATTTGACATGCATGTTGGAAACGGCTGAAAAGCCATGTTTCACTTTGCTAACCCGACAAATAATGATCAAACATAGCTAAAAGTCAATTTCACTTGGTCTTATTTTAACATGTTCAAAAATAATTTTAACTTCGGTTGGCTATTATTTGAAGGCCTTACATTGGTGAAATCACAATTTTTAGCCATTCTCAACATGCATGTAAATTATTAGCCAATTTGAAAATTTTCCCTTTTCATGACGAAATTGTCAATTTCCAAAGGGGTTAACCTATGAAAATCGGCCATTTTCACAAGAAAATTTCAAAATTTTCAAATGGACTAATATTTGACATGCATGTTGGAAACGGCTGAAAAGCCATGTTTCACTTTGGTAACCGAGACAAATAATGATCAAACGTAGCTAAATGTCAATTTTACTCGGGCTTATTTGAACATGTTGAGAAATGTTTTTAACTTTAGTTGGTTATTATTTGAAGGCCTTACATTGGTTAAATCTTAATTTTTAGTCATTCTCAATAAGCATGTAAAATATTAGCCAATTTGAAAAAATTTCATTTTCATGACGAAATTGTCAATTTCCAAAGGGGTTAACCTATGAAAATCGGACATTTTCACAATAAAATTTCAAAATTTTCAAATCGACTAATATTAGACATGCATGTTGGAAACGACTGAAAAGCCATGTTTCACTTTGCTAACCCCGACAAATAATGATCAAACATAGCTAAAAGTCAATTTTACTTGGTTTTATTTTAACATGTTCAAAAATGTTTTTAACTTCAGTTGGCGATTATTTGAAGACCTTACATTGGTGAAATCACAATTTTTAGTCATTCTCAACATGCATGTAAATTATTAGCCAATTTGAAAATTTTCCCTTTTCATGACGAAATTGTCAATTTCCAAAGGGGTTAACCTATGAAAATCGGCACTTTTCACAAGAAAATATCAAAATTTTCAAATGGACTAATATTTGACATGCATGTTGGAAATGGCTGAAAAGCCATGTTTCACTTTGTAACCGAGACAAATAATGATCAAACGTAGCTAAATGTCAATTTTACTCGGGCTTATTTGAACATGTTGAGAAATGTTTTTAACTTTAGTTGGTAATTATTTGAAGGCCTTACATTGGTTAAATCTTAATTTTTAGTCATTCTCAATAAGCATGTAAAATATTAGCAATTTTTGAAAATTTTTCATTTTCATGAAGAAATTGTCAATTTCTAAAAGGGTTAACCTATGAAAATCGGACATTTTCACAATAAAATTTTAAAATTTTCAAATCGACTAATATTAGACATGCATGTTCGAAACGGATGAAAAGCCATGTTTCACTTTGCTAACCCCGACAAATAATGATCAAACATAGCTAAAAGTCAATTTTACTTGGTCTTATTTTAACATGTTAAAAAATGTTTTTAACTTCAGTTGACTATTATTTGAAGGCCTTACATTGGTGAAATCACAATTTTTAGCCATTCTCAACATGCATGTAAAATATTAGCCAATTTGAAAATTTTCCATTTTCATGACGAAATTGACAATTTCCAAAGGGGTTAACCTATGAAAATCGACAATTTTCACAAGAAAATTTCAAAATTTTCAAATTGACTAATATTTGACATGCATGTTGGAAACGGCTGAAAAGCCATGTTTCACTTTGCTAACCCCGACAAATAATGATCAAACATAGCTAAAAGTCAATTTCACTTGGTCTTATTTTAACATGTTCAAAAATAATTTTAACTTCAGTTGGCTATTATTTGAAGGCCTTACATTGGTGAAATCACAATTTTTAGCCATTCTCAACATGCATGTAAATTATTAGCCAATTTGAAAATTTTCCCTTTTCATGACGAAATTGTCAATTTCCAAAGGGGTTAACCTATGAAAATCGGCCATTTTCACAAGAAAATTTCAAAATTTTCAAATGGACTAATATTTGACATGCATGTTGGAAACGGCTGAAAAGCCATGTTTCACTTTGGTAACCGAGACAAATAATGATCAAACGTAGCTAAATGTCAATTTTACTCGGGCTTATTTGAACATGTTGAGAAATGTTTTTAACTTTAGTTGGTTATTATTTGAAGGCCTTACATTGGTTAAATCTTAATTTTTAGTCATTCTCAATAAGCATGTAAAATATTAGCCAATTTGAAAAATTTTCATTTTCATGACGAAATTGTCAATTTCCAAAGGGGTTAACCTATGAAAATCGGACATTTTCACAATAAAATTTTAAAATTTTCAAATCGACTAATATTAGACATGCATGTTGGAAACGGACGAAAAGCCATGTTTCACTTTGCTAACCCCGACAAATAATGATCAAACATAGCTAAAAGTCAATTTTACTTGGTTTTATTTTAACATGTTCAAAAATGTTTTTAACTTCAGTTGGCGATTATTTGAAGACCTTACATTGGTGAAATCACAATTTTTAGTCATTCTCAACATGCATGTAAATTATTAGCCAATTTGAAAATTTTCCCTTTTCATGACGAAATTGTCAATTTCCAAAGGGGTTAACCTATGAAAATCGGCACTTTTCACAAGAAAATATCAAAATTTTCAAATGGACTAATATTTGACATGCATGTTGGAAATGGCTGAAAAGCCATGTTTCACTTTGGTAACCGAGACAAATAATGATCAAACGTAGCTAAATGTCAATTTTACTCGGGCTTATTTGAACATGTTGAGAAATGTTTTTAACTTTAGTTGGTAATTATTTGAAGGCCTTACATTGGTTAAATCTTAATTTTTAGTCATTCTCAATAAGCATGTAAAATATTAGCAATTTTTGAAAATTTTTCATTTTCATGAAGAAATTGTCAATTTCTAAAAGGGTTAACCTATGAAAATCGGACATTTTCACAATAAAATTTTAAAATTTTCAAATCGACTAATATTAGACATGCATGTTCGAAACGGATGAAAAGCCATGTTTCACTTTGCTAACCCCGACAAATAATGATCAAACATAGCTAAAAGTCAATTTTACTTGGTCTTATTTTAACATGTTAAAAAATGTTTTTAACTTCGGTTGACTATTATTTGAAGGCCTTACATTGGTGAAATCACAATTTTTAGCCATTCTCAACATGCATGTAAAATATTAGCCAATTTGAAAATTTTCCATTTTCATGACGAAATTGACAATTTCCAAAGGGGTTAACCTATGAAAATCGACAATTTTCACAAGAAAATTTCAAAATTTTCAAATTGACTAATATTTGACATGCATGTTGGAAACGGTGAAAAGCCATGTTTCACTTTGCTAACCCCGACAAATAATGATCAAACATAGCTAAAAGTCAATTTCACTTGGTCTTATTTTAACATGTTCAAAAATAATTTTAACTTCAGTTGGCTATTATTTGAAGGCCTTACATTGGTGAAATCACAATTTTTAGCCATTCTCAACATGCATGTAAATTATTAGCCAATTTGAAAATTTTCCCTTTTCATGACGAAATTGTCAATTTCCAAAGGGGTTAACCTATGAAAATCGGCCATTTTCACAAGAAAATTTCAAAATTTTCAAATGGACTAATATTTGACATGCATGTTGGAAACGGCTGAAAAGCCATGTTTCACTTTGGTAACCGAGACAAATAATGATCAAACGTAGCTAAATGTCAATTTTACTCGGGCTTATTTGAACATGTTGAGAAATGTTTTTAACTTTAGTTGGTTATTATTTGAAGGCCTTACATTGGTTAAATCTTAATTTTTAGTCATTCTCAATAAGCATGTAAAATATTAGCCAATTTGAAAAATTTTCATTTTCATGACGAAATTGTCAATTTCCAAAGGGGTTAACCTATGAAAATCGGACATTTTCACAATAAAATTTTAAAATTTTCAAATCGACTAATATTAGACATGCATGTTGGAAACGACTGAAAAGCCATGTTTCACTTTGCTAACCCCGACAAATAATGATCAAACATAGCTAAAAGTCAATTTTACTTGGTCTTATTTTAACATGTTCAAAAATGTTTTTAACTTCAGTTGGCGATTATTTGAAGACCTTACATTGGTGAAATCACAATTTTTAGTCATTCTCAACATGCATGTAAATTATTAGCCAATTTGAAAATTTTCCCTTTTCATGACGAAATTGTCAATTTCCAAAGGGGTTAACCTATGAAAATCGGCACTTTTCACAAGAAAAGATCAAAATTTTCAAATGGACTAATATTTGACATGCTTGTTGGAAATGGCTGAAAAGCCATGTTTCACTTTGGTAACCGAGACAAATAATGATCAAACGTAGCTAAATGTCAATTTTACTCGGGCTTATTTGAACATGTTGAGAAATGTTTTTAACTTTAGTTGGTAATTATTTGAAGGCCTTACATTGGTTAAATCTTAATTTTTAGTCATTCTCAATAAGCATGTAAAATATTAGCAATTTTTGAAAAATTTTCATTTTCATGAAGAAATTGTCAATTTCTAAAAGGGTTAACCTATGAAAATCGGACATTTTTACAATAAAATTTTAAAATTTTCAAATCGACTAATATTAGACATGCATGTTCGAAACGGATGAAAAGCCATGTTTCACTTTGCTAACCCCGACAAATAATGATCAAACATAGCTAAAAGTCAATTTTACTTGGTCTTATTTTAACATGTTAAAAAATGTTTTTAACTTCAGTTGACTATTATTTGAAGGCCTTACATTGGTGAAATCACAATTTTTAGCCATTCTCAACATGCATGTAAAATATTAGCCAATTTGAAAATTTTCCATTTTCATGACGAAATTGACAATTTCCAAAGGGGTTAACCTATGAAAATCGACAATTTTCACAAGAAAATTTCAAAATTTTCAAATTGACTAATATTTGACATGCATGTTGGAAACGGCTGAAAAGCCATGTTTCACTTTGCTAACCCCGACAAATAATGATCAAACATAGCTAAAAGTCAATTTCACTTGGTCTTATTTTAACATGTTCAAAAATAATTTTAACTTCAGTTGGCTATTATTTGAAGGCCTTACATTGGTGAAATCACAATTTTTAGCCATTCTCAACATGCATGTAAATTATTAGCCAATTTGAAAATTTTCCCTTTTCATGACGAAATTGTCAATTTCCAAAGGGGTTAACCTATGAAAATCGGCCATTTTCACAAGAAAATTTCAAAATTTTCAAATGGACTAATATTTGACATGCATGTTGGAAACGGCTGAAAAGCCATGTTTCACTTTGGTAACCGAGACAAATAATGATCAAACGTAGCTAAATGTCAATTTTACTCGGGCTTATTTGAACATGTTGAGAAATGTTTTTAACTTTAGTTGGTTATTATTTGAAGGCCTTACATTGGTTAAATCTTAATTTTTAGTCATTCTCAATAAGCATGTAAAATATTAGCCAATTTGAAAAATTTTCATTTTCATGACGAAATTGTCAATTTCCAAAGGGGTTAACCTATGAAAATCGGACATTTTCACAATAAAATTTTAAAATTTTCAAATCGACTAATATTAGACATGCATGTTGGAAACGACTGAAAAGCCATGTTTCACTTTGCTAACCGAGACAAATAATGATCAAACGTAGCTAAAAGTCAATTTTACTCGGGCTTATTTGAACATGTTGAGAAATGTTTTTAACTTTAGTTGGTTATTATTTGAAGGCCTTACATTGGTTAAATCTTAATTTTTAGTCATTCTCAATAAGCATGTAAAATATTAGACAATTTGAAAATTTTTCATTTTCATGACGAAATTGTCAATTTCCGAAGGGGTTAACCTATGAAAATCGGACATTTTCACAAGAAAATTTCAAAATTTTCAAATGGACTAATATTTGACATGCATGTTGGAAATGGCTGAAAAGCCATGTTTCACTTTGCTAACCGAGACAAATAATGATCAAGCGTAGCTAAAAGTCAATTTTACTCGGGCTTATTTGAACATGTTGAGAAATGTTTTTAACTTTAGTTGGTTATTATTTGAAGGCCTTACATTGGTGAAATCACAATTTTTAGCCATTCTCAACATGCATGTAAATTATTAGCCAATTTGAAAATTTTCCATTTTCATGACAATATTGTCAATTTCCAAAGGGGTTAACCTATGAAAATCGGCAATTTTCACAAGAAAATGTCGAAATTTTCAAATCGACTAATATTTGACCTGCATGTTGGAAATGGCTGAAATCCATGTTTCACTTTGGTAACCGAGACAAATAATGATCAAATGTTGCTAAAAGTCAATTTTACTCGGGCTTATTTGAACATGTTGAGAAATGTTTTTAACTTTAGTTGGTTATTATTTGAAGGCCTTACATTGGTTAAATCTCAATTTTTAGTCATTCTCAATATGCATGTAAAATATTAGCCAATTTGAAAATTTTCCATTTTCATGACGAAATTGTCAATTTCCAAAGGGGTTAACCTATGAAAATCGGACATTTTCACAATAAAATTTTAAAATTTTCAAATCGACTAATATTAGACATGCATGTTGGAAACGATCGAAAAGCCATGTTTCACTTTGCTAACCCCGACAAATAATGATCAAACATAGCTAAAAGTCAATTTTACTTGGTCTTATTTTAACATGTTCAAAAATGTTTTTAACTTCAGTTGGCGATTATTTGAAGACCTTACATTGGTGAAATCACAATTTTTAGCCATTCTCAACATGCATGTAAATTATTAGCCAATTTGAAAATTTTCCCTTTTCATGACGAAATTGACAATTTCCAAAGGGGTTAACCTATGAAAATCGACAATTTTCAAAAGAAAATTTCAAAATTTTCAAATTGACTAATATTTGACATGCATGTTGGAAACGGCTGAAAAGCCATGTTTCACTTTGCTAACCCCGACAAATAATGATCAAACATAGCTAAAAGTCAATTTTACTTGGTCTTATTTTAACATGTTCAAAAATATTTTTAACTTCAGTTGGCTATTATTTGAAGGCCTTACATTGGTGAAATCACAATTTTTAGCCATTCTCAACATGCATGTAAAATATTAGCCAATTTGAAAATTTTCCATTTTCATGACAATATTGTCAATTTCCAAAGGGGTTAACCTATGAAAATCGGACATTTTCACAATAAAATTTTAAAATTTTCAAATCTACTAATATTAGACATGCATGTTGGAAACGGCTGAAAAGCCATGTTTCACATTGCTAACCCCGACAAATAATTATCAAACATAGCTAAAAGTCAATTTTACTTGGTCTTATTTTAACATGTTCAAAAATATTTTTAACTTCAGTTGGCTATTATTTGAAGGCCTTACATTGGTGAAATCACAATTTTTAGCCATTCTCAACATGCATGTAAAATATTAGACAATTTGAAAATTTTCCATTTTCATGACAATATTGTCAATTTCCAAAGGGGTTAACCTATGAAAATTGGCAATTTTCACAAGAAAATTTCAAAATTTTCAAATGGACTAATATTTGACATGCATGTTGGAAATGGCTGAAAAGCCATGTTTCACTTTGGCAACCGAGACAAATAATGATCAAACGTAGCTAAATGTCAATTTTACTCGGGCTTATTTGAACATGTTGAGAAATGTTTTTAACTTTAGTTGGTTATTATTTGAAGGCCTTACATTGGTTAAATCTTAATTTTTAGTCATTCTCAATAAGCATGTAAAATATTAGCCAATTTGAAAATTTTTCATTTTCATGACGAAATTGTCAATTTCCGAAGGGGTTAACCTATGAAAATCGGACATTTTCACAAGAAAATTTCAAATTTTTCAAATGGACTAATATTTGACATGCATGTTGGAAATGGCTGAAAAGCCATGTTTCACTTTGCTAACCGAGACAAATAATGATCAAGCGTAGCTAAAAGTCAATTTTACTCGGGCTTATTTGAACATGTTGAGAAATGTTTTTAACTTTAGTTGGTTATTATTTGAAGGCCTTACATTGGTGAAATCACAATTTTTAGCCATTCTCAACATGCATGTAAATTATTAGCCAATTTGAAAATTTTCCCTTTTCATGACGAAATTGTCAATTTCCAAAGGGGTTAACCTATGAAAATCGGACATTTTCACAATAAAATTTTAAAATTTTCAAATCTACTAATATTAGACATGCATGTTGGAAACGGCTGAAAAGCCATGTTTCACTTTGCTAACCCCGACAAATAATTATCAAACATAGCTAAAAGTCAATTTTACTTGGTCTTATTTTAATATGTTCAAAAATGTTCTTAACATCAGTTGACTATTATTTGAAGGCCTTACATTGGTGAAATCACAATTTTTAGCCATTCTCAACATGCATGTAAAATATTAGCCAATTTGAAAATTTTCCATTTTCTTGACGAAATTGACAATTTCCAATGGGGTTAACCTATGAAAATCGACAATTTTCACAAGAAAATTTCAAAATTTTCAAATTGACTAATATTTGACATGCATGTTGGAAACGGCTGAAAAGCCATGTTTCACTTTGCTAACCCCGACAAATAATTATCAAACATAGCTAAAAGTCAATTTTACTTGGTCTTATTTTAATATGTTCAAAAATGTTCTTAACATCAGTTGACTATTATTTTAAGGCCTTACATTGGTGAAATCACAATTTTTAGCCATTCTCAACATGCATGTAAAATATTAGCCAATTTGAAAATTTTCCATTTTCTTGACGAAATTGACAATTTCCAAAGGGGTTAACCTATGAAAATCGACAATTTTCACAAGAAAATTTCAAAATTTTCAAATTGACTAATATTTGACATGCATGTTGGAAACGGCTGAAAAGCCATGTTTCACTTTGCTAACCCCGACAAATAATGATCAAACATAGCTAAAAGTCAATTTTACTTGGTCTTATTTTAACATGTTCAAAAATATTTTTAACTTCAGTTGGCTATTATTTGAAGGCCTTACATTGGTGAAATCACAATTTTTAGCCATTCTCAACATGCATGTAAAATATTAGCCAATTTGAAAATTTTCCATTTTCATGACAATATTGTCAATTTCCAAAGGGGTTAACCTATGAAAATCGACAATTTTCACAAGAAAATTTCAAAATTTTCAAATGGACTAATATTTGACATGCATGTTGGAAATGGCTGAAAAGCCATGTTTCACTTTGGCAACCGAGACAAATAATGATCAAACGTAGCTAAATGTCAATTTTACTCGGGCTTATTTGAACATGTTGAGAAATGTTTTTAACTTTAGTTGGTTATTATTTGAAGGCCTTACATTGGTTAAATCTTAATTTTTAGTCATTCTCAATAAGCATGTAAAATATTAGCCAATTTGAAAATTTTTCATTTTCATGACGAAATTGTCAATTTCCAAAGGGGTTAACCTATGAAAATCTGACATTTTCACAAGAAAATTTCAAATTTTTCAAATGGACTAATATTTGACATGCATGTTGGAAATGGCTGAAAAGCCATGTTTCACTTTGCTAACCGAGACAAATAATGATCAAACGTAGCTAAAAGTCAATTTTACTCGGGCTTATTTGAACATGTTGAGAAATGTTTTTAACTTTAGTTGGTTATTATTTGAAGGCTTTACATTGGTTAAATCTCAATTTTTAGTCATTCTCAATAAGCATGTAAAATATTAGCCAATTTGAAAATTTTCCATTTTCATGACGAAATTGTCAATTTCCAAAGGGGTTAACCTATGAAAATCGGACCTTTTCACAATAAAATTTTAAAATTTTCAAATCTACTAATATTAGACATGCATGTTGGAAACGGCTGAAAAGCCATGTTTCACTTTGCTAACCCCGACAAATAATGATCAAACATAGCTAAAAGTCAATTTTACTTGTTCTTATTTTAACATGTTCAAAAATATTTTTAACTTCAGTTGGCTATTATTTGAAGGCCTTACATTGGTGAAATCACAATTTTTAGCCATTCTCAACATGCATGTAAAATATTAGCCAATTTGAAAATTTTCCATTTTCATGACAATATTGTCAATTTCCAAAGGGGTTAACCTATGAAAATCGGCAATTTTCACAAGAAAATTTCAAAATTTTCAAATGGACTAATATTTGACATGCATGTTGGAAATGGCTGAAAAGCCATGTTTCACTTTGGCAACCGAGACAAATAATGATCAAACGTAGCTAAATGTCAATTTTACTCGGGCTTATTTGAACATGTTGAGAAATGTTTTTAACTTTAGTTGGTTATTATTTGAAGGCCTTACATTGGTTAAATCTTAATTTTTAGTCATTCTCAATAAGCATGTAAAATATTAGCCAATTTGAAAATTTTTCATTTTCATGACGAAATTGTCAATTTCCAAAGGGGTTAACCTATGAAAATCGGACATTTTCACAATAAAATTTTAAAATTTTCAAATCGAATAATATTAGACATGCATGTTGGAAACGGCTGAAAAGCCATGTTTCACTTTGCTAACCCCGACAAATAATGATCAAACATAGCTAAAAGTCAATTTTACTTGGTCTTATTTTAACATGTTCAAAAATGTTTTTAACTTCAGTTGGCTATTATTTGAAGGCCTTACATTGGTGAAATCACAATTTTTAGCCATTCTCAACATGCCTGTAAATTATTAGCCAATTTGAAAATTTTCCCTTTTCATGACGAAATTGTCAATTTCCAAAGGGGTTAACCTATGAAAATCGGCCATTTTCACAAGAAAATTTCAAATTTTTCAAATGGACTAATATTTGACATGCATGTTGGAAATGGCTGAAAAGCCATGTTTCACTTTGCTAACCCAGACAAATAATGATCAAACGTAGCTAAAAGTCAATTTTACTCGGGCTTATTTGAACATGTTGAGAAATGTTTTTAACTTTAGTTGGTTATTATTTGAAGGCCTTACATTGGTTAAATCTCAATTTTTAGTCATTCTCAATAAGCATGTAAAATATTAGCCAATTTGAAAATTTTCCATTTTCATGACGAAATTGTCAATTTCCAAAGGGGTTAACCTATGAAAATCGGACATTTCACAATAAAATTTTAAAATTTTCAAATCGACTAATATTAGACATGCAAGTTGGAAACGGCTGAAAAGCCATGTTTCACTTTGCTAACCCCGATAAATAATGATCAAACATAGCTAAAAGTCAATTTTACTTGGTCTTATTTTAACATGTTCAAAAATATTTTTAACTTCAGTTGGCTATTATTTGAAGGCCTCACATTGGTGAAATCACAAGTTTTAGCCATTCTCAACATGCATGTAAAATATTAGCCAATTTGAAAATTTTCTATTTTCATGACGATATTGTCAATTTCCAAAGGGGTTAACCTATGAAAATCGGCAATTTTCACAAGAAAATTTCAAAATTTTCAAATGGACTAATATTTGACATGCATGTTGGAAATGGCTGAAAAGCCATGTTTCACTTTGGTAACCGAGACAAATAATGATCAAACGTAGCTAAAAGTCAATTTTACTCGGTCTTATTTGAACATGTGAAAAAATGTTTTTAACTTCAGTTGGCTATTATTTGAAGGCCTTACATTGGTGAAATCACAATTTTTTAGCCATTCTCAACATGCACGTAAAATATTAGCCAATTTGAAAATTTTCCATTTTCATGACGAAATTGTCAATTTCCAAAGGGGTTAACCTATGGAAACCGGCCATTTTCACAAGAAAATGTCAAAATTTTTAAATCGACTAATATTTGACAAGCATGTTTGAAATGGCTAAAATTATATTTTATTATGCTAACCCAAATAAATAATTATAAAGTTAGCTAAAAGTAAATCATAGTTTATTATGCGAACCCGATGACTATAACAGCCAAAAAGCTTGGGAAGGCCTGCTGAAATTAAATACCATCTGAGTTCTTATATATTGCTTGTAAGTTTGCTATCGAGCATCATTTCTCATATGAACACCAAAGCTTCCTTTAACGACTTTTAATGACTTACACCTTTCTTCATGAATATGGTGTGTGCAGTAGAGCTCACCATCTTTGGATGCACTGATGCTGCAGTAGTAGCTGCTCACGCATAAATCTCCTGCACCATCTTTATCTTCTTCAATTCAAGCTGGCTCACAATTTCCCCCCTTTTCTACTAATCACAAAGAAATGCCTTCTTTCTTTCATCCGTGTAACATGACTGAGTATGCAATTAAGGAACTCATGAACCAACCATCTAAATCAAGTACCATGCGAAATATCAACTCCTGCAGTATCACTGCATACAAAAGACTAGATGGTGTTTCGATACGTTGACCGACTTCAGAAGATTTTTCTTTTTGACTTTACTATTGACAGTCTAAATAAATAAGCCGACAATTTTTTTGTCCAATGGCCGATCTTATCATACTACTGATAACATAAATAATTCAACTGAATCATAAATAATTATCAATAAGTGTTGAAGTTTTCTAAAACTAAGAATAATAGTTTAAACATTTTTTACAATCAACCAACAAATTCAAATTACTCATTGGCGTGTCGATCGATTTATGTTAATTTTAATCTTTAATGTGTTTAAACATTACCGAATGAAGCTCAACCTACAATTTACAATGCTAATGAATTAAAATGATTGGTTGTCGAGATTAAAAATTGCAATAACACTTTTTGACGAATAGTTGAGCATATGAAAAATGTAACCTCTATTGGCCCGTTAAAAGAATCTTGAAAGAGAGATCATGTTATATGTGCTATTCTTAGATGTTATGAATATATCTCATTCAAACTTATTCAACCCAATTAGTGGTCTAAATTAGCCAAGTGATAATAATAAATAAAATATTGATTGACCCGTTAGAATAATCTTGAAAACATGTACATGTCATCTAAAATATACTTAAGATTAATGAATGTGGTCTGATTCGAGCGGACTCAAATCAATTCGAGCGGACTTTTATCCTGCTTAACTTACAACATATTACCATGTACCCTTATGTACCCAGAATTTAGGTGACCATTGTAATGTTTTTTTCAAAACTTGTGCAAACATTGATGTCTATACAATAATTGATTGAATGATATAAATTTTAAAACAATATATGATTAAGAAGCAATTAGGTGTACTTATAATTTCATTTCCCTAGTATTTCCCGTTCTTATTCCATATCATTTTTCAATTACCTAACACAAAATGCTAATTGTAATAGATTTATTCAAAATTAAGTTGTAACTTTAATTTGTAACAATTAATATGTAAAATGTAATCTAAATTGACCCTTTAAAAATTATTGAAAGAAGGATCATGTTGAGTTATGCTTGGGTTTGATTAATACCTCTCATTCAAACCAACTCAACTCTATTAGTATTCTGAATTATTCTTGTTAAAAGAATATTGAAAGAATGACAGTGTTATATGGACTGTGTTTAGGTTTGATAGGTATGTTTAATTCAAACTAACTTAACCCGATCAAGTTTCTTAATAGGTCTAGGACCCTCAAATTAAGAAAATGCAATCCATGTTGTTAAAACAATATTGAAAGAAATTGATTCATGGTGATTTTATATAGTTTATAAATGAACAGCATATTAGCCTCGTTTAGTGTGACGTCAGTGAACAATATAATTGAATATACTTGAAAATATTGAGTGTGATGTGCATGTTGGTTATGTTCCCTATAACGACATAACCTTCAATATTAGATGAATTATTTTCCTAAAACATTCAGTTAAACATAACAAATTGATGTCATTTGACTTAAAAAAATGTAGTGAACAATATTTGTAAAGGTCAAAATTTATTTTGAGTAACATATAAAACATTATGAAAGAAAAACTAATTAAAATGAAACAACAGACGTTCAAAACAATTAATGAGTTTTTCTTTTATAAATTGGCTTTTTATAAACAAAAAAAAGTTGTTTGTAAAAAAAACTCTTCCTAAACCTAACGAAAAGCTTCTAAAAACTCATGTGACAAACTTAATTTTTTACTTTTTCATATATAATTATGGAGATATATGTTCTCTTATACCCGAGCAATTTTCCTGCCCGAGTATATAGGAGGACACTCCAAAGAACAATTGAAACAACCAATTCTTCATATTGGACCAGTGTTATTGTTAGATGTGCTCAACAGTACATAAGAGAGACTTTCCTAGCTGGTGTACGTAGAGCAGGTTTCAATAATTTGATGGACATAAACCAATGCCCATACGCCACACCTATACCTAGCTAGCTATATGGGACAAATTCTCAGAGCCTAGCTGGGTTTTTGTAGCAATCTAGCACAATATTGGCAGCTAACTACTTGCATAGTTGCATGGATCAATAACTACTGCACTGAACAGAAGCCTTGATATCCAAATTCCAAACTACTTCTATCAATGCGGCATTGGCTTGCATTTAATCACATGTCTTTACTAGAATTCCAAAAAAATGCAGAGATCCCAATTTATATATGATGCTGCTGAAAGCCATGAATCTGCAACGGGTTTTCCAAAAGATTTCAACAACAGTCACAAGCTACCTCTACCTGCCTCGTCCCCAAACTCCTCCCCCTTCTCATCAGTAACTAAGCATGGTAGAAATCCATGGCCGTACGTTCAATTAATTGCTTAATTTCGTAGAAGTTGCATTACAGTTATCTTTTGTACCAAAAAAAAACCGTCAGTGGAGAAGAGAAACGAGGGAAATGAAGGGAGAGAGGAATTCATTGAAGGGACATGCATTAACTTTGCAATTCCCCAGTAACAATTTGACCTTTGGGGTTGGGGGTGGCAGCATGGTTCCTTCCTAGAACTTGTCACCTTTGGCCTTATCAACTGCAGTCGAGATATCTCTTCACCCAACAATTTATTGTCTTCAATGACTATGACCCCTTTTTCACCGACCACCATATATGCAATCCACCTCTCTCCTTCCTCTTTAATGTCTTTCTTCCTTTCTAATTGTTTTTGTTTTCTTACAAGCGAGCTTTGTGAGAGGAGTTATTATGATAGCGTAATAATCTAAACGAAATTTAGATAAAACTCATACAATCTCGTGTTTTGCATTATCTTTGAAATGCACTGCTATCATTCCTTTCTAATTGTTTGATTTGATGCGTTATTTCAGTTTAAATAATTCGGAATGGGTTATTTTGGACTTAAATATCATATTTGTTATGTGATATTTGATATTTCAAGAGTGATAGTTTCAAAATAAAGCGATATTTTTTTTAACTATCTTATTTTTTTTATCAAATATCACTTATAAATTAACTTAGTTTAGTCATACAAAATTCTTATATTATTATATATCTCAATCCATGTATAGTTTTTGTAATCAATATATGAATGTTGCTATATCTTTTGTTGAATGGAGCTAATGCAAGTAGTAAGTCTAAACTTGCTCGAAGACAAATTAAAATGTACAAGTAAAGGGTCGTGGGGGTGCTTTGGCTACCGAGGGAGTATCTGGCTTATCCTCCGCTCTTTTTCGATCATTCAGAACTGTCATACCCCGTCGTTTGAACCAAAGAGCGGATTGATTAGTTAGGAATACGCGATTGAGTTCGCTTTCTACATATTGGATTTCTGCTGTTTTTTATATTTTGATTTTATTGGAGCTTTATTTTGATTTTACTGGATCTTTATTTTAAATTTACGGAGCTTTATTTTAATCTCATCTATCTCCACTTATTCTCTAAAACTTTTTGTAAAATCATAAGATAATTCTAATTTTTTATAAATAGAGTATCTTTTAAAAAAAAGTTAGAATCAAAAAGCCTACTTTAGGTAGTCAAAATACACCTACCCTCCCTCTCTAAAACATGGGAAATATGTTTTTTATCATCATCATGCCATTATTATCATGCTACATTGACTCAATTGGCATGTTCATATATATATATAGTCAATTCATGTGTGCTAGCTAGCTCCTAGTTTTATCAGTATAAAGTACTCTCCTTTACCCAGGAGAATTAATGCATAATCGACCCTCCCCCAGTCTCAACCGACCACCCACATTTATACTACATGAGTACTTCAGAACTCAATCATCCAAATCCTATCATCACAACTCATGCTCATAATATTTTACTTGGTAAGCTTCATGATATATAGGACCATATGATTAGCTTATACAAGCATTAAGAAGATGATCGATTCTGCATGATTTCCGTGCAGATGGCCTATTTTTTCGCAATTCGGATTGAATATCTAATGGTTGAGACATACAATAACGTCGGAGTAATACGAGACTTACAATATGGTGATATGTTAAATACCGTTGATCAATACCATCATATAGTAACGTAAGAGTAACATGTGGGTGACAATGGACTAAAACAAGACTTTGTAATAACATTTAGCTAGCATCAGACTAGTTAACAACATAGTGAAATGTAGAATAGTACTGTTCACTACTATCATATATATAATAACAATGTCGAAGTAACAAAAGAGTGGCAATGGACTAAAACAAGACTAATACCAGAATAACATTTAACTAGCATGATCAGACTAACAACATAGTGACATGTGGAATAGTTCACTTCATCATATAATGATGTCGGAGTAATATGCGAGTAAAAATGAACTAAAACAAAACTAACACCGTAATAATAGAACAGTAATTAACAATTTGGTAATGATGGAAAATAACTAAATAAAAGAGAAATAACTGGAGTCATAGATATATATACTTGAATCAATTGTAACTCGTAAGATGTGATATTTTTACCCCATCAGCACGGAAGCCATTTCGCGATCAATTTGCATGTTTTTCAAAATTAGATCAAATATCAAGTCAGTTTGCGGTTCGATCGTTGAACCGGTTAGTATGATACAATTCAACAAGAGCTTGCAATTAATCAAACAACAACGATTATAACTAACAATAGATCAAGTGATGAGAGCCAAAAATCCAAACTATTACATCCAGGAATTAAGAACTCTAATGAGCATTTACAATCCTTGTTAACCATCAACATTAAAATTCATACAAATTAATCACCATCGCAATCCAGTGCAGGAGAAACTAATTGTATCAATAACAACTAATTGAACACGAGATATAGCAGGCAGCACTAATAATTAAAAATCTTCCAATTAGCTACAAATCAATCAACTTACTACGTCAGGCAGTTGACTTTCTATGATGATCGCCGATTAGTAAGGAGGACGGCCGCCGTTACTACCCCAGAAGGCATCGGCGGGCAATTGATTCATCAAATTTGGTGGCAACCCGTGGAACATCGGATCGCCCGACCCCATACCCGCCTGCTGCTGTTGCTGTTGCGGTACAGTTCCGGGTGACCCGATCGCCTGACCCGCTCCCGCCATATGCTGCTGCGGTGGGTCCTCCTGATCTTCCAGCGGCAGCCTCTCGTACGCCGCATTGCTAAACGACGCCGCCATTATCACCACCGGCCCGGAAGCCGTGAGCGTACCCACCACGCTTCCGCCGACCACCTGACCCTGCCCGCCTCCCAAGTAAATCGTCAGCCCGGTAGCCGCCGGGGGAGCCGGCGGCGGAAGGAACGACCCGGAAAGCGACAGCATCTCGAACCGACCCTGAAGACTCACAGCACCGGCAGGCCCGCCTCCGCCGGGGGCGGCGGCGGGCTGACGGAGGGTGACGTTGGTGACAATTCCAGTACCGCTCATGATGCAGACGCCTCTCTGCCGCCTGCGGGCGAAGGCGGCGATGCTCTCGACGATATCGCACCCGTCGGCGACCTCCATGAGGTGGGTTCGGAGGGCGTTGGCGCTGTCGCGGGTGACGATGATGGGAGGCGGTGGCTTGTTCTTGGATCCGGCGGGGCGACCTCGGGGACGTCGTCGGGTGATTTCACCGCCTTCAGCGCTGCCTCCGCCACCTCCGCCGCCGGATTGAATGAGATCCTTGCTGGTGGTGGATTCTCCGGCGCGGTGGCGCTTGTGGGAGTCGTTAAGGCCGCTGCTGCCGCTCTGCTCGTCATCAGAGTTGTGTTGTTGCTGTTGCTGGTGGTGGTGGTGGGAGAATTGCTGGGGGTGGAGATGGTGGAAATCTCTGGTGTGGAATGGAGGCGGGAGGGAATTATCGTGGGCCGTCGCGGGATCCATTTTTTTTTCTTTAAAACAAAAAAAGGACAACTCTCTGCTTCTTCTTCTTTCTTTCTCACTCCGACTATTTGACTATTTCTTCCTCTTTTCTTTTAGGACTTTCATTGGCTCGGCTGGATTTTAATTTGTTTAGAATAGGAGCTATTTAGGATTTTGTTTTCCTTTTCAACCTATGAAGATTGGATACACAATTAGAGAAAAAACGCAATTAAGGAATCTATATAATATCCAAGATTTAGACAGGCGACTATTAGTGTCAGGATAATGATGAATTTTACGTATGTGTCGCTAAATAAGCGATATAATTATCGTGATGAGGTATGTAACAAATAGTAACTAAAAGTAAGGTGTACGAAAAGGGTGGTGTGACATATTTTATGAGCAGTAATTCAGCCTGAATATATGGTGGTGGACTGAAGTAGTTGGGAACCTTCAAAAAAATCAGTGTGGGTGGCGATGGGGTAAAGAGTCGTTGAGTGGCTACAAAGATAGCATGTCGGATTGCTAAAAACTCTAGGCTAAGTGGATTAGTTATATGGTTAATTGCACGATTTGTAGCTGACACCACTGAGCCATGTCCTGCCCATATATAATCACTGACTCAATCATGTCATAACCTTGGGAGGTTGCATATGGTTCACGCATAGCTGCATCAACATAAAAACACCATATAGAAATGGAGACAGAAAATCATCGGATATGAACAACAGAAAGTAAAAAAGATGTACATGAGACGATAAGATAGATGATTCGACCAAAAATAATGAAATTTATGGGTAAAAATAGAAACAAAAAGTTAGGTTTGATCAAACACAACTATATTTCTAAATTTCTAAATTTTCTAAAGTATACAAGAAAAGTTAGGGTTTATATTATTTTGTTATTAATTAGCTACTAGTTTTCAATTTCCTTAATTTTGTTTTTTTATAATAATCAACAAGATGACATAATGGCAGTGGAAGCGATAAACTCTGAGCTTCGCTGTAGTGGCTGCCTAATCACAAATTTTAATATAACAATAATAATTAAACCAGCAAAGCAAAGGTCATTAGATGCCCATCATATGGAGTTAATTATGAATTAATCGTCTCTATCGATCTAACCCAATTTCCCAACATTAAACAACCCTATCTATCTCCACTAACATCCAACCCCTTCCAATCCAAAACTCCCATGCTCTTCGATCTGCTTTTGTTGTTGTTGTTCTTGTTGTGGTGTTAGATTCCAGTTTAATTAAATTTAATTATAATCAGAAACCCTGCATGTGAAAGCCACCTAATCCTGCATCGAATCTGGAAATGGGTGTCGCACGTTTTCTGCTTTTCAAGCTCGTCAACCTCAGTCAGCAGTGATGGTTCTATGGGAGTCTCTTCAAGGCTACAGCCAGTGCATTTCTGAATATAAAGCTTTAATATTATACAATTTTTTTTATATTTTGAGAAAGTTTAATATATTTTTTCTATACAGCCTAATACATTTTAAATTTTATATAATTTAATTTAGTGTATTAAATTATTTTGGATCGGTTCTTGTTAGTCAGTTAGCTAAGTTTCTCAATGTACATATGTCACATGTTGTCTATGTTGCGTTTTAGTTTCATTCCTAATCCACGATGGACTCGAGAATGGACAAACTTAGGTCACCACTCGGAATATTTTGGTTCTAAAGTGATAAGATTTTGGGTAATTAGAAATTGAATTTTTTTTCATTGTGTTTGTTAAAGTTCGTCCAATGTGCTTTTAAACTCATCCTATAGTTGAAGTTCTGTTATTACATGACTAAATTAAACTAATTAGTACAATGCATTTTTATGTATTAACAATTAAATTAAACTAGTGGATGAACCAAGATGGTATGAATCTAGACGTGAATTATAAGAAAAAGTCAATGAGATATATGCATAAAAAGTCAATGAATCATAACATACAAGGCAATCGAGATTGAACCATATATGGTATAAAAAAAGACCTAGCTAATCTTATGTTTGGTAAATAAATTTTAAAAGTTTTAGTTACGAAGTATTAAACCAAATTTGAAATTACGCTATGCTCTTATTATTTTTTCGTCAAATACATACATATTATGTGGTTTTGGGGTTTGGAAGTTACGAAGTTAGACATAGTGTAGACTCACGCAGACATTCACCTTTGCCATTAAGTCTATTGAGTTTTACTTATTCGTCATGAATTAAGTGAATCACACGTTATTAATCAATAGGATCATAAAATCATATCAAATCGAATTAAAATGGACGATAAAACATTTATTAGTAAAGCATTTAATCAAGTTTAACTTTTGAGTTTGTAATAATAATAAATGATTAGTGAAGGGAAGCGACAAATTAAGGAGGGGGCGCACCCACGTGAAAATTTAATGACTTTACTTACCCAATGCCTCGTGCTATCTCTCTCCCTATTTTGGTCGTCGCCAGGGTAGCAACTTTGGTTTACCCTCTTAATTATTATATTACTCCCACTAATCCTGTCTGTAATTTTGGATCTGTTCTTTTTTTCGTAGATAATTTAACTTTTGATAGAAAAAATTAAGATACATAACAAACATACAAAAAAAATTAAAAATCGACCAAAACTATGATATCGGTCTATACACAGTATAGGAGATATAAAAAGATTATAACATGCCACTTAGAAAGATAGCTACATCGGCAGATCCTGGTGAGCAACCTGTACATAGAGCTGAAGACATACATTATCAATGAGCCAGGATTCCGCTATAAAGGCTCCACCTACCACAGACGGATGGAAATCATCTTAGCACTGCCTTTAAGATCCACCTGCAACATAAAGAGGCGAAAGCTACACTCATAAACATCACACACGGATAAAAGCTTCAAAACATAGAGGTCAAATAATAGTTTTAGATATTTCCGCCCTACACCCTACAACAACACGTTACCCACACGTCAAACGACCAACCACACTAACCCCATCAACCGGAACCGAAACCACCCCAAACACGTGTTTAGATACCGAAAAAGATGAGTCTCAATCAGTCAGTCAGTGACCCACATCACTTTTTCATTGCTCCTATGCCATTTCTGTTTTTGGACATCTAAATTTCAATCATATTGCATCGTCATTATCCTAATCAAGATGGAAAACAGCTTAGTTCACATAATCAGTATCAAGGTGGGTTTAAGTCGCATCACCTATCATACACTTAATCCATCATTGGCGATAGTAATTAATAATACAATCATACTCTGAAAATTGCACCAATTGGAGTCTTGTGGGGGGGGGGGGTGAAAGGTACTGAAAAGGAGGGATGATGGGCCGAGCTCAAAATCCAACAATCGAAGTTTCTTATGCTGGGCCATGTTACAGGCTTACAGAAATAGGCTTAGTTAGCCCATAATATCTGGCCCAATCACTGGTCCATATTATGATTTCTCCATATTGTAGGCTGAAAAATCGTACCGAATTAATCCAAATGTTTCATGGGCTTTCTGGTGTCAAGGATTCACCAACGAGTGTGCTCAATCTAACCAGCTTAAGTACATTGTGTGGTTCGTTAATTATTACTTATTGTCAATATGATACCTAAAGTTCGATCATTGTTTTTAGTGTTGTCTTTTGTCGTCGCGATAATACGATATACACGAAAAATTAAAATGATGATAAAACTTTCAGATATGAAGGAATTTTCAATTTCTCCTAACTAATTCTATTCTCCGGTTCGTCCTCAAATAACTTACTTTTTTTTAGTACATGGGTATTTCACCAATGACCAAATCCTTTAGAGGATTACCACTCGCAGCTGATGAAATACGAACACACAAACTTCTAACTAATGCATATACATACATGCTTCCAGTCATCACAAATAAAGAAAATCTTAAATTGAGACTTAATACGAAACATTAAAAGCGACAAGACAAAAAACGAAAACTTTGAAAAGCTTATAACCCTACACTTCTCAAAAATAAAAATACTTATTTATATGATCGTTTTGATGATAAAAATTATAATAGTTGAATAGGACGGAAATACTTAATGCGAAATCTTAATTATTGTGAGAAAAAGAAATCTTAATTGAAATTAAGTTAAATCAAGTAAAAAAATATAAAATTGAAGTGATTAGAATGAAATCAATTCGTATAATTTATTTTCCACTTTATCCTTTCATTTAAAATAATTTTTCCAACCCCTATTGGGTTCTGTATTTATTTACTGATTTTGCATACAGACGTGAAATGCAAGCGCCACTATCTCTGGAGCTATTAAATATTTATGCAAAAAAGCTTTTGAATATTGCTCAGTTTTGTCCAATTTATTGCATTTGTTTTTTAATAAACCATTAAAAAAGTTAGGTCGGGTTACCGACCAAAATAGGCTCAACCCATTCCCACGTCAAGGACAAAGTTTAAGTAAAATAAAATAAAATACTTTCAAAAGATGGGCATTTTAATTATAATACATGTTGCTTACTACAATTATTCTCATAAGCATTTTCTCAATTATGATAATTAATTTGGTTCTTATCTTCAAGGTGAAACTAAAGTAAACATATAATTTGATGTTTTGTCCCCTCATAGAGAGCCAACTAAAAACATCACATTACTATTATTTGTGTTTAAGGGTGTTGTGATTGCATAGGTGTATTAAGTGAATTAATTGATTCTAAAGATGTTAAAATCAATTATTATTGTGGTGGAGTCATTAAGGTAGGAGAGATGTGCGTTTTTAAAAATTATTTTATTCGTATAAATCCATGATATATTGATATGATTAAATTTATATTAATAATATCATATTTTAAGTTATAAACTATTGGAAAATACTAGATGGATGGACATCAACTTTATTTTCTTACTCAACATCATATAAACAAAAACTAATTCATCAAGATGCCAACAGTTGAGGAAAATAGAAGAAATAGATTTTCAAATATGATAAATAAATAATGAAAAAAAGCAAAAAAAAATGTTGTTGTTTTTATAGTTAATTTAGTTGCCGTGCTTTCAATACAATAAAAATTGATATTCATTGAAAAAAAAAGATTGGAAAAAATCAGAAAGATAATGTTAATTAAAGAGTCATCATCATTGCCTTAAACCACTGGCTTAATTTCCTTTTATGCACAATTTATTATTTTCTTGGGCAACCTCATTACTTGTAAATCACTCAAAAACTAAAGCAAAGACAAAAATTACAATATGAAAAAGGTGGGGAAAGCTATAATGAAAATGATGGAAATAATAAAAAGATTGGGAAAAAAATATTTCATTTAGAGGGATAAACGAAAATGCATTCCCACCTTCCCAACATTAATTAATCTTTTCTTTTTTTGTTTGTAAATATTATACTTATTTCTTTCCATCAGATTCCACCCAAAACAAATAACAATAATACAACATAAACGGAATAATCATTGTAACCATTTCCAATTATTATTTTATTCTAATGGTAGGTAATTATTTATTGTCACTTGAGACAGATTTTGTAAAGTAAGGAATTTAAGAGCTTAAAATTAGCTCAACTATAGATTAAACAAATTTATAAAAATATATTTCTGTACAAACCCCTTCTTTTTTCCCCCATTTCATACCCATTTCAAAGCTCAAATTCCAAATTAACAAATTGGAAAAATCATAATTCTCCATCTTCTTCCTCCTCATCTTGTTCTTTCCCATTTCTTATTTTCCTGGCTTTCATGATCTCTGTTTTCAAGGTTTTCTGCACCTCAAGGAAATTTAAGCTTAAAGTTTAATTCTTTTCCAGATTGAAAAACTGTTTGTAAGTTTGGAAGTTGGAATTTTGTTTTCCCATTTCTGGGTTTCAGAGAATTTGTGCTTTTAATTTTGTGAAAAAATTTCAGCAGAAACATCAAATGGGTTTCTTCTGAAAAACTGAGGAAAAAGATTTTTCAGTGAAGCAGGGGAATTCCTCAGGGTTTAAGGAAATGGAAGTTAGAGAAGCAGTTACTAGTGTTGGTGGGGTTACAGTAGTGGGATCCGATGCTCCGTCCAACTACCATATAGCTCCAAGGACGACAGATCAACCCACCATCCCCACTCCTCCTGGATCCACGGCGCTTCCACAGCCGCATGTATCGGCCGGAGTTCTGCCGGCGACCTTGATTCTCGGGAAGAAAAAGCGAGGCCGGCCAAGGAAGTACCGGCCAGATGGAAGTGCCGCCAAGCCACTGTCGCCAAAGCCCATCTCCTCTGCAGCTCCGGCACCGCCACCTGTCATCGATTTCTCCGCCGAGAAGCGCCCTAAAGTGGAGCCGGTCGCCAAAAAGTATGAACCGCCGGCCGAGAAATTTGGTGAGTTAGACAAATTTCGAGCTTTTGGTGTTTGTTTGGAAGTGGGTTTTGTATGGAAAAATTTGTTAGGCGTACGGAACTGAAGTTAGTTGGCTACTACCAACTTTATTTGTGGGGACGTAAAGGATGGATGCATCAAGTTGTGATCTTTGACGTTGTTGTGACCTGTTGAGAGAGTTTGTGGGAAGGTACTGTTGATTTTGGTGGCTTCTTCTGCTACTGTGGCAGAGTTGCAGAAGGGGCTGAAATAGAGGTGAAAAGCTTCATGCTTTTCTGGTTCTGGTGACTGATGATGACATAAAACATCATATACGCTTCTCTCTATTTTGTTGATTATGTTTCGGGTTTTGGTTTTGGTTTGTTCTTTCCAGCCGAAGACCTTGGTTTTTTTACTGTCTGTGTTGGTCAAATTTGCTGAAATAGTCGTGCTTTTCCATGGTTTGGCGGTTACTGTAAATGTTGGGAGTTATGGTCTTTCCTAGTGAGAAAGTTTCAAACTTTTGAGAATGGTGTTTGAATTTTGATGTTGATTTTGTATCAGAACATGCACCTGTGGGGGAGTGGGTCTCATGCTCTGTTGGCGCTAATTTTACTCCTCATATCATCACTGTAAATGCTGGCGAGGTATGCTGCTGCTGCTGCTCTGAAACATGATTGCTTGCAATCTCATTCTGCAAGTCGAAATCTGGATTTTGAAATATGAGATGATGGCCGATTTAAGACATGTTTTCCGTGTGATGACTTGCGATTCATGATTGTAGAGTTTGTTAAGAGTTGGTTATTTCTGGTTCATCATACGTAGGATGTTACGATGAAGATCATATCCTTCTCTCAACAAGGACCTCGCGCCATATGCATACTTTCTGCAAATGGTATAATCTCCAATGTCACGCTGCGACAGCCTGATTCTTCTGGAGGTACACTAACTTATGAGGTAATAGTTTCTTCGTTCCTTAACATCGCCTTTTACTATGACATATATGGGTTTACTTCACTATCGTCCTTGATTCAGCTATGGCAGTTGACGGAACAATTTGCTGATTGTTTGGTCTTGAACTGTGCAAAACTGACCTCTTCCTATCGAATTTCATTCGTCCAGGGTCGGTTTGAAATATTATCGTTGTCTGGTTCATTCATGCCTAGTGAAAGCGAAGGAGCAAGGAGCAGAACCGGTGGGATGAGCGTCTCGTTGGCAAGTCCAGATGGACGCGTCGTGGGTGGTGGCATCGCTGGTCTATTAATAGCTGCGAGTCCAGTACAGGTTTTACTTCTTCATGTTCTTTCCCATTTGATCATTCTTATCTTTTTGCTTTCTTTAAACACTTTTTAACTTCTACTCTGGGGAATCAGGTTGTGGTGGGCAGCTTTCTCGCCGGGAACCAGCACGAACAGAATCCAAAGAAGCACAATAAGCACGAACCCTTTACCATCACAACCACATCGGCCACTCATGTATCTATTGCTGATCCAACATCCGCAGTCACATCTTCCTCGTTCCGGGGAGATACTTGGTCTGCGGTCCCAGCAGATTCGAGAAATAATCAAAGCGAGATTAACATGACTACTGTACATGCAGGATGAGCAAACTAAAAACCATGGAGGTTCCCAGTATTTACTTACTGCTGTGCTACTACTTCCCGCCTGAAGACCAAGTCATGAGAGTTGGTGTGGGATCATTGAGATTCTCACCCTTATGTTCTGTTTTATATTCTTCTTACATGTCTTTGTTGTGTCTTGTCAGCGTTGCTTTTGTCTGTATGTGGGAAAGTTGACTTCTTTTTTCTTTGTTTTTGTTGAAGACATTTGTTCTTGTTAGATATAGAAAAAGGGTTTTTAGTGATTAGTTATTTAGATAGTGAGAGGCTGCTGATTGCTGTCTCATTGTACAATCTATGCACAAAATTCAGATCTGAATGCACCCTTTGGTTGATGGAATCTATGTTAAAACATTCAAAACACAATAACCAACCAAAAATATACCAAAACATTCAAAGACACTCACTGAATTTGTTCTCCTTACGGGTACAACTAAGTCCTATAAATCGAGCTCTGAAAATTTCCGGTATATCCGATAACTACAGGTAAAGAGGGTGGGACTAAGAAAACCCAGTATTTTAGTTCTAATGATAACCAGGAGGCGATGACCAAGGTGAGCTGTTTTGGTTGTCAACAACGTCGTTAACGATACTTTGAGGTCGGACTATTTTGTCTATGATGCCATAGTCCATGGCCTGCTGAGATTTCAAGACTAGACCCCCTCTCTTCATGTCCTCTTCAATCTGCACAGACACGAATGTTTACATACACTGTATGCAAAAGGAACCCAGAAACGAGGCAGTAGCCAGATAGGTCCACAAAATGAACGAGACATGAGACTACAAGTTTCCTGACCTTCTCAACTGGCTGTCCGGTGTTCTTCGAGAACTCCTGGTAAAGATAATTCTTGATTCTAACAAGTTCATCTCTCTCGGCTTTCATCGCATCTGCCTGAAAGTAGAAGTCGTCAAAGTCGGAGTTATTAGCAAAAATATGTTCTTTCAGTGGTCTGCTTCCATTGAAAGTTTGCATAGTAACATTTGTACCTCGCCACGAGCTGCACCAGCAGGAGCTTCTAGAGTCAGCCTACAGTTAGGCATTCCCGATCGATATCCCTATTACAAGAAAAAGTTATTCAGCTCAACATAGTTTCAAGGGCTTACATGATGTTAAATGTAAGGCTCGTAAAGGATCCAATTATTGATCACTGGGCGACATCATGTTCCACAGTTATCCATAAGATCAAGTATGCACTAATGAGACTTGGAAGATAGCACACAAGGAAACTAACTAATGTGCAGCTATCAAAGTTGGTTATATCGAATCAGGATAGTACAAAGCAATTAGCAGCGTAATATCTAATTCCGAGTCTGAAGTTATTCCCAAAATCGTCTAAATTGACGCAAGTACTTCCTTCCTGCCTATATGTGCACAACAAAGTTGCACTGAAACCTCAGAGACTTCTTATTCAAGTCGTGGGGTCAACAATTATCTAGAAAAAGTCATTGAATCCCCCCCCCCCCCCCCCCAGCACATACACAGATATGCAACGGATGCCTCGATTTTTCAAAAGTAAGGCACAATGAAGATACTATATCACGAGAAGAACATATGCTGGTGCTGGTAAGAATTTTGCCAGTTAACAATAAATCTTACTTTGTCTCCAGCTGCAATCATAAAAGTTGCCATATTATATGAATACCCTATGCAGTGGGTACCAATAGGACTGCTCAAGGCCTTCATAGCATCGTAGATAATTAAGCTGGGACTAAGCTGAACACAGAAGAATGCACTCTTAGCTGAAAACACACAGAAGAGCAGTGTTATACCATATCGAGGATAAAATTTACGGTAAACTTACATCTCCACCAGGGCCATTAAAGTAGAAATACATCCTTTTGGTATCGTCGACGCTATCAAGATACAACATTACCCCCAATAATTTGTTGCTGTATTGTGTATTGATCGACCGAGGGACAAAGATTATTCTCCTCCTTTGCTGCAGCAAATGATTTGGTAAGGTAAGGTTTTGAGCCATACAAGAAATGATTTTGAACCATCTAAACCAGAGGAAACTCATAGCTATTGTACACTGTGTTACACTATCAGCCATCAATTTAAGGTCAAACTCTATAATGCAATTTAAACGGTACATAAACAACTTACAAGGGCTGTATACACATCAACATATTGCACAGAATTCTCCCCAGGAGTTTTACTGAGTACGCGTGGTGTACCACCGAAACTCATTTCGATGACTGCTGGCTGTTTGGAGTTTCGAATCCTGCAGAAAGTAGGATAAAAAGGGCATAACCCAAATGAATAAAGTAGCTGTCTTTACAAACAACTCCCCTATACTAAAAGATCAGTGAGAAGAAACAGATGATAGACTACAGATTTACCCACGGCGGCTTCGACGGAAGAAATCTGCAGTGGAATTGGGTGATATGGTACCACAGAGACCTGCAATTTGAAAGTGCAAAGCAATCACGACAATGGAGAAGTTAAAAGAATTATAGAGAGAGATAGCGAGTGAGGAGAATAGAACTTGAAGATTGAGCCTTTAATCCAGAGCAAAGCTTTGTTCCGAGGCTGAATACAAAAAGAACAAAGAGGGTTCAATCCTTAGGGTACGAGGGGATTATAATTTGTAAACATTGCGAAATGTTTAGCTTTGGACCTGAGAGAAGGTTGATGAACGTTAGTATTCAGCGTGGACGCCATTGTTGATGGAGTTTTCGACAGCTGAGAAGTAGCGAGTTTTAGAAGTCTTCTGGGGTTCTAGGATAAGAAATGGGGATTGATTGATTGAAGGTGGCATATGCTAATACTATGCTGGTTCCAGTATCATAGTAAGACTCAGCCCAATAGCTAAGGGTACATACATGGGTCAGATTTCCCTCAATAATTATACAGTGGATCATGTGTGTAGGGCTTGGCCCTTATGTTTTTTAAGAGTGAATCTAACTTGTACCTCTCTACATTTATATTTAGAAATTATTGATAAGTTCGAATTCTACCGGATTTCGTAATGCAAACGGGATTGATGAGTCTTACGTAAAAGACATTTAAGATCTTTAGAACATAGAGCGAAGTATAACGGAGATAGGAGATCCCATTGACGCAAACAAGGTATAGTGTGTACCATTAATCGCGAGGGAAAAAGTACTGGATGCAAGGCATGATGAATCTAGTCCACCAAGCGAAGAGCAAACTCAATACTCTCATCAATCTGAAGAGGAAAAACCAATCAACCTGAACTAATCTTTTCCAGCGTCAATATTAGAGCCGTTAATAGTCGAGAAACACCATTATGAAGCTTTAGATGGTGCATCAATTAATATTCTTCACAGTTGTGGGTCATCAAACCTCTGTCGTTGGTCATTGGGACCTCATGATGTTATGGGCAATAATCGAGATTATGGAATACAGTAACATGTTACAATATCATGTAAGGTATTGGGTCATCGGAGGTGGATCTGATGACATCATTGTAAAGCGACATGAGATTATGGTAGTAAGGAGTTGATTCGAAGTACACAACTTGATGTATGAACTTTCTAATGTTTGAGAACCAGTTGATTCAAAGCACACAACTCCGGACGTAGAGTACTCTAAGAAGGCAAATGTGATATTTGATTTTGGCTAACTATATTGCCTTTCTGTACTGCAATTTGAGCACACTTTTGGAACACATTCAGGCATTCTCTTACCAATATTCACTCGCCATTGTGGGGAAACCATCTTGAACGGCTGCAATGTTGATTTCTGCTGCAGTTCCTCCATGGCTGACCAAATTATAGGCCTAATTTGTAAAGTTACAGTTCAGAATTCCAGCAAACTTCTGCAAAATCTGTTATTGTTGGGAGTAAATAGCCGACAAAAAGAAAGAATCCAGTTGATTTACAGGAACAGTACAAGGTAGAAAAGACGCAGAGATTTTGATGATGTAAAAGCCAAAGCCTTCAGACTGTATTATGAGTAGTGGGTTTGATTACATTAAGGGGATGCAATTGGAGCCCGATTCAGTAAATCGAGCTACAACAACCACACCTCACCCTTTTCAAATCTCCGTTCTTTCACAATCATCATCAGGCTTGCCAACAAAAGAGGGTTCATCACAAGGTTGATGAGAACCAAGGTACCTGCAATTTGCAGGACGAATCATAGGCAAAGTGTAAAGATAGAAACTTTAGAGTTTAGACACTGTATCCATAGGCAAATAAGCTTTCAACAAGAAAGACTGAAGAAAAGCAAGTGAAGCTGCGTCTGAATCTTGATGAAAACCGCAAGCATCTTACACAGTATCAAGAAAAGGTAAGAGCTTTGCCGTTCATAGAAGCAAATTCAGAATCCAGAAGTCAAAAACTAAGCTGCAAGCTGAAAGAAGAGAAATCTATTATCTAATCTTAGCCAAACTCGCGTAACCATTTTTGTCTAGAAAATCTATACGCTGTTTATAATCAACATAGATAAGACAAATATTCATCCTGGAACTCCCCCATTATCTCAGTCACACAAACTTCTTCTACCCCATTCAATTCAAGGCAGCAACTGTATGTACTCTGATGAGGTCTTTGGTTCATATCATACTCTCTATCTCCTGTGAAAATTCCGCAACTTAGTCCATGTCGAAGGGTACAATTACACAACTTAGTCCGTGCTGAAGAGTACAATTTTACGCAACTCAGTCCATGTCGTGATCTTCCAATGCCGTCAAGATCATCCTACAGCCACCAAACAATGTCAATTCAAAATTCAACTAAATGAATGTCATCTGATGACACAGAAAAAAATTAAAGCAGCGTCAACATACCAGAATATTGCTAGAAAAAGGAGGACAATGAGGTAGAACAATTTGTATAGCCGCTGCTTCTTTTCGGCATGCAGCAAGTTGAAAACCTCGGTAACATCTATCAGATGTTGTTTTCGAGTGTATCTAAATCACATGAACACAGACTACTAAGACAAACTAGTGTTGAAGTATCAATTACAGGAAGCAGAACACAGAATATCTACAAGCTACTACATACACACAAAAGGGAACAGGAAGCTTGAGGGAAAGAAAACAACAAATTGCAAAAGCAAACCGGACGATAACAGAAAGAGCAGGCTGAAACGATAACAGTAGTGACTAAGAAATGGCATTAGATATTCAGATTAGTTCAGTAATTCAGTTAATACCCTAGCTAAGTTTTAGCTTCAATATGAAATATAATAAACCAGATTCATTATCTATGTATGAATGTTCTATAGGAGTGCTCAAAGGAACAAATGCCACCTGAACAAATACAAAGAAAAATGGCTATAGAAAGGAGAGAGTATGTGGTAACTTACAGCCTGACGTTGTAGTAGAGGTAAGGAGCACACAAGAGAGCCATACACCAATGCCCTGTGAGAAGGTAAAACAAGCACAAAGCTCCTACCGTGATATACTCTGGCAAAATCACTTTGTTTATCCTTGAAGAAGAGTCATATGGATTGATGTAATCGAACTCCAAATCTGCCAAGCACATCAGCTGCCAACACAAGCTCATAATAAACGCAAAAGATAAGAACTCGCCCACATTACAAGTAAATACATAATTCATAAAACATGGTCTAATTATTCTGAGTAACCGCTTCAAGCAAGCTATCAAGGCTACAGAAGAAGTTCCCTATAGGCCAATAACCGTCTCATAGAGAAGAAGATGCGAAATCGAGTCAAGGTTCCAACTTTCATCCAGAACAAAGATGAACAACGAAAAGGGGCAACATTTGAGTAATAATTCAATCAATAGAGCGGGGGATTAGCGGAGAATATAAACCTGGAAGACGATGATGACGAGTAGGGCAATAAGGAAAAAGAAGGAGATTAGCCAAACGTATAGATCTCCCATGCTCCTTCTACCCTACTCTGCCTTTCTCTTTATCTCTTCTGTTCTTCTTCTTCTTCTTTCTCCTCAACAGTTGGGTTGACGGAGGTGCGCGAGATAAGCCTGCTGGCGATGCCTTGTTGCTTATTGTGGTCGGCTCCTCTCGATCTCTCTTCCCATCTTCAATCCCACACTGTATATTTCGTTTTTGTCCGCTGGTCTCTGGCTGTCTTTTCTCCCTTTGTTTTCTGAAATTACTTTTTTTTTTCGTTATGAGGGAACATAATAAACATGAGGCTTAATAGTTAACTAGTATTACGATTCTAGGAGTGGAGAGTTAGTACTCAAGTTCACGCAAAATAGATTTTTAGCTTCTTCTAAAATGTTTGCAAAAAATTAATTAATTTAAAAATTTTCGAAAATTAACATAACATTCTTATCATACTCTTTTAGAGAATTATTTTTTTAATTTTATTTGAATATTATTTGAAAGGGTTAACCTGGTGAAATTCGAATTTTTAACTATTTATAACATGCATGTCAAATATTAGTCAATTTCAAAATTTTAAAAATTTTATGTAAAAATTATCAATTTCCGTATGTACACATGCAAATTGATAATTTTGATATAAAAATTGAAAATTTTGATCGACTGATATTTGACATATATGTTGGAAATTACTAAAAAGTCATGTTTCATTATTGTAACCCTGTAAATAATAACCAAATGAAGTTAAAAATCAAATTTTGATATTATGTAAGTGTTGGAAATTGTCAAATTGATTTACTTTTTGCATGCATGTGTTGGGAACGGCTATAAATCCAAGCTAAATTTTTTGATCGTCAAATTTAAAAATCTATTGGTTGTGTGTTCATATTCCTTTAGCTCTCGTGAGTTTAATTGGGTAATCGGATGAGATATGCTTGATAAATTGAATGATTGCTTTCTGACTTAAAAAACATGCACATATTCAAAACTTGGCTATTTTGTCGTTGCTAGTTGGCATACCCAATGTTGTCTTGCTCTTGAATCTTGTCCAGGATCTGTGTTGGTTTTTGTTCAGAGAAATATGAATAAGGTTGAACACGAATTTGCTAGGCGCTTTCGTTCATTTGCAATGCCGTTTGTGCATGCTTCTCGTTTGGAGATGGATGAGTTGTTGGCTGATGTTTGTTATGATTGCAATATCTAAACGAGAAATGACGATTTGACTTTTAAAAAAATGACACATGTAGCAACCTCTTGCAAAACGTTTCATGTTGGTGACTCCATCCAACTACTCCCAGGCAAATTTCCCAATTGCTTCTCTTTGACAACTTTTCTCAGACTTCTAACATCACCCCATTTCCCAGCTGATGCATATATGTTAGCAAGAAGAGAATAATATGCAGCTGTATTGGGTTCCAATGCAAGGCAATGCTTAGCTGCAATCTCTCCAATCTCCACATTGTTATGTACTTTACAAGCAAGAAGCAAAGCTCCCCACACCTCTGCATGAGGCTGCATAGGCATGCTCTTTATCACCTCATATGCCTCTTCCAGTCTTCCCGCTCTACCAAAAAGATCGACCATGATCGTGTAATGATCGTTCGAAGGCATGAGATTGTGGTCCTTCATCGTTCGAAAACATTTGTAGCCTTCTTCAACCATACCGGAATGACAGTATCCACTTAAAAGTCCTGTAAATGTGGCTAAGTTGGGTGGCACTCGAGCTTCCTCCATTGCTTCGAACAACTTGATGGCTTCGTTGATTTTGCCGTTCATTCCAAACCCAGATATCATTGCGCTATAAGCAACCACATCTTTCTTGTTTAGCCTGATAAACATTTCGTTTGCTTTCTCGATGTTTCCACATTTCGCATACAGGTCGATCAGTGCAGTATTCAATTGATCATCTGTATCAATTCCGGCATTCCTTATATACGACTCCTCGATCCATGACCCGAATGTCAAGTCCCCAAGTTGCGAGCAAGCAGAGATAACACTAACCAGAGTGATCTTATCAGGATGGATATGTACGTGAGTTTTCACCATCTCTCTGAACAACTGAAGAGCCTCCTGTGGTTTTCTATTCTTAACAAGACAGGATATCATGGCATTGAATGACAAAAGATCTTTCTTAGCAAGATGTCTAAACAACTCGTTTGCAGACTCAACATCTCCGAATTTCGAGTAGCCAGAGATCATCGTAATCCACGAGATATTATTCCTTTTGGGCATTTTATCAAAGTAGCTTCTCGCTGCCTCAATCTCACCACAATCAACTAGTCCAGAAATCATCGCATTCCAGGACGCTAAATCTCTTTCAGGCATCTGTTGAAATATAACAGAAGCTTCGTCCATATTCCCCACCCTAGCATATCCAGATAACATCGAATTCCACGACACAACATCTTTCTCCGGAATCTGATCAAACACCCTTTTGGCTTCATCTAAGTTCCCGGACTTCAAATACCCAGACAGAATCGAATTCCACGACACCACATTTTTATCTGCTATATCATCAAAAGCCTTTTGTGCAGTGTCCATTGCACCCAGTTTCGAATAGAGATCAACAAGGGCTGTTTGTACATAGACACAGCTGCCAAACCCGTACTTATAAGCTTGAGCATGAATTGAATAGCCAGCAGTCGCATATGAGATCCTACCGCAAGCCCTCAAAGTAGAAGACGCAGCAAATGTACTGGGACAAAGTCCAAGTCTCAACATTTCAACGTAGAGACAAAATGAATCCTTGAACTGACCTTTCTGGGAGAAGTACCTAATAGCGCAGCTCCACGAGAAGGCATCTGGATTCCGTGAACGGTAAAGCAAGCCCCGAACATATTGTGCAAGACTTGTGGAGTAGTTGGTAGCTGAGAGTAGGATTTGACGTATCAAAAGTGGTTCAAGATAATGGAGTCTGCTGATAAACATACACCCATGGATTTGTTTCCCCTGACGAACAGTGATATGTTTACTCAGTAAGGTTTCCAATTTATGGACCAACATTCTAGTGTACCCTCAAACAGAACCTAGCTGGTATGGTGCCATTAGCATACTCCTAAGATCATCAACAGGGTAATGGATTTCAACCTTTCCATTGCAGGAAAATTTAACAGGAATCGCTTCCTTTCTACTTGTTGACTCAGCAGGCAAGAATTGAGCAGAGGAGTTTCCATCACTATCCTGCAAGAGAGGAAAAACTTCAGACGATTGTTCATAGAAAATCAATACAAGAAATGGGGTTGTGCAAAATCATGAACTACTCAAACCGAGATACCTGATATATAAAACATCAAACTGAGCAAATCGGCTCAATCGACGAACGGCAGAAGAACCAACTGTGGATAAGAAACTAGCTTTCAAGTTTCAAATATTTTCATCATCAATTCAAACTAATGGAAGGCTATGACATATAAACGAAGACAAGCAAGGAGATTTACTTACCCAAAAGCTTTGAAGATGAGGCGGTACGGACAGAGTGAGGTATTTCGTCACCGGGAGTCGACGGCGGTTGGTTAGGTGCTGACGGCAGGCAGGAGGAAGTGGCGCCGAGCCGAGCCGAGCCGGGAAAAGACAAATCCGATGATATTGGGCCTCACCAAGGACAAAGCTCAATAAAAAAATATAGCCCATTAACAGAAGCCCGATATTTATTAGCCTTATTTAATGATCCTTTAAGGACGCAAATTAAACAATAATTTGATTTGCTTAAGGAACATAATCACCAAATCCCTGTAGTAAAGCTTTAAGTAAGATTTACACATTCCTTAAGGCCTGTGGTGGATTTCCGGGTTTGAGTCCGGGCAGTGGAATTCTTTTCATGTTATGTTTAACTAGATTCATCACGGGTATGTAGTTCGGTATATATTTTATTATGTTTTTTTATGTATTTTCTACCGTTTATAATATATTTTAGTTTGTAAATGGATATCGATTAGCGGTGAAAATTGGAATTGTGTGTTTTGAGTAATCCTAAATCCGTATGGATTTAAGTATCCATTGTTACTATTTATTTGCAAATGTTCTTGAAATGAGATGTAAGTTGGATGGTTTACATAACCATGAATATACGTTTATCCGTTCGCATAAACTTATAATCCCATTCTACATATTTATCCTAATTATCAACTATCTAAAACCCTAATATACAATAATAACACAAAATTAAACCACCACATTATACGTATTGTGACATTGGGGCAGTGATAAAGCCGTAGTGGCTTGGTTTAATGATTTTTATTATTTGATGGGATTTGCGGAACAATATTTGTTTTAGAACTTACAATAACCTCTTACTTTCATGTTAGAAATGTTCAGAACGGAATTTGAATACTCAATTGTGTATTTATGATACCCTTCAGATTATGGATACCCGTAGTTTTAAATGAGTTTGGAATTTGTGAACCAAACTTTCAATCTTATGTGATGGGTATCAGTAAAATTTAGGTTTAGATACCATAATTTATTTCCAATATAATTCCAACCTTAATCTCAATAAGCTATAATTCTCGATACATCACTAGACTATATCATCACCATAAATTTGTACTTGAGTTACTAATAACCCAGGCAGTGAAAGTTAACTAACCAAGCTATGTCCAAATAACGTCGAATCTGCCAGGCAAAGGCATGGGCGCAACGCAACGAGTGGAGGAGCAGAGAGATAAGAGGATTGGGGGTGGGACCACATTCTTCGATCAAGGATAATATATAGAATTCCAAATTGCATGCATGCATGCTGCTGAGATTGATATCTATCTCTATACAATTTGAAGTCACATAATTGGACTTTAGATAAACCTATCATGTTTAATATCAATCCTACTCCAAACTCAACATTGGAGGAATTTGAATTAGGGAGAAATCTGAAATCAAAATTGATCATTATCACAATTATTTACAAGATATAAAGTTGGGTACAAAAATTAAAATTGTGTTTGTTGATGTCATTTTCTCCGATCGTTAACTGACATTTAATAATCGAATTAACCAACTCTCTGACTTACATATAGTTAAGTTGTCTTCGTGGGGTAGCGCAGTTGGTTGCGTTGTGTGGCTAGAGATCTCAAAGTTTCAAGTTTGAATCCAACCACACCCTATATATAGACACCTATATCATATTTATTTCTTTTATATCTTATAGGTTGTAACGACAGTTTCGTCTCATTGACTAAAAATATCCAAATCATGTTAATTGATTACCGGAGAAAAAAATCCCATATCGGCTAACCAATCAAATACCCTACTCTTAACCAATGCTGGCCAGTTCTTGTAGTGTTAACCATCAAGCTTGGGTTTCGATTCCACGTATATTTTGGTGTGAACTCTGAAATTCGATCTATGAGCTGATTAATTCAGTCGAGAATAATTCCGAGATTAAAATTTTACTTCTCTCTCAACATTGTTACAAGATCGAATATTACAGCCCCAATAATATTGAACCACCGAACGCACCAAAACGCGACAAAACAAACACAATCCAGTCGAAAACGACAGTGGTCAGTCATCATCGTCCCAACTGTCAACCCCCCATTCGTTATTGTTTTTGTCTTCTACCATGTATGACTGTGTGCATCACAAACAATCCAAACACACTTAATTCAATTCACGACCGCTCCTTCCTTTATCCCTTACCCACCTCTTCCTCCTTCTCTGGCGACGACGAGTAATCAAAAAATGCTGCCTTACGCTTCAATCGAACAAGCTTCACATCACTTACGCCGGAACCTAACCATGGCCGAAACCCTCTGGTTCAATTTCTCCTCTGACAAATCCGATTATTTCATCTACTGCCACACCATTCTCATCCTCTTCCTAATCTTCTCCTTAGCCCCTCTCCCGTTCATCTCCCTCCACCTCCTCCAATCCGCCTCGTTCCACAACAAGTACAAGATCCAGCCCAAAACCCACCCTTCTCCTGCCGACATTCTCAAGTGCTACAAGGATGTAATGCTCACTTTCTGCTACATCGTCGGCCCGCTTCAGCTCTTCTCCTATCCTTCGATCAAGGTCAGATTGTAAATCAATAATGATTTCGATACAAATTCTGATTCTGTTTTGTTAATTTTGAATTGTAATTTCCAATTTCAGATGGTGGGGATTCATACGGGTCTGCCTCTGCCGTCAGGATGGGAGATTCTGTCACAATTGTTGGTTTACTTCCTGATTGAGGATTATACGAATTACTGGATCCATAGGTTGCTTCATTGTAAATGGGGGTACGAGAACATTCACAAGGTTCATCACCAATACGTAGCTCCGATTGCGTTTGCTGCACCGTATGCTCACTGGGCTGAGATTCTGATCCTTGGCATCCCGACTTTCTTGGGTCCGGCTTTGGTTCCTGGACACATTATCACATTTTGGCTTTGGATCTCTCTCAGGCAGATGGAAGCCATTGAAACCCACAGCGGGTATGCTGATTAATGACGTTAATAATATTCGCATATGCACAGTAGTTTACTAATTAATTTACCTTTGCAGATATGACTTCCCATGGAGTCTTAACAAATACATCCCGTTCTATGGTGGAGCGGAGTACCACGATTACCATCACTACGTTGGAGGGCAAAGCCAGAGCAATTTCGCATCGGTCTTCACCTACTGTGATTACATCTATGGAACTGACAAGGTGAGAAATTTTCCATTTTGAATCAAGTGAAGGAGTACTGTATGTATACTGATCTTGTTTGCTTGATTTGTTTGTTGGTTTTGTGTAGGGATATCGATATCAGAAGAAGATCCTGCAGAAAGTACGAATGCGAACCCCTGTTTGTTTTATCGAATTGATAAACATGATTTAGTTTTCTGATGTTGGTGTTTGGTTTTTGTGATGATATCAGATGCATGAGGGAGAGGGAGGCTTAAAGTTGGAGTAGATTGAACTGCAGAGCTGCTTTAAGTAGAATAGAAGGAGTTGGTTTTCTCTGAAACAGAGTTTTTCTCTCTGTTTTCTATATGAAACCACTGACATGGATTGGCGGATACAATGAGGCCTCTCTGGGTTGCGACCGAGCTTATTTTTGGATTTTGAGCTTCGCTAATGTAATTTCCTTTATATTTTATAAGTTGGTTAACATATTTTTTATATATAGTCCGATGTATCGTAATTTTTATACAATTTAGCCTAATGCACCGAACCATCTGGATCGGCAGCTAAAAAGTATTTTGGGAGGTGGTTGTAAAAGTTGTTATCTTTCCATATGCTAAGTTATCCTAGTATAGAGTGGATGTATGGACTAAAATGTTCAGTTTTTGTTAATTCGATACTTATTCTGTTATTCAGAATCTATTTAGTATTTACCCCAGCTGAAGAAGCTTAGTTTACCCTATCAAAAAACTTTGTCGAGTGTCAAATAAACAACAGCCCGTCTAGTTCAATTGGTAGAGCGCAAGGCTTTTAACTTTGTGGATGTGGGTTTGAACCCTACGGTGAGTGACTTTGTTCGTTATTTTCCCCCCTTTCGGTTAGCTAGTATGCTTAGTCTCTGGTATGAGAGATTCATAACCCAAAACCAAACACAGCTTTTATGAATTAAAACGTGGGTTTAGCTTAAACCGGCCATTTATTATTTTTTTAGTTTCGGATGTTCTTTTTTTGTTTGAATAATTATGTCTTATTTGTTTTTGTTATTGGATAGAGTTTAGCGTCTGGATTATTAGTCTACGTTTAAAGTTTTGTATTATGGGGATGATTGGAAGTACGAATGTGGTAGCTCATGCTACTTATGTGTGGGTTCGGACTTCACTCATAAAAGTAATAATCCTTCCCGAAAATCGTTTGACAAACTAAAAATTATTTAGTTACGAGTTTAACAAGACATATTTGAAAAAAAACGTTGGAAAAGCTTAAACCTAACAATTTATTAGTATTAAGTGTTGATTGAATGCACTTGTGTGGCTGTATAGAATGCTGCATGCAATGCCCTACAGAGTTGAAGGCGCACCTGTCTAACATTAATGAATGTTAGTTGATCAGTATGTTTCTATTCGTGTACTCATCCATATGTGTGTAAGAATTTCGGAGGCCCTGTGCCGAATGAATTTCTAGTTCAAGGCTCACCTGCCTTACAACTCATCTCTTATCTTAGTAGAGTTGTCCAACTCAATGAATTTCGGAGACCCTGTGCCGAATTTATCACGTGGCCGTCTAATATACCATAAAGAAATGTAAGTAATGACCAAGTGGACCTTCATTTTAAAATGATATAATGTTTAACTACATATTAATTAATTATAAGAGCAAAAATTAATGCTCTACATGTTTTATGTCTTAATTTTTTTGAATTTGAATTATATGGTAGTTTTATATTTAAATTTTTAATTAATAAGTTATGGGGATGGGATATCCACGGGTATTCAACCCCCACAAATATTTGAAATTTACGAGTTTGGGGATATGCATGAATATTGATATTTGGATGAGGATGAATATTGATATTTGAAATCCAGTATTTTTGGACTCTTATATAATTCGGCAAGTGTATTAAACCATCCTGGATCCACTTCGGACAAAACCGAAAAACAAACTGTTAATGAGGAAAACGTGGAGGAATTGCATGCATGTGGGTGCATGTGTGGATGTACGCAGTAGAGAAATTGCATACAAAATTGAAGGCACACGCCTAATTTAATTTAATGTATGATAGATTGATAGTCATATATAGTTCGACTGCTAGCGCACATATCGATCAGTAAGCAAATTTACTTTCTATTCGTGTACTCATATCGACCAGTAAGCAAGTGTAAATTGTAAGTTTCATCTTCCTCCTCCTCCTCTCGAAAAGATGCTGCCGTACAACACCATCGACTCGGCGGTGGCTAGCTTGGGCCGGAACCTCACCTACGCCGAAACTCTGTGGTTCAAATACTCTTCCGAAAAGTCCGACTACTTCCTCTTCTGCCACTCTATTCTCTGGGTTCTCCTCGTCTTCTCCTTAGCTCCCCTCCCATTCATCTTACTCCAGCAATACCCTTATTTCGACAAGTACAAGATCCAGCCGAAAGTCCGTCTCTCCGCCGCCGACATCTTCGTGTGTTACAAGAACGCCGCCGTTTCTTTATTTCTTGTTTTGGGTCCTCTACAGCTCATCTCTTATTCTTTGTATGAGGTATATATGTCTACATTTAGCATAAATACTGCTATAACACCGGCCGTTATTAAATCAAACAGTTTAACAGTGACTGCTACTTGGCCGCTCTTAAATTAATTATAATTTAATAGCAGCGTGTGCTCTTAAATTAAGTATAATTTTGATAGCTGCGTGTGCTAGCTAGCCGTTGTTGAATCTGCAAATTGATTGAAATTTAACCCACTGTTAAAATATATAACAGCAAGAAGAGGTTCCGTCTTTAAACCAGCACCAATAGAACAACGGTTGTAGCTAGGTCTAGCTGCCGTTTTAAAGCCGCTGTTAAATTTAACAGCGAATTGTTTCAACCGCTGTTAAATATCCGCTGTTATTCCATTCTTTTTGCACATTTATGGAATCGTTACATAATATTCCTTAATTTTGAACTATGACTAGAAAGTTGGAATCCGCACGAGCTTGGTGTTGCCATCAGGATGGGAAATTGCTGCGCAATTTTCGGTTTACTTGTTAATCGAGGATTATACATTCTACTGGATCCATAGGTTACTTCATCACAAATGGGTGTACGAGAGAAGTCACAAAGTTCATCACGAATACACAGCTCCAATTGCATATGCTGCAGCATATGCTCACTGGACTGAGATTTTCATCCTTGGGTTCCCATCCTTTCTGGGGCCAGCAATGGTTCCTGGACACCTCACTACTCTTTGGCTATGGTTTTCGGTACGACAGATGGAGGTGCTTGTTACACACAGCGGGTACGTATCATAGCGTACTTATGCACCGTGAATTTAGTTGGCTCGGATTTGTTTCTTGTTCGAAATCCTGTACCTTCATGTGTTCATGTTCTAATTTTTGTCTACTTAATAATCATTTTGTGCTGGCATCATAATGCAGTTATGATTTTCCATGGAGTCTCAACAAATATTTACCATTTTACGGAGGAGCTAAATACCATGATTATCATCACTCCGTTGGAGGTCAAACTCAGAGCAACTTTGCATCCCTCTTCACATATTGCGACTATATTTATGGAACCCACAAGGTCATCATAATTAACAATCATTATAAATATCTCACTTACTTGCGTATCATACCGTATATATTTTACTTCGTGCACTATGTATTTTAATAAAAATGAAGGAATATGCCTAATACAATTACTTATTTACTATTTTGTTAAAAAAACTCTTATTGTATTAGTTATCAATATGATAAGCGTTTTATGAAAAGCGAATCGATGATAAGAAATTTTTTTGAAAACGTCATTGCTAAACTCGTAAATTTTCTGGAAAGTGGAACAATCTTTCTAAGGATTAATATGATACAAGATAACTAAGCAAAATAGTAAATATATGTTTTTATTAAGGATATAATAGTCATTTCACGAATTATACAAAGTAAAACACGTATATTTTTCCATTATAATTTGAGTAAGTAGGGGATTAAATCTTGTTTGTTTCACTTTGTTTTCATGTAGGGATATCGATATCAGAAGAAATTCATGGAGAAGGTACAAATTACAAAACTGATCTTCTTGTTATTAATGAGTATCTATGCATGGCTTGTGCTTTTGGATATTTGTTTAGTTAATTACTAAGGTTGTTAATTTTCTTTCATCGTAGATCACAGATGCAAGTGGGAGAAGAACGCTGGAATGACTAATGATGTAAAGGCTCAAGGTTTAACTAGATAAAATTAAAGTCTTTGTAAATTGTGATGGTGAAAAAATAATTTACTTATCATATCCAAAGGTTTGGTGAATTTTAATCAAATGTTTGGGAATGAGAATGTGATGGAAACTTGTAAGTTAGTAATTTGATATTTAAGGGTAATTTGTAATTCATATTTTTCTCTTTCTTGTTAATATGTTTGTTCGAGTATTGACATGTATCCGAACTTACGATATCCATATAAGTGTATGAGTATCAAAATCCCGAATCAGCCAAATTTGATTAGGATTTAACTCCATTTACGGATATAAATACTTGCTCAATACAAATATGAGTATCCGAATCTATCTCAATTTTCAACCCAATTCATTTACCCCTAAAAGGATCATTAAAAATGCTATTCATAAAAAAAGATAGTTAAAAGAAACATCTTTGTATCTAGTAATCTATATTGTCTATTTTAGAAACATTTATGTAAAGAGAACACTTTTTTGCCTTTTTGGCATGATTCCATTTGAAATTTTCATCTCCAGATGATATGTTATGTAACTAATACCTAATCGAGATTAATAATATTTTATATATTTCGGTAAAAAAAAAAATGTCATGTAGTTAATAAGGAAGATTTTGTTTCCTTAATTTTTCCATTTATCCAATTGGTGCATTTAATTCTCCTTTTTGTGGTAAAACTGTCCTTTTATTTCTTTTTCCCTAAAACATATTATTGGTGGTTGCATTTCTCCTCTTATAAATACTCACCCACCATCTTCAATTTTCTCACCATTACTCATTTATTCTAAGCTTCTGAAAATCTAATTTCCAACTAATTAAATCACTCAAAACATTGCAATCAATCATGGCCTCGTTGATACACAGGGCAACAACCGTCGCTTCCTCTTGCTCGCCCGTACTTAAACAGGCTTCGACCTGGTCGTCAGTCGATTTAAGTCCTCGATTTTTCCCGTCTCGTAAGTGTGATTTGTACTCTTTATCCTTCAATAATGGTGAAAATAATTAATTAGTGTAAATAAGATTAACTATTTGTACCTTATCGCCTCATTTTACAGAAGGGTACGTTGCCCCGAAATACCAAAAGTTCGAAGTTAATATTGGCCTAACTAGATGCAACGTCATTTCCAAGTCTCCGACTCAAGGTTTACTTGTATTTATTTTCTATTATTTTGGTTTCTTATTTATTGCAATCAGAATTTTTTTTGTGATTTTTTCTACTTGTTATCACATTTCCGTTATATCAAATTAAAATGATTTTTTTAATATCATGTAATATATTTCAAACCACCTAACTATTAATATATATGAGATTAGGCCGGTTATAATTATGGATTAACTGAAATCCGTATGTATATAAGGTGTGTTAGATTCTTTCTTTGTAATTAAGCCGTAACTCTCACCAAAAACTCTTATAGCTCGTTCGAGTTGGTGATTTAAAATAGAAAATATTTGAAATAGTTAGAGATTTAAAATAGAAGAGATTTGGATGGAACATACTATTTTCGAAATAACTCATTTGGATAGATGAATTGTGGGCCATTTTGAATGTAATTATTACATAAAGAGAAAATCAAATTAAAAAGTGAAAAAACAAAATAACTAAAATATTAAAATACCTCTTAAACTAAAAATTAAAAAGTGATTTTGGCGATAATTTTGGTAAAAAATTTTACCTCCCAAATCTCTACCCCTCCGAGTTGATTTGAAATCACCCTCGAAATTTTTTCTGAGCTCACAAGGAGATTTCAAATCACCCAAAATCTCTTCCGATTTAAGCATCCAAACGAGTGATTTGGGACCAAAGTCGCTACCGAGATCCAAATCACCTTCAAATCACCTGTCCAAATCACCAATTCAAACGAGCTACTAATAAAATTCTCCTTTTTCTCGGTGAACTAATCGACATCAAGGTCGAAAACCACATTAATCGTTAATGTTATTCCACTGTTATTCTTTCCTTATTCCTTTTTTATTCCTCCTTTATCCGACTTTTATCACAGACTACTCATCATCTATATAAAAAATTCAGATAGAAATCTCAACCAAGGTGCCAGCCTCCACGAGATTGCAAAAGAAGATGCTCACATCGAGCCAGAAGCTAATCTCAAGGTGAACAATTCATTTTCCCATTTATGTTCTGTAAACAAATTCATTATTAACGTACTGTAATTTGTCGGAACAAAAATTAAAATTTAAAGGTGGCGATATCAAACGTGACAAACGAGCTTGTAAAGACAATCAAGTCAATGCTGAGCTCCATGGAAGACGGCGAGACGAACGCCTCGCCGTACGATACAGCTTGGCTAGCTCTAGTGAAAGATGCCAATGATTGCACCCGGCCACGATTCCCCGAAACCCTTGAATGGATCGCGAACAACCAGCTCCCCGACGGCTCGTGGGGCGACGCGGACATTTTCCTGGCTCACGACAGGATGCTCAACACTCTGGCATGCGTTATAGCTCTTACAACCTGGAATGTACACTCCGACAAGTGTCAGCTAGGGTTGAAGTTCTTTAACGAGAATCTGAGGAGGCTAGAGGACGAGAACGTAACGCACATGCCGATCGGATTCGAAGTTGTGTTCCCGAAGCTTCTCGAGCTCGCCGATGGGTTGGACCTCGAAGTGGACCCTGATCATTCCCCTGTTTTGCAGCAGATTTACGCTGCTGGAAGCCTCAAGCTTAAGAGGTAATGTGTTACAATTTGACGAACATTAACTTGTTGTTTTTGAAGTTGATTTTAAGGGTTTTGTCTTTTGTTTTTTGATGTTGTTGTAGGATTCCGAAGGACATCTTGCACAAATTTCCGACAACGTTGCTCTATAGCTTGGAAGGAATGGGAGGGCTAGATTGGGAAAAGCTTCTGAAATTCCAGAATGAAGATGGGTCTTTCTTGTTTTCCCCTGCATCGACGGCCTATGCTCTGTCACAGACCAATGATCAAAAGTGCTTTGAGTACCTTAGTAAGATTGCCGACAAGTTCCAAGGAGGAGGTAATTAATTAACCATGGATTTATCAGTTAAATCACTACTCATTTATCCTTGTTCCGGCGTTCGGCCTGGTGAACCAATAGATAATTTCGACGGTTCCAATTGGTCTCAGCGTTGTTTTTAGTAGACTTCATAATGGGGAAGTTTGGTGATAGTTATGGTAATACCGATTATCTATTTGTTTTTATGGTGGTTATTAGTCATAATTATTCCCGTTTTGATTTAGGTGATAGAAATAATTTCATCACCATAGTTATTTGGGTAACGATTATAATTACTCCCAGCGATTATAATCACTCCCCATCATAGGAAAAAGTCTAAAGTACAAATCAAAAATTCAAAATGAAAATAAAATGCACCCACTTTAATTCATCTAAAATAAAATAGATGAGATATTTGCTATCGGAGAATAATACTTGAGTTTTGTAGTAAATGAAGAGACGGAGAGATATTGTCGAAATTGAAGATGATAAATTAAATGTTTTTGAAGAAAAAATGAGTAAATGAATTAAATTTAGTTTTTATGATAGATTTCATGTACATTTGGGTTAGGTAATGAGGCTTATTGGATATGTATTGATAGGTAAATGTTGGTTATGTTACGGATCAAGAATAATTATGAGTATGATTATGACGATGATGTTATTACTACAAAATCCATAACCTCACCTTATTCATTTCTAACGATTAATTATTATCACTCTAACCTCAAAATACTCAAACATACTTAACATTTTGAGCCTGATTCTGTTAAGATTTGGTCTGGGCCAGTGCGTCTCGGTCTATTCTATAGGCCTGGGGCGGCCCAGAATTGGAATGGAATCTGAAAACAGAATTTATGTTTATTTTTCACGATTGTATTATGTTTGTTATTTCAGTTCCAAATGTTTACCCAGTTGATCTGTTCGAAAACATATGGGCTATTGATCGGCTGCAACGTCTGGGAATTTCAAGATTCTTCCAGCCAGAAATTAGAAAATGTCTCGATTACATTGAAAAGTAAGCTTCTACATTTTCTTTGATTAATGAATATACGAAATCAATTTTAAAAACCAGCTAAAATTTCAGATTCTGGGATGAGAAGGGAATTGCTTGGGCCAGTAAATCCAGACTTCATGATGTTGATGTCACAGCCATGGGATTCAGGATTCTAAGAATGCACGGGCGTCCTGTTTCTCCAGATGTGTTCAACAACTTTGAGAAAGACGGCGGATTGTTCTGCCTTGTCGGGCAATCCGGCCACACAACTACCGAGTTATTCAACGTGTACAGAGCTTCTCAAATGTTGTTCCCTGGAGAACAAATCCTGGAGAATGCTAAACATGGAGCGTATAATCTCTTACGAAAGAAACAGGCTTCGAATGAGCTGTTCGACAAGTGGATTATTACTAAAGACTTGCCTGGAGAGGTTACTTGCTCTGCTAATCTGATCCTTCATTTTTCAATCGAAAAAGTTCCTCTACAGTAACAAGTAATATTGACATGTACTTAGGTGGGATATGCATTGGACGTCCCGTTCTACGCGAGCTTATCCCGACTAGAGAGCAGGTTCTTCATCGAACACTACGGTGGCGATGAGGATGTTTGGATCGGCAAGACACTTTACAGGTACTTAGCTCTTTATGTATACTAGAGTAACTAACAGTCCGTTGGCCGGTTTATATTTTGAAGCTGATATATAATTATATGCAGGATGTATTTTGTGAACAATAGCGAGTATTTAGAGCTGGCGAAGATTGACTACAACAATTGTCAAGCATTACATAGGATGGAATGGGACAATCTTCAAACGTATGTTAATTTTAGTCCATTTGCTAGCAATTCTCTTGTTCTTGTGTACTTCTATATTTACAGTCACTTTTTTCGCTCCTCAACCTCGAACGCAGATGGTACGAGGAACATGGAATGAGAGGATTCGGGTTGAGTGAGGAGAGGCTTCTGTTTCGGTATTACCTAGCTGCCGCGACTGTATTCGAACAGAACAGATCGGAGGAGAGAATGGCGTGGGCGAAAACCACCGCTCTGTTGGAAGTCATTGACAACAACAACAATTCCAAGGACCAGAGAGCTGGATTTGTCCATGAATTCACCACCCGCGACATTGATGGTCTCGAGGCCTCCGCACTTGTAAGGCTTTTGCTTGGCACAGTAAACAGCATTTCCAATTGCGCCTTCCTTGTTCATGGCCGCGACATCGGCCAGGCGTTACGAAACTCGTGGGAGGAGTGGTTGGTGAAATGGCAAGTGGAAGGCGACATATCAGTTGGAGAGGCAGAGTTGGTGGTCAAGACAATGAGACTGATGACCACTGCTGATTATGGTTTGATGAACAATTCCAACGAATTAGATCCTCTGTTCGAGCAACTCGCCAATCTCACCAACAAAGTTTGCCATCAACTTGCCCATTTCCGCGACACCGGGGTTGGAGATAACACTTGCTGTCTGAGAACAACGAACGTGGAAATCGAGACTGGAATGCAGGAACTGGTTCGAATAGTAACACAGAAGACTGTAGGTGGTAGTGAAGAAGAAGAGGAAGCGATTCGTCAATCGAAGCAGAGATTCTTTGATGTGGCCAAGACTTTCTACTATACTGCTACTTGTGACATGTCGACCGTTGATCATCACATTTCGAAAGTCCTCTTCGAGACAGTCTAACTAGCTCTCTAGCTATCGGAATCGATCGGCTCATAAGTACTTCTTATAATGATGAAAGTGTGTGTATGTGTTAAGTTGTGGTATTGTTTTGTGAAGACTATGTTCCATCTATATATCAACATTTCCTTGTCGAACTCTTGAGTTAGCTAATACCATGCATGATTTTTAATTGTTAGATGGAAAGCATTACTGTTGTTAATTGTTATATTTATTAAGTACTATATATATTATATATATGAAAAGCGTTTCGGTACTCTATATATCCAATTTCGTTATTTTTGTGCTTAAAATTACGATTTTTAAAGTTGAAGGTTCCTGTTTAGAATTTAGGGTAAAGTGCTAGGGGTTAGAATTAGAGTTTTTTATATGATTTTGAGTTTGAGTTTATGATATAGTGTTTGAGGGTTAGAATTTAGTGTTTAGGGTTTATTTTGGAATTTTAAATTTTACAAATATAAAAAATTTAATATTGATGGTACCGATACCTCTTGAATATCGAAACGCTCTTTTTATATATATATATACACACGGATGAGCAGTTTCGTACCAACTTCAATTAAAATCACGATGGTGTCATCATGCGGTCATGATAACATAGTATATCTTAAGTACATTAACGTAATTTATATAGGAAAAAAGTGACTAATTAAATCGTCTCATTGAAGTTCTTTACTAAATAATAACCACGTAACCTGTCCACTTCAAGCAACATTGTATTGGTTGTATATATGAGGAGCTCAATGTTCGGTTTGAAAAAAAATCGTTTCGTGATTCAGTTTGATTCTAAACGAGTCAAGGTTGAGATAGGGTATGTTCGACTCATAACAAATCGCGTGGTCTCGAGTTCGAGCTCGAGAGCCAACTTGAATATTAACTCAATAATATGACTCGTCAGTAGACTCAATAATGCAACATGTATTTTGCTTCAAACACCATATACAATAAAACATGGATAGAGAAACTTGTAAATTTTAAGATAGCTTATTTTTCAGCTTTACTTTTCGATGTTTTTTAGCATACAAGCTTCAAATTCAACTCAAATTAGACTCTCTCGTTGTGGGTTTTAATAAACGAAATTCGAATTGAGCTCGAATTTAACTCGTAAATAATAGTTAACGAGTTACACTTTTCGACACAAACCAAAATTTTCAATTTACAAAACCGCCCTAATATGGAAGCTGGAAATGCAGGTTAAATATGCTATAGGTCAAGAAGGCAGACACCTAACTTCCGTAGCTAGAAACCCCAATTCCCTAGAAAAGGATTATACGTGTTGGATACACTTTAAGGTTTCTTGAAAGTTGAAACGGAACAAATTTGTGTCGGTCCTGGATAATTGATGTGCAAATAAAACATGTATCATTAATATTAAAGTACCACAAAATTAGTTGGATTTCTAACCAATTAATTGAATTTCCATCAATATTAAACCCCACCTCCAATTTAGTGTACATAGAAATTAGTTGGGGATTCAAATAATTGGATGTCACAACCAATTGCTTTCAATTGGTCTCCCCACATTTCTAGTATAAAAGGGAAGCTAGTGCATCCCATTTCTATCATCCCTCTCTTCTTCCTTTCTCACTTCTCTAAGTGTTGTAGTGTAGCAATTTTCACTTGTTTAATAATTGAGATAAGTTATCTCAATTGGGTAGATAGGTGAGCGGTAGAAAGTCCCGGTAAATGTTTTACCGTGGTAGGAATACTTTCTTGTGAGCGATAAAATAGTGAGTAGTTGTTTCGGTGTTGGGAAACACTTGAGAGACACTATTTTGAATCGGCTCGGATCACCTTGTAGCTACCTTGTTATAGTGAAGAAGTGCTCGTAACTGTCGCTGCTGCCGTAGATGTACTCTCTGCATTGGAGGGGAACTACGTAAATCCCGGTGTTATTTACTTACTCGTTTTGTGCTTGGCAATTTCGAGAATATTCGTTGTATATTGCATTATTAATATTACCACAGTAAATTGGTCTAAGGAGGTTGGCTTAATTATCGTCATTATGGTATTGCGGTGGTAATCACCCATCCATAGTGATTTTAAGTGTGGCGGACTACCGCCACTTCCAACTTACCTGGGAAATATTTACGGTGTGTGGTTTATTAGTGCAATATATTTACTCTATTCTCGTCCGCTGCGCCCCAACAATTTGGACACCAAATAGACTTCACTGACAATGTACGTACATGTATCAACAATAAGTTCTTATACGTATATATGTACACAGTTGAAATTGAATTGTGTACAAATAATCGGAATTCCAGCAAACACTTCTCTCCGCCGAGACCAAAGAAATGCTGCCGTACAACTCCATCCAGGAGGCGGCGCCCCAACTTGGCCGGAACCTGACATACGCCGAGACCCTCTGGTTCGATTACTCTTCCGACAAGTCCGATTTCTTCCTCTACAACCACGTCACTATCCTTGTATTCCTCGTCTTCACGTTCGTTTCCGTCCCGATGGTCTTCTTCCAACAATTCGCGTTTTTAGACAAGTACAGGATTCAGCGGAAAGCCCGCCTCTCCTCCGCCGAGATACTCAAGTGCTACAAGAGTGGCGCGCTCACTTACTTATTCGTTGTGCTCCCCATCGGGCTCGCCTCCTATCCTGTCTTAAAAGTAAGAACTCATATGTTGTTTGATTTTGTGAATTGATCGGAATGATTTTGAATATATATGTAAGTGATTTCGTAAGGGTGCTGCTATATGCGGTCTGTATTTTAATATAAATAGACTAATATACCCTTAATAAAAAAATTTATTTTTCATTTTGCTAAAATAACTCTTATCATTCATATTAGTTATCAATATGATAAAGATTTTATGCAAAGTAAATCTACCAAGAGAGAGATTTTCGGAACCGCTATTGTTAAACTTATAGATTTTCCCTAAAAGGAGAATCTCGAACCCATAATTGATTCATTAATATTTCAGCAAAATAATAAATAGTGATTTATTAAGGGTATAATGTCATTTTATTGATTAGGTGAATTGTATAGCATATATGATATAACAATTGCTCTTCATAAATACCTCATTTATTTAGTAGATATTTGAGAATTAAAAGAAAAATTCTAATTTTATAACTAACTAATACACCTTTAAATAACAATTTAATCATTTATTACTCAAATCATCATTTGAGATTTGGCAAATCTTTTATTCGAGAAGTGAATTTTTTTCAGTAATTTTCGTTTTTTTACATGCCGATCCCTTTGTTAATTAATTAAGGAAGAATACATATTTGCACCCATAAACTATGCAAAATTTACATCGCCACTAGATGGTTGGAACTCGGACGGGCATCACGCTGCCGACACGATGGGAAATAGCGGCGCAGATTCTGGTATACTTCGTCGTCGAGGATTACATGAGCTACTGGATACACAGGGGTCTTCATTGCAGATGGTTATACAAGAAGGTTCACGAGCTCCATCACGAATTCACTGCTCCGGTCGCGACTGCCGCGGTGTACGGTCACTGGATTGATACGGTGGTGCTCGGAATCCCTTCCTTTGTGGGGCCGGCGATGGTTCCAGGACACGTGGTAACCCTTTGGTTGTGGTTTTCTGTACGCCAGCTGGAGGCACTCGGAACCCACAGCGGGTACGTACGAACGTCAGTTAGCACATATGCATGCATACATGCTACGTAGGTATACTTTGACGGCGATGATCATTTTCGACATGCAGGTATGATTTTCCGTGGGATGTCAACAAATACATACCGTTTTACGGGGGAGCGGAATTCCATGATTATCATCACTATGTCGGTGGCCAAAGTCGTAGCAACTTTGCTTCGGTGTTCACGTATTGTGATTACATTTACGGAACCGACAAGGTATAGCTTATTAGGTTACGTGGGAATTTAAATATATAGTGGAAATTAATAATTATCTTGTCTCACTATGTATGTTTTTTTTTTGGGCCTAGGGGTATCGATTTCATAAGAAGGTCCTTGGCAAGGTACATTAACACTCCTTGTGTTTGGTGCTTTGGATACGATTGGTGTAGTTACCATTTCTCACAATATGTGAATAAGAAAATTTAAGAATCCATATTGAAATGAAGAAAAAAAAATCAATTTAATTTGTGCACGAATATACAATTGTTTCGTCCGAGTGAAGTTGTTTGAGTGATATAGCAATGTATTTAATGACCTGGAGATCCCAAGTTCAAATCCAATACATTTCACGAAATTGACATCATTGTTGTGTTTATTTTCGATTGTTTATCCTTTTCTAAAGCAATAGTTGACATGCGGTAGCCCATCTGTGGATCCTAACTACAAAATGATATGTATTTTCGTATACACACAAGTTGGCCTAACGATTTTTCGAATTTAGCCTAATACATGTTTAATCGATCCAATCTAGAAGAAAAAGAATATACCCATTAATACATGGCCCAGCAATTCGGCCCAACACTTTTTTGTGTGTGTGTGAAAGTTTAGCCCAATATATGGGCTGGATGAAATCTTCTCATTTGATTGTTCTTATAGTATTGTTTGGTTTCCATTCAGAGGTATTAAAGCCCCGTTTGGTTGTTCAAGTCTAATTTTTTTAATGATAGAATTGTGTATTAATAGTTCTGAAATTTCAAATTTAAATCGTGTGCATCTTATAAATAATTTTTCATTTTGCAAGTACACATATCCAACAGGATTTGTTATAGTTCTCAGCTATGTCATTAGAACATGTCATTAATCAAAACCATATCATTAAACTAAAATTAAATAATTGGTTCCAGAACATGTTGTGTTAATGATTAAGTAAGACGACTTTTTCTAAAACAAAAGGTTAACTGTTCAAATACAGTATGTTAGTGTTGTATGGATTAGATTAGTGATCGAAAATGCTAACCACAGAAGGATAAAGAAACCGAAAGACACAATAATTTTGCTTTCGGACAATTAGGTATCTTTTCCAGAGCATCATTTCATTTGTAGGGGGTGGGACTGGGACTTACCAATCAGTGTATTATTTCTTACCCTTTTTTTCTATATAATATGTACACGTGTCGAAAATCAATTGGTAATTATTATGTATATTTCAAACATATAAACCCTATAAATATAAACTAGGCCCCCATTGACTACCGGCAATTAGGTAATTAAGTTGGAACATTTTATTCCTACGTTTCAACTAGGTTGTTAATCCTAGTAATAATAAGATTCCTCACACCTTTAATCACACCATTAGTTTACCATTACGGTCCACCATACTTTTGTGGAAACTATGATGTGGTTTTCTATAGACCGGGTTATGTTTCCTGTGATCGGTTCCGCATACGAGTCCTTTATTGGATCGTCGGTGTTCGAAAAACGATAAGAGTGAGATTCGAAAGTTTGTATTGGAGATAACAACACCAGACACGAAGCCCTCGTGAGTTGGCAATCGATTGGGGGAGATTGTAGTGTATGTTACCATCAACACCGACTGGTTGGTGCTTCAACTCTATTGGCTTGCGGTGGCAGGTGGCTTCTTACGAGATAACCTGGGTCGACGGGTCGACGGTATTGGCGGAGCCAGAAAATTGGCAAAGGAGGTCCGAAATTCGTACCTAACAAAATGTGGTGGGAAACAATTATAAATCTAAGCTAACTTTTTTTGTAATCGAAAGCACATACATCCCCAATAACAACAACAATCAAAACCCTTAAAAATATATTTTTAGCTTCATTTGACTATTATTAGAAGAGTTTAACATGGTGAAATCTCAATTTTTAACCATTCCCAACATGCATGTCAAATATTAGCCAAATTTGAAATTTTCATATCAAAATTGGTCAATTTCCGTGTGGTATACTATGAAAATTTGACCATTGTCATAAGAAAATTTCAAAACTTTCAAATCGACTGATATTTCACATGCATGTTGGAAATGGTTAAAAAATCAAATTTTATTACGTTAACCTCTATAAATAATGGATAAATGAAGTTAAAAATTAATTTTACTTTATGTTATATATAGACATTCCTATTATGTTATTTAATGTATGAATATGATTTGATGAAACGATTATGATTAAAATTATTAACTACTGACCATATAAAAAGCTACTAATAATTATACTAATTAAACTCCTTTAGTTAGTGATAAAGTTAGTCAATAAAAATTTTGAAAGGTTTTTATTTATAAGAAATGACTTTTGTTTGTAAATTAAGGGGATTCGGCCAAACTCTTTTTTTAATAACTCCGCCTTTGATCGACGGGCATGCTTATCTCACATACATTTCGAGTTGATAACCGACCAGCTTGCTCACTTTGGGCAGTTATGACGTTCTTTCTAGAAAAATATTTGTTACTTTCATTCAATTATTTTACTCATATCTACTTTGCCCTTATTTACCACAAAATGTAACGTTACGAAAAGTCCAGAATACAAAGAAACGACAGTCAACAAATCAAGGAAACCGAACCGATCGAAAGCTAATGAATCATTCAACTGTGTTGTATTAATTAATTATTAAAATCAACAAAGTGGTTTTGTCTTTGGAGAAGGGAACCGTACCGGAGGCACCGAGGCAGTGAGAATTGGACTGAAGACCCAGTAGTAACCAACTCCACACTCCTTCCACTCCAACGGCGGATTCCGAATAGTTCAATTTATTAAACTAACAATCTATAAATATAAAGAAAATTACATAATATATCAAAGCTAAAAATCCAAAAATAAACTGAATTAGAGCCTGGAGGAAGCACCATATATCCGCCACTGCTCTAATCCCTATTATTAGTGAGTGATTAATCAATTGAAATCCATTATCGAACAAAGATGGTCTCTTAGGGATTCGTAGAATGATATTTTATTGGGAAAAGTTAAATTCATTATTTGGTTGGCATATTTGAAAATGGAATTCGGTTGTGACATTGTTAAGAGATTGTTGTACGTTTGACAATACTCGTAAGTGGTAATATGTTATAGTAAAATCGGGATGGTTGAAGATTTAGTACACAATTTTAATTTTCGAGCAAATTAAAAAGCCCATTGAGGAAAATTAGAAAATATATTGAACCAAAACTTTAATTTTAACAAATTTATATATATTTTGTCATTTTTATATCAGATAATTTTCCATGGTGGCTTAAGTTTGCTCATCATTCATGATTAAGTCATTGGGAATATGATTATAAGAATATTTCTATCCCAAAATTTTAATAGTTTTTAAAATAAGGTGGAAGATATGTAATTAGCAATTGTTAGGTTACATATATGTTTGTTAAATTAACAAGTTTGGTAAATTAGAACGTCTATGTGTAATAGAGGAATATTGGCTCGCCTTTAAGAAAAATATTTATCATTAGATGATAAATTAATAATCTACTATACAAAAATATTATTAAAAAATATAAATAATTAATAAAAATTGCTAAAAAATTATACGTGTTTAAAAATTACTAAATAAATCAATTATTAAAATTGTTGATGTGAGTATGTGACCATACATACAATTTAAAATTATTAAACACTTTTTAAAATGAAAATGATCTAATTCTTCCCATGTACAATATAGTACTCCCCTATTCATAGCTTCCTAAGCAAATACGGTGGACAGCTAAGCCCAAATTAGTTTAATTATACATCGAGAAATCAACAAAATACTCGGTATTGTTCCAATTTTATCGGAGGTTTTCGAAGGATGAGTAGATCGTCGATACTGACATGAGCTAATGGATATGCAATTACAAGCACATGCTCTACAGACATAAGAAATGTAAATAATGTTTGATAAATTTGTTTAAAAATGAATACAAACAGTGAATGCTAGCTTATATGACAATGACTGACAATGTTCTCACTGGGTTTTGTTTTTATTTTCTGGAAACAAACGAGTCCAATGATGCCAAACCAAAGACCAGTTCTTGTCATCCAACTTCTTCAGTCAAAATTATAAACTTTTTTCACGCAAAACTTTGAAATTCACACTTTATTTCTTGTATTATAAGTGGGTATCAAACAATGAGGTGGACCAAAAATGTTATAATTATATATGAGAAAAATGAAGCCATAAAATGCTAAAATTATATATGAAAAAATGAAGCCATGGTCGGAGAAATATGCCAATATGAAGTTTTGAACTTGTGACATGTTGGTTACTAATTAAATATTTCATCACTTTTATTATATATATATATATATACATAGCTAATTTGTGATCAATATTACATTCTAAGAATATTTAGTTTCAAAAAATAAAGAATCTCCAGTCTTTTCTTAAAGATTTAAAAATAGATATAGATAAACAAACTGAATGTAAGTTGGACATTTGAATATTATGTTGCTCATTGGTTGTTATGTTCCATCTATGTGTTACCAATTTATATTTAATTGTATTAACACTTGGTAGGTGACAGTTGGAGCATGCATATATTGACTATATACCGTACGGCCTATCCCGAACTTGTTATCAACATGAAGCTATAGCAATATGATGTAGCATGTATCTATTGTCACTTTAGTTCAAGTAGCGAAATCGGTCAGCTTCACACCTCATGAACTCAATCGAGCTTTCTTATAGCGCCGCCTTGAGGGTTATTTAAGACTATACAAACTCTTTCTCAATTAGTCGTGGAATCCAACCTTATTTTGAGTTGTATTACTATAGAAGGAAGAAGTAGTCACATTCACCTTCCACAACCTCATTAACAAACTTGCATTCCACAACTAATTGATCCACAATTATCCACTCTATCGTCACAAAGCATACAAACAGCTTCATACACCTCCCCCCTCATTGCAACAATTTAGCCTCCCACGAATGGCAAGACAAGCAATCATGTTGTTCTTTGGAATATTCTCCTTTTTTCGGAACCTGATCAGCCTTTGAAATACTACTTATCTTACGCCATGCATGTTCAATTTTGTCTTAGTTTCACACTAAAAGAAGATCGATTCTCAATTTTTTTTTATAAACCGGACATAGGTCGACTTTAATTATGATCAAATTTCAACACACACATACACTACACATGATACATGAATTGTTAGACTAAATAGAAAAGACATGTGTGTATAGGCTTTGAACAATGATGATGATGATGATGATGAGTTGCCACACTACTCAATTGCAATAAAGGAATAATAAGGCAAATGAAGTCCAAAGTAGTCAACCAAAAAAAAAATACAAAAATGTGAAAAACGTATGGCTATTCTGTCCCCTTCTACCAAATGGGATCTTTCCCTTCTTTAGTCATCACTCCAACCAATCCCCTCTTTTCTATTTTTGGTTTTTAGAAAATACACATTTATATCCCCTGAATTATGTGAAATTTACTTCGATACTCTTATATTCAATTTTAAGTAATTTAACATTGTACTTTGACGGTTTTAACAAACATATATTTTATTAATTTTTTCATCGAAATTCTGTTTAATATAATAATTGTACGGGCCGCATAAGTTGGGGAATTGAATTTTTTACATTTCTTTTTCTTTAAATCACAAATTCAATAAGTTTCTTAAAATAAGAAACTTAAATCATTTTGAGGTTACCTAAAAATATATAATTTTGAGTTTAGTAAGATTATGGTTAGCAAATAATTATGTCGCGTACACGAATAATCTTATTTGACGTACACATTAAGCATATTACATAGAATTTGAATGGAAAAACTAACGTGAGAATATGTTTGTTAAAACCGTCAAATTTTATATAGTTTAATATGTTAAAATTTAATATAAAAATGCCGATATAAATTTTACATGGCAGCAGAAAATTATGAGTATCCAAATTTACAAAAATGAATGTGCATTCCTCTCTCTATGTTGCTCTGCTACCTACTCTTGGATTAAATCCCAATTTGAATAATAAATAGATAAATGAAAACAAGTGCAATTTGGAATATTATATTTGGACTATCCGTATAATAATAATAATAATAATATAGTACTATGAAATGGAAGCCAATAGCAGACATGAGAAATAATTGCAATATATAATATGATAAAATGGATAGAATCTCACACACACACTTTGATTAAATAATAATAATTTTGAGGCTTTATCTTTCTGGGTTTGTTGGCAGCAGAAATTCCAATGGATGATTGTTTGTCTCTTGTCTTGGTCAGATAGCAGCATATATAGCAGAAGCCACACCTGAAGTTGTGTCCAGTTTCAGTTTTTTTTATATACATATAATTATTTGAAATTATATCTTCATTAAATTCCTTTTCTGTTATCTATTTTTGCCCATTTTCTGAACCAACCCACATGAAAAACAAGTCACAAATGGAAACCTATCCCATTCAATTGGGGGAGTAGGAAATCAACGAAAAAGACCCCATGATGACCAACTAAATACATCAAAGCAATCAACTTTTGTTTTCACATTCTATCTCTGATTGAATTTGCTAAAAATACTTTATATGGTTGATGTACCCAAAATTGTTCGTGGGAAGATGGAGGTTGCAATTTCGTGCCAGGACTACTTTAAATTTTGATGGGAGATTGCTTGCGCGGGATATATGATGGTTATAGGTGGGCTATTTTAGTTTTTGCTGATTAGTGCTTAAATAAAAGGAGTTATTGAAGGGATGGAACGAGTTTGGAATATGAAAATTCGACATTTGAAAATTCAAATGGAGTTAAAGTGTGTCGTCACTCTGTTACAAAACACGGGCAACAATGAACATTAAATATGCTAACCTTGTGGAAAGATTTCGGAGTCTATTTTGAAGGGATTGGATGATTCGTCTTGAGCATGTCTACCGTGAAGCTAACCATGTTGTATATTATTCAACGAATCTTGGTCATCGGCTAGCCATGAGATGCTATGAGATATCTTTTGCAGACAGTAAGATTGATGCAACGGAATTCCAAATTGTGACGATCACGTTAGTTTGGGTTATAAATGTAATTAATTAATAGGTTTATGTTTATACTTTATATAGTCGATGGAAAACAGTAGAAAACAGACAAGAAAACCCCCTGCCCTACAAGGTCCCAGAAAAAGAAAACTCACAACAAATTATGTTTTGAAAAAAAAAATATCAAGAAAGGAAATAGACATTAAATAAAAAATAAAGGTAAAAGGGCAAAATAATAAAAGCCAAGGAACATGAAAAGGATGCCAAAACTAGAATCCTTTTTTAATTATTACGGCGCGTGAGGTTCACTCATCCAATCACCAAGGAGTGACAGCCATATTGTCAGTCTTGATTTCGTACGTCGGACTGTGGTCTTACTTCACTGTAGCAGTCTCCATCAACCATAACTCCTTCCCCTCCCCCACGCGCACTCCAACACCCGCGTGAGAACACATGCCTTCTTCTTCTTCTTCTTCTTCTTCGTCTCTTTGAACTACTGCTTAAAAAAACGCAATTTGCGCTTCTCTTTCTCTTTCTCTCTCCTGTCTTTGAATTTTCTAAATTTTCCCCCACACAGAACCGTTTCCAAAGCTCTAGACTTTACAGATCACCACCGTCCTCCATGGACAACGCTCGCCGGACGAGCAACACCGGGTCGAATCCACCGACGGCCTTCCCCAGCTGAATGCACACCGGTCAAAAAGAAGGGAGGGGAAAAGAAGGGAACAAAAACGTTGCAAAAGCTTGAACCTTTTATCAATAAACATACAAAATCCCCCAATTGTCAGATTTTCCCACTCTTTTTTGCAATAATGGCGGCGACCAGTAACAACACAGCCTCTGCTACCGCCGCCGCGAGTGACGAGACGGCGGCGAAGGCGGCGCAGAAGAGGTACGAAGGGCTTGTGATGGTCAGGAACAAGGCGATAAAGGGGAAAGGGGCGTGGTATTGGGCTCACTTGGAGCCGTTACTTGTACACAACGCCGACACCGGACTACCCAAAGCGGTCAAGCTCCGGTGCTCCTTATGCGACGCCGTTTTCTCCGCCTCCAACCCATCCCGCACAGCCTCCGAGCACCTCAAGCGCGGGACTTGCCCCAATTTCAACGCCTCCATTCCAAAACCCATTTACTCAATCTCCCCTTCTCCTCCTCCTCCTCCGTCGTCGTCAACCTTCAGCCGGAAGCGCTCTGCCGTTTCTTCTCCAAGTCCGCTCACCGTCGTCGATCCTTCGCGGTTCTCTGGCGAGGCAGCGGCCCCATTGCCGCACCACCACTACCACCACCACCACCAGCATTTGGTGCTCTCCGGCGGGAAAGACGATTTGGGCCATCTGGCAATGTTGGAGGACAGTGTCAAGAAGCTTAAAAGCCCCAAGACTTCTCCCGGGCCGGCGCTGAGCAAAACCCAAATCGAGTGCGCCGTCGACCATTTAGCCGATTGGGTCTACGAATCGTGCGGCTCCGTCTCCTTCTCCAGCCTGGAGCATCCAAAGTTCCGAGCTTTTCTCCACCAAGTGGGACTCCCGGCGGTTTCCAAGAGGGATTTGGCCGGAGGGAGACTTGACGTCAAGTTCGAGGTCGCAAAAGCAGAGTCGGAGTCGAGGATTCGAGACGCAATGTTCTTCCAGGTTTCTTCCGACGGCTGGAAATCCGGAGAACCCAATTTGGTCAATTTGGCAGTGAATTTGCCCAACGGGACGAGTGTTTACCGTCGTGCTGTATTCGTGACCGGTTCGGTCGGTTCGACGTATGCAGAGGATGTTCTTTGGGATACAGTAAAAGGAATCTGCGGCAATTTCGTCCAACAATGTGCTGGAATCGTAGCAGACAGGTTTAAGGCCAAGGCATTGAGGAATTTGGAGAATCAGCATCACTGGATGGTTAATCTCTGCTGTCAACTTCAAGGGTTCAAGAGTTTGATCAAGGATTTAACCAAAGAGCTTCCTTTAGTCAAATCCGTTTCGGAGAATTGCTACAAATTGGCAAATCTGTTCAACAACAGAACACAGTTTAGGAACAGCTTGAACAAGTATCAGTTGCAGGAGTATGGCTACTCAGGAGGGTTGATAAGGGTTCCGTTTTCGAATGTCGATTTCATGTCTGTCTTCTCGATGATTGATGATGTGTTGAGCAATGCCAGGGCAGTACAGTTGGTTATCCAGGTGGACGAATCCTTGTCCGTTGAAGAAGAAGAACCTGAAGCAAGGGAAGTTGCTGAGATGGTCGAGGATGGCGGGTTCTGGAACGAATTGGAGGCGGTACATTCACTGGTGAAGATGATTTCAGACATGATTCAAGAGATCGAGTCGGAGAGGCCGTTGTTGGGACAATGCTTGCCACTCTGGGAAGGGCTGGGAGCGAAAGTGAAGGACTGGTGTGCGAAATTCGGCATCGGAGGAGAGGTGGGATTGATGGCCGAGAAAGTGATCGAAAGGCGATTCGAGAAGAACTATCATCCAGCAATGGCTGCCGCATACATACTTGATCCACTCTACTTGGTGAGGGGCACAAGTGGGAAGTACTTACCACCGTTCAAGTATTTGACTCCAGAGCAAGAGAAAGATGTGGACAGGCTGATAACCCGACTGGTTTCGAGGGAGGAAGCTCACATCGCGTTGATGGAGTTGATGAAATGGAGAACCGAAGGGCTCGATCCAGTGTATGCAAGAGCCGTGCAGATGAAGCAGAGGGATTCTGTTACGGGGAAGATGAGGCTTTCGAATCCGCAAAGCAGTCGGCTTGTCTGGGAGACTTATCTTACCGAGTTCAAGTCGTTAGGGAAAGTTGCAGTGAGGCTGATTTTCTTGCACGCCACGGCCTGTGGGTTCAAATGCAATGTAAACTTGTTGAGATTGGTTAGCAGTGGACATGGTGGCAGCCAGTCTAGAGCGGCAATCGACAAGGCCGAGAAGCTGGTGTTCATCGCGGCTCATTCGAAGCTCGAAAGAAGGCGCGACTTTTCGAGCGAGGAAGATAAAGATGCAGAGCTTTTGGCTATGGGGAATGAAGAGGATGATGTGCTGAATGAAGTTCTTGCTGATACTTCCTCAGTGTAACTTTTCTCTGCTCCCCTCTTCCCTCTTTCAAAGTTCCAATCTTTCTCTCCTTTTTTCTCTTTATCTCCAGATTTTTAAATTATTAGTATTTTATTGAATTCTTTCTTTGGATTATTTCATTTTGGTATTTTTCTCTACTTTGTTAGTGAGGATAGAGAACATTCGAGGATAGAGAATCATTTCATCATTTTCCTTCCTTCTTTGATTGAAGTTTTTATCCCAACATCTTTAAGCTTTCATGGAAAAGAAACAAAAGGATTCAGATGTATGATCTCTCTCTATGTATGCTTTTATGCAGTAAGTTCATGTGTATAGACTATAGAGTGTTTCCGAAATCATATCGGTCAATATATGTTATATCGTCTGGCCAACAGGTTGTTGCACCTGAAATCGTATCGGTCCATCATACACAGGCTTTTAAGATTCAGGAAGCTTTATTATTGTTTGTTCTTCATCTTCTTTGCTTTTTGTGCTGATGTTGCAGAGGAGTTAGCCAGTCAGTCTAAAACTTTTTCTAGTGTTGTGAAAGACGGTGACAGACAGTTATCATATTCCAGTTTGACATTCCAGAGTGCAGTTGTAACAGTGAGGCTGAGTGGATCCTTTTTCCTTTTGCTTTGCCTTTGCTTGTATTATCTTAATTAATAGGAGTTCCTTGAACAATAAGCATCGCTGTTCCCTTTCTGTAACTATCATGGCCATATGATCATACCTCATCTCCCCAATCCAATGCGACATTATTCCCCAGCTGTCCACGGCCGAGGGTTTCAGTTTCTCTTGCTATAAGCGACCGATGGATTTATTTTCATTCTATTTATTCGCCGTGTTGTTTTTCAGCGAATGAAAGAAAGCGTTGATTCTGCAGAAAGCACCAAAACTTGGTCCATTTCGGCCAATTCTATGCCCGGTAGCAGCGGGCTTATTATACGATAAATGCCAGATGTTAAGAGCAATAGGGTTTTGGCTTGCCCCTTTTTTATTAGTAAGAAAGGTTGGAAATCCTATCCTTCGTAGGTGCTTGCTTTTCATAAGACTACTAAGGTGAAAAGGCAGAATATATTTCCACGAAACGCGTTTTGGCTTCGCTCTTACGTTTTGCTTCTAAATTCGCTCCTCGTTTGTGTTCAATTATAAATAAATAACCACTTCAATGGAAGATTTAAATCCATGTACAATCGAGGATCGAGGTTTGAGAGCCCTTGAGGAAGACATCATGCTTTCTATACTAATGCTCCACATATTTTTTTTTTATAAGTACAAATTTCTCGATTTATACGTGTCATCCATATGCAAGGGTCATGCTAATCTTCTCTATATCGTTCCAATTTTATCAGATATCTCCGAAAAGACCCCTTATGCTCCACATATACATACGTGGTTGAAACTAACCATGTCAATGCTAGTTAATTTTTCACCTCTAAACGATTTTCCCATGATCAACCCTTTAATTGATTACCATTGAACCCGACATGCTCTGTTTTACTTCACTTGGTCGGTCATCATTAGTCTTTTTGAAATTGTGCAGTTAAGTTTTGATAAGAATGCCAAGTAAGCCATGATTAAAGGGTTGGACGTTGACCCAATTCCACTAATCGAGATTAACATTCTCTGCTTCGACGAACTCAATTCACCATGAAGAAGCCTGAAGATGAAGAAGAAGATGAAGAAGAAGAAGGTGGAGACCCACCATGAGTGAAGTGGAAGTCAATTTTTTATCCCACAAGTTTATATTTGGAATATTAACTAGTCTTTGAACAAGTTATGAAAGACTTGGAAAATGTGGCGACAGTCTTGTCAATGTCACTGAATGGAATCATAGGATCTCCTGTAACCTGGCAACAAGACAAATAGCTTAAAACATTCAACAACATTGTTAGTTTTGTTCCTGTGTTTTTGACCCAGTCAACCCAATCACAATACAAGTCTTCACGTTTCACAACGTGTAGAAAAAAGTAAGACCAAACTATAATAAGCGGGAAGCCAACTTTGAGCATCTATAACTTATCGTTTTTTAATACGGATTTAGTGCACGATTTAGTTGAAGCAATTTAATTGATGATTCGTCGAATTTTGGATTTAAGGTTTGAAATTGAAGTGTTTGAAATGATAGTGGTGCTCAAGGGTCGTTCGATTCTTATCAGGTGCACGTATAGTATTCATATTAGGTGTAGCTCTATGGCAATGTTAGTAGAAAGATTTTACATCTTTGAGTAGTTTGTTTTTGTACCCTTTAACTGCATTCTGCAGCTACAATATTAACAAATTCTTATTAAAATGCTTGACAAATCCAATTAAATTATGAGTTTGGATTTTAATATATATATATATATTTTATTAACTTATGTGTTATGTATCAATTTAAGAGAAACATTTCGGTGAAAACATGCACCATGTAACGTTTGTATCGTGTGCATGTTTCCACCGGAATTAAAATAGCACTAGTTTGACTATTCTTGCTCAGGACCTGGAAGAGGGCCGGACCGTGCCCTAGGGACGGGCCTCTCTGGATCAGCCACGGTAATCCTCAAACATTTCAAAGTTTTATTTCAGATCTTTAATTCTAGGTTCGCCATTTAATTGATCAAATAGTTAGTTCTTCAAGTAAGGTTTTTAAGGCTGCCCGAAAAGAAGGCATCATGTATGCCCTTGAGCGATAATCTAGCTCCTACCAACAAAATTGTCTTGTGGCTATATAAGGAAACGCACATACCGAAAGGGCCGTTAGATCAATTTAGACAGTCAATCCCTAAACGGTTAACCTTCATCTAGTCTTTCGCCGAGTGGCCCATCCATTTCATATATACGATACTTCAACGATCTTGAACTCGGATCAATATCCAATATTACACTAGCTAGTTTGGTACCCTTGGATGGTGAAAAAGTATGCAATACCAAAAGAAGAAATACAAGTGTTTGTTTGTTTGTTAATTTTTGTGTTAACGAACTTTAGGGTTTGAAGGTGGTCTTATAATCTGTAATCACTCACAGTAAAGTGGGAGAGACATAAATTCTTGTCGGCAAATACGATTGACCACTCACCCACTGATCAATCTTCATCTCTATTTATTTTTTTCTACTGATTTTTAAAATATTTATTTATTTATTTCTATTTTGGGTTGTATTTGCTTTTATATGATTGGTTGAACAAAAAGGGCAATACATAATGATTAGTATTATTGGACGACCAACAACTCTTATCTCTTCCTGCTCATCATCTGCTTTAATTACGTACATACCTCAACAATTCTGAATCTTTACCCCCCCCTTCAAACAACATCTATTAACCAACTTATTGAAACCGAAAAAACATCCGAGTTATTAATTTTTAGCGGTCATAAACCATTACATGCCAATAATTTGAGTTATTTGGAAAGGGTTAATTATAAATTTTATACATTTGTTCGATATTTTGCTTCGGAGATTTTCAGTCTTTCAGGGTGGTTTTGCTTTGACAATGATTCTCAAGTTTCCCAGAAGGGATAAAGTTTGACCAAAGCATCCATTGCATTTGTGTATCTCTATTTATCTCGATAACATTTTGGCAATGCGCTGTTTGATTTTTTGTATGGAGAAATTGTCGTAGGAAAGTCGAATAAAGTGATATTAAAGATTTTATAATGTGTAATTAATTATGTTTTCTAAATTATTCAAAGAGAAATTAAACATCTATAAGAATCTTTCTTAACTTTACTTCCACGAGAATCGAACGCGCGTACCAAGGCGAAACAATGAATTATAAGCTCGCCACTCTACAATTAGACCACCGATAGATTTTGTACAAAAATTCAATAGTCTCGGTATTTTATTATCTATCACCAAATTGAATACTATTAGTTCGAAATATTTGATGCCCTACACTGACAATTAGTCCAGCACACCCTCAGGACCGCGGCTGCATATGCAAATCACGTACGAACGAGCCAGCAAACAAACTAGGACCGTGGAATAACAATACAAATATCATCTTTTTTCAAACTCGTGACGATTTTGGTGAACTTAATACTTATGATGATGATGATCCAATGTGTGTAGTAGTGTTGGCGGTGCCTGCCCATTTTGGTGAAATGTCACCATACAAATATCATCATACTACGAATATTAATTAATTAACTTGCTTCCACATGCACGTTCACCAGTGGGTACTAATTGATTTCAAATTATTATTAGTACTACTAATTGTATTAATTTAGATCACATTACTTGAGTACAATAATGCTCTTGGATCGACTTTTTCTCTGTGGAATTCGTTTACCCTCCTTGCCTTCCATCATGATCATGAATTATGTTATCTCATTAGGTGGATGTACTCAACTACCGAATAATTTTCACCAATGTGAAAAAGGCATTGCTGTAAGGTTAGTTAGTTTGTACATTCCTCTGTGCTTTGTGCCATCATGAGGTCTCTTGTATACAAATATAACATCAGAAGCGGATGATAGACTTGATAATGGTTTGGATCGGTGCCGGTTAGTACGTTTATCCATTTCTACAAGGTGAGAATTAATCTACATCGTAGGAAATTTTCACCGTCTTGACTGTATAATCTACTAAATCGTGTCCTTTCTATTTTCTTTTATGACCCTATAAAAGGCTCGTTAGCCACCGCATTTAAGACAACGAACAACCCTTCCAAACCAACAAGGCGCCAATGTTGTACTCGTTAACAAAACTATCCGCCTCAAACGGGTCTCACCCTACAAACGACATACAATCCCGATATGCTTATATCACATCAAGTATACACTTACCCTCAAATTCCTTTACTTACTACTTTCCCTTGTCCTCCGTGGGAAGAACCGTCCTACTCTCAGGCACCTCAGCTCAAGGAAGCTCACCCATCAACTCACGTTCACAATCGACCCTACAGTCGAACCACACCTGCCCGCTCGGCATAGCAGTTTGTTTGTTGTTTGGACTATTTACATTAGCCATGAAAGTGATGGAAGAAAACATGACTTATAAAGTCAGAAAATGGTCAGCGGCCGCCGGAAGAGTCGAATTTTAAATCGAAACGATTATAAATATAACTAATTCCAAGTTTTATTTTGTGTCCAAAGAAGTTCCTCTACGTAGAGGACTTTACACATATAGTAACAATAAATTAAAAAGAAGAATATTAGGCCAATTGATCAGTGACATCATCGTATGTATTAATTAATATGTTCTTTGACATGAAAATAAGTGACATAAACTCCATTCATTGTTCATTCATAAACCATTGGAAAAGAGGAGCAAATATTTGGGCCCTAGTTGCTTTATTTCCCCTTTAGTTGGATGAATGAATAATCATGACGATGATTGCACATAAATTAAAGGGTACGACCATATCTTATTTGTTAATATTATGCTTTCGCATAACCCCCATCATAATGGTGTCCTGTTGATGTGTGCTAAGCTTCAACCTTAAGTAGTCTAATTCAGCAATTATCATCTTAATTGAGAAATTATATTCGGTGTGTGCACGGCTTCAAACTTAATGTTCAACATACCGACTACTAAACAACTTGTTAGAAACAAAAAAAAAATAGCATGTTAGAAAGCGCCCCGCTCTTAGGGGAACGGCCCTCAGAGCCGAGGGGCACTCGTTAGAAACACAAGAAGCGAAAAAATAAAAAGTGGAGATGCGGGGTATCGATCCCCGTGCCTCTCGCATGCTAAGCGAGCGCTCTACCATCTGAGCTACATCCCCATGAATGTTGAATTTACCATACAACTCTTTATAACTTATATAGGTCTGTGGATAGGTTCAAAACAGCCGATTGTTTGGGCAATTTCTCAGCCTAATGGATGCCAATTTGATAAGTTTATCTCACATTAAGTGAGTGCAAGTCACAAACTCACAATAACCTTTGGCTTAAGAATAAATAGATTTTCAAACGTCTAAATGAGTTGTGGGATACATAATCCAAAGGCTATCCACCAAAATTATGACCAGTTGCACAGAAAATTTTAATACTACACACCAGAAAGCCGAGGAATCAAGCAGCAACTTCCTGCTCTTTAGAAGCAAGCTGGTTCTGAATATGCTGAGGCACAACATCGAACTTAGCCAACTGCATCGTGTACGAAGCTCTCCCTTTCGTGGTTCCTCTTAACGTACTCACGTACTGGAACATCTCCGCCAATGGCACAAGCGCATCCACCACCTGCATTCCCCCATCATTCATAATGTTACTAAAAAACCCTTTGATACAAGAAAGACAGAAAAAACAGGTGTTTCATTTGCTTTATACCTTGAGGCCACCAGGTTTGTCAGTAAAGGTATTAATCTGACCTCTCCTGGAGTTAAGATCACCAATCACATCCCCCAGGTGTTCCTCGGGGGTTACGACTTCAACCTTCATTATCGGTTCCAGCATCTTCGGAGCGGCTTTCCTAATCCCTTCTCTGAACGCTCCTCTAGCCGCAAGCTGGAAGGCCAGCACACTTGAATCGACATCGTGGTACGAACCATCAACCAACACAGCACGGACATCAACCACAGGGAAACCGGCCAAAACTCCGTTGCTCATACATTCTTCAAGTCCTTTCATTACTCCGGGAATGTATTCCCTAGGCACCGTTCCTCCCTTGATCTCGCTCTTGAACTCGTACCCTGAACCAGCCTCCATGGGCTCGAATCGTACAGTTATATCAGCAAACTGTCCTTGCCCACCTGATTGCTTCTTGTGCACATACTTCACTTCTGCTATTCTGCTAATGCTCTCACGGTAGTTCACTTGTGGTGCACCAACATTGGCTTCCACCTGAAAGGAAAAGGAAATAGTATATATGTATAAATTTCATAACATTTTTTTGTATCTTGGCAATATAAGGTGTAATTTTTACATACCTTGAATTCTCTTTTCAGACGGTCGACGATGATCTCGAGATGCAACTCTCCCATTCCTTCAATCACGGTCTGGTTGGTTTCATCGTCACGCGAAAAGTGGAAAGAAGGATCTTCTTGAGCGAGCTTGATCAAACCTGTAGCCATCTTGTCAATATCAGCCTTGGTTTTTGGTTCAATTGCAACTTTGATGACAGGGTCGGGGAAATCCATCCGTTCAAGCACAACCGAATTATCCACATCGCACAATGTTTCGCCAGTTATGGTGTCCTTCAGTCCTGCAAGAGCAACAATATCTCCCGTTACGGCCACTTTAACATCCTCTCTACTGTTGGCATGCATTTCGAGAAGCCTGCCAATTCTCTCTTTCTTCCCCTTGTTTGCATTCAACACATAAGATCCAGCTGCGAGTTTCCCTGAATACACTCTTACGAATGTAAGGGAACCGACAAATGGATCGTTCATGATCTTAAATGCCAGGCCGGAAAAGGGTTCGTTGTCGCTGGGGGACCTTTCGATCGTGATTTCAGGGTTCTCAGGATCGGTCCCTTTCATCGGCGGAACCTCAATCGGGGAAGGGAGATAGTCAACAACTGCATCAAGCAATGGCTGCACTCCCTTGTTCTTGAAAGCCGAGCCACACAACACCGGGACGAAGTTGCCCCCGATAGTTCCTTTCCGGATAAGTTTCTTGATAGCTTCCTCTTCAGGCTCTATTCCTTCTAGATAGTTTTCCATAGCTTCGTCGTCCAAATCGACAATGGTCTCTATCATCTGTGCTCGGTAATCCTGAGCCAATTCTTCAAGATCAGCCGGAATATCTTCATACGCGAACTTGGCACCCAATTCTTCTCCAGACCAAACAATAGCCTTCATCCTCACTAGATCAACAACACCTTTGAAGTTATCTTCAGAACCAATAGGAACTTGAATAACCAAAGGCTTAGCACCCAAGTTAGTTATGATCATGTCTCTAGTCCGGAAAAAGTTCGCTCCGAGCCTATCCATCTTATTGACAAAGCAAATTCTGGGAACCCCGTACTTATCCGCCTGCCTCCACACAGTCTCCGATTGTGGCTCCACACCAGCAACACTGTCGAACAAGCAGATGGCACCGTCCAAAACTCGGAGAGCACGTTCCACCTCAAGGGTGAAGTCCACATGGCCAGGAGTGTCGATGATGTTGATACGATGCTTGTTCCAGAAGGTGGTGGTGGCAGCTGAAGTAATGGTTATCCCTCTTTCTTGCTCCTGTTCCATCCAATCCATCGTAGCTGTTCCTTCGTGGACTTCGCCGATTTTGTAGTTTCTGCCTGTGTAGAAGAGTACCCTCTCGGTCGTGGTAGTCTTCCCTGCGTCAATGTGAGCCATGATTCCGATGTTCCGGTAGTCCTTCAGTGGCACAACACGGTTGCCATCTGTTAAACATCACACATCAACAGCCAAATTCAGGCCTAATGTCATTACCACCAAGAACATGCATGAAAGCACAGAGCAAATTCAATCTGAAAATTCTCAAAAGATGAAAGTAGAACACAAATATTCCACCACACTTGGCAATTTCCTCACATGAACACAGAAATTAAAATGAAAGCACCGTAACTGCAGACAAGCTCAATTCAAATATTTTCTACCAAAGACTCAAACTTTTCAAAATTACTCCACATAAGCATTCAATTGAAGAAAAAGGGTATTGAAAAATTGTAAAAGAACAAAATAAAAGTGGACATGCATGAACAAAGAGGGACAGAACGAAAAAGAGATATGAGATAGGAAGACCTTCGGCAGCCAAGGCGAAGACGGATAAGCTACTCCGCTTCCTCTGCAGGGAATGGCGTGGAACGGAGAATTTGGCGGCGACGCGATGGCTTCCGAGAAAGTGAGAGAAGGAGGAGGAAATTGAAGGCCGAGAGAGCCCCTGAAACCGAACTGGAGAGGACAGGGATTTTGACTTCCGCTGACAGCCATGGAAGGAGCTGAGTGAAGAAGAAGAAGCTGAGACCGCCAGTCGAACTGTCTCTGCCGCCATGTTTGGGACTTTGAAGAGCTGCTTCTCTGGCTCTGTCCCTCCTCCTCCTTGTACTTTCGAGTGGATGTTAGTGTTACGGGATAACGAACGATAGCTTAAAAAATCAAACCTACCAAAAAAAAACAAATAATTCCAATATGGTCCGATTTTAATCCGTTTTAAGCTTCCTACAAATTAAAGTTTGTGTCTTTGTACAATTGAGATAACCAGGCGGCTCTAACAGTGCCGCGTCATGCTGAATTCATATCCTCATATTTGTATTGGATAAGAGAGAAATGGGAGACATTAATTATATCATCATCTCTTTCAATGGATAATAATAATTGGATTTCTCAAACTACGTTGACTTGGATGGCTTCAACAAGTTTGTTTTCAGATGATGAACATTTTGTTTAGCGCCGCACAGTCTTAATATTGAGATGTTAAATCGAAATTAAATGGTTAAAGTTAGCTTATTTATTTGAAGAACAATCACTTCAAATCATCTTTTATGTCTATACTATTTATTGTTGTTTTATCTGTACAATCGGATAAGACAATACTAATTCGAATATGAAAGGTCGGATGGGCTAAGATACTCCGTCGGGAGGTTTTCATGAACAAGAAATAAAGCTCGTATACAAAATTATGGAGTAGTGTTTGTTTGTGAAATAAGTGTGTGAAGAACAATCACTCTTCTAAATAAACTTTTGAGAGGACGGCCGTGGGCCAATTTTTTGCGGACCTGATACTTATCATGGACGTACGGATAGCCGTGGGCCTCAACATAACCAACTTGAAAGTGGGCTTTTATGAAATACTTTTCTTGGTAGTATTTGTTGGGCACCCTTTTGGGCTGAACACAGCCATGCATGCATGATATGCTTATGGAGCCTACTAATCTAATTTGGAAAATGAATTAGTGAAAATCAATATGTTGGTGTAGTGATGACAGGAGTTGTATTGGAAAGGATGGATTAAAGTTTGATTTTTCGTAATAATGTTTGGAAAAAAGTAAAATTTTAATTCCAGAATTATTCTCAATTGGATTAGTCGGCCAATGAGTTAGATACCAAAATTCGCACAAAAAAAAAGAACTAATGGCTTGTAAAAAAACAAATCTAATCATCTATTCAAAGTGTAAAATTGTTTGTATATATATTTCAAGAGATATAAAAGATTTTTTTTTTTACTTTATGGTCCGCTTCATTAGCACCAAACAGATCATTTGGACCGGCAGCTTAAAAAAACTGTCAAAAAAAACAAGACTTATGCAACAATAAACCCTTTTATCACACATCACGTGTTGCATTAAAAAAAAGCGGAAAAATCAATTCCGCTTCTTTTTAATATAAACCTGTCAAACTCTTCATAAAAACATGAGTCACAAACATCTCGAAACGACCAATAATTCCAAAACATGTTATGGATGTCTGAATATCCTTACACAACCGTTCAAACAAAACCAAAGCACGTAGATATGAAATCTCCAGATCATTGGCTGTTTCTAACAGTGACATGAATTCTGGTTTTGTAGTAGACAATGTTACTGTAAGCTAAAGCTACAAAGTAACTTTTCTACTAACATTTAAGAGCGATTAAATAACCAATCGTCAAATCTTTATGTCCACATCTACAGAGTAATTAGATTTTACATACCCTGAAGCAGTGAGTATCACCCATATGTAAATTATATCGATTAACGTATAATGAATAATATAAAACTTATTTTAATCCTCTTTTAAGTCTTAACAATTAATTATTAAAATTCAATTGTTTATAATATGATATATATTAGAGTCTGATAAGCCTCAATTTTTTAAAAAAGTTTGTGTTGAAAAGGTGTGTTAATAAATATTATAAAATTTATTAAAAGTAATTTAAAACAATTATAATTATTGAAATACAATGACGGAATCAAAAAATTAGTTAAGAGGTGTCTTATTCATAAGAGGAATAAGAGGTAGAAAGTAGTAGTGGTCAGGGATGGAGTCATGAATTATAAGGTGTGGGAGTCAAGTTTTAGATTGAAATGACTGTACTTAGTATCAAGTAAAATATATAGCAAATCTTCTAGTAGCTAGTTGTCCATTTCTTAATAGAATAGATTTGAATAAGGTATTTTCTTAATGGAAAAACATTAAGAAGGAAGTAATTAAGTTTAATATAGCTAGTTAAGCCCAATATAATTAATGTCTAATTAATATACACATAGAAAAATATTCATAAAAACACATACGAAAATGCGTTTTTGACTTCATTTGGCTAAAATTTGAAGGTCTAATATAGCGAAATTTTATTTTCTAACCATCTCCAACACGCATTTCAAAAATTAGCCAATTTAATTTTTTTGGCCAATTTTCATAGAAATCAAAATTTTCAAATCGACTAATATTTGACATGCATGTTGGAAATGACTAAAATATCATGTTTCACAACAATAACCCCTGTAAATAATGGCAAAATGAAGTTAAAAATCAAATTTACTCGGTGTTATTTTAGCACGTTGAAAAATATTTTTTAACTTCATTTGTCTATTATTTGAAGGAGTTAACAAGGTGAAATCTTAATTTTTAGTCATTCCAAACATTAAATATTAGCCAATTTAAATTTTTTTACTTTTCATGTCAAAATTGTCAATTTTCAAAGGATTAACCTATGAAAATTGATTATTTTCACAAGAAATTTTCAAAATCTTAAAATCGACTAATATTTGACATGTATGTTGAAAATGGTTAAAAAATCATATTTCACTATGATAACCCTGTAAATAATGGCCACATGAAATTAAAAATCAAATTTACCGAGTGTTATTTTAACACGTAAAAAAATGTTTTTCAACTTCATTTGGTTATTATTTGAAGTGCTTAACAAGGTGAAATCTTAATTTTTTGTCATTCCAGACATGTATGTAAAATATTAGTCAATTTGAAAATTTTCACTTTTCATGTCAACTTAAATTTCTAAATGTACCAACACACATATTAAAATTGTGGTTATTTAAAATTTAAAAAAGAAAACCCGAAAACCCGTCAAAATATAAAAATTATATTTTTAATTTTATTTGACCACCATTCGAATGGTTAATATAATGGAAATTAAAAATTTAATTATTTCCAACCTACATTCTAAAAATTAACTAATTTGATTTGATCTATTTTTCTTCATAACTAATAAAAAATTAAAAATTACGTTGTTGTTGACGCTCATATAAATATGAGAAAGTAGGCATGTAATTATGCACACCAACACTATCGAATTCCAACCACATCTCCAGAGTAATCAGATTTTAAATACCCTGCTATAAAATCAATATCACCCATATATAATTATATTGATAAATGGTTAATAAATACTATAAAATTTATTTCAACCTTTTCCAACAACTTGAGTTATTGAGATGTAACGATTTACGACATAGTATCAGAGCCTGATAAGACTGAGAGGTCTTCGTTTTGAATTCCGGTAGCCCCTATCTCGTGCACATGATCACTTACCGTGTGAAGGTTTAAAAACCTCAACTCTTTTGAGAGCTTTTGTTTGATGGGACGTGTCAATAAATATTATAAAATTTATCGAAACCCTCTCATAACCACTCGAATGATTGAAATGCAATTATTTATAACATCAACGTCCTAATAAATTAATATTCGTCTACAGTGGATAAGTACATAGAGTAAAGTCAGGTTGAAGGCAAGAATTCTTAGTAACTTGTGACTCACATTGCACTACGTTGAAATGGAATTAATTCGATGACAAGGACAACCAGACCAAATACATAACTGAGAAAACGATTCTTTTTCAAAACGACATAGAAACAGTAGAAGTTTTGGCCTTTGGGGTTATCAATACGACAGCGAATGGTTCTTCTGGACCTGTTAGCAACTGGTGCCGGCTTCAACCACCGCCCGACGTTAAGGCCGGCGACAAGGATAGCTCCTTTTAACCAACACAGGCTGGTGTTGATTCCGAGAAACACGTACGGATTTGGTAAATGGATATTGATAGTATTTTCACTTTACTACGCATGAAGCATTGACCGGTGGTGTAGTCAACATTGCAGAAATCTTGGTTTTCCTGACGGGTTGTTCTCGTTTGTATTTTTATGTGTCGTGCTTTTAGAGTTACCGATTTAGTGGGGAGACAGACACGGACTCTTACATATATTTCGAGCCGTGTTGTGTCATGAACCGTTACTTTCCAATGACTTGAGTTAAGAGTTGAGGTTTACACAACTTCAATAAATCATATACAAGAATTGGGAGTTATCATGATTCAAATAAGAGACTGCTCAATCTTTAAAAACTCTTATATCGTACCATTTAGATAGACATTTAAATTTATTTACTTGTTTGACACCCATAACTATTTATGTCAAAACAAAAGTATCATGCCAAACTATTTTATTTTTCTGTATTATAATGCTTTGGAACCTTGGTTTATTTATAAAACAATGGTTTAGTGTCTGCAAAAGTGGTGACAATATGTTATGATGAAGAGAAAAATATATGTCATTGTTATACTTAATTATATACCATGTAACATGTTAGTATTTAAGAATATAAATACTAATATAGATTATCAGCTCAATAAATTTTTTTTCAGCATTCCCTCTCTAATAAAATATCATATCCGTCGTTATTCACTCAAAGAGTAGTCGATTCATAATTAATAAGCGTCATTAATTCTTTGGATTCATCTAGGTTACTTCCGCGGACAAATTCGACAAGGGTGACATGGTTGATAACCTCGCTGCTTATCTACCGACGTTGTAGTACAAACGACATTGCTAGCTAACATGTTGCTTTCGTAAATTACTATTTTTCTTCGTCACTAAAAACTTTCAGTTACCATTTTAGATTTTGGTTACTAATTCTCAAGTTCTAGGGACTGTTTTTATAGTCTCTAAAACTATAATTTTTTTAATAGCGGAATGTGGACAGTTAACCAAATTCATTAGCATTATTTCTCAATTTTCACACTGTATACCAAATTCATTACCAGAATTTTATTTTTCAACAAGGAACATGACTAGATTCGGAAGAAGAAGCATAGAGATTCACCAGAGCCAGAGCGTTACTAGTAAACCGAGAAATCCTCGCCACGTGTCTCTCAACTATCTTCTTCACATTTCTACTCACCACCACCGAACTCTTTTCCCCCTCCTCCGCCGCCGCCGGCTCCTCGTCGAACCCGTCCGTACAGGTGTCATCGTCGGTTTCCGCCGCGCTGACCCAAGTCTGAACATCGGAAATCATCCGGCAGAAGTCGGGTCCCTGAATGGGCGACGACCCGCCCATCTCGGCGACCGAGTTCCCGAGCTCCTCCACCGCGTCGCCGACCTCCTCCACGCAGTCTGCCACCGCCGCCGCCATCCGGGGCTGCAGACCTTTCATTCTGGACATCCTCTTCATCAGCCTTGAAGCGGAATTCGTGACTTTTAAGGTCACGTTGAGAGCTTTCAGGGACAGTTTCCTTGGGTCGGATCCGATTTCGGAGGCGTAAGGGGACAGGGTTATGTAGCAGCGATTAGGGTAGAGGGTTGAATTGCAAGAAGCTTTGATGAATTCCGCGTCTGGGTTTAACCTTCCGGAGGATTCCGGCGGTGGGTTTGCGGCGGTTGGAGTGATGATTGTCTGGGTAAGGAAGAAGAGAAAGAAAATTGCTGCCAAAGTTCCCATTTTTATCTCTGCACTTTTGGTCCTCCTCTGTTTTTCGCTGCTTATGAAACAGGGGAAAATTGGAAATGGCGAATGGGAAAAAGAATTCCTTTTTGTTTGTTTTTGGGTATGAGAAACAAAGAAAGGAGAGGGAATGGAATGATTTATAGGGCGGGGAATTTGGAATCGTGGCTCCAAATAAAGAAGAGAAGATAATAGTGTTTGTTCTTGTAGAAAAGTTGAGGTCCAACCAACAAATGTTCGATGGATAACCGTATTAATTAATTTCATTTAGTTCAGTCACTAGTGAGGGTGATTGATTAGAAGTAAGCTACTTATAACAAGTCATCTTAGATTTAAATTTGATTTAATGGGTAAAAAGTTAGATAAAATTTAGATGATAATTAAAAAATTTATTACAAAAATCACTTCATGTGAAACTAAGTTTTCGCATAATCCGAGAAATATTCAAGATTCTATCCAAATTTTCACATACGAAACTAAAGTTAAGTTTAATTTTCGAAAACACCATATTCTCAAATTTAATACTCATTGTGCATGAATAAACCGTAGCCAACTGATAACCTTGTGGGATGGGTGACGTGTCATGATGTGGATGTGATTCTTAATACGGATGGCTCAGTCCTTCAATCGATATGAAGCTTGACTTGCGATGGAATCCTACGGAATTATGGGAATTTTCCAAGTAGCCTTTGCGGCACATTTTGGTGATTGCTCTATTACTCGTGCAGAGCTACGTGCTGCAATCCATAGTTTCTGTCTCGAATGGGAACTGGGATATAGGAGAATAAACTTGCAAGCCGACTTGGTTGTCGAGGCCTCCTACATACACAACACTGATGCCGCCGACTTACGCCACCATGCATGCATACACCTTCATTGAAATAACTCACACTTAGCTAGAGGGTAATTGAGTTGCAGATCTTCCCATCCATCATGAACATTTTCTTACTTTTAAAATACATCGTATTATCGCAAGTTAAAGCCTTAACGAACGAAGATCAACCACTCAACTCAAAGTTGTAAAAGATGTCCATGACACTTGAACTCCAAAAATTACATTGAACATAGTCGGTAAGATTGGTTGATGATTGGATCATTATTCATCGGAAATTTGGAGTAATAGTACAAAATAGCAAACACTATGGAAATCACAAGGTACGATGTTTGTACATTTTGACGTTCCATGGCTCGCTTGTTTGACACGTGTGTGCTCATGTATGACTGAGGTAGATGTGATCAGTGCCTCTGACCGATTGTTATACTTGATTTGTCAAATGTATTTCACAACCACCGACATCATTACTCACTGATTCGACTTCTAACATCCAATCCTGGAACCTTCAGTTTCTCATAAGCGGAAGTGGTCACAAGTAGTACTTTCAAAATGCCCCGTCGAGATAATTACACCGTTTATTTTATAACTCGTAAGACTCTTCATTCATTTCAACGTAAATGACTGCATGCTAAATCTACAATATTGTATGTATGTGTCTTATGTAATTGTTTGTTTGTATTACTTCAGACTCTTGTGTGTCACACAATGATTAATTGGTGAATAGGAAGCAAAGCACATCAACAAGCTATTGAGACTCTTGAAGCATGTGCCAAGAGATCTATCATTGAAGATCAGATAACAGAAATCAGATTCTCAATGTGCAATTTCTGCCATTTTTGGCTGCCTGACCGATGTTTTTCGGCATCTTTTTTTGTATTTTTGGAGGCTAAACAACTCCTAAAGAGAGATTGGGCTATGCACATTATGCGCATTTATCGTAACAGCAACCGTGTTACGGATGCCTTTGCTTACCATGAACATTCCCTTTCTTTTGGTTTACATAATTTTTTTTCATATCCCAGCTATGGTTGTTTCTTGTATTCGTGCAAATTATATTTGTGTTGTGCTATCCCGTTTTACTTCTAACTAGAATTATCCGCACGATGTTGCAGAAAATTTTAGAAAATAAGTGAAGATAGATATATATTTTTGTTATAGAAAACGTATTAGCAAAATGAAAGCGCAAGACAATTTAAGGCATGTCAATTGAAGAATGGAAAATACCATAAGACACATGAAGGGTAATATGTGAACTCAAAATAAAACCTTCATAAAAGAACCAAACACTATTCATTTAATAGTAATTCATGTTCCCCTTTTATAGATAGAATATTTTTGTTATAAAAACGTATTAGTAAAATGAAAAAGTGAAACAATTGAAGAATGGAAAATACCACAAGACTCATAAAAGATAATATGTGAGCTCAAAATAAAGCTCCCGTCAAGTCAAAATAAAGCTCTAGTAAACTCAAAATAAAGCTCTAGTAAAACCAAAATAAAGTCTCAATAAACTCAAAATAAAGCCCTCAAAAGATAACCAAATACTATTTATTTAATAATAATTCAAATTCTTTTTTTATAGATAGAATATGGATTAAGACCTATCATCAACTACTCTCTACAAAAAAGATAACAGGGAAACCACTAGCCATAACCAAGGTTTTAAAAGGCGTTAGGCGGGCGTTGAGATACTACCTAGCGCCTTGCTTGATTAATCTTTGCCTAAGCGCCTAGACGTGCCTAGGAAAAATAAAATTTTGTAGTAAAATCCATAACATCTAGTACTTAACACTTAATATCAATCAAAATAATTCATAGAATCACATATTCAAGTTTCAAAGATCAAAGTTAACAAGGTTCAAATTCTCACAAAAATGCAAACCAACATAATAACCTAATAAGTAATAGGATGAAGAGGCTAGTTGCAAGAAGTAGCATCATATTCATAACATGAAGATCATTCATTTTTATCATCCAAATAAGTTCGGCTAGTTGCAAAAAATACCCTTACAAAATGATGTCGTTTTGTTTTAAAAAAATTTGTAGAACCGTCGACAGCGGCCACCGACGGCGATTACTCGCGTTCGCCTAATCCACCGCCTTATGCCGATTCGCGGCGTTTACCCGGCGCCCAGACATACCGCGGAATTACGGCTTATTGAACATTGGCCATACCACATGACCACCCAAGTTAAAAAGTTGTTTGCTTTGCTTTTGAACATTGGTCAATATGAAAATCATCGAAAAGAATCCTGTTAATTATGAATGATATCTAACTGCTCTTTAATGGTATTGCTTTCTGCAATAAATCAGCAGCTTAATCATGCACACTGCTACATCAGGCAATCATTAATTGGATTAGGCCAAAATGAGGTATGTCCACTGTTCCTTCACAAGGAAAAAGGCATCTTATTATGGACAAAGATAACCTTTCTGAGGCATTGTCCCGTCCACTGGCACTGCTCAACTGTGCATATGATTTCTGAGCACACCAAGCAACACTCTCCCGGACGCTATTCCAACTTACCAGCAAAAAAGCAAGAGCTCTCTGTCATTTTCTGCGGCTTGGATGGATGATATTCCCACTCAATGCCATGTGTTATCCTGTAAATATCGCAGCTTTTGTTGTTGTTGTGGTAGGAATCGCAGCTTTAATTATGCTGATTCGCTCACATCCTCGTATCAGGAGAGGATTGACGTCGTGAACCCTTGTAGTAGCTAAAAGTGGAGTTTGTAATTCAGGTTTCGATGAGCCATGTGGTCTTGATCCAGAGCCAGGCCCAAGAACCATAATGGCTGGGGAAAAGACATGTTTCGAGTTTCTATAGACCAAGGACCGGTCTGGTATGGTTTTCAAAACATTGGTTTCGATCGACCAACATGTAAACTAAACCTTGACCTTACGGTTCAGCTCGACCGACTCACATCAAGGGTTCTGATCCACTCAACGGATCTACCAGCCAAATCACAATATGTGGCACCATGTAACTCGAGCCCTCGGATCCCTAGGGGACTATAGGAGGAAAGTTTAGATCATTGATGACGGGACAAACACGGTTCACAGTTCACCTATCCTAAATCGTTTCAGATTTAGAAGCTCTATAAAAGCTCTATCACCCAAACACGAATTGACTCATATTCAGCTAAAGGTATGATATATGCCCGATACTTTTCTATCTCCCAAACACAAATTGACTCACATTCGCCTAAGGATATGATATCTGTCCGATAGTTTTCTATCTCCCTCTCTTACTTTTATTATCCAATTACCCCAAGTCACAAACCACAATCTAATGCCTCTACACACCTTGCTAGTAAACACACGAGAGGACTACAAGACGCCACAATCTAATGCCTCTATGCAGCTTGCTAGTAAACCCACGAGTGGACTACAAGACGCCACATCAAGACGTGCTTACTCAACCCGATTCTCCATTCCCTAATCACTTATTGGTCGACCGCCCAAGGTAACTTGACGCACGATCAAATAGAGATTTCAGATGATATAATAGCAAACTCACTAACTGGGTAGCAAGACCCATATGATATTCCAAAGTACACAACATTCATCATGGTTACCTGCACAGTTTTAGCTGAAACAAACAAAGCTACAACACTCATTTCTTCACATGAAAATTAAAAAACAATTTCAATCCTTAACAGCCTAGTCTCTCACTCTCTACAGCCCTACATTACTCTTCTGATCCTGGTGTGTCTTCTTGGGAGGGGTTAGAAAACTCCTTACAAAGCATGAGGGGGGGCAACCAGCTCGTTGATAATCACATTCTTTTCGAGAATTACATGTAACGGATCTCCCGATCTCTCAACTGCCTGGAGCAGTGACTGCTTTGAGTGTCGATGCTGGGACTGGCTTGTCGATGTCAAGGTCTGCCAAGATTTCCAGTTCCCCAACCGCCGCTACTACAGTTTCTGGAGCCCCATTGGGCAGCTCCGGCTTCAGCACAGCAACTATTGCCCTTACCCGCTGTTGCTGCAAGAAACGACACAAGTTTGGATTTAGCAAGGGTATGTGCATCATGTATAAGAACTGTGGCGAGTGGTAAGATTATGCTATTCACTTACAAGGTACTGGAGTTTCTCCCTGAAATCTTCTTCTGTGTCTGATTCAGTTCCTGATTCATCAGCATACTTGTTCCCAGAGAGAAACAATGTTAGTATACACTAAGATCTACATAAAGTGAGGACATGAAAACGAGAGCAGATACAGAAGCAGAGGCTAGACAAATGTGGGTTTGACACTGTCTTCTAACGATTTACATTGACCAAAGCCAGCGCAAGTGAAGCACAGTTTACAGTATCTACCTCTGCCGTGGATTAAGCAGTAACTTACGGCTTAAAAGTAAATTAATGGTAAGAAAATTACCATAAATATTGCTACAGTTATACAAACATACGTGTCTAACTGTCTCCTGCATTCTTTATCAGCAATACAAAATAATAGCAACAAATATTAAATTTAAACAGGCACACAACCAGTTTCGACCAACCAAACTGGAGTCATGGAAGCCAAGTTTTCTAGGAACATACTGGGCATATAAATAATAAAATATCTACATTCTCCTTTATAGTTCATTATATAACAAATTGTTTGAGAGATAGTAGTGAATCCTTTACCATCCGATTATATCTTTATATCCAACCATAGATAAGTTTAACCCATGAGAACATCACCATAAGTATAGCTTCTATTTCTAAATATTAATGTGACTCTATCCAAGTTAAATATTTTATATTTGTTGCATGTAAGAATTTATATTCGTATGATAGAATATTTCCTCTATAATGGTGTTTTTCACAATAGATTCTATGATCGAAAGTCAGAAGACAAAGGTTTCAATGATTTAACACCGTACTAGCCGTCGAGTTTGTAACTGCGATGCCAAGACTAATACTTTGTGAATTAATAATCATGTAGCAATATTCTGATTTTCCATATTAACATGAATCCATGTCACCTCTATTCTTAACCATTGTTTTATAATTAGATTCACAACCAACATAATTAAAAAACGCACCCTCAGAAATTTTTTTTGAAAAAAGACACTGATGCACATAAAAATGAAGCTAGAAATTGTAGTAGCATACCTTCCTTGGACGGCCAACTGGCCTCTCAAACCTCCTAGGCTCGATGCCACCACCATCGCTGCCATTCCGAGTGAGTCCTGACAGCTTATCAGAGAGCCCTAAAACGACGCCCACACCAGCAGCAATTGATCCCATACCCTTCCTCGGGCGGCCCCTAGGCCTTGGTGCACTCTCTTGTGGAATTGCTTCCCCAGTTGTATCATAGGGAACCATCACCGAAATTGCCTGGCTATTCTTGGGAGGGCGTCCAGGGCGCCTCTTGTGCCCATTCGCTCCGGAAACACCCGCCACAGTCTTCGGCTTAGGCTTCCTCAGCCTTCCAGGACTTCTCTTCTTCAACCCACTCATCGGAGGCCTCCCCCTTCCTCTCTTACCAATCACAATCCCGCTGTTTTCAATGCCTAGTAACTTCTTAGGAGGCCTCCCTGGCCTTCTCTTGACAACATTAGTCTCCTCCGCTAACCCAATTGGCACATTAACCGCCTGAGCTCCGACGTCAGCATTAAAGTCCACCGCAATGGGTAAGGATGAGTCATTACTGGTCGGCTGGCCGTTGGGAGCAAAACCAGGTGGCAGAGAGGTATCAGTCTCCGCCTGAGAGACCATGAAGGGTTGGGGTTGGTGGCCGTTGGAGAGTACAGAATCAAGCTTAGGCTTTGGAGGCCTTCCACGGCCTCTTTTAGGCGCAACAGAAGAAGAAACTATCCCTTCTGCTGCTGCTCCTGATTCAGAGGTCTGCGGCAGTTGTTGCAGTGGCTGAACCGAAGCATCGTGGGGAACATCGGCAGACAGATCTGGAAGGTCGTTGGCGTTGGAAGTGAAATCCGACCCGGGGAGCTTGTAAGATTTCTTAACCATGACAAGCATTCCATTAGTCTTCATTTGCTGCAAAGTCTGGGTCAACAGAGCCGGAGGAAGAAGCCCAGGATAAAAATGGTCGATGTACTTGGTTATCGCCCTCTTGCTTGAGCCGTCGGGTTCTTTCAAAGCCGCAAGCGCAGAGATGATCATCTTCTCCAATCAAATTAAAAAAAAATTGAAAGGGAAACAAAATTAGGGTTTCCAACTCTGAAACTAAAAGGGTGGATTTTCGAACTGAAAATACTTTTTTTGTTGTTTTATTTTGTTTTACCTGTGCATAGGAAGGGATAGGGTCGCCGGTGTTGAATCCAGGTGGCTGTTGAATGACTTCCGGAGCTTGAGCTGGAGAAGGATCAGTTGGCTGCGGCGGCGGCGGGGGAGTTGGTACAGCTGCGGCGAAGTTGGGAAGTTGATGTTGAGATGCATAGTTGAGGTTAGGTGGAGAAGGAGGAACAGCCGCCGTGACCGATGGAAAAGCGGCGACGGAGTAAGGAGCGGCGGTGGGGGGAGGCTGTTGATGGGCCCACTGCGGTATAGAGCTGTGATACTGATCCATTGGGGTTTTAGAGAAAGAGTGAGAGGGAAAATATGGACATAAAAGTTCAATTGATGAGAAAGGAGAGACAGAGAGTGAATTAATATTTTAATTTCTTTTTCCCTGAAACTCGAAATTAGGTCTAAAATATTTGGAGGTTGTGAGATTGAAGAATGGACGGTGCAGATTCGCTGAACGGTCGTTTGACAAGAAGCGAGACTAAGCAAGGACGAGGATCGCTGACGTGGAAATTATAGCTGTCGTTTTTCTTTTCATTTCGAACAATATCCTTATTTAAAAAAATTCAAATTCAAATACCACATTAGCTAATTCCTTGCAATAAAAAAAATTTATATAGCAAACACACAATCCTAAACAACCTATGAAATAAAAATTATTGATAATATTATGGGGAGATATTTAAAAGTTAGGTGTGTTACTTGATGGGTGGCTTTATTATCAGACTTTCGAACTGACTGAAGATAGATGTCGGGCAAGAAGGCAAGGAATTGTCTAATCTCCTGAACTATGGACCCGTAGGTTGAAATGTTGTGGTGATTGGCCCTGATGTGAGTCACAATTGCTTCTACATCGCCTTCAATATCCATTTGAAAATATCCTTCACTTACACATTATAAATAAATATTACGAACTGCCAAAAGTTCAAGGAGGAACGATTTCTTAGTCAGCTTTGTGGTTAGACTTGACAATGGATATATGAGTTTCAGTTACAAGTTGAAGAGTCTGTTTGAATTGTTTGGGCTTGTGTCTTTCACCTATGGATAAATTTTGGTGTAGGGTAGACCCCTAACCTGTGATAATCGAACAAAGGGCGGTTACAGATAATGAATTTATACGTCTTGTTGACCTATTAGTTAGACGACATCATTTTATATATGTATAAAAACCTTAATTTTCAGATTAGAGTTTCCGGTTATCACCATTTTCACTCTTTCTTTTCGAATTTTCTTCAAAAAATATCAAATCTCTCTCAATCCGGCTACCAAAATCATTCATTCAATTACATACTTCTCATTTCTAGTATAATTTTCCTCGAAAATCTTTCAATCGATCATCAACATCATCATACCTCATTCCTAATCAATCCTCGAGACGAGCTGAAGGACCCAGCCGTTAATATGGGGTAATAGTGATAAAGCCCATTAGGCCTTATTTTAGGCCCGTAAAATTTTCACGCCGGCATTGGAAAACTCCGGTAGAGAATCGTTCTCCTTCATCGGCCATTTCCTTCTATGGCGATGCTATCTCTCTCAACTTACCGTCTCAGCAATCTACGATTCGGGGCTTGCTTCTCTACACTCGCCGAGTCCTCCTCAGCTGCATCAACCTCCTCTTCCCTAGTGGATTGCTTGATTGCAACCTTCAAATTCACCGACACCCAAGCCAACTCCATCGCCGCTCGCTTCTCCGATTCCAAATCTCCTACAAAACCCCAAGCCTTATCCCAATTCCTTCGCGGCCAGGGTTTCACCGATGCCCACATACAAGCTACAGTTTCCGGAGCACCTCAGATTCTATTTGCCAACATTGACACGAATCTTAAACCCAAGATCCAGCATTTCCGAAAACTAGGCCTCGAGGGTTCTCGTCTTTGTAAGTTCCTCTCGAAAAATCCCACGATTTTGACTGCTAGTTTGAAGGAGAAGTTAGGCCCTCGACTTGAAATTTTGCAGAAATCCATCTCTCAGAAGGATTTAGCTAGGGGTGTAGAGAGGTGCAGTTGGGTTCTGTATAAGTACTCTGAATCTAGACTGTTGTCGAACACTGCATTGCTCCAGAGCTGTGGCATTGTCGGCTCTCAGCTCTCGATGCTGTTCAGGATGCAGCCCAGGATGTTCTTGAGGGAAGAATCTGAACTTAGAGGCATTGTTTCCAGGACTTTGGATTTCGGGTTCTCCACAAAATCTAAGATGTTTGTACACGGTTTGTACACTGTCGGCGGATGGAGTGACGCTGCCCTCGAGAGAAAATTCGCCATCTTCGACGGGTTTGGATTCTCCAGGGAAGAATGTATCGGCATGTTCAGAAAGGCACCAGTGTTGCTGAGATGCTCCGAGGAGAAGTTGAAGTTTGGGATTGGTTTCTATTTGAACACAATGAAGCTGAACAAAGAGATGATCTGCAGAAGGCCTTCGCTGTTGATGTATAGCATGGCGGAAAGAGTGATCCCTCGATACCGTGTTTTGGAGATTATGGAGTCGAAGGGGCTGTTTCAGAAGAGGCCGAACTTCATCACTGTTGCGAGTCTGACGAATGAGAGGTTTATCGAGAAGTTTGTGTTTTGGTCCGTGGATCATGCAGAGGAACTACTGATGGTTTACAATGGTCATGATGTCAGTGCTGCTAGAGATGAAACAAGTTTATAGGTATCTATATGGTTTGGAATTCGTTCTGTACCCTTGTTTTTGGTTCAATTGCTCCCTTTCTGCAGTTATAGATTCATCATAGATATGCCTTTTGATTAAGTATATTCAACTAGAGCTTGGGACCGTGAACTTTTTTTGATGATGGTAATGTTGGCAGGTAAGTTGGTAAAATTTTTCTGTATAACCTCGATCTGGCACAACCTTACAAGCCATCTCCCATGCACCATGGCTAAAGCTTGAAGGTTAAAATCAGATATAATTATTTTCTGCAGTACATTTTCGTAATGTGAATGATATTACCAATCAAATAAATGTATGTACACACATCCACAAGTAGAACAATATTTCATTTCATTATCTATTGCATTTTATAGGATCATTATATCGTCTGGATCGATCAATCTCCTATTTTTCTAGTTGATTAACTTAAGCTGGATGATGTATGCAACATTTTCTTTTGATCAATGAGATTGCACGGCAAATTACCGTAAAAAAAGTATTCACAAACAGCATTCATATGGATTATTGATGGTGATGATCCTCCCTTCAATTAGAGGAGAACCCAACAAATGAAAAAAGAATTGAAAAGAACAACTGGAATCAAAACTGCCAAAAACAAAGATCTAGAGAGAAAAAAACTAGATCTTTCACTGCTCGGAAGAACCCCACCTGGAACCCATAGTCATCATCATCTTAAACTCCTCGAAATCGATCGTCCCGTTGCCGTCCCGATCCACGCCGCTGATCATCTTCCTGCACTCTGCAATCGAGCACTCTTCCCCCAAGCTGATCATCACCTTGTGCAGCTCCTCGGCGGTGATCGACCCGTTGCCGTCGATGTCGTACACGGAAAACGCGTGCCTCAGATTCACCATGGCCTCCTCGGACCCGACCCCCTGGGTGTTCATGGCCACGAACTCGTCGAAATCGATGAACCCGTCCCCGTCGGCGTCGAACTCGGTGATCATCTTCTGGAGCTCGTCGTCGTTGGCCCTGTGGCCGAGACTGGACATGATCATGCCCAGCTCGGAGGCGGAGATCTTGCCGTCGCCATTGACGTCGAACTTCTTGAAGACCTGGTCTAGCTCGGAGGCGTGGCAGTTCATTGTTGCGGATCCTGATACAAATTTTGGCTTGGGGGAACCGGAATTTAAACAGATTTGAGGGGAATTGGGGATAAATTTGGTAGATGGAGATGATTGATTCCGGAAAAGATAACGCTGAATTTGGTTGTTTCGTGTTATTTCCAGGAGGGGCTAAGGAGATCCAGGATCTACCGCTTCTAAATCAGTGTTTGTGTTTTTTTTTTTAATAATTATCTGAAAAAAATTAATATTTACAAATTTACAGTAATTTTATTTTTTATATATATTATGTTTAAAATTAAGAGTTTTAAGAATTTAATTTAATTTTTGTTATTTATAGTTGTTGGCGGCGGCTCGTGGCGTTAGAAGGCGACTCTTGAGCTTTTCCGGTAGCCTATAACTTGTCTCAGTTGCCTTCTGTTTTGGGAAAGATTTTATACTTCTGTCGTCGTTTCATTTTCATATATTAAAATTTATAGAGTGGACCGACCAACCAAACAACCCCTAAATTAATTAAACATAGCAGCAATGTTCCAACTCTGATTGCAATTAAATAGTAGAAACCTAACGGGTTTGGTCCCCCATGTAGCCCGCCACCTCGTCAGTTATCACATTATGAAACATTAACAACTAGCCCAGAAATCTCTTTTTAAGTTGTAGGTATCTTCTACAGAGAAACCCAGGATTCCTCTCTTTGTCTCTTGTTTAGAGGAACTAATTAGCCTAAATAGCATATCAGTTCCTAAGGTGTAAAAAGTAAAATCTAGTTAGCAAATTGAGTCGGTTAAATTGTCCATGTGGACTTTGCACATCATCCAATCGGTTTGAACCATACTTACAATCGATCGAAAGGACTGTTCATCTTCCACTTTCTTCTTGCTCCTCTCTCTCTCTCTCTCTCTCTCTTCCCGACGTCTTCCTCTCGATCATCACTGCTGCTGCTTCCATTTGGAGTTCAGTTCAATTGTGGTTTGGTTTCAGTTGATGTGGAAGTGTCACATAAGATAAAGTGGATCCAAATACGATGTTATATCATCATATTTACCAGACATTTAGACGGTGAGGTTAGTTTGGACTAATCTATTACATTCAATAACAAAAAGGATGTCGGCGTTACTTTTGATACATCAAAGACTAATTTGTGATTAGATCTAAATATAGAGGACGATTTAGGCCAATTAGACATTGTTCCGTTGTGTCCAGACTTCCAGCCTTTTGACCCCTATATATATATGTGGAGATAACACTTCCCATCTTCATCAACTAGCCCAAACAACACAATACACAGACTTGTCCAAATAGCTATGAATATGGCTCTCAATATCCTCCATGACTTGCAGGCATGGTACACATCACCCGCCATGTCATCGTCCCACATGGACACCGCCAAGTTCCTTGTCGCAATGGTCCTTCTAACAATCGTAACATCATTTCTCGTGACGAAAAAGTGGACCTCGAAAGGGGCCCCACTCCCTCCGGGTCCAACGGGGCTGCCTATTGTCGGGTACCTCCCTTTCCTAGGTGTCCACCTCCACCACGAGTTTGCCAAGCTGGCTGCCACTTACGGTCCGGTCTACAAGATCTGGCTCGGGACCAAGCTCTGCGTGGTGGTCAGCTCACCTTCCTTGGTCAAGGAAGTGGTGAGAGATCAGGACAGCGTGTTTGCCAACCGGGCCCCGCCCATTGCATCCGTGGTGCTGACCTACGGATGCGATGACGTGGCGTTCTCGAACTACGGCCCCTTGTGGAAGAAGCTGAGGAAGGTGTTCGTGAGGGAGATGCTGAGCAGCGCCAGCCTGGAGGCGTGTTACGTGCTGAGGAAGGAACAGGTACGGAACTCTGTTAAGGAAGTGTACTCGAGGTGTGTCGATGGGGCGATGGACGTGGGCGAAATAGCGTTCAAAACCACGACAAATGCTATGATGAGCATGCTCTGGGGAGGCGTGGAGGAAGCCCTAGGGAAGACTAGCAGTAGCTTTTACGGCGAGTTTAGGGACTTGGAGACGGAGATGTTGGTTCTGATGGGAACCCCTAATGTGTCGGATTTCATACCTGCTTTAGCCAGGTTCGACTTGCAAGGGATCCGAAAGAAGTCCAAGGTGTTGCTCGACAAGTTTGATGTGATTTTGAGCTCGGCGATCGAGGAACGACTTAGGTTAGTCGAGAAAAGGGAAGATACAAGGAAGGATTTTTTGCAAGTGTTGCTGGATTTGAACCGTGCTGGCCATGTTGATACATGTATTACCACCAATCAAGTCAAAGCTTTGCTTATGGACATATTAGTTGGTGGAACAGACACAACAGCAACCATGATAGAGTGGACAATGGCAGAGCTAGTCAAGCATCCAGCGGCAATGGCGAAAGTCTACGAAGAGCTTGACCGAGTCGTGGGACAAAACGGCATCGTAGAAGAATCCCACCTCCACAAGCTAAGCTACCTAGAAGCTGTAATCAAAGAAACATTCAGGCTACATCCAGCGTTGCCACTGCTAGTGCCACGGTGTCCTAGTCAGACTTGCGAGCTAGGCGGATACACCATACCAAAGGGGACGATAGTCTATTTGAACGCGTACGCGCTCCACACGGACCCGGAGCTGTGGGACCAACCGCTGGAGTTCGAACCGGGGAGGTTTCTCGACGCGGGGGACGAGGAAAACGTGAAGTTTGACTTTCAGGGGAACAATTTCCAGTTCCTCCCGTTCGGATCGGGGAGGAGGGTGTGTCCTGGACAGCCGTTGGGGGTGAATACGCAGAAGTATGTGTTGGCTACGTTTTTGCACTCTTTTGAGTGGAAGCTGCCGATGGGGAGTGAGCTGGAGTTGTCGGATAAGTTTGGGATCGTTATTAAGAAGATGAATCCTCTGATCCTCGTTCCGACTCCCAGGCTGTCGAATTTGGAACTCTTCTAGAGAATGGACGATTGATAATGAACTATCATGTGAAAATATTCTCGACATGTTAGCTGAGTCGATGATGTTTTGTTTAATTTCAGCGCATGTTTGGCTGTGATCGATAAATCCAAGGTTGTTTGTCTTTTATGTTTGTAATTGTTGATTGATAAAAATATATTGTGGTTGGTTTGGCTTTGAGTTTGACACCTCTACTCTAAAAACATTGTTGATTAATAAACTGTTTGTTGATTGATGTATATATTTGTGTAGTTGTATACTAGCAAACTAACTGCTACATTATCCATTACGAACAATCGTGCTACATGACGTATGCTGAGTACTGAGTTATTCAGTTGGCCAAACAAGTCGCTGGACGAATAATTCAATGTGGTTCTTGTAGCAAAGATTGACCCTGTAAGTTGCCCTGAATGCAAAGGTTTGGTTTTCGATGGCGTTCGGTGTAGAATTGGTTTTCAAACGTCGATCAGATTATTGTATATACTGTACATTTCTAAACTAAGTGATCTCTGGAGCCAATGCTCTTCAACCTTACAAGCAGGCTGTAGGATATGGCATTAAGAACATTCGAAACCAAAGCTTTCATGCACTAGCTTCAGAAAACACCAGAGACATGATATTTCTGCGGGACAAAGATCGTTTCCGAAGCAAAGCTCCTAAAGCGCTAAAACTGATTATCGTTACGACGTTACAAATCAACAAGCAGGGCATCATAAGCCAGAAATTATGAGCAGAGCATTTAACCCAGAACTGCTCAACAGAAGCTAACCAACAATGGCATGCACAAACCATGCCTAATCCTCTGATTGCAGTTCTCTATACAAACATTTGCTACCGAATACCCTAAACACGACCAAAACAACCGGCCACGGTAAGTTTTGGTCTTAATCCAGTTCCAGTAAAGCAACCACTTCGACTAGCGACTCAGCAAGTGTTGAACAAAAGCACATAATGAAACAGACTGAGGCAGCCAAGCCATCAGAAATACACATCAGCCACCATTTACCCTGCAGATAAAAACCTTGCAGTCGCCCTACAGAAAGACCAAAGTTCTAATCTTGCAACCATTTGGCAAGACAATTAGTCCCACCACAATCATGCTAAGGTAATAATATGTAATCAATGGCATATCCTTTCTCAAAATGTCACCGACCCAAGCATTACATCTCCCAACATTAAGCTATGAACAGCACAGTACTTTGGATGCAACCATTTAACATCATTAATAAAGGAAAAGGAGTACAAGAAAGATCATAAGACACTTGAGATAAGAGCTAGAGATATTTAACGAGGCGTTAATACATTAGATACGCACTTGAGATAATAGAATGGAGTAAATTCCAACAACGGAATTAGGACTAGAACTACAGAAGGAAAAAAAGATGACACAAATCCCCTGAATGCTTACCAGAGATATGCAGCAGTGCTTCACCAATTTGAAATAAATCACCATCGTCATTCAAACGAACCCTAATTCCTCCCTCCCAAACCATACAAACAAGAGAAACAGAACGGCCAAATTGAAGCAAAATCATAACCAGTTGGGAAAATTCAGAATTTTAGCAAACAAAGCCACTGGCAACCGAATTTCTTTCCTTTTTCACTTGGCAACCATCCTAGCAATGAAATCCTCGTACCGGATCTTCCCATCCGATCCGACATCCACCTCCCGGATCCACTCGTCGAACTCTGCAGGCTCCAGCTTCTCCCCGATACTCGTCAAGATGTGGCGCAGATCCTGTACTGAGACGAACCCGGCGGAGTCCTTATCGAGGACCTTGAAAGCGTCGCGGAGCTGGCGATCGAAGGGCTCGGTTTTCATGTGCTTCCCCATGATATCGAGGAACCTCTGGAAATCGAACGGAGCGGTTAGCTTCTCCTCGGTGACGATGGCTTTGAGCTGGGCCTGGGTAGGGTTGCCGCCGAGGGATCGCATGAGGATCCCGAGCTCGGAGGGCGCGATTTTGCCGTCGCCGTCGGTGTCGAAGAGGACGAAGGCCTCTTTCATCGAGTGAACCTGGTCGTCGCTAACCTTTCCCATTTTATTGTCCCGGTGGTCGGTCTCTGGTCGATGTGGATTCTCCGACTGTGGTATGTGCGTGTTCTTTGTTCTGAACGTGTTCTGAAAATGAACGATTCAGCGATTCCTGGGAGAAAAATCAGAATTTCGAGGAAGAGCCAAATGCGTTTACATTTTACAAGCAGATCAGAACAGTACGACATCGTTTCTAATGAAACCTCAGTAGGCCTGCCCACGTTCACTATAGGCCGGCATTTGCTGTTGAACCTCCTCAGTTTCGTTGGGCCCAACTGTGTTATAATGTTTTTTTTAAAAAGGATTACAAAACAACATACATTCGAGATAAAAACAATTACAAAACATAACGTAAGTCTACGCCATATTTTGGCTTCATTGACTTTTTTTTCTCGAGTTATTGGACTTTTGCGATGTATGTTCTTGGTGTGTTGGCGTGAGTTTTTTTGCAGATTGACATTGAAGGGGATGAAGAGGTAATAATAACTCATATAAGTGCGGGGCATACACGGTTGGCTGCTGGAGAGGTAATTATTCAGAAGATCCGCCAGCTTTTTGTTTCTCTTTTAGAGGTTCTCCTACAGATAGTCCGACAGGCAGGTAACAGGGTCGTCCATTAAGTGCCTCGTATGGTCTTTATACATCTCCCAAGTGTGTTGTCGGTAATTCTCACTTCATGAATTGATGATTGGAGTTTTTTCTCTTTTTTCCTATTTTCTTGTCTCTGCAATGAGTTTATCTATGTCAACAAAAAAAGTTTAAAGTTCATGATCCCGAATCTGGATAATGTAGAGCTTGACGGCCCACTAAATGAACAACTCGATTATTGAAGAATAAAAAATAATGTAAATATGAGGAAGTGACTAAAGCAACTGCCAAGTGTTAAAGAGAAGATGTCCTAATCTGATATTCATGATCGTCGAGTTTAGTAGGCGTGAAGACTCAGCCGAATCTACAAAGATAATGGTAGATGCCGAGTGGGTGTGAGGAAGCTATGGAGATCGTCCATCTAGCTGCTAGTAACTCCAAAAAAACCAAAGGATTCGATTGGCAGTGGTAACCTAGCCTAACGCAGTTGCCAAGGCTACAGACCTATTGACATGTACCACACCACTGCTGCATCGACACAGTACTTCCAAAACGGCTTGGTCGGGATCGGACGGTCCAAATCTGCATAGTTGGTCACCCTAGCTTAGTGAAAATCACGTCTTAACGCCACTGACATACCTTCCATAAATTACAGATTCAAACAGATGAAATTTATGTAGTGGGAACCAACTTTGGTTGAACATGAATGATTGAGGGAGATCCAAAATGTGGCCCATTCTCTTTAGGTCAAGATTTAACTCTGTGTCTAATTACTAACTTTGCCCCACTTCACCAAGAAAAATAATAGCTTTGCCCTACCACTTATTCGAATTCATAATCATGCTAATCAGTCTTGGGTAAGGTCAGCAATATAAGGATACCATAAAACAAATACATCCTTACTTTCTATGAAATTAACGAATCGGTACATACAAATTAAAATTTGTAACTTTTTGGATTGTAATTTAAAATTCTTAACACTAGTCGTTTAGAAATTAGACTTACGTCTTAAGTTGATATTATTTTTATTTAAAGTATATAAGAAAAATAGATGGAATTAATAAAATTAAATTAAAAATTAATTAATGAAAAGGGAGAAATTTTGAGCTCAGAGGAATCCAATGTTGTAGTGTCCCACTGTTATGATTTTGATTTGATTAATTAATTGCAAAGAAGAAACAAATTAGCTGTACTCTAGGGTTCCTTTCCAATTGAAAATTCAAAATTTTAATAATAATAAACTGTGCATTTGTATTGATTTTTTCTTCTTTTTTGATCAATATATATATTGAAATTTGAAAGTAGGAGATAAAGACATGAAACAAATAGCAATCATGAAGCTACATGCACCAAGAAAAATTATAAAACACTAAATAAATAAGGGTTTACATTTTTTTACGAGATTCTTCAAAATTAAAAATAGAATTTAATTCTTTCATATTAGGTAGTAGGTGTTTCTCCAAAAAGAGTCGACGCAAGAATACACAAATTGATAAACTAAATCATGAACTACCTTATTCGTTTTTCATGACAAAATAAATCATTTTAAAAGTTCAAAGTAAATTTCTCAAAATAGTCAACAAGCATATGCAAGATGGTCATGTTTGGAGTGCCGGGATACCTAAATCTTGACTTCCAGCCTCAACCAAGTTTTCTTTAATTGAAAGACTTCTACTGTTTTTCAAAGTAGAGATGAAATATAAACTAGCAATTTAGCACGGTTTAACAATCTTAAAACGAAGTGTTGCATGATTAGTGACTAGCTACATTCTCAATCCAGAGAGGTACAAAATCATACACATGCACCGCATATGGGCAAGATAGTGACTTCACTTCGAACCACCATTTTTGTTCTATTGTTGGCTCTTTCTTCCACTGGCCATGGTCTCATCTCCCCCACCAAAACATAAGTCCCCAAAATCCAAGTGAACGTGCAATCAAACACTATCATCGTACTCTTGCTACTCGCCAATCTTCCAACCTATCATTTCAGATATGTTTTGTTTACAAGAAAATTTGAGTGTATTTATCTAATGCAATTGTGTGAAAGCGAGTTTAATCTTGCTCATTTGGCCACATAATTTGTAGATTTATTGATTTTACGAATGATAAAAAATAAAGAAATGCGGTCATGAACTAAGAGAATATCCTTCATGAGGGGATGTCAGACATAACAATCCCATGACAACTCTTTTTTGTTATCTTTAAAGGTTAGAATAAGCTCGAGACAGTCTAAGATGGCCAAAGATATGTGATTGGTGATTTTAGTAAGTTTTAAAGCTTTAAGTAGAATTTTTGCCTCAACAATTAAAGCGGATGAACACACAAGTTTTTCAGTTTGCCATCAATCATTTATCTATATAAGTTAATTATGACAACTCCATAACACACCAATGATGTATCCTACTTGAAGGATCTATAATTTTTTTTTCTTCTCCTGCATATAGCAACATGTAAGTAATGGACGGAATGTTAGATTAAAGGTGAAGAACTGTATGAGAGGACTGACAATTTGACGTGTCATAAGTGAGATTCAATCATAAAAAAATTTTAATCGTAAATATAATCTCTCAAGAGAAATGGTATCATTTCAAGATTACAATAATGATCGATAGACAATACTCATGAAATATAAAACACATCACAGTCGGTCACATTATCCATGTCTTTTTTCTCCTTAGCCTTGTATGACCGAGTATCAGTCTACCTCAGACACAGAGCATTAAAGTCCAAAATGTGAATGTGGATAGTGGAAGATAGATGGATCCCTCCAAAAAGTCGTTATTTCTTGGCTTGCTTTTCCACCACTTCCAATAATCAAACCTTTCTTCATGTATCTTCTGTTTTCCATTCTCTCATCCTTCCAGAAAAACAGAACAGCCATGGAATCTGCACAAAGTACTCATCTTTGTCAGTGAAACGGATACGGAGGTCCAAAGAAGGATCCTTTACGAGAAAAACTGAAGATGGGTCTTCTTCTCTTTCCATCCTTGTACATGGGTCTGCTCTTGATTTCACTGTCATCAATTGTTGTTTCTGGCAACACCGAGCTCAGAGCACTAATGGAGCTGAAATCTGCTCTTGACCCTACCAACAAGCTGTTGAGGTCGTGGAGCAGCGACGGCGAGCCTTGCAGCGGCTCTTTCGAAGGGGTCGCCTGCAACGAGCATCGTAAAGTGGCTAACATTTCTCTCCAGGGGAAAGGTCTCTCCGGAACTCTTTCCCCTGCAATTTCAGAGCTCAAATGCTTGTCTGGTCTCTACTTGCATTACAACTCCCTTTCTGGAGATATACCCAAAGAGCTTGCCAATCTTACAGAATTGTCTGATCTTTACCTCAATGTCAATAACCTCTCTGGCATCATTCCTCCTCGGATCGGTAACATGGCAGCTTTGCAAGGTTTGTTCTTTATGACTAGTCAATTTCCTCCTTCCAAGTTCTGAAACTGAAAAAGCTTCTTTCTTTACTTACCTTTGTTGATCTTTTTGTGGTGATAGTTGTGGAGCTATGCTGCAATCAGCTAACAGGGGAAATACCAGCAGAGATGGGTTCCTTGAAGAAGCTAAGTGTTATAGCATTGCAGTACAACAAGCTGAGTGGCCAAATACCTCAAAGTTTAGAGAGCTTACAGACTTTGACAAGGATTGATTTAGGGTTCAACAGTCTCTCCGGTGGAATTCCTCTAGGAATAGCTCAACTCCCACGTCTGCAACTCCTCGACGTCAGAAACAATTCCCTCTCAGGAATTGTCCCTTCTGGTATTTCTTCTGCTTCCTTTTCTAACTCACTCAGATCTCTCTCAGTTTAATTTCAATGTCTGAACTTTTGTTTGAAATGATGTGTAATAGCTTTACAGAGACTAAACGAAGGGTTCGATTTCGAGAACAATCGAGGTCTATGCGGAGATGGGATTCCAGCGTTACGAGCTTGCTCGATCTTTGACAATGTGAACGTTAATGATATCGGAGGAGGGAAAAATCATGATCGACCGCTGATTAACGACACATTAACGAAAGAAACTCCAGAAAAGCCATCTGTATTCAGTGTACAGCCTGAATTGTGTAGTGATAACGAAACCGGTTGCTCGAAGTCCACCCCCAAGCTGCCACAGATTGCTATTGTGGCAGGAGTCATAACCGTTACGATTGCATTAATGAGTGTATGCTTTCTAGTCATTTTCAGATACAGGAGGAGGAAACAGAAGATCGGGAATGCATCATCCGAGTCTCCGGTTAGTCCTTTGAGCGGAAGTCATGACCAGCATCAGTTAAAGGAACTGAAGAGAGGAAGAAGTCTTGTGTCACCACTTGTGAGCTTGGAGTATCCCAATGGGTTTCATTTACCTGAGGAGAACGATGATTACCTGAACAGCTACAGATTCAACCTGGAAGAGATCGAGTCAGCGACTCTGTGCTTCTCCGAAGCAAATTTGTTAGGGAAAGGGAGCTTCTCGTCTGTTTATAGAGGGGTGTTGATGAGAGATGGTACGGATGTTGCCATCACTAGCATCAACATGACTAGCTGCAAATCGGAAGATTCCGAGTTTGCTAAAGGGCTGAGCCTGTTGACTTCGTTGCGACATGATAATCTCGTTAGGCTCCGGGGATTCTGTTGCTCCAAAGGAAGAGGTGAATGTTACCTGGTTTATGATTTTGCTCCTAAAGGGAAGTTGTCCAAGTTCCTTGAAGCAGATGAAGGGAGTAGTAGCCCGGTGCTTGACTGGTCCTCCAGGGTATCCATCATCAATGGCATTGCGAAAGGTTAGTCCTTTATCAATACAAAGTTTATGTAAGGTGTCAAGTACTCAAAGTAAAAACGACTTCAAACTTGTGCAGGTCTTGGATATCTGCACAGAGCAGAAGCAAGCAAACCAACAATCATTCACCGGAATATATCGGTGGACAAGATTCTGCTCGACCGGCAGCTAAACCCACTGATCGCGGAGTCGGGACTTCCTAAGCTTTTAGCAGATGATATCATCTTCTTGACACTGAAAACAAGTGCTGCAATGGGATACCTGGCTCCAGAATACATAACCACAGGGAGTTTCACTGAGAAAAGCGATGTCTATGCATTTGGGGCCATCATCCTTCAAGTACTGTGTGGAAGAAACATGCTCCCTAGCTCGATGAGGGCGGCGGCTGCTTCGTGTAGATACCAAGATTTTATTGACAGAAGCCTGAAAGGGAACTTCTCTGAGCATGAGGCTGGGGTACTTGCAGACATTGCTCTTCGATGCACTCACGAATTGCCCGAGGAGCGGCCAGACATGGATGCTGTGATTGAAGAGTTGAACAGAAGCCAAACTTTTACTTCTTGAACCGCAGTTTCATCATCATCCATATGACTGGGAAACTGGATTCATTTAAATTTACCCATTTTGTATTGATGAACATTATCAGAAATATAGTACCAACATTTCTTACATCATGTTTGCAAGAGCTCATCTAGAGAGGAAGCATCCACGTCGTAGACCAACTATGAGCCGACCGGGGACCCAGACCGGTCAGGTCAAGCCTCTCGCCCTCTGGCGGTCTATATAAATACCCCATGAGAACGAATAATATTGCCAAGCTCAAGATTAATATTATCAATTATCTCTTTAACATTTTAGTAGCAACCCCTCGTAAAACATGTAACATCGCTTCTTCCAAATATGTCCAAGCACCCATCGCCACTTCAATCTACCAAGCCGACCAATATGGCTATTATCACAAAAATTCTTCAAGAACCAACGGAAATTTTCCTCCCAATATGCTAGGCCTGAGAGTCGGTTAATTTAGTTATAAATGTTTAAATATAGTGTGTTGGTAAATTCGAACTTAATATAAAATAAATGTTCAAATATAAAATATAATTGGATTCGAATTCGAACCAAATATCTCTAAATCGTCAACCACATAACATAGCGGACCAGCTACTCGACGAAAACCAAGGAACTTTTCATTGATTTATCTGCTTCTGATCACTGTTCACCAATTAAACTAAGCGTATGGTAATTGTGGGTAGCGCTTGCCGATCTTTATAGAGAAGAGAGGGAAAAAAAAAAGAGAAAAGAAAAGAACCAAACACATCCCTCCCCTGGAATCTCTCTCCATTTCTTCTTCCCATCGCTCTCTCGTCCGATTCGTCTTCGCAATCCCCTCGCTCGCCGGCCTTCCTACCGCTGCATTGCTTGTTTCCTTGCTTCGGTATTCATCTGGTAACACGATACCTTCTTTCTCCCACCTCGATTACTAGGGTTTATTTCGATGTTGTTTCTGTATCCTTCTTTGATAGTTTAAATCTCGATCGTGCTCGATTATGTCGTGGAGAACATTGTTCTGTATGCTGATGATCACTGTGTATTTTGGGGCAGAAGTTTGGCTGTAACAATGGAGCGAAAAGTTATTGAATTGGACCAAGGATGGGACTATATGCAAAACGGGATCACTAAGCTGAAGAGAATTCTGGAGGGGGGTGTTGAGCAATTCAACTCCGAAGAGTATATGATGCTTTACACGTAGGGTTTTTTTCTTTTGTTCATCCAGTTTCCATCCTCAAATATGTTTAGTTTTACATTCGTGAACTTTTCTAATACCTCGCGTAATTTTGTGGTACAGAACTATCTACAACATGTGTACACAGAAGCCTCCTCATGATTACTCCCAACAGCTTTACGACAAGTACAGGGAGGCATTCGAAGAGTACATCAGCTCCACTGTTAGTATTCTTTTTTTGTCATTGCTTGTCATGTTCTGTGGTGAGCGTCGAACTATTGAATGCATATCTTATTGCATCCTTTGGCTTCACACTGAGTGGAGTTGGTATTACTAATTATGCATCACCTGATTCCTTTTGAAGGGAAGGCGGGTGAGGTGGGTTCAGAGATGCATATGCTGACTTTTTCCTCGTGCATGTTAGGTACTCCCGGCAATCAGAGAGAAGCACGATGAGTTTATGTTGAGGGAGCTTGTCAAAAGATGGGCTAATCACAAGCTTATGGTTCGATGGCTTTCACGTTTCTTTCATTATCTTGATCGTTACTTTATTGCTCGAAGGTCACTTCCTGCGTTGAATGTGGTTGGGCTTACCTGCTTCCGCACCCTGGTATGTAACTGTCTCTACACTAGAAGATCATTCCTCTGTTATATGTGGTAGGGTACCTAGTTAACCTTTCCAAAAGCGCTTTAAATCGTTACACAGTATTCTACTTACTTTGGTTCAGGTATATGAGGAGATAAATGTCAAAGCCAGGAATGCTGTGATTGCTCTTGTGAGTTATTTTAATTTGGAACTTGCTTTTAGCTTTGTGGTCCTCGGTTTTTTTGTTTCTGATGGAGTTTTGACAACACTTGGTTGACTGTGTCCCAGATTGATAAAGAACGTGAGAGTGAGCAGATTGATAGAGCCTTGTTAAAGAACGTGTTAGATATATTTGTGGAAATTGGAATGGGGCAAATGGATTGCTATGAAAAAGACTTTGAAGCACCTATGCTGGAAGATACTGGTGTTTACTACAGCCAGAAAGCTTCAAACTGGATACAGGAGGATTCTTGTCCAGCATACATGCTAAAGGTATATGCTTGAATATTTGTATAAGTTGTGGATTATCTTCAATCAACTATTATTTTGCTGATCCAAATTCTGAATTTGCAGTCTGAGGAATGCTTAAAGAAGGAAAGAGATAGAGTTTCAAATTATTTGCATTTAAGCAGTGAGGCCAAATTAGTTGAGGTAAAGCTCTACCCAAACAGTTTTCGGCATTAAGGTTGTTGTTGTATGTTGCAGCTGATTTTGAAATGAATTGTGGAAAGTGACAATTGTATCATGCTCTTAACCATTTTTTGGCTACTTTAATGTTTAAGAAGTGATCCGGTGTCAATTCACTTTTTTTTATTGATCTTAAGATTTCACTTCGAGGTGATTAGCTACTTCCTCTTAAAATTTGCAGAAGCACTGACCATGTTAAAAGCATAACTGAACTTTGTATCGCAGTCATTGAAGGGTAACCCAGTCATTTAGCTGATGAGCATTGTTTATGGAACTTCATTTTTGATCGCCTAACTTTGCCTTAGATTTTATTGATGGATCTTTTGGTTTAAGGTGGAACTTAAGATCATTATGCACATTGTTTTTTATTTCTGGCCCCAATTGCCAAAGTTGAATACAGTATAATGCATATGTATCTTATTATGATGCTTAGGATGGATGGTTGCAGTATTGCATTTCCAATATGATAAGGTCCCTTCTTAAAATGTCATGGGTTATAATACTTTTGTGCAAGGTATGCTTATTATAACTGTTTTTTCTGGTGTAGAAAGTGCAACATGAGCTGTTGGTTAATTTCTCAACTCAGTTGCTTGACAAAGAGAATTCTGGATGTCGTGCACTGCTCAGGGATGATAAGGTATTGTTTGATTGACACTTTTATTCAAACAATGTTCTTTGTATGTTTTGTGCAGTTCAGATAAAATTAACAATTGCTATGTTGTGTATAGGTAGAAGATCTCTCTCGGATGTATAGGCTTTATCACAAAATAACTAAAGGTTTAGATCCTGTTGCAACCATCTTTAAGCAGGTTAGCTATCATATATCTTTATCAACCTACCAGTATAACTACGGAAGAATCTTTTGCACTCATAATCTCCATTTTGCAGCATATTACTGCTGAAGGCACAGTATTGGTACAGCAGGCAGAGGATGCTGCGAGTAACCAGGTATTCCATCTTTATTTTATTACCTCATTAGCTCTCTGTTTCATTGGTCTCTTCGATTATATATATTGTTAGAAAGGGATTGGGACATCTTGGTTATGTTGTTACAAGCCATGCGCTCTTCTTATTTCATTTAATTGTCCTGATACGATTTTTTGACATCTCTATCCTGCAGTCTACAAACGGTGGTGGCCAAGAACAGGTAAATGATCTCTGGTTGTGTGCACCTTTCTTTATTTTTCTCAACACATGCTGATTTTTGTTTGTTCCCAGGTGCTCATAAGGAAAGTAATTGAGATCCATGACAAGTATCTTGCTTATGTTGGCGATTGTTTCCAAAATCATACCTTGTTTCACAAGGTAAGTCGTTTCACATTACTGGTGTAATGCTTCGACTTTTGTCTTATTACTTCATCTAACTATTTCTTTGTTTTTGTTTCTGTTGTTCGATAGGCAATGAAAGAAGCATTTGAGATATTCTGCAACAAAACTGTCGGTGGAAGTCCTAGTGCTGAACTTCTTGCAACCTTCTGCGATAATATCCTCAAGAAAGGTGGCAGTGAGAAGCTCAGTGATGAAGCAATTGAGGAAATACTGGAGAAGGTGAGCCTAATGTTATGTTTTTTTAAAACTATTTGCTTCATTTTCTGTGATTATTTCAATATTGGCTCTAAAAGAAACTGGGTTGCGATTGCAGGTTGTTAAACTGCTAGCATATATTAGTGACAAGGACCTTTTTGCTGAATTCTACAGGTATAAATTTTGCATTTATGTCCCGTATGATTATTAGCTTGTTTATTTGTATTGATGTAGCACTAGATTGCTTGTTTGCTAACAATAAATGTTATTTGCTTGTTACAGAAAAAAACTTGCACGGCGTCTGCTCTTTGAACGTAGTGCCAATGAAGAGCACGAAAAGAGTATTTTAACTAAGCTTAAGCAGCAATGTGGTGGCCAATTCACTTCAAAGATGGAAGGAATGGTAATGCAATAATGCCTTTATGAAGTTTCTCATCTATTCCTCTTCCGGATATGGATGCACTTGGTATATTGATTGGCTTTTTTCCCCTTCTTTATAGGTCACTGATTTAACGCTAGCAAAGGATAACCAAGCTGAATTTGAGAATTATCTATCTAACAATCCAAGTGCACATCCTGGGATCGACTTGTCCGTCAATGTCCTTACAACCGGGTTTTGGCCCAGCTATAAGTCTTCTGATTTGAATCTTCCTTCGGAGATGGTAACCTTGTATTTCTTTTTTGTAATGTATATGAACTTGAGATATTTCTAGCTTATTAATCCTTCATGGTTGACTTCATTTTTTGGTACAGGTTAGGGGTGTCCAAGTTTTCAAGGAATTTTATGACACAAAAAGTAAGCACAGGAAGCTTACATGGATATACTCTCTTGGATCTTGTCAACTCACTGGGAAGTTTGATCAAAAAAATATCGAGATGGTCGTCTCTACATATCAGGTAGCCTCACTATTTCTAAGTTGGTGTACCACCCCTTTGTCGACTTATTGATGGATTGTTACTCGGTTTGTTTAATACTTCATCTACTGTTTACTTTGTAATACTGCAGGCTGCCATACTTTTGCTGTTCAATACCTCGGATAGACTTAGTTACTCCGAGATCATGACCCAGTCAAACTTGGGCCATGAGGACTTGGTTAGACTGCTTCATTCTTTATCTTGTGCCAAATATAAAATCCTTATCAAGGAGCCAAGTACAAAGACCGTTTCCCAAACAGATATCTTCGAGTTCAATCCGAAGTTTACTGATAGAATGAGGAGAATCAAGGTAATCAACGATCTGTTTCCTCTTATAAATCTAATTCAACCACTAGTGAAAAAAGAGCCACGTGTATAGGATCATATGACTTACGGAATAATTTTATCTCGATTTGTAGATTCCTCTTCCCGTGGTGGACGAAAGGAAGAAGGTTGTAGAGGATGTTGACAAGGACAGGAGGTATGCGATAGACGCTGCCATTGTGCGTATAATGAAGAGCAGGAAAGTGTTGGGGCATCAACAGTTGGTGATGGAGTGTGTCGAGCAGCTCAGCCGGATGTTCAAGGTAATTACTATATGCCAGGGTATCTGAAGAATGGTTGAATGACAAAGTGCTTGGTATATCCTGAATGTTGGTTTCATAACTTGCAGCCGGACATTAAAGCTATCAAGAAGCGGATGGAGGATCTAATTGCCAGAGACTATCTGGAGAGAGACAAGGACAACGCCAACCTGTTCCGGTACTTGGCCTAGAAATTGCGCAGCGAAGGCTCTGCATATCGTGCTGGTTTATGAAGATGAGGTATTGTGGTGGTGGGGTGGGGGCGCATGAAGAGTGGAGGGGTTATACATTGTAATAGTAGCTAATTTGGAAATTGCTTTGTCCATGTAAATGGTGTAGTAGAATGTGCTTGTTTTGTTTACTTACCTTAGTCAGAAATCAACAACGCATCTGCATTTGCTTGCTGGGAATTTGTTTTGAGTCCTTAGATCGATTGACAGGCAACTGTTTTTTGTTCAATATCCGAAATATGTTGATAATTATAATGAAAAACAGTGCAAAAGGGTGTTCCATTTTCTTGATTGATTTTGTTGCAGTGTGTGAATTATTAAATAAATGATTGATAACTCAAACCTTTGCCCAACAGATGTCAACAAAAACGTCGAGTAGCGTAGTGATTGCGTTGTATGGTTGGGGATTCTGAAGTTTTGAGTTCGAATTCAGACGCACCCCATATATGGATGTATACTTGTGTTATATTTATTTTATGTCTCTTGTAAATATAAGCTCGCTTATTCTATTTTCAACTAAAAAAGAAGATGCCATTAAAAAACATACTAAAAAAACTTAACTGCGTATTTAAAAAACCCACCATTTCTCAAAATTTGTGTTTGGAAGCTGTTTACTAATAGTTGAGTTTTATGTAAAAAAAAATATTTGGGTTTAATTCTAGACTGTTGTTTCATAAAAAAAGTAATTATAAACCTTATAAAGATAATTAGTGGTATTCAAATTCTCAATAGATAGCCAAATCATAATTCGAAAACTCACAAAACTCATTTTTTGTTAGTTTTGTTTTTAATATTTTTTTAAAGTTCAACTTTTCCTTCAAATACATAAATTTTAAATGCCTTTTCCCTAAAAAAATACAAACCCAAAACATCAAATTCAAACATGGTCTAACACACTCGTGAAAGTCGATCGAGAGTGTTCTTCAGCAGCAGGACTTTGCTTTCCCCATGCATCAATCATCATCATGCATATAGAAATCGGAAAAGGTCAGTTATTAGCAGCATTTATTAGCATCACATGCATTTTTATATTGATATGGAGCCTGCCTGCCTGCCCGCCTGCCTGCAACTGCAAGTCTCGTTGATGGTTTTGGCAGTGAGTAGCTGTGAGAAAGTGACAGAGGACGGTTTGGTGGTGGTGGCATTTACTTCCATTTCCAAACCCAGGAAGGAAGGATTTCATTTAATGAGGTTAGTTGACCGATTCAGATATCGACACTCACTCACCACCCTCCCTATTTAATGCAGACTGCACACATACACACCAATATTCCCTTGTTATTCTAATTAGAATTATCCGCTTGATAGCTGCATCAAGTTTTAGAGAATAAATAAAGATAGATGAACATTTTTTTTATTATAGAAAACGTATTAGCAAAATGAAAGTGCGAGACAATTTAAAATGTGTTAATGAATAAAAGAAAATACCACAAGACTCATAAAACATAATTTGTGAGCTCAAAATAAAACCTCAGTCAACTCAAAATAAAGCCTTCATAAGAGAACCAACCACTATTCAATCAATAATAATTCATCTTCTCCTTGTATAGATAGAATTTTTTTTTGTTATATAAAACGTATTATAAAAATGGTAGTCCGAGAAAATTTAAGACATTTCAAAAAATGAAAAATATCACAAAACCCATAAAGGGTAATATATGTGCTTAAAATAAAGCACCGTAAACTCAAAATAAAGATCCAGTAACCTCAAAATAAATTCTCAATAAAACCAAAATAAAACATTTATAAGAGAACCAAACATTATCCATTCAATAATAATTCATGTTTTTTTATAGAGAGAATAACAACTATTTTTCATTTGATCATGAATGGGGAAATGATATTTACCTTGGAAGTTCGAATTAATCGTAGAATTCGTGAGGACCTAGGGTGAGGTCCGACTCTGAAATCTTGCATTTTATGGTACAATGTGACACAAAACATTATATGCTGAGTTTCACATATTTCAACTGGTTTAGTTCAAAAGTATTTCGAGTTTCGTAGTGTGTTGTTTACAATAATGTGACTTGGACACAAAGTGAAGTTGAAATAACGATATAATCATCAACATTTTGTAACTTTGAGAAATTCAACCATGAGATGATATGCAACCAAGAATAAGAATGGAGATGCAATAAATACCACAACGACTACTACTCAAATTCAGTGACCATACTATTCAGTGGGAATGGTAAGGCTCTCAATTTATTGCCACAATGTACTCTTATCTATCAATCGATCTGGCTAGCTCACTGTTTTTTTCCCGATAATAATTAAGATTTATAAATTAATGCTCAATCAAGCGGTAATTGTCAAGTACATCGATGATTTAGTGATTGCAACAATTTCCATACAACACATAAGCTGGTAATCTGAGAGGTGCTACCCACACACGGATAACAAGAGAGAAGCAGTTAACCCTATTAGTTACCATACTTCATATCCTTAATCTCCTAACAACCCTTTCAAAGCCACATACACGAAACTAACAACTAGAACAAAAAAAGCAAATAAAAGCGAAAGAAGATAATAAGAAACAGAACTGAAAACGACTCGAAAAATTAGAAATTGAGAAAAACATAAAAAGCTGAAAAGAAGTACGGCCGGAGGGGTGCGAACGTTGTTGAAGCCGATCCGAAACTTTATAACTTCCTAGAAATAATTATGCAGCTGGACAGGTCGCCCCTGGCTGACCAACCTATACCATGATTGAGGAGTATGACCTTCCTTCTTCGGTGATTTCAACGACTTCCGATCATAAATACTATATAAAGTTTCTAAATAAAGTTTCTAAATACTTCTAAGCTTGTAGAAAATACGGGATGTTAGCACCGGAAACAAAAAATAGAGGAGAAAGGGTAACTGATTTTCCCCCAAAAGTGAACAAAGAGGGCTGACAGATGGGCTCACAATGAGTGTAAATGTGCTGACGTGGCACGTAATTACAGCTAGCTTTAAGGGCAAAACCGACCGGCTCAAATGGATATTAGGGGCTGGTATTAGAAACTCTCAATTTCGGAGAGGTTCTAATATCGTGGTTTTGTGATATTGATATTTTTGAATATCGTGATATTTGTGCTCCGAAATACGGAGATATCTTAAATACCACGGTATTGGGTGATATCATATCAGATACTACCCATTCCAAACGACCCCTATATAAGCATGTTGAACTGAAAAAGAGGGATCGATGTCGAAAAAACTAAGCTTGTTCGTTGAGTTTTCATATAATGCACATACATTCCCACTAATAACAACAATTAAAACCTTTACGAAAATATTTTATTTTAATTTCATTTGACATTTGAAGGATTTAACATAATGAAACCTCATTTTTTAACCATTTCCAACATGCATGTTAAATATTAATCAATTTAAAATATTTTTATTTTTATGTTAAAATTGATAAAAAACCGTGTATTATATTATGGAAATTTGATCATTTTCACAAAAAAAATTCAAAATTTTCAAATCGGTTAATATTTTACATGTATATTGAAATGATTAAAAAATTAAGTTTCACTATGATGATCCTTGTAAATAAGGGTCAAATGAAGTTAAAAGTCAATCTATTTGGTGTTACGTTATGAAAATTTTCAAATTGACTTATTGTTTTCCTGTTGATACATCGTTGCATGAATTGTGTTTTGTTAATTTCGACCATACATCATTCCGTAGGACAAAAAAATGTTTTATCATATATTGCAACACGTACAAACAGTAATAAAACACACAAATCAGCACGTTCAATCTAAAATTGATTCAATATTATTAATTAACTCGCTCCACAAAGCAAAAACTCTCGAAAAAATCTGAAAATTTACACATCTTCGATAAGCAATATATTATGGGCTACCGAGATTTATAATGGAGTATCTCTTAAACAACAAAATCCACTTGGGTGATGACTGAGTCGTCAGCCTCACGACAGGATCACAGGACTCCCGCCGCAGAAACTTTTACAGTTTAACCGCCATTGTTACAAGCCGACGAAACCTCTCTTCCCCAATTGACCTCAGACCTCATGAAAACGAAAGCAGACTGTAATTTATCATCATCACCATTATTTATCTCTCAACCCAGTTCCCCAGTAATCTGCAGAGACAAAAAGGAAAACAGAGAGGCTGAAAAAGCAGTCATCTTTGATTCTCATTCCTTGCGGATGACATACATACAGACATCCCAACTATCAGGAACTTTGATGGATCACTTCTAAGTTATTATATCTTAAAGGTTGCAGAGAATCAAGAGAGAAGATAAAAAACAGAAAGGATCTTTCAGCTAGCTAGCTAGCTCAGCAATGACGCCTGCAGCATCATCTTCTCCAGTTTCTTCCTCTTCTCGTTCCCCTGCTTCCCTCAACCCTTCTTCTCCATTGTCCTCTTCCTCTTATCACTTCTCCCGCTTCACTCCCGTCAGTACAAATCATTCATACCCCCACTCTCAATTCAAAATTTGGCCACTGATGATCATGTAACTCTGACATGGCTTCTTGGTTTTTCACTTGCAGATTCAAGAATGCGAGACTGAAGATCATTACAGCGACTCCACAAAATCCACTCCTTATAAGCACCACCAAACTCCCCTCCATGAAAAGGCTCCCGCCGCCGCTCGCCGGAGAAGTAAAAAATCCGGCAGGGAGAATTTCCACCATGACGATGACGGCTCTGTATCCTGCATTGACTGCCACCCCCACGCTAGAGAGAGGATTTCCGTGATTCCGATGCAGTACAACAATGGCGGATTCAGCAATAAACACTCGTTTCCGAGCCCTAACGTTATCTTCAAGTCTATTTTGTCATCCCTCACTAAAAAATCCCCCAAATCATCCTCCCCCGCCGCCACCGGCGGCGACTACGGCGGCATCTCTTCTGCCAGAGAAGAACAGTGGAAGATCGCGGTGGCAGAGCTCTCCCACAAGCTGATCCAGACGACACGGAAGCGAGACGAGGCGATTCTAGAAGCTTCTCGGCTGAAACACTCCATGGCAGAGCTTGAAAAGAAGCTCAACAAGCTCGAGATCTACTGCCACAACTTGAGCTCCGGACTCGAAGAATGCAACACCACTATAAACAACAACATCAACAACAACTCTAACAAGATCATCGTCGACCGATTTCTGGTCTCCGTCTCCGAATCGAGATCCTCCGTCCGAATCCTGGCCCGATCTTTAACTTCACAGCTCTCGCAGTACAACGCAGGCAAGGTGTTCGACAAAATGTCGACTCCACCTCTCCACCCCTGCGACGTCAAAATCTCATCCTCCTCCTCCACCAAAAACCCCAAAGCGGTTCTAATCCACCTGGAGGCGCTTCTCAACAGGATTTTCTTCGAAGACTTCGAAACCCTCGGGTTCCAGAAAAGCACCCCTGCCCAAATCCTGAACCCAGTCGACAGATGCGAATCCAATTACGCGACGTTCGAGGCGCTGAAGGAGGAGCTGACGTGGGAGGAAGTTTTAACGAAAGGGACTCGCCATTTCAGCGAGCAGTTCAGCAGGTTCTGCGACCGGAAGATGAACGAGATCGTCGCCGTGCTGGGCTGGAACAGAGCATGGCCTGAGCCGCTGCTTCAGGCTTTCTTCGGCGCTTCCAAAGCTGTATGGCTGGTTCACTTGCTGGCCAATTCGGTTCACCCCGGTCTTTCCGTGTTTCGAGTCGATCAAGGGATGGAGTTCGATTCGATTTACATGGACGATATGGGTGGGGACCGAGCCAAGAGGCTGGTCCCCACCACAGTCCGGCTCATGGTCACGCCGGGGTTCTACATCTACGGGAATGTAATCAAGTGCAAGGTTGTATGTAGATACCTCAGTATCAGTAACCATGCTGCATGATCCGTTGCTTGAGAGTTTTGAATCCTAATTGGATCAGGATTATCATGCCTTGTCTTTTGCTGGATGTACTTCTGCGAAAGCTATTGGCTTATTTTTCTCTTTGGTTTTGTTTGGACGTGAAATGAAGCCGCGCGAAAAGGGGATAATCGGAGGTGATGGTAACAGTTCATTCAGTCGTTCAGTTGGCTGGCCCAGGCTTGCACATGATCTTCCCTTCACTGTATGAAACGTCCATCTCATCCTCCTCCATCTTGCTCCGACACAGAGAGGCCACGAGTTCATTGGAAATTCGTTTCATTGCTTGGAAACCGACGAGAAGTCTAGAACTGCCTCGCCCATAAATCGTTGGTGTTCCCTCTTGCGACCATTGCTCCTGGAATTATATAACCCTATCATGGGTCTAGTGGCAGTAAATCAAAGCCAGAGTCTTGTGGTTCTTACTGTTACGGTTCCTTTTTCTCATAAAGCACACATTTCCTCGTTGACCGTAGCACACACTGTGATGTCAAATGCTTCGGAGGAAGGGTGGAAGTCAGAAGGTTGTGGTTCGGCATATACTACCCGAGCATAATGATCTTATCGCTTAGAGATCTTTGCGATATCCTTTACACCTTTGTATGCCAATATTCAGTCAATTGAAGCTGCTGGCTTTCTACATAATAAATTGATTTGCACGTCTCTAATTTCCCAGTGTGGCAACGTTTCAGTCAATGGAAACTACGTTTCCTTCTCTCAGTCGGTCTTTGTCATCTTAGCACGAGAACGATCGTAGCTAAGACCGATTATGAACGCTTCAGACTTGTGGGTGTTTGCAATAGATGATGAACTCTCCAGAGTGGAAGTGGACATTCGAGTTACGAAAGACTCGTAATTACTATTGCACGGGAAATAAAAAAAAACTTCTTAATCGTTGTTCGACTCAGGACAAATGCAACCACAATATTACAACTCCAACAAAGGGGGGACTGCAAAAATGATCACAGCAACATAGCTTGGAATAGATTATTCTGGGCCGAAGTTTATCTGACTTGGATGATGCCAGCATTCACAAGCTTTTGGATCTTGTTCATCACCATGGGGTTCTTCATGTGCTCTTGCGCTGCCTTTGGGTTCTCCTGTAAATCGCTTAGAACCTGTGAACAGCCAACAACAACGGTTATGATTCAGAGTTCAATGAACTCTTGTTTAGGCTGGCAAACCCAAGAATACAGAGAGAAAGAGAAAGAAACACAATTTGCAGAAATTTACTAACTTGTCTCATGACAGGATCAGATAAGATGTTCTGAACTTCAGGGTCCTGCATTCCCTTCGCCTGCAAAACAAATATACAGAAACTAAGAACCTGAACCCAAAAATATATAAACTGAAAATTTTAAGGTACTGGAATGGGTAAGACTCTAACCTGTCTCTCTTTCAGCTCTTCGGGGCTCAGATCACCTCGACTGGCCTTGTTGAGTTGCTCAACGCATCTGTGAAACAATTACGAACAGACAAACCACTCAACAACTAGTTCGAAACAGATAAGACGAGTGACAATGAAGGAAAAGGTCGCACGATGGACACCTTCTAACGCCATCGAGCAATTCTTGATTCCGAGGATCGTGTTTCAGTCCCTCTTGATAGGTCTCCATAGCCTTTTCATACTCTTTCATGAAGAACTGAATAGCACCTTTCCTTGTGTAACCTTTAGCAAAAGTTGGATCAAGCTCAATGCACTTTTCTGCATCTTTTAATCCCTCGGGCATGGCAGTTAGTTTCGTGTAGCAAGCAGCTCGGTTGCTGTATGCCTATAAATATGCAAAACCAATGGTTGGTCAGACGTTCGAAATAACGCCTCACTTAGTTGGCCATGTAACAGAGCACCTGTACAATAGCTTTACCTTATGATCCTTCGGGTTTCTTTTAATCGCCTCTGTGTAATGTCTAACAGCATCAGGATATTTTTGCTCCTTGAAGCATTCGTTTCCTACACAGAATAGAGAACAGTTAGCAACAGCTACCATAACATAGGCGTTCTGAAACGTCGAGAGAAATAGGGAAAAGAGCACACCTTTCTCCCGTGCCTCATCGGCCAACTGGGGATCGAAGTACTCTTGTTGTTCCAGGTCTTTCTTGGCTTTCTCGGCTTCATTTAGTTTCTTCAATGTGTCTGGATTACGGTGCTCGGTCAGGGCCTTTTGGAAGGTCTCGATGGCCGGCTCATAGTCCTTTGAGCTTTTAGCCAGCTTAACTAAGGCAGATCCCTTCCTTGTCAAAGCTCTTGCAACCATCTTAAAATCTGATCTGAGCTCCCTTCCACGTTCCACGGCTTTGTCACAATCTTTGATACATTCTTCATACTGAAAAGATAACAAAACAGAACCATCATTAGAAACCACGTCCCAGACAGCATCCAAACCGGACTGAGTTTCGCCTACCAGAACAAGTGCGAAGATTTGATAGTTAAAGGCAGAAAACATTAAACAAACAGCAATTCAGTAGAAAAATCATACCTATGCGCGACATATTCAAGCTCTTCAGCAGAAAAACTAAAATAAATAGACAGTCCTGACAGGATCACAGGACAATATTAGTAGGATTATTTCAGTACAGGCAAGCTAAGTGAAAGGTGGTGTCTTTTCTACCCTCAAAGGGGCTTATCAGGCAGTAACATGGCATTCTTTGAAAAAGGCATATCATGGAAACAGGGAAAACATCTACAGCCAAAGCAATTGCCATGCCAACTCAACAACTACAGGAGCTAAACAGTTCAACACAAAGAACTAAGAAAAAGAATCCTACTTTCTCCAGGACACTAATGCCTGCAAGTTTACCAGTTAATGAAAGTAATTTCATCATTAGAAAAGGACAACGAAATTACCTTGCCCATCTCTAGGTAGACAGCAGCACGGTTCGTCATAAACGAGATATCTCCGTCATCGAGCTCCATAGCCTTGGTGTAGTGCGCAATTGCAGTCTCGAAATCCTTCTTCTTGTAAGCAGCATTCCCAGCGTCCTTCTCCTTCAAGGCCTGAGCTTTCCTCTCTCTCGCTTCTTTTTCTTCCTCCGAAACGTCCATAGGCTCCGGTTCAGGCTCGCGAGTCTTCTCCTCCCAATCAGCAGTCTTCTTCTCAGGCGGCGGCGGAGGAGACGACTCAGCCTCCGCCTCCAGAATGTCCATGTCTGCTGGACTTTCTGCTGTTCTCAACTTCACATTCAGCAAAACTCCCAAAGCTTGCATCACCCTCTTGTCCTTCAGATACAGATTCAAATTGGTGGGATTCTTCTGAATCTCCTTCATCATATTAACAAAATCCGGCTGCTGCAAAAAAATCCTAGTAGAAGGATCCGCCGTCAGCTTCGCCCACATCTCCGGCCCGGAAAACGCATCGCCGAACGGATTAGGCCCCTGAGGAGCAGCTCTAGACCTCGAAGAAGAAGAAGCAGCCTGAGCATCAGCCAATCCGGACTTCAACGCTTCGTTGTTAGGATCAAGCTCGAGCCCCTTCTTGAACGCAGCGATAGCGTCCTGGAACTGGCTCAAACCTTGATGAGCTGCGCCTAGCCGTGAGTAGCCTTTCGACCAGTCAGGCTTGAGCTCAACGGTCTTCTTGGCGTCGGTTAATGCGTCGGCGTAGTTCTGGAGGGAGGCGTGGGCGGCGGATCGATTAGAGTAGAGGACGTGGTTGGTGGGTGCGAGGGCGATGGCATCGGAGAAGTGCTTGATGGCGGCGGAGTAGTCCCCGGAGGAGAACGCAGCGTTGCCCTTGGCCTTGGCTTCGTCCGCCATGGTAATTGATTGAATTGAACTGGAAAGTAGATTGATCGACTGTAGAATTGAGAGAAGGAGAAGGTTTGGGGTTCAGCAATGGCGAACTTGGGGGCTAATATAGGAAAAGAGTTGCGATTTGCGAAGCCGAGAAAGTTCTGGGAGAAAACTGAAAACAGAGGAGATTCTCGAACGTTCTGCTATGTTTCCTCAAAACGCACCGGCTGGACGGGGAGATTGGGGGTTAGTTATACATTCACGGTCATTCATGTTTGGGTTTTGTGTCATCAGGGTCACTTAAGTTAAGAGTTTGTGACATAAGGGTCAACTAAGTTTGGGTTTGTGACATCAGGATCACTTCTCTTTGAAGTATAACCTGGAAGTCACCAAATTTTGACATTTGCAACTAAGCAGTGTTTCTATCCAATTTTCCGTTACTAATTCCACGTCACTATGCCACCTCACTTAAAAGTGTAGTACAATATGCCTTTTCTAAATCGAAGACGAAACTGTTCCTATAAGAAATATATTAATATAGAATAAGTATTTATATATAAGTTGTGGTTGGATTCTAATCCCTCTTTTGAAATGGAATTATAATTATTTTTTGGTGAAAATCTTAGGCACAACATACAATTCATTAATAACTATTATATTTTTTGAAATATCAAGTATATTATAGTGATATTAATAAGTTAAAATAAGATTGGAAATAGGATAATAGTAAATACCAAAAGGCATTTCGTGTCCAATGCTAACAAAATAATTAGTTGTATGATTGCCTTCCCAATAAATGTGAATAAACTCAATATCTCATGCGCACCCTCTCCATCAACTTCTAAATCTAATTCACAATAATAAAATGCTGATAAATTTCTCATTATATTTGGCGTACCAACTGTAATGTATAATAAAAGTCAAGTTGTTACTTTATTTTCCGACATACTCTATTAATTTAGTTCCTCATCAACTACTACACTAATCTTCGACCGATACTTTTAACATTAAATGATCAATTTAACCTAAAATTTAATTTCCATTGCTAAAACGAAATTTAAGAAACAAGAAACAAATTAAAAAGGACGAATCTAAACACCTCCCAGAACTAAACTACATATCTATCTCATGAACCCCCACCGCCGCAAAAAGTGTCGCCGGCGGCGACCAAACCCGTCCCGTTCATTGATTTTCATCTCAACCTTCTCAAACGTGGAATACCCACACGGGATACTGATCCCGCCCGGACGATCAAACCCGTAAACCCGCTCCGCCTCCTTGAGTAGCTCCCCGAATAGCGGGTTGTTTAAGTAAAACACGGGTACCACCACCCGCCTCTTCTCGTCGTCGGACTCCCCGACGTAGACCGCCAAGTGGCCCCTCGGCGGCACCTCCTCTGCTATTAATCGACCCATCTGAATACACACGCCCCGATCTGAATTCAATCCGACAGTAGAGCTATTCAAGGTCCGCCGCATGATTCGGATCAGAGACAGGATTCCGTTTCTTCCGGGTCGGGCAATCCACTTTACCGCCGTCCCAACTTTCTTTCGCAGCTTCATTTTTTCCTCTGTTTTTTTGTTGTCTGTTTCAAACGATGTTTTAGAGATGAGAAGTGGAGTCAAAGTGAGGCCGTAGTATATATACACGCACGTACGTGGACGCGTGGAGGAAATCTAGTGGGTGGGGCAGAAACGGTCGGGGATCTTCTCCGGCGGATGACGGCAGATAGGTTAAAACTTAGGGGACATTATAAAGTACCAAGAAGCACTCTGAGGTTATTGTCTTTAAGTTTGGGTTTATGGGGACAGCACGCAATTAATTAAGAGGGTGATTAGAGATTCAGGTTGTCGTCTTATGTTGTTATGCAAAGGGTATGACTGCTTTTCCATGGTGATTAACTTGATTGTAATTAGGGGGTTTAGTCTTTTCTTTTGTCGTGTTCTTCTTGTTTTGCCGTTTGTTCTGTTTTGTTGGGTTTTTCTTTTCTGTTTGGGTAATTTTTTGTTGTATTCTTGTAAGGGGACTTATTAACATACGAGGAAATAATATATAGAGACCAAGTCAATTTAGTCATTCAAAAAATGATTTAATAATTTATAAGAGGAATTTTATTATCACATTAACAGTTTTGATAATTAACTCACTCAGTCATTTCTAAATATTTTCATTCCTATCATTGTTTAGCAATTTTTAATGATAGAACCTATCCTATAATTTATTTTTTAAAATTTATTTTATTAGTTTATCTTTACAAAATTCATTGTATTTAAATATTTTAGTTGGAAAATTGATCCATATAAATATATGTAGCATTGTAAACAAATTTTTTAAATTAACAATTATTCATGCAATTATTAAAACTTTGAAGATGGAGATGCTCTACGAAGGTCATACGGCTCATGCCTAGCTAGTCTATCTCTTAAGTTAATTCCTTTTCAATAACCTAGCAAAGAAATAATAACCGTGCAGAGTGATGCTAAATAAAGTCGTCTGAAGTCGCATGATTATTTGACTCAGGGTGCTTTGCTACTGAAGTACCGTTCCTTACTTCTCTCCTCACCCATAGGAAAACAGAGTTGTCCATCGTAACTTTTCCGACCAACGCCGGTAGATCTTTGAATTGTACAGGACGGAACAAGAAGTGCCGGAGTCTTAAAATGAAAGCATCCATGCATGTATTTTAGCAAGCAAGTGAAGCATGTACATGAACTTCACTTCACACAAGTCGAGAGGCAACCAAGCAGAATCTGATTTTTTTAGTGTGACTATTATTCTGAAAGGGCGTGCCATTTTGTCAATGTTAGCGGGGTGCGCGGCTTGTTGTTGCGCGAGCACTCGACACATTTGTTAATTAAATCTGTACGTGCTGTTACTAGGAATGGATTTCAGGTCATTCGTGCTTTCTAGGAAACTTACATCTAGTGATTTTTTATTGAGAACCCAAAAAAAGAGATTAGTTATTGTCGGATTATCTCGATTTCAGAAATTATTAGTACTATTCATATAGCTTATGTCATTAACTTTAACAATTAATTCGTTTAGCAATTTTTAGTGATTTTATTATAAATAAAAGTGTTGTAATGTTGATTATGAGGCATTGGTATCACACAAATGCTTTTGGTGTTGTAATGTAGTCCTAGCAAGTGGTTCGAGTGTCTGTCAGTTTGGTGTTGTAATGTAATTATGGTGGGAACCAAGATTATAATTATATGAATATTAATAATGGTCCTCAACAAATCCCATTAACTCTTCCAATGTACCAAACGACATATTAATATGTTATTATTATACAATAATTCAATAATTACTCAGGACACAATCAATAAACAAAAAAACTCCAAGGACGAACAATTCAAACAGGATTCATGGATTTTTGCCTATTGGGAATTGAATAATATGATCTACAAGTTTTTGTTTGGTAAGTAACTCCAACGAGGATGGTCTGTCCGGAGGAGGCGTAACTCCGACGACATTGGTGGAATTTCAGCAACAGGGGAAAAAGTTTGGCGACGGTGGCAAAAGTATCGGAAACAATGGTGAAAGTCACGCGATTCGACGATGAAAATATGAAAATGGCTGAATAAAAGTTCATGAAAGCACGACAATGATTGTATCCGAGTGAGTCACTCTCAACCCTGAGAGCTCCCTTATTTCTGAAACCGAACGAGCAGCTGCATAATACTCACTCTGCGATGCCGAGGGACAGTGTATAGTAGTAGCCAATAATCCTATATAATCCATTACTATGATTTATAATTCGATTTGTAATGGGAGCCACGTTTAAAGCAAAAAACTGAAATAATTAACATTCGTCATAATTACTATTAGTCATCACATTCACGCCTCATTGTGGCATCATCCAAACCCCTGAAAATTATTGCATACTGCCTCATTATTATGTAGTATTAGCAGTTGACTCTTAGAAATCAACACTCAACTCATTGATCTCATTCTCAACCTTTTATATAGGTTGCTTTGTCCGAGCTTCGTTGCGGAGCTGATTGAACGTACCGATCAGTGTGTTTTATTATTGTTTGTATGTATTGAAATGTATAGTAAAACATTTTGCTTCTCAAAGAATTTTATTTTTTACTTTATTTGACCATTATTTATTGGGGTTGTCAAAGCGAAACTTGATTTTTTAGCCATTTTCAACATGCATGTAAAATATTAGTCGATTTAAATTTTTTTAAATTTTCATATGAAAATGCTCAATTTTTCATAGTATAAATTTAAAAATTTCATGTCAAAATGGTCGATTTCCACAGGGGGTTCACCTATGGAAATGGGCCATTTTGACATGAAAACTTTAAAATTATCAAATCGTCTAATATTTGACATGCTTATTGGAGATGGCTAAAAAATTATGTTTCGTTATGGTATCTCTATAAATAATGGTCAAATGAACTTAAAAATAAAGTTTACTCGGTGTTATCTTAGTTTTCATCGAAATATTTTTTTAACTTGATTTGACGATTATTTGAATGGCTTAACATGGTGAAACCTTGATTTTTTGTCATTCTCGGCATGCATGCCAAATATTAGCCCATTTGAAAATTTTCAATTTTCGTGTCAAAATGGTCGATTTCCAAAGGGGTGTTAACCTATGGAACAAGGTCATTTTAACATGAAAATTTCAAAATTTTCAAATTGGCTAATATATGACATGAATGTTTGAGATGGCAAAAAAATCATGTTTCATTATGTTAACTCTATAAATAGTGGTAAATGAAGTTAAAAATCAATTTTACTCGGTGTTCTGCTAGTGTTGAATAAAATATTTATTTGAACTTCATTTTACTATTATTTGAAGGGCTTAACATGATGAAACCTCGATTCTTAACCATTCCCAACAGGCTTACCAAATACTAGCCCATTTGAAAAAATTTAATTTTCATGTCAAAATGGTCGATTTCCAAAGGGGTTGACCTATGTAAATGAACCATTTTGACATAAAAATTTCAAAATTTTGAAGTTGGCTAATATTTGACATTAAAGTCTGAGATGGCTAAAAAATCTTGTTTCATTATGGTACCTCTATAAATAATGGTAAAATAAAGTTAAAAATGAATTTTACTCGGTGTTATGCTAGTGTTGAATAAAATATTTTTTTGAACTTCATTTGACTATTATTTGAAGGGTTTAACATGATGAAACCTAAATTCTAGGTCATTCCCAACATGCATACAAAAAATTAGCACATTTGAAAAATTTTAATTTTCATGTCAAAATGGTCGGTTTCCAAAGGGGTTAACCTATGGAAATTGGAAATTTTGACATAAAATTTTATAAATTTTTAAATGGGCTAATATTTGAAATTAATATATGAGATGGTTAAAAAACCTTGTTTCATTATGGTACCTCTATAATTAATGGTCAAATGAAATTAAAAATAAATGATACTCGGTGTTATGCTAGAGTTGAACAAAATATTTGTTTAACTTCATTTGAGTATTATTTGAAGGGAATAAAATGGTGAAAGCTCTATTATTGGCCATTCCCCATATGCATGCCAAATATTAGCCCATTTGAAAATTTGAAAATTTTCATTTCAAAATGGTCGATTTCCAAATGGGTTAACTTATGGAAATGGGCTATTTTGACATAAAATTTTCAAAATTTTCAAATTAGCTAATATTTATATGTTTGTCTCAGATGGCTAAGAAATCATGTTGGTCTATAAATAATGGTCAAATGAGGTTAAAAATAAATGTTACTCGGTGTTATATTCGTGTTGACCAAATACGTTTTTTAGATCATTTGACTATTATTTAAAGGGGTTAATATGGTGAAACCTCAATTTGTGGTAATTCCCAACATGCATGACAAATATTAGCCTATTTGAAAATTTTCAATTTTCATGTCAAAATTGTCGATTTCCAAAGGGAAACACCTATGGAAATGAGCCATTTTGATATAAAATTTTAAATTTCAAAGTGCCTAATATTTAAAATGCTTGTTAGAGATGGCCAAACATTTATGTTTCATTATGGTATCTCTATAAATAATGGCCAAATGAAGTAAAAAATAAATTTTACTCGGTATTATGTTAGTGTTGAAGAAAATGTTTTTTAACTTCATTTGACTATTATTTGAATGGCTTAGTATGGTGAAAGCTCAATTTTTTGTCATTCCCAACATGCATGCCAAAATTAGCCGATTTGAAAATTTTCAATTTTCGTGTCAAAACGGACGATTTCCAAAGGGGTTAACCTATGGAAATGGGCCACTTTGACATAAACATTTAAAAATTATCAACTTTTCTAATATTTCACATGAATGTATGAGATGGCAAAAAAAACATGTTTCATTATATTAACTCTATAAATAATGGTAAAATGAAGTTAAAAATGAATTTTATTTGGTGTTATGCTAATGTTGAATAAAATATTTTTTTGAACATCATTTGACTATTATTTGAAGGGGTTAACATGGTGAAACCTCGATTTTTAGCCATTCCCAACATGCATACCAAATATTAGCACATTTGAAACTTTTTAATTTTCATGTGAAAATGGTCGATTTCCAAAGGGATTAACCTATGGAAATGGGTCATTTTAACATAACATTTTCAAAATTTTGAAATTGGCTAATATTTGAAATTAATGTCTGAGATGGTTTAAAAACCTTGTTTCATTATGGTACCTATATAAATAATGGTCAAATGAAGTTAAAAATAAATTTTACTCGGTGTTATGTTAGCGTTGAACAAAATATTATTTTTACTTTTCACTTTTATTTGAAGGACATAATATGGTGAAATCTCGATTTTTGTCATTCCCAACATGTATGCAAAATATTAGCCGATTTGAAAATTGTCAATTTTCGTGTCAAAACGGTCGATTTCCAATGGGGTTAACCTATGGAAATGGGCCATTTTGACATAAACTTTTCAAAAATTTCAAATTGGCTAATATTTGACATGAATGTCTAAGATGGCAAAAAATCATGTTTCATTATGTTAACTCTATAAATAGTGGTAAAATGAAGTTAAAAAAGAAATTTACTCGGTAATATGCTAATGTTGAATAAAATATTTTTTGAACTTTATTTGACTATTATTTGAAGGGTTTAACATGGTGAAACCTCGATTTTTAGCCAGTCTCAACATGCATACCAAATATTAGCCCATTTGAAAGTTTTTAATTTTCATGTCAAAATGGTTGATTTCCAAAGGGGTTAACCTATGGAAATGAGCTATTTTGACATAAAATTTTCAAAAATTTCAAATTGGCTAATATTTGACATTAATGTCTGAGATGGCTAAAAAAGATTGCTTTATAATGGTACCTCTATAAATAATGGTAAAATGAAGTTAAAAATAAATTTTACTCTGTGTTATGTTATTGTTAAACAAAATCTTATTTTTACTTCATTCACAATTATTTGAAGGGCTTAATATGGTGAAATCTCAATTTTTTGTTATTCCCAACATGGATACCAAATATTAGCCCCTTTGAAAATTTTCAATTTTCATGTCAAAATGGTCGATTTCCAAAGAGGTTAACCTATGAAAATGAGCCATTTTGACATGAAAATTTTAAAATTTCAAATCGCGTGATATTTAAAATGCTTGTTAGAGATGGCAAAAAAATTATGTTTCATTATGGTATCTCTATAAATAATGGTCAAATGAAGTAAAAAATAAATTTTACTCGGTATTATGTTAGTCTTTGAAGAAAATGTTTTTTTAACTTCAGTTCACTATTATTTGAATGGCTTAATATGGTGAAAGCTCAATTTTTTGTCATTCCCAACATGCATGCCAAATATTAGCCCATTTAAAAATTTGAAAATTTTCGTGTCAAAACCGTCAATTTCCAAAGGGGTTAACCTTTGAAAATGGGTCATTTTTACATAAACTTTTCAATATTTTCAAATGGGCTAATATTTAACATGAATATCTGAGATGGAAAAAAAATCATGTTTCATTATGTTATCTCTATAAAGAATGGTAAAATGAAGTTAAAATGAATTTTACTCGGTGTTATGCTAGTATTGAATAAAATATTTTATTGAACTTCAATTGACTATTATTTGAAGGGGTTAACATGGTAAAACCTCGATTTTTAACCATTCCCAACATGCATACCAAATATTAGCCCATTTAAATTTTTTTAATTTTCACGTCAAAATGGTCGATTTCCAAAGGGGTTAACCTATGGAAATGGGCCATTTTGACATGAAATTTTCAAAATTTTCAAATTGGTTAATATTTGACTATAATGTCTTAGATGGCTAAAAAACCTTGTTTCATTATGGTACCTCTATAAATAATGGTCAAATAAAGTTAAAAATAAATTTACTCGGTGTTATGTTAGTGTTTTACAAAATATTATTATTTCTTCATTTCACTATTATTTGAAGGGCTTAATATGGTGAAACCTCGATTTTTTGTCATTCCCAACATGCATGCCAAATATTAGCTCATTTGAAAAATTTCATGTCAAAATGGTCGATTTCCAAGCGGTTAACCTATGAAAATGAGCCATTTTGACATGAAAATTTCAAAATTTCAAATCGTTTAATATTTGACATGCTTGTTAGAGATGGCTAAAAAATTATGTTTCATTATGATACCTCTATAAATAATGGTCAAATAAAGTTAAAAATAAATTTTACTCGGTGTTATGTTAGTGTTGAAAAAAATATTTTTTTAACATCATTTGACTATTATTTGAATGGCTTATATGGTGAAAGCTCAATTTTTTGTCATTCCCAACACACATGCCAATTTGAACTTCATTTAAGTATTATTTGAAGGGTTTAACATGGTTACACCTCGATTTTTAGCTATTCCCAACATGCATGCCAAATATTAGCCCATTTGAAAAAATTTAAATTTCATGTCGAAATTATCGATTTCCAAAGGGGTTAACCTATGGAAATGGGCCATTTTGACATAAAATTTTAAACATTTTCAAAATTTCTAATATATGATATTAATGTCTTATATGGCTAAAAACCCTTATTTCATTATGGTACCTCTATAAATAATGGTCAAATGAAGTTAAAAATAAATGTTAATTGGTGTTATATTCGTGTTGACCAAATACGTTTTTAAGATCATTTGACTATTATTTAAAGGGGTTAATATGGTGAAACCATAATTTGTGGTCATTCCCAACATGCATGACAAATATTAGCCTATTTGAAAATTTTTAATTTTCATATCAAGATTGTCGATTTTCAAGGGGGTTAACTTATGGAAATGAGCAATTTTGATATAAAATTTTAAATTTTTTCAAGTTAGCTCATATTACCCATGCTTGTCAGAGTCGACTAAGACATCATGTTTCATTATGGTTCCTATATAAATGATGGTCAAATGAAGTTAAAAATAAATTTTACTCAGTATTATATTAATGTTGAATAAAATATTTTTTAATTTCATTTAACTATTATTTGACAGTGTTAATATATTGAAACCTTAATTTTTGGTCATCCCCAACATGCATGCCAAATATTAACCCATTTGAAAATTTTCAAATTTCATGTCGAAATTATCAATTTCCAAAGGGGTTAACCTATGGAAACGGGCCATTTTGACATAAAATTTTAAACATTTTCAAAATTGGTAATATTTGACATTAACTTCTTATATGGCTAAAAAACGTTATTTCAGTATGGTACCTCTATAAACAATGGTCAACTTAAGTTAAAAATAAATTTTACTCGATGTTATGTTAGAGTTGAATAAAATATTTGTTTAACTTCATTTGAGTATTATTTAAAAGGAATAAAATGGTGAAAACTCTATTATTGGTCATTCCCATGCCAAATATTAGCCCATTTGAAAATTTGAAAATTTTCATTTCAAAATGGTCGATTTTCAAAGGGATTAACTTATTAAAATGGGCTATTTTCACAGAAAATTTTCAAATTTTTCAAATTGGCTAATATTTTATATGTTTGTCTCAGATGGCTAAGAAATCATGTTTCTTTATAAATAATGGTCAAATGAAGTTAATAATGAATGTTACTCGGTGTTATATTCGTTTTGACCAAATACGTTTTTAAGATCATTTGACTATTATTTTAAGGGGTTAATATGGTGAAACCACAATTTGTGGTTATTCCCAACATGCATGACAATTATTAGCCTATTTGAAAATTTGAAAATTTTCATGTCAAAATTGTCGATTTTCAAAGGGGTTAACCTATGGAAATGAGCCATTTTGATATAAAATTTTAAAATGAGCCAGTTTGACATGAAAATTGAAAATTTATAAATTGACTAATATTTGACATGCATGTTGGGAATGGCTAAAAATTAAGGTTTCATCATGTTTAACCCTTCAAATAATAGGCAAATGAAATTAAAAAAATATTTTTAAGGGTTTTGATTGTTGTTTTTAGTGAAGATGTATGTGTTTTTTATTACAAAAATATTTACTTAAATTTCTTGCAGTTTCCCACAATATGCATACAAAAAATAAACCAATTTGAAAATTTTCAATACTCACTTCTTTCACAAGCAAAAATTTCTCTCTAACTAGTTCTCTCTTCCTCACCAATTTTCATAAAAATTACTTATATCATATCCCTCTAGCAAAGCGTAGACTATTTCTAGTATACATAAATGCACGGAATTATTTATTAGGGTTATTGCATTTTTAATGAATGGAATGAAATGAAATGATTAGAGATATTGTTATTTTACATAAAGCTTGCTTGTTATTTAACCTTTCATCTTCTCTCTCCAACCATTCCTGAGATCATCTCTTCATTGTCACTACTGCTTTATATCTTTGCCCCTTCAGTCTTCTTCTTTCTTCTTCATTTTCATTCCCTTGGGATCTCATCTTCGAGCTTCTCTATGCTCTTTTTGTCTACTTCTTCCTTTTGTTTTCGACATTGCAGTGGGTTGGAGTTTGCTTGAAGGATCTCAAAAACCCTAGTTTTCGATCGTCATCGACTGTATGCTGCTTACTTCCTTTCATTATGTATGCCTCTGTTTCGATCCCATATTCCGATATGTTGGCTTAGGGCCGCACATCGAGCTCTTCATAAACCATGCCATTCAAGGTTTCAGTGATGATTAAGTATTAGGTTTCTGGGTTTTACTATTTTCTCAGGTTCGTTTATTGCATAGACCTAATATGGAAGATGTTGCTCATATGTATATGTCTTTGTTCTATTTGATATGCGTAGACCATACTCGATCTTCGTATAGTCCAGCTTGGTTCGATCCGGTTTGATTGATCTCTTTTTGGCGATGAATTAGTTGTCTTGCTAGCTGGTTAAGTCCGACATGTAAGAGAATTCCATTATTAACTCTCTCCAACAATTCAAGATATTGGGATGAAATGGTTATTGACATGGCATCCGAGCACTTAGACTAAATGGTTATGTGTTTGAATCTCCACGACCCTCAATATTAACAGTTAAATTAAGAACAAGGTATAGTGAATTTCAAGCCCGTAAGCTAACTTTTGTTTGTGGGTAATGGTATAGTTTCTGGAGTTTCTAGGGCTTCTTCTTTGTCTTTGTTATTGGAACTCAAGTTTGCATAGTATGATTCCAAGTTTGCTAAGTCGATCAGCTGCTAATTGTTTTGTGCATTGTTCGTCGTAAGTCGTGTTGCCTTGCGTTGGAAGTTACCGCATCTTATGCTCTTGATTGATGACCATCCAATTCCTCCCATATATTTGTATATATTCTTCAGAATGTGTGTTTGATACGAATGCGTTGCTTCATCATTTGATATGCAGAAGTTCATCAGTTACTGAAGGCTTGAAATAATGGATTCATCGTCCAAGGTTCCCCCGGGCTTCAGGTTCCATCCGACCGATGAAGAACTCGTCGATTACTATCTCCGGAAAAAAATTGCTTCCAAACGGATAGATTTGGATGTCATTAAAGAAGTAGATTTGTACAAGATTGAGCCTTGGGATCTTCAAGGTACTCCAAAGTTGCTCCATTATAGCTTAGCTAATCCTGATTGCATTTGGAAACACAAACAATACATCAGTTACTCAATATGAACAAGTTTAAATCTTTAATTGTTTTTTCGTTTTGATTTTCGCGACAGAATTGTGCAAGATTGGAACGGATGATCAGAGCGAGTGGTACTTCTTCAGCCACAAGGACAAGAAATATCCAACCGGAACTCGTACAAACCGAGCAACAAAATCCGGGTTTTGGAAAGCCACCGGAAGAGACAAGTCTATATATTGTAGGCAAAGCTTGGTTGGGATGAGAAAGACATTGGTCTTCTATAAAGGAAGAGCTCCAAACGGTCAAAAATCAGATTGGATCATGCACGAATATCGACTCGAAACTAATGAAAATGGAGCCCCTCAGGCAAGCAAAAATAGTCACCTACATTGTTCATAGAATGTCAAAAAAAATTCCCCATTTTATGATCGCTGGTTTATTGAAATTCAATTAATCATATGAAGATTTTTAAATCAACATAACTCTGATACTACTATTGAAATACAAATCATTTTCATTTTCAACAAACTTATAGATTATCCTACCAAAAAGTTTCCATTTTTATTTTCATTTTCACATTTGGATGCAGGAAGAAGGATGGGTGGTTTGTAGGGTGTTCAAGAAGAAGCTACCTACTACAATGAGGAGACTTGGAGATCAATATGACTCCCCCATTACTTGGTACAATGATCAAGCTTCTCTAGTACTCCAAGAACTCGACTCTCCAAGCGCGATCTCTCATCATCACCCTTATCCTTCGCTACCACCGTCTCGCCTACTTCTTCAGCAACAACAACAAGATTACTTGCACTGCAAGCAAGAACTTGATCAGTTACAGCACAATCATGTGCATCGTCGCCCTGAGCCTAGCTTCCTCCAGCTTCCCCAGCTCGAAAGCCCCACAGTCCCGACCAGTACTGCAAATGGCAACACCTCATATTCATCGATGGTTCCTAGTTACAATCCATGCGAACACAACTTGAGTAGTACTCCTCATGCTAGCACATTGAACGAGACCACCACGGATTGGAGAGTAATGGACAAGTTTGTTGCATCTCAGCTGATCATGAGTCATGAGTTAGTAATTGCTAGTGGTTCCCATGATGAAATGAATAGCAACAACTTCTCATCAACCACTACCTCTTCATCCTCCTTCGACGATCAGCATCAAGTTGTGCAAGAGTGTGCCTCAATGTTGACTTTCCGCCACGAGATTGATCTGTGGAAGTAGTATATGATGATGACTAGCTACGTATGGAAACCAAGGGTTACATATATCATATTGTAGTATATATACATACACGTTGTGTACTAAAACAGTCGATGGATGAATATTAAAAGAAGCGAGTCTCGTATCCTATGCAAGTGAACAGGAATGATAAGCCAGTACCTTGCCGAAAGAGTGAGTAACCAGGCCAGCCAATTCATTCACTGAATAAGAATGAATGAATATTCTTGTGTAGCTAGGTAGTCGGTAGAGAAACGTAACACATGCATGCAAGTGAACATGAATGATAAGGCATATATACGTACCTATATATCCTAGAGTTGCAAATGAGGATAGATGAGTATATATACTGTGTCGATACAAGGAAACTGCAGACGATATATAGTTGTTGATGAAGAAGAAGAAGAAGAAGAAGAAGAAGAAGAAGAAGAAGAAGAAGAAGAAGAAGAAGAAGAAGAGGAGAGAGATTTGTGTGGCTGGATACAATCTCACTATACAGAGATATATATAAATCTGCTCTGTCCCCACAAAAACTTAAAGAAATCATTTTTGTAACAAAATGAGACATGATCAATACAATGTATGTTGTGTTGCTGTTGTCGCATGTTGAGATGATATCATTGAGCTATAGGTTCAGCTTGCTGAATTGGGTTGAATGTCAACAAACAAAAAGAAGACATAATTATGATCAGTAGGGGCGTGCTGTTTACCCATCATGTATCACCCGGTGGGAAACCCTCCGCTACCGGGCGTTTTCTCTCAGGGTGTCCGTGATAATTGACAAGAAATAACGACAAGAATATGTTATAAGGTTTACGTGATTGTTTATCTGAATATCGATAATTTATGGGAAAATTAGAAGAGAGTTTATTATTAAAATGGTTAGAGAATACAAAAGTTAAGAGATTATGAGTTGCCTGCAACATATATGTCGAGAACACTCATAATCTCGGTTTGGGGCCGAATACACAAATAACCGTGACCCATGTGAGCCAATTATTAACGAACTGGTTAAAAGGCCATGTGAGCAACTATGATTGTATATGTCTGAGATGTGGTAACTGAGCCACTCATATCCACACATCCCGCAGGCCATGTCCTCTGACATGTAAACAACATTATTATTTTGTGATGAAAACTAATTAAGTCAGTATAAAACTTCGACATAAACTTCTATTTTTAAAATTTTACATATGATTTTAATTTTAATTATCACTTTCGAATTAGAAGAACTTGGATAGTGGTCTAAGTTTCCCACCTCAATTCCGCCATTGAAAAATGCTTGATATGGCAAATAATAATTGTTACATCTTCACTAACAACAACAATCAAAACCCTTTAAAATATATTTTTTTACTTCATTTGACTATTATTTAAAATTCTTAAGATGGTTAAACTTCAATGTTTGACCATTTCCAATATTCATGTCAAATATTAGTCAATTTTGAAAATTTTTAATTTTCATGTCAAAATTAGTCAATTTCGTGTGTTTACTATGGAAATATGACCATTTTCACATAAAAAATTTAAAATTTTCAAATTGACTAATATTTAACATGCGTATTGAAAATGGCTAAAAAATCAAGTTTCATTATGGTAACCCTTTAAATAATGGTCAAATTAAATTAAAAATTAATTTATTTGGTGCAATGCTAGATAAAAAATTTTAAAATGGCTTACTTTTTACATATGATAGAAAACAATTTTAAGTCCAAGCTAAAAAATTTAATCGCAAGCATACGAGGGAGGTGATGAGGTGATGGTGGAAATGAATATTGTTGAATTAGGCATGCTTGAGAATGATAAGGTTTGAGGGAACATTCCCAGATTCCATACCATTGAGTGGCAGTGGCAACCATATCTAAAAGGGAGACTATGCTTAATTGGTAGAGTTGTGTGTTGGTGGAAGTGTGATAATAATTTATAGTTATTGGATTCGAATCCAGAATAGACATATATGATATTTATTTACTTTTATTTTATTCTTTCCAACCCGTCCAACAATTTGGATTACTTGTTCAAAGATTAGCCTCAAACTAGAAACCAAAATCTGTGGTTGGCCAAGGGATTGAGAGAGGGAATTGAGATATGAACAATGCATAGATACACTGAACAGAGATATGGAATATTAGTTGTTCGTGAGAGAATGGGAAGGATGAATAGAATAGATACAGTGATTACATGAAGTGGAAAAGAATTGACAGTTCCCAGGAAAAAATTTAATAACGTTACTAACACCCACCACTACAATTACACAGGACATTAATGCACGCTCAGGCAAACCACACCAGGAAGAAAATGCGTAAACCCAGCAGTACAAGACTCTGGAACAATCAGTTGAAGATGGAGATTGCAGCAGAAACCAAATAAAGCAGTGTAATCACTATGTTCAAGTTGCCGCCGTTGAAAATTGACGGTGCGGATGAGATCTGCTGTGGCCTGCAATTTGTGGAAATAATAAAGAGCTTATAGTTGCAGCTAAAGCAAGAACTTGTTCACATATATCAGAATACATACTTCTGCATTTTAGCAAGGGCGCCACAGAAGAGAGCATTGTCTGGGATGGGCAGCTCTGTCTTGTTTGTTTCCTCAGGATTCACAACTCTCACGTATGTTTCTTGTCCCAGGTACCATGAGTCCAGATTTTCTGTTCTCAGGTTCCATACTCCGACATTGTCGAGTGATACCAGAATCGCTGTCCATGCTCCGGGATACACCTATCACCGAAATGCATAATAAGAAGATAAATGGACAGTCTTCAAAATTCCAATGACCATAGTCTTAGATAAGTGCAAGTTTGAGTAACAAACATACTTGAACAGTTGTACGGGCAATGCCATCCCACTTGTTATATGTGCCCCTGCTGGTCTCAGACCATTCTCCATAGTCCATCCTGGTATAGACAGAAAGGAAACCAAAGTATTCATTGAGTAACTTGGGATGAACCCCGATCCAAATGAGTATACAACCAACCTTATAGAGCTTGTAACCTAATCCATAATGCCAATGTAGTCTTACCCAACAACAAAAACTGCATATCCACTCAGGTGATAGCTCTGCACCTTGGTTTCATTGTTCTGAAGAATGACTTCCATGAATCCTCTGTATGTCCCATTGATGATTGATGTCTCCAACTTTGGTGGACCGGTGAGAGGTTTGTTAGGGAAGTCAAGTTTATAAACTCCCTTCACTTTGAACTGATCTGCAAGCCTGATTGGGGTAGCCGGATTGATGAATGATATCCCACTAAGGGTGGTTCTTTGCTTCCCATTAATCGTCACCGGAGGCTTGTTTCTCAGCACGTAAAGGTCAGTCACGTTGATCGTCCCATATCTGAAAGAACCCTGTGGGTTTGGACGTGCTCCACTTGCAGATACATTCCATCTGCACCAAGAATTATCATTTCTTGTAACTATCAAAATTGCTACTCTTTCATGTATCATAAAATTGGATCTTAAAGAGTTTAGACCGCTCACCTGATAGATCTTGCTTGGTTCATTGAAAAAGTCTTGTCAAATTCATCTTGAGGTCCAGCCGGTAAGGGACCACTTGCCTTCCCCTTGGAATTGGTGTAACTCAAGATGGCAACTCCAGTCACCCTTTTCCATGTCGTGTCGTTCACCATTCTAGCACTAGCCACAATGTAGTAATCACTGCTTGCGTTCTGATCCATGGTGATCAGGAAAGAATAGGATTGTCCTACATGTATATCTAAACTAGTATAGTTCTGCTGCACTGTATATGACCCCTCTGACTCTGCTAACAGCAAATTATGGTTCTGGATCCTGAAATTCAAGCTTGTCGACACTCCGACATTGTGCACTCTCACTCGGTAAGTTTTCCCTGTGCCCCGAAACGAAAACCGAAACAGGTTCAGGTCAAATAAGGGAGTTCCTTGTTCAACTGTTATTAGATTTAGCATTACCAAAATGCCATGCTGAAAAACAAAAAATATAAGGGCTTCTTTTCACCTGGCTCAACAGTTATAGTTTCATAGTCAATGCCGTCAGGAACATAAGTAGTGTTATATTGGTAAGGCCCTTTGCCATTGATGAGAACTCCATCTGGCATCCCCAATTCTCTCCCTGCATCTAGGGCTCTCCTCAAAGCCTGGAAATCCAAACAAATGTATCGTCATGTCGAAATTCAGCAAACCATAACCCCGGATCAAGGCCTGGTTTGGCAATAGGAATCAAACCCAAAACTCTTTCAACTAGTACGAAGACTAACCGTGTGATTCCGCTTGTACCAATCACCAATCAAAATGACAATGTCCCCATCAGGCTTATTAAAAGGAATTGGAATGATGTCCCTATTGTTGATAATGAAGCTGCCAAATCCACCAGAAGATCTCTGCATGTTGAGAGAAGGGAAGTAGAAGAAACTCCCAACTTGGTCCTTAACCTGAAACTGGTAGGTCCAGTTCCACTTAGGAGGGATTGGACAGTTTGTGCCAGGAAGTCCATCCTGCCATGAGCTTCTCCTTTGCTGGATTCCAGACCTATTGACACAATTCAAAAAGGATTCAGTTTTCATGTGCTCTAATTTCATGCAAAGGGCAAAAAAGGGGAATGAAGAATTCTACCAATGCATAAGGAGATGTTCGTCCAGTTTGTTCCTGACATTGACAACAACGTTGTTGTTAGTGGTCACGTTTATTGTCGGGCCAGGGAACTTGCCGTTAATGGCAATTACCTGCAGAAACAAAAAAAAACCAAAAGAAAACCTTTTCTCAACATTATGATTAAGCAAAAGCTAGAACATCAGAATTGAAGCTTCAAGCGGGAATCTTTAACTAAAATTGAGCAGATCTGGAGCTAAAGATTGAAACTTTAAGCAATCTAAAGGACACCCACTTCTCCAAAAGACAATTTCAAGCAGAATCAAAGGGTAAAAAGTAGTAACACTGTAAGTACAGTAACTAACCTCCTGGGGTTCACCGAGAGGAGAAGCAGTAATGTAAGAGACCTCAAAATCATAGAAAGCAAAGGGATCCGCAGCTGAGCATAACCCAATGTGGATAAGGAACACAAAGAAGGAAAGCTTACACAGAGCCATTGTATCTATCTCTCTCGCTATGAACAGGTAGCAAAAACAAAGGGAATCTAGAACAGAGCTCGACCCAATTGTTGTTGTTCAACAGTTGTTACATAATAGGACAGGGAAAGAGAAGAAGGAAGAGAAGCAGCTAGAAAGTCTGGAGAGGAACGGCTAGTTGGAAATTGGGGTTTAGCAGAGAAATGGATGAGAGAGCGTGCGTTCAAAAAAAGGAGAAGAAAGTGTCAGTGATGGTGGGCGTGTATGTATGGGGGAAGAGACGCGGATATTGGGTTTTGTCGGTCACTGGTAATCACTGACGGTATACAGCCATTGGCCAGTTCACTCCTCATAATCATACGCTTTGAAAATGAAAATTAAACCCATATACAGAGCACCATTCAAATTGGAAATTTACAATGAGATCCTTGCTTGTGGGGAAACTAATGATTTGCTCCCTGTTAATTTAGTGTACAGATGTTGTATAAAATAGTGTAAATCTGAAATTTTGTATATTAAGAAGATAGAAGTTTTGTGTCACCTCGGGTTTTCTTATATTGGGTTTGTTTCGCTTAACATGGTCTAATATAGATATGTTGGCTTATCTGTTTGGCGTCTTTTTGGAGGTTTGATAAGTGAATATTGAGGAGACGTGAAGCTGGTGCTTTACAGGCTACTATGTCAAAGCAATCGATAGGTGGCAGGTGGCGGGTGTAGTCATAGTAGAAGTATTTGATTTTATGACAACTTGTCATCTATCTTACATATGCGGGTATTATAGCTGCTCATTCAGTGACGAGATAAGTTTTTTTATACCGCATGGGTCGTGGCTTCGGTCGATTCTGACGTAGGCCGTTAGAAAAAGCCTTTGGATGATGTCTCGACACTATGGTGGTCGTCATAATAGAGAAGTATAATGCCATGAGAAGTTCTATTAATTGTGAAACCCAACTTTTTTAAAAGTCAAGATTGAGATTGTTGAAAGAACACAATCTTAACTTTTCTCATTCAATGTTTGTAATGTTTAGAACAATATAGGGCAAAGTTGAGACATTTAATGGGAGGGTTAATTGGTATTGTTAATTTGACCATTGTCAGCTCTCAATTTCTCGGAGAAATAGGGGAGGGATAGAATCCAATTAAATTCCTTCCAAGTGGTGTCAGCCAATTTAAAGTTTTTTATATTTCATTTTTGTATTATCAATCATGCATTTATGTTCGCATGTTCAAATTGTTCGGCTATACCTCATAAAAATAATAAAGGTTCCTCGTTTCTATCCCTCCTCACGAAATTCGTCGAACAAAACGGTTTGGACCTCAAAAGGGTCTAATAGGAACGCGTTATATTGCCAAACTCCAGACGATCATCGTCCAACGCACTACTAACAGCCTGTGCCATTACCTGCGCATCTACTTCGACGTCCACTCACTCTAGGCCTTGCTTCACACATCATCATCACACTCTTTTATCGCTCGCCTCCTGCCTTCACCGTAGTCTTGTACCTCACCAACTCCCCGACCGCACCTCGAACGCACAGCCCGATTCCTATTTCCTCATGGATATACAACATATTGAAGACGAAGCAAACAAGTAGTTTTGTACACGCGACCGAAGCAAGAAAATAAATATAAAATTATAAGAACATTGATAGAAGAAATGTTGTCCCACTCGATTAAGGAATTTCAGGAAATAGCAATCTGATTATTAATATGATAAATACAGGAGAATAATATTCCTTAACAGCTATCTGTTCCATGAGTAACGAACTCTGAGCTGCTAGCTGTTGGATTCCATTTCCATTCTGCACACTCTACAGTTTACGTAGGGGACAAAGTGTTATTCCTACAGTTTGAAAGATACAGCCTTTCCCACTTAATCGGTTGCCGGTTGGAAAGGCCATAGCCAGCCTGTGCTTTTCTAAAGATCCATGAATTAATGTTGTAGGTTCCACTCTTCATCTGTTTTTGGTTTCTAATTGTTGATCATGGTGGCCTCACAAGAAAAGTGAAATGAAAAGAGTTGTTTACTTTGATGCTCAAACTCACAAAAAAGTATTGACAAGAAACTTGGTTTCTATTAACGAGGGTGTGATATAGTATTGAAGTTTTAGATTTGAAAGTAGGTTGAGCAGTAAAATTGAGAATATACGTGTATTTGTCACTAGTTGGATAGGTTAATTGTTGGATGGAATATGTGTGTGATATTGCATGGGCTGACATGGACATAAATGCTATGTTGTCAAGTTCATATATCAACTAAATATCGGTATGACCATATTGTTACAATTGTAACACGTTATCGAGTTTGTAAGTTTTTTTAAAAAAGTGATATTGTGATAATCAATAGGTTGGGAAGAGTATGAGATCATGTACATTTTTAATTTTTTAGTAATTGCTAAGTGATGTGGAGGGTGATATGGTACCTCTATTAGCAATTGTTAAGGATATAATGATGATCGCTAATTAGCAAGATTGCTGAATTAGCAATTTTATTAGCGACATCATATAGGATATAAACCAATTTTTTAAGAAAGTTTTTTTATGTTAGCCGTGAGACATAAGCATATTGAAACATTTTCCTAAACATAAGAAATTATTAAAGAATTTTAGGGATGTAAGTGATTAAAAATTATTAGAAGAGTCAATTGCTAAAATTAGTGATATGAAAATTAAAAATTGCTAAATAATTTATAGAATTCACATAATCTGATGTGTTGTTAAGTTTCTCTCACGCTTAGAATAAATCGCTTTATTATTGGTGTGTGATCACTTTAAGCGCCGTAATTAGTAATCATTATCAATCATTTATGTTCCCACCCTGCTATTTTCTTCTTTTGTTCAGAACGAGGTAAATCCATGGTTTGGTCTGAGATAATGGATAATCATTCTACCTTTCACCTTTGCCTTTAATTCAGTAGATTTCAGAATCATAAGCACTAAACTCGATAGATGGCGTTGAATTTGGAAGTCAATAGCTTAGTTATATCATTATAAGTTGTGTAACATTTGTCCATAATTTGATACTGTGTAGTACCCAACCTGTGACGTTGGTGTCACTCAGCTTGATTCTGCAGATTAAGCCACCAAACTGCGACGACGTATGCTCGGAAGCAATGGATGAACAAACCACCCCAAATGACTAATTCCATTATGATGGCAACTGGGGATCAATGATGACCAATCCCAAACCTTTCACATTTCTCTCATTGATTAATTAATTACAACAACATCCCTTTCAGAGCCGCCCGCTGCCAAAAATAGTAAAACAAAAACTAACAACCAAACCATCTACAGGTTTGGGTATGGCCGGATGAATGCAGAGTTCATCTGCCAAACCTTAAGAGAGGCAGTCACTCCAGCCCCCGTCGCATTATTGAACAAGAACAGCCTAGCAGCTCCGTATATCGCCTTCGTCGGGTAAACTCTTGAAGTAATCACTGACCTTCCACCTTGTGCAAAACTCTCTATGATTGAATGATCCACCAACATCCTAACCTTGAACTTCTCCCCTTCTAGCACCGGCACGTAGCTCCCGTACAGCTTCTTGTTCACATCGTTCGCTAACGACGACCTGCGAAACGAACATTAATATTTAGCACCAACATTCAAGATTACCAGATGATGCAAATGTTGAATGATGTTTGTTTGGTACCTAGACTGGTCAGTGCAGAATGAGGTCCTCAAAGTTCCATTCTTTCCTTTCACCACATAGAAATACACAGGGGTTTGTTCACTAAGAGTGTCCTCGGACAGAACCAGTAGTCCAAACGGTCCCAATGCTCCGCGTTGAGCTGCACCTTTGCTACACTTGTATTCCTCGTCCGACTCGACTGCCTTCTCTACCGCTTCTTTGTCTAGCTCGAATTCCGCCACTACATCTAACTGTGTTGCAGATTCAACTTCAATAGGCACAACTGATCCAGGCTTTGCTACAACGTTTTTAAACTCCTGACTTCTCAATCTCAATTTCTCAGCCTCTTCCACCGGCCATTGCAATAGATTGCTTCCCGTCTTTGTATCAAGAACAACCGTCCTTGGAATCCCCTGCATATTTACACCACCATGAACAATTGAATACCGTATCCTGCAAATCCAATAAAGTTCATAACTTTAAGATGAAATAGAACTAAATACAAACCTGCAGGGAAGCCCATCCTTTCCTAACATCAGCAGCTTCACTATCAGACTCACCAATCCAACCCCAAAGCACTCTCCTCTGCTTGCTCTGATCGTAAAACGTCTTGGAAGCGTAGAAGATGCCGTAATCATACCTAATTCCAATCCCAACGTCAATCTCCGGGTTATCGGGTACCCACTTAGCATTCACCTCATCGTAACTCCCAATCGCGTAGTAATCATGCCTATCATCATCCAAACTCGTCTTCATCACATGCTTAACCCCAGCACCGTTCGCCGACGTGTCCATCCCGTTCCGCCCATCAACCGCCACCGGATAAAAGTCAACGCACTCCCACATTCCGGTCCCGGGAACGCCGTGGAGGATCCCATCTTTCAGATCGAAGTTGATGAAATCATCGGTGTCGTAAACCAAAGCGATTCCGGTTTTGTTGACCTTCGACCCGATCGTGATCCTCCACTTCCCTTCTGGTGTCCGCCACGCCGTCGTCGGGTCGCGGAAGTCCTTGAAGTGGATACCTTGAGGAGGGAAGAGGACCGGGTTGCCCGGGTACTTGACCCAGTTGAGTAGGAGCGGGTCGTTGTGGTCGGCTGGGTAGGCTAGGTTCTGAACCTGGACCGATTCGTTTGTCGAACCGGTGTAGAGCATGACAAGGTTGCCGTTGGGGAGTATTGTTGCCGATCCGGTCCAGACGCCATTGACGTCGTACCATTGGTCGGCGACCATGGCTAATGGAAGGTGGAGCCAATGGATTAGGTCCCGTGATACGGCGTGGCCCCACACGATGTCCCCCCAAACGGGGGCGTTTGGGTTGTATTGGTAGAAGAAATGGTACCATCCTTTGTAGAACAATGGTCCTGTAAATCAAAATTAGAAGAATTCGTAATTATTAATTAAGAAGTGGATATTTTTTATTTACTAAATTACTGTTACTACGGATAAAGTAAGGAGGGATATATCTTTTTACCATTAGGATCTGAAGCCCGGAAAATTCCACGTCAGCGCCAGCCACCATGGTAAAAACAAACAAAATCAGTAAACAATTAAACAAAATAATCAATCATTTGAATTACGTGATTAACTTAGAGACCATTTTCGAGGAGAAGATCTAGTCCAATCGGGAAAAGCCAGCTGTCAACTACTTATTTTGAAAAGTAAAAGGAAAAAGTGGTGGGCCTGCGAGATCTTACCGTTCATCCAATTCTTCTCAGGCTGAAAGTGGAACGCCGTCCGCTGCCACGACAGCATGCTGTTGTTCCACGGGAACTCTTCCGTGACGGCGTTCTCGCCGCGGAGAAGATGATGCTCCGGCAGATTGGCCTTCTCCGACACACCTTCTGATTTCCCACGAGAAACAGCTGATCTGATTGCGTTTCCAGCTGGCTCATCCAAATCGCTTCCTCCGCCTCCGAATCTGGCGGATTTAACGAGGCCGGATTTATCGTAACCTCCTCCGGCGAGGATTAAGCAGACCACGAAAATCCCGCCGAACGCGGCGAGGAGAAGTTTCTTTCTTGATCCCGACGACGGTGCGTGATTCTTCGAGGGTTCGGCTCCGGTGACCGGAAGGAATGGCTGTTTGTTGTCCGCCATTGGAATGGGGGGGGGGAATTTTTCTTTTTTATTTTGTATTCCTTTAACTCCGGCGCCGCCGCCCAACAATGATTTGGGAGCAAGAAATCCGGATTGGAGAAATACACTCTGTGTTGTGTTTTGTTGTTGTGAAGCTTTAAAGGAGGCGCTTTTGGTTTTATATAGGCGGAAGCTGTTTTACTTTTCTGTTAATTTTTTTTATAAATGTCGGAGAGGAAAAGATAAAATAAGATTGTGGTATTTTCAACTTTTGCTTCTCTTGGTCGGTGTTGGACTGTGGATAAAATTTTGGACATTACGAGAAGAAAAATAATTAACAGCAAATTGGGGGAAGATAACTCTGAAGAATATATTATGATATATTTTTATGGTATATATTTGTAAACTTAATCTAGAAATTCATGCCTTTTTTATAGAATAGAATTTTAGTCCATCAAAATGACGAAACGTGATGAAGAAGTTCTCGCCATGTCAACAACGATATAGTGGACAATTTTATCGATATGGAAGTAACATAAATGAAATGGACTTTAAAATTAAGGAAGTGATCAAAATGAATAAAAAGCTACAAAATGCACGTTCAATGTGTCATATTAGTGTCACACTGATACATCTGGTGAGTTCATTAGATCAAAATCATACTTGTTTACATATTATATGGTTAGTTTTTTTCGAATTGGTGAAAAATATAGTTATGCACGGTATTTGTTTTGTCGATGAATAGATAACATTTGCGTGAAAAAAAAACTAAATGATAGCTTAATGAGTAGAGAACTAACTACTAAATTGTGAATGGCTTTTTTCTTAAAGAAAACAAATTAATTAGGTACCCTAAAAATACCAAAGACTGGTTTGTCTATGCTATGCAATAAGGCCAATATATCTTGTTTTCTACGAAGACTTTCTTTAAAATAAATCCTAATTCCATATTTGGAAATTCAGTAGGTGTTATTTGTTGAGAACAATTGGAAAGAAATTGGTGTTGGTAGATCATACAGTGAAACACTATTACTACGCTCATGTTTATCATATTTCGGTTCGGTTTGAGTGGAGTTGTTAGCTTAAATTGATAGTGTCGTGTACGTGTTAACAATTCAGATGTAAAATATTTAAATATAATTACACCGCACAAATAAATACATATATAATATTTAAGATATCTCGAGCATTTTTCCACTAGATGGAGCGTAAAATTTAAATCCCAAAGAATTTCAATAATTTGGAGCTTTTAGCTGCCATTGTTAAGAAAATTTAACAAGCAGGAAGGTAAAAGTTAATATTTTGAAGAAACAAAAACAGAATTATCCAGAAATTGGTAAATCCCTTCGTCAAGAGTTGGAAAGTCTAATTATGAAAAGTCATTAGGTTCCAGGGTTAATTAAATTAACCCATAGTTAATGCTGAAGGTTAATGACATTTGACCTCGTCCTTCTTAACTCCAATTAAACATCGAAAATTCAACCCTCTAATTAATCAACCCCAAAACCAAACAAAATGTAGCCACAGAATATAGGAGTCCAGCACTTGTGCTCCACATTTAATCCAAAAAAAAGCTGAGTCAGAAGTTCGAGAGTGACCGGCTGATCCTCCACGGCCACCCGTTCATTTTTTTCTCCGGCGAAGGGTGGTGTTTTTATTTATTACAAAGCCAGGTCAGCTTGCGGTGGCTAAATTTTGTCCCTACTTTAATTGAATGAATTATTTGGGAAGCTCGTCGTCGGCACTTCCATGTAATCGTGACTAGGCTCTTAATTAATATCATGATTACTAGTTTGCCTATAACTTTGGTTTCCTGGTCCAGTTGTGTTAAATGTCGCTTTCTTAATTTTCCATAATTTAAGGAAGAACCCATCTAATTAAGATTGGAGGTTAAAATGAATTTAACGTAGTTTCATATTCACACTCGAAAATGTGTCTATAACCAAACTTGATGATGGTTATGGATAATCATCTCCTTGATGAGTTATGCATTCATACTCACAATAGTGTGGTATCAGGATAATTGGAGAAAGCTACTCACAAGTAGATTAATCTGACGAGTCGATGTGTCTGTAATACAATTAAACTGTGATCCTGTGAGTTCGTAATTTGACTAACCTGATTCGTGACTCGCCCATCCAATCCGTTTGACAGTTCTACTCAAAAGTGCAATAGCAAATTTTCAAGTTTATAGTGAGTTTGAAAGTTACATTTGGCGAAATTAAACAACACACTAGAAAAGATATTTGATTTTGAAAATTTTATATAGGATTTTGTTAATTTGGAACCGAAAGATTCTAGTCGATAGTTTAGATTCGTCCACCTCTGATTCCACCATTGCATATTAGGGGATAAGGATGAAATTTGGACGGATTAGAGACTGTGTGAATTTTGATGAAGCTGTCTTTTACCTAACTAGAAAGAGAATATCCGGTAATGAAATAACATCCGATAATATTTCGCACATAATAACGTAGGAAAATAGAGAGTGTCTGAAAATGATGGACACGTTTAACGAGACAACATCCAGCAATATTTCTTACATAATAACGTAGGGGAAATAAAAAATGGGAATAAGTTTGAGACCCAATAAAAGCATAATACATTGAACGAGTAGAAAAATTGGGATATGTAAAAGAGGAATTATTATTGGGTGTTAATAGGAGAGTAGAGCTGTATGATTTCCACATGCAAAACCCAGCACAGACATCACATGATGATGCACTTGCATTGCACCTACGGCAGCTGTTATTAACGTTACTCCTAGCTAACTATTTTGGCATCTTATTCATTAATTAATGTAATTATCTGTGTCTCTGCTGGTTTATTTACTAAAATTATAGGTCCGAATGCATTCATCACATCTTAACCTTAGGTATGTGCCTGCTTTGATGGACTATCTGATTATGCTCATCAAAATGCTACTAGAATCATATAAGATATCGATTTTGATCTGCAATCTTTCAACAATTTAATGATTTGTACAAGTATAACTATATATATTAGCCGAGAAGTTTGCGATTTTATTTTCGAACAAGCTCATAAGTCATATATCTGTTTCTTCGAACCACAGTAGAGCTAACTGGGTTTACATCAAAATTCACAGGGCCTCAAATGGAGTAGTGGGTGTTGTGAAAATTTACAAAATTAATATACAATATACAAGATTTCAAGAGACTCAAGTGAACTAATATTTGAGAAAAGAATTGGCTCTTCGCAATAACTTATAAACACATACGATTGATTAATAATAAATAAAACTAAACACCTACGGTGTCGGCCACATTAACAGTATAATTAACATGGAATTAGCAGTCGCAAACTGGATACAAATACAAGCCACATGGGTCTGCGCCAAGTGTCCGACCCAAACCTACCGTCGACTTGGCAGTATGCATTTGTCATGAAGCTAGAGGCCAAAATTCAAGAGCTTTGATTGAATATTAATTATACAAAATTTGAAAATATTAATCTCAGAAGAACCCAGATGTGAAATATATAGATCGGACACATGGGCCAATATAGTCCCTGAATTAATTTATTTTTTTAAAATTTAATAAATCACCGTAGAACTAATATTAGTCGGTTGATGGAGGAGGAATAATTGAGGAGATTAGCCACAAAGTCGTAATTTGTTGGGTCGTAATTGAGGGATTAAGGGGGGCCATAGACACGTGTCTTTTTGCTTCATGTCACTAATTAGCCACATGGCGGAAGAAAGGTGGTGGAAATGTTTTTCATTCTTGTCACAAATTTAATAAATAATGTGTACTTTTCGGCTTCAATAATGAGTATAATTAAGGCACTTTTTCGGGTCATTAATGATTAGTGTTTCTGTGATTATGACCTCCACAATCGTTGTAATTCATATTCATTGTATGTGGTGTCAAAGTGTTAGCCTCATCTTATTCGATATCGATCATTGTTCTCTTATATGAATTTTTAATAATTAGTAGGTTTTATCTTTTTTTATGGATAACTTATAACGGATTATCGAGTTATATAGACAAATGATGTACGAATCAAGAGATGACATAATACGATCAAATTGTCATCACCTCTCCTTGTCAAAGTTGTCAAGAACGAATATACTTAATACTTTTTATAAGAATTTCATATAATGTTTTAGGAGAATTTGATCAATCTTCAGTTGTGATAAATGGAGGCAATAATGGGACAGTGAAGGACGTCGGAGACCCTGACAAATATTTCAAGTTTGAGGTCTATTATTGCAATTGTTTAGTGTCTATTATTGAAAAATGCATGCAATAGTTCCACTGTAACATATCGGATCAAGATCTGCCCATACTCTTCAATTATTTCCATATAAAATATTATTAATTAATTGAGACTTATACAAATTTTATGGGTTGTTTTCATCTGTGGGAATTTGATTCTACTAGTTTCTGTGAATCAATCATCCCTTTCTCGATTATCAACCAGAGATGAGATTGATGGGAAATGCTGATTTTTAATTTTCGTAATTAAGCAAGAAAATGTGACCACATAAAATGTGGTGGATTCTCAGCCATCATTACAAAGATTGCACCTTCCATCTAATAATTTATAGATTAGGGTACTAAGATAGGTTTTTTTTTCCAAAATGAACTGCACGTTTCATAGGAAACAAGATCACATAACTGCTTATTAAGGCTCTTCTGTGACCGGCGGGCAACTCTCCGTCGATTGGTACAATCGTGGGTTCGGGTTGGCTAGTCGTGACGATATCTTGACTCTCCTCCACGTTTTCTCTACAACGAGTATGAAGCATAGGTCCAAGGATTCCTAGCTCCTTCGAGAACGTAACATTATCAATTTGTTAAGAAAGGTGGTGATGTCTCCTTCGGAATTATGGTCGTTGTTTAAGAAGATAGTGGTCGTTGCTTTTACTTATAATGTTGCAGGTGGTTTGGTTTCTAGACATGGGCAAGCAGTTTTGGGGAACTCAAAACAGTTGAGAAAGACTTGAGAAATGTAGTTAGAATGGCAAAAATGAGTGTCAACGACGCAATGTTCATTGTATGTTATTTTCTTCATTAGCTATGAACATAAATATCAACCAAATTGGCTAAGTTTTAGAATTTGTGTTGGAAACGAGTAGAGTTTTTAGTTTCACTATATCAACCCTTTGAATGGTAGCCAAATGTGAAGTTAAAAAATTGAGGTTTCATCATGTTAAACCCTTCAAATAATAGCCAAATGAAGTTTAAAACATTTTTCAATATGCTAAAATAACATAAAATAAAATTTATTTTTAACTACGTATGATCCTTATTTATAGGGGTTACCATAATGAAGATTTTTTAGTCATTCCCAACATGCTTGTCAAATATTAACCGATTTAAAAAAAATCAATTTTCATGTCAAAATTGTCAATTTTCAAAGGGGTTATTTTTAACATGCTAAAATAACACAAAATAAAATTGAATTTTAACTACATTTGGTCATTATTTATAGGGGTTATCATAATGAAACTTGATTTTCTATCCATTTTCAACATGCATGTCAAATATTAGTCGATTTGAAATTTTTGAAATTTTCTTGTGAAAAATGGTCAATTTCTATAGGTTAACCCCTTTGAAAATTGAGAATTTTGACATGAAAATTAAATATTTTTAAATTGGATAATATTTGACATACATGTTGTGAATGGTTAAAAATTGAGGTTTCACCATATTAAGCCCTTCCAATAATAGCCAAATGACGTTAAAAACATTTTTCAACATGCTAAAATAATACAAAGTAAAATTAATTTTTTAACTACATTTGATCATTATTTATAGGGGTTATCATAATGAAACTTGATTTTTTATCTATTTCCAACATGCATTTCAAATATTAATCGATTTGAAATTTTTGGAATGTGCGGTGGAAATGGTTAGAAAATCAAGTTCCAATATGTTACACCCTCGTATTTTAACTAAATGAAGTAAAAAGTGTATTATTTTATGTGTTCTTACGAGTTTTTCATATGTATATTAGACATTAGCTATGTATATTAAGTTTAACTAGCTTTTTTATGTTCGATATATAAATTGATAAGGTCTTCAATTTTAGACTCGAATCATGTGGGTTTTATGTGTTTTAAGCGGTGGCCCAAATATGCCCGGCACCAGTTTCGCCACTGGTTGTAACTTTGTAAACCAGCAAAGTGTTGTTTATTTCCTTTCGTTCCCCTATATATATGCATCCATTTTTCAAAAGTGTTGGTTGTTGGATCAAGAAGAAGTGGATAAAGCCTAGACTTGGGGACAGGAAGCAGACACTGATCAAATGATTCAGTCAGATCCATCAAGAGCTAACCTAGCTAAACATGATGAAACAGTGTTTGTTCATGCAGCAAAGTTTATACCTGAAATGGATGATGAACTTGTAACTAGCAAACGCTAATCTGCCGCAACTCCTTGCTGAGTAATGGCTGATTACACATTGCGTGAAAAAAAAACCAATTTGCGGTGAGCGCGGATCACACACGCGACCTTCAAATCTCCAGTCTGACGTTCTCCCAACTAAACTATCCCCACTATATATTTTGTGTACTCACACTTCATTTCTCATAGGTTACGGAAAGCTCATCAAGTGTAAATTATTTGGTGGTGAAATGAACATGTTTAATGGCTTATTAATAGAACATCTCTGCTCAAAGAGTGTTGCACATTGCCTTAGGTTTTACACGATTGACTGAGTTCATATAATATTAGCATTCATTGTTTGGAATAATCTCTATTTTGCAAGTGGAACATGAAACATCACTATGGGTCACGAGGACAATACATACACAACAAAAATTCTTTTCTGAATAATGTGTTCATATGCGATTTATAGGAATTGTTTGTTTTTTTAGCTTCACAAGTTTCAAATTCAGCTAAAGATGGACTCGTCACAAGGTTTTAATTAGTAAAGTTCGAGTTGGGCTCAAGTATGGCCTGTTAAGGATAGTTAACATAACACCTTAGGAAAATATCACATTGGCAAAAGACGAAAGAGTTCCATAAGTAACAATCTAACCTTAATAAACAAGATGTGGTTTTGGGTGAAATGGATGAGCTCTTGTAACAATTTCAAAATTAAATGTACTTATGTGAGAGCATTATGGATAGGTCACCTTCTGCACCCAAAAGTAAATCCATGAGAGACCTAAACCCATGACATCTTGTCAAAAAATATCAAGATCTTGTCATTATGGAAGCACAATAGATTGGTCTTCAAATCTGTGAAAGGCCTACACCCATAAGTCATAACGGACAATACCTTGTCGAAAAATGTTAAGGATATTACCATTAACGCGGTAAACTTAAATAAGCTCGAGCTGGACACGAGCTAAAATCTTCTAAGTCGAACTCGCTCTAAAAATAAGGCAAATCCAAACCCATCCTTCATTAGTTAGTTTGTTCTAGTGTTTAATGACTAATGTAAGGTCAACGTGATTAATCTAAGTCCACACAATTACTGCCTTCCTTCTTATTACATGGGGTTATTTTTATTTACTTATTAATGGCCGATTAAGGCGTTAATGGTCTTAGATTTGATATCCCCGTAATTCACTGCTACCTCACATCCATAAATTTCTGGGCACCACCCTTTCGAACTACACCAACCTCCGTATAAAGAGCAAAGAACAAATTAAACAATATATTCAGACACCATGATTATTACCGCCACTACAATAACGAAGCTTCTCCCCTTCTAAATTCATCCTCCTCCCCTGTTTCACCCCACCTTTCAAGTTTGCTACATACTCCAATGGCGTCCATACCCATTTCCCTTCTTCCTCTTCTCTTCATCGTCATCCTCCTATCCCTTTCATTCAATCCGGCCATCTCCCAAGAATCATCCAAGTCCAGAAAAGAACGAGCCGGATCATCTTCAGACTCAAAACCCCATTCATCCCCGCCGCTCGACTGCACGAACCGTTGGATCCACATCCGGCGGTTACCAACAAGATTCAACATTGATCTCCTCGCCAACTGCTCCGTCTACGGCGACCTCTTCTACGACTTCTGCCCTTACCTTTCCAACCACGGCCTCGGACCCAAAACCCACAACCGATCCCACTCATGGTACCGAACCGACCCGTTCCTCCTCGAGCTGACCTTCCACCGCCGGATGCTCGAGTACCCGTGTCTGACCCGCGACCCGAATCAGGCCGACGCCGTCTATCTACCCTACTACGCGGCAACCGATTCCCTAAGGTATCTCTACGGTCCCGAGGTTAACAATAGTATGGACCACGGATTGGATCTGTTCGAGTTCTTGCAGGAGAACGAAGGGTGGATCTGGAGGAAGAATTCTGGATCGGATCATTTTCTAGTGATGGCCCGACCCGCCTGGGATTTCTCCCAGCCCCCGGATCTTGATCCGCCGGGTTGGGGGACTTCGTTCTTAGAACTTCCTGAGTTCTACAATCTGACGGCGTTGGTGGTTGAGTCGAGGTTGTGGGCTGGGCAGGAACAGGCGATTCCTTATCTGACGTCGTTTCATCCCCCCAATTTGGAGCTTTTGGATTCCTGGATTAATCGGGTTAAGGCTTCCAGGAGGACTACGTTGATGCTGTTCGCCGGCGGCGGAGGGGTGTCGGCTCAGGCCAATATACGGAGGAGCATTAGGGATGAGTGTGAGAATAGTAGTAGCGAGGCGTTCGAGAGCAATGGCGGGTGGTACTATTACTCGAAAGTATGCGACATTGTTGATTGCTCGAATGGGAAATGCGGGCATGATCCGATCTTGTACATGAGGCCGATGTTGCAGTCCACGTTCTGCTTGCAGCCTCCAGGGGATACGCCAACGAGAAGGTCGACGTTTGATGCGATAATCGCGGGATGCATACCGGTGTTCTTTGAGGATCAATCGGCGAGAATGCAGTACGGGTGGCACTTGCCAGAGGACGAGTATGGGGAGTTTGCAGTGCATATTCAGAAGGAGGATGTGGTGAATAAAGGGTTGAAGATTTTGGATGTGTTGATGGGGATTCCTAGGGCTAGAGTTAGGAGGATGAGGCAGAAAGTTGTTGAGTTGATCCCAAAGGTTGTTTACAGGAAGCATGGGAGTTCAGCTGAGCTGAGAGCTCACAAGGATGCTTTTGATATTGCAATTGATGGAGCTCTGGAGAGGATTAGGTCTAGGGTCAAACGTGAAGACTTTTCTGGTTTGATCATGAAATAATGGAAAGGTCTCTCCTTTTTTGCTTCATTGTTGTTGTAACATTACTGGTTTTTGGTTTTTGGTTTTTGGTTTTAGTAAGGTAGGAAAGTAGGGAGCTTTGTGGTTTCTGCCTCCATTGTAAGTATAACAAGTTTCAGATTTGGACAGAAAAGAATGGAACTTTTATTTTAGGATTAACAAAAATTCAATTGTTACATCAGAAAACTAACAAAACCGGATGTTACAGGGATTTTCTGCTCTACTCTTTGTCAGTCAAGACATTGGTGGTTTTGAGAAAATTAATGAAAGAAACTTCACAGATATATCATTTCAACCCCATCTGATGATTGCAGAACCCCAAGTTAGACCAGCTCCAAATCCAGCTGCTGCAATTTTATGGCCTGGCTTCACCTTGCCACATCGTACAGCTTCATCCAATGCCAAGGGAATGGAAGCTGCACTTGTGTTACCGTAATTTGCCAGATTCGATATCACCCTTTCGGATGGAAGCTTCAGGCGATCTGCAACTGAATCGATTATCCTTTTGTTCGCCTGCAAAGGTAGAAACTGCAAAGTGAGCAATCCATTCCGTGTCTCCGAAACAATTGCATTACCCAGAAAGTTATGTACCTGATGCAGTAGCAACCAATCTATGTCAGCTGCCGTAATGCCAGCCTTTTCGAGGGAGGATTCTATGGTCTCGGGCACACATTGTACAGCAAAGCGATAAACCTCTTTCCCATTCATGGTAACGTATGAATATGAGGAGCGTCTCGGAGGGAAGTCTTGAACCGATCCGTTAGAACCCAATGCATGATCCGCTTCGTTTTTCTGGATTGACGCACTTAAATGTCTGGAGCATTGGATTGTAATAAGATCACATATCTAAGAGGGTAAATATAAGACTAGCGTCATTCTGAACGAAAAATCCAGCTGACATTACCTCTGGCCGTCACCGTCACTATGCAGGTCAAAGCTAAACAAACCATCATCCTCACTGTCACATGCCTGCAGATTACAACATATGTCAAACAGGGAAAATTGGCAACCACATTAGATCGATCGTCAAAATATTGCTTCAGAAGTTTTTAAGTACCTGTACCAACACAGCACCAGCAGCATCGCCGAAGAGGATACAAGATCCTCTATCTGTCCAGTCCACATATCGCGAAATGGCATCAGCACCAATGACTAAAACATTTTTAAATCCACCTCCTGTAAAACATAGTTAGGGAGATACATTTAATTGAACCAAACCGGATGGATGGGGACGAAGAGTGGCAAAAGTAGAGCTAGAGAAGAAACATTACCCCTAATGTGACAAGAAGCAGAAATCAACCCCAAAAGGAATCCACTACATGCAGCTGTTATGTCATACGCCAAAGGATTTCCTTTGCATCCAAGCTGCTTTTGAATCTGAGGATCCAAAGAAGAGAAAGAATAAGATAAAACCCAGGTAACAGTCTGAAGAAATGTGCAGTTTCTTAAGGTTTAACTGCATCTTTTGAAATTTGATCTTCCAAATATGTTCTTAAACAAGAATGTACCTGAGGAGCACTGCCGAAAAGATCGTCTGGTGTAGATGTGCACAACAAGATCATATCCAGATCATCAGGATCAACCTTTGCCATCTCTAGTGCTTTCCTTGCTGATTCTGCTGCTAAAGAGACCAGGGTTTCTTTTCCTATAAGCAGAAACGTGCAAGAATCATGTAAAGAGCTTTCATTTGTTCAATGAAATCCAGGGAAATTTCAGTGCATGTGGAACTTCACCCATACACAAAGTGTCTCAAAAGGCGCCTCATTGATTCAGACAAAGTATGCATAACTAGTTATAGACTCTGCAAGAATCTCTCATATCTACCTATGCAAAATTGACAATCAGAGCACATACATCTTCAAGAACACACTATTCAATATCTCTGCTTTCCCTTCTAAATTCTCACACACACCGCTCTCCTTTTTCCATAAATATTCAACTGAAGCATTAAATTACCAAAATGGATTCTGAAAAACCAACCTGTAAGAACTCGTCGATTATGAATCCCCGTACGATCTGATATCCACTTATCATTAGTGTCAACCAGTTTAGCAAGATCATCATTTGATATCTGAAGTTGTGGAACCGCTGAGCCGCATCCTATAAGTTTGCAGCCTTGACTAACAAGCCTGCATAATACAAGTGTGCTCAACGGAATGAATGTAGCAGTGAATCAATTACATGGCATTACTAGCACATCACATGAATTTCAATTTCTCAATGCATATAAAATAGCACAATGCATACACAAAATGAAAATCCGCCAATATCATTTAGCATTAGCAAAGTCAGCTAATCATAAAACATGACATTATGTGCACGACTCTTTTAACTACCATACTAACCATAAAGCACACACCTTTCACCTATCTGAATTACTAACAATGTAAAGGTAGCTACAACACTCAAGATCCACCAACATCCATTCTAGAGAAATGAAGAAAAGCAGAACACTGACTGACCAGGGCATTCGAGCTCCAGAAAGGGAAGAAGTGTTCATGTCAGAACCTTGAACAGCGCTGGAGCAGAAAAAAACCCCCTTTCGGAATCCCTTAATAGAGCTAAACCCAGATCCACTGATCCCTACAGAGGGCTTTAACTTCCTTCCCAAGCCTGGAACCGAAGGACCAACGAAACTAGACACATTGGCCATTCACTGAACTCTTCAATACAGCACCGAGCAGACACCCTGATTACCTTTTAACACTATGCTGTGAAAGAAAAAAAGAGAGTCAACTGAGAAAAGGGACAACAAGAACGGCGACAAGTCTGATGGAATTGGGAAGAGATGCCATATGGGTTTGGTGAAACCCAACAGAGGGAACCCCAATTGCTATAAAGAGGGGAGGGTGAAGGTGGGTGGGGGATGATCTTTGGAAACTCCGAAGAAACCCAAAGAGAAGAGAGAATCAATAATGAATGGGTGGAGGGTGGGCGACGCTGCCTACGACCCGATTTTCAGGAATTCTCTACCGTTATGCACTCAAGTGTGGGGCAAATTTGGTTCATTGCTTACGGTGTTTGATTTTGAGAGTGACGAAATATCATATACAATTTTCCAAGATTGAAAACAATAATGTCTAGTGTGTGTTACCAATTACAAATAGGGCTTAATTTATCGTATTAGTGTGTAATTTTAAACAGTGGAATTTCCTTTTTTTGTTAGAAATATGAAATACGAGAGAAGGAATAATCATTAAATAAATATCGTTTGTGAGTTGTAACTATATTTGAACTTTATATTTTCAAATTAGAGGTGGATGGATAGTGTAATCGTCGCCGCCTGGCCCAGACAGACAGGATGGCGATAGCTCCACCATCGTCTGCCTACGCTTTTCATATCCAAACCTTTTTTTGGATTTTATACATGATTCGGAGTAGAGGGTTGTCGGATGCTTCGCTTTCCCGTTCAACTTCTGAACATTGGAGATTGAAAGTGTTTGAATTCTTCTTGGATTGAAGATGAGTGTTGTGTTGGAGTTTGTTGTATTATATAGACGAAAGGATAATTACGTAAAATTGGACTGTGAAAATTTGAAATGTAAACAAGACTAGATAGGATAAGGACTTTTATTTCTTCAAATTCATTGCCTCCATGCTAGTGCAAATGCAAAACCCCAACCCAGCCGATAGCCTTAAAACTTAAAAGCTCCGTCAGAATGATATTATTGATGATCATCATCAAGATTTCACGACATTGCTCTTCACTGGTATCAACCACAACCCACATTTTCGTCGAACCGTAACCCCGAATGCCTCCGTCACGTCCAAATCTTCAGCCTTCATCCCACCGGGGAGCTTCCAATCAAAATGATAAAGCAAGTCAGCAAGCACAAGCTTGACAACAGCGGATGCGTAGAGCATTCCAGGGCACATCCTTCTTCCCGACCCAAAAGGAATAAGCTCGAAATCCATACCCTTGTCGTCAATCGAACGGTCCAGAAACCTTTCGGGGTAGAATTTGTCAGGCTCGTCCCAGTAACGACCATCTCTCCCAATCGCCCACCCGTCGATGATGACTTTGGTGTTGGCTGGGATCACATACCCTTCGATTTCGACCGTCTCGCGGCTCTCTCTAGGGAGGAGCAAAGGCAGCGGCGGGTGTAGCCTTAAGCTTTCTTTAATTACCAAGTCTAAGTATTTCGATTCATGGATGCTTGCTTCATCCACAGTGGCTTTCCCAGAGTACACTCGTCTAACTTCTTCTTGTGCCTTCTGCAGTACTCTGTTGTCTTTCATCATTTCAGCCATTGTCCATGTAGCGTTTCCTCATGTAGCGTCGATAGATGTAATTTCAGAGTTAAAAAAAGTCTATAGATTTAAGAACATCATCATGCACTATTACCCTGATAAGTTTGCAGCTCTAGACGAGCCGAATCGAGCTGAGTTTTGTCAGCTCGAGTTCGGCTCGTTCATTGGAAATAGCACCTTTGAGTTTGTATAATCGAGCTAGAGCTCGGCTCGTCAAAATAATTGTTAGCTCGAGCTTTGCTTGAAATCGGCTCGTTTTCAATTCTTAACAATCCAAGTTAAAGTTCGAGCTCAACTCGGATAAGCTTATAAAAAGTACAAGATTCTAAAATGGACACGCCTCGTATAGTCTAAATAAGTAACTAATCGTTAGGATAACATCATTTATCATCACATTACTGTTTGTGAAATAAAATGAGGATATTTAAACCTTCAAAATGTATAAAATTGATGCACGGTCTACACTAATCGAGCCAACGAATTTTCGAGCCTTAATTGAGCCTACTCGTATCAACTTTCAAGAAGCCCATACTAGCATTGTAACTGTAATAGGCCAGGCCCTGACTAGCATACTTTTGGCCCCGTAAAATCATTCATAGTGCTTTCAAACTAAAGGCAAATATCCCCACCACGTAAGTAGCATGGCATGGATCCACCCACAGGCCACAACAGTGATTTGTTTCCTATTGCAACTTGTCAAAGTTAAAATATCCCCACCACATATTCAACACACATAAAAGTAGCTCATTGAATTTCGAGCATGACTCACAACATGAATTCTAAAGGGACCTTTCCCTACTATCACAGTTGAAAAAATTCAACTTCAATGATTATCATACGATACATTACAAAAGTACACAGATTGACAAGGTGGAACCAAGAACCCCCCCATTGGTATGTACATTAGACAAGAGTACACAATTACATGTACTCGTATAAATGTACTTACAAGCATAGAGTTACTATAGCGCATTGAGTAACTAGAAAGGTGAGAGATGGATGGATGGATGGAATGTGTTGGTTAGGAGAGCAGTAAATCAGGAAAGTTGAGTGGGGACAATGAAATCTTATGAGAAGATTCTCCTATTTCAAGTATCAACATACAAAGCTCACGCTTCCTTCCAGATTTAGGGTTCCCTAATCTACTCAAATTACTTCTCCACCCTACTTTTGGTCCGTTGTTTTGTCGGTGTTATTAGGCCTTTTCACCTGAAACATAAGTTTAAGTGATGAGGATTTTCTTCACACTTATAAGCAAAATGCAGTCGCCTCCTTTCCACTCTCCAATGTTGAATAACCTAATAAGTTTCCCTTCACACATCGATCGCTCGGTATGCATTGCCCATCTATCGACTCTAACTGAGTAGTCACTATCGGTAGGACCGGTCTGATACCACAATAAGGTGTTATTATTGGACTTCTCACCCCTAAATCTAGCTGAAATAGTGAAATAACTCAACAATAGATGAAGCATGCACCTTGGTTGGAGATGGCTAGCTAGCAGGGCTGAGTTCCGTCTAGGTCTAGTGGAGGAGTGATGAGCAATAAAGAAGGTGGGAAGCCAACCCAGCCCAGAAAGAAAGTGATGATCATTAATTCGTATGTATGCAGTGGTGTCTAATCTTTGTAGGATTGTCAGAAGATCTTGGTATTCCTTATCATGAATTGACCCAGCCTTTAAAACTTTGTTCGTTTCCCGTAAAATATTTGTTGGTACGTTGCAACCAGCCATATCCATGATTTTGTTTGTTCTTTTGTTGCTTTTGGGTTTTGGGGTTCATATATATCCACCCATTACTTCTCTGTCCTATTGATTCTCCCATATATATGAAACCAACTCTTCTTTTGTACCTAGAAATAGGGGTGGAAATTGATTTATGATTAGTGATTATAATCGTTAATTATATTATAAATTATGATTTTTGGTTAACTATCTACCATATTGTGGTGATTTTACTACACCATTGTGTGTGGACTGTGGACGAGGATTTATTATAGATTAACTAATTCAATTACCCTATTAGTTGCTTTTCATGTATCAACAATACCAACAAAACAGTTCTCCAAGTAATTTGGACATTTTTGTTGTTTTCACTGGTCTTTTATGGTCCGTTTATGGATATCGGTCGGTATATAATATCTGAAATGAATTAGACTGCATACATATTATATATTATATTGTTTTATATACGAAGACTCTTTGGACGGACACCATATTTAGTTATCGGGTAAATCTTAGGGTTGGCAGTCAGTTTAGGTGAAACCGTGATGCCATCACAAATGATATAAGAACAAAATCAAATGATACAATCACTCAACTACAACAGACTGTTTAACCATACAAGATACTCATTAACAATAGATATTTCAGGGTTTTAGATACAAGGTTAAACTGGATTGTGACCGATGAAACTCTCCAAATACCGCAAACACTCATAATGTGTTTCTACCTAGTCCACAAGTGATCTGGGAACCAAAATCCCAAAAAGAGAAAGAGGCCTGAAAACTGGCATTAAAGTCTTTGGAAAAAGAAATCATCTTTGCCGATGGGTTTTTTTTTAGTAAAGCGGTGTGTTTTGATAATTTGAAGGTTTTAGGTTTGAATTCAATACATCCTATAAAATGAACATTAATATAATATAATGTAATATTTATTATCATGTCTTCTATCATGTAGTAATCGAGAGTTTTAATCTGCTCTAACGACGAGGTGAACAGAAGGTTTATGCATGGTTTGTTATTGTTTGGGTTAAGATAGGTATAAGGTTATGGATTCTCCACCATCAACGCCAATGGTTCCCTGTGTCTTCCTATTTTGGGTTATTTGATAAGCTCTTGCCACTTTTCTCCAGTTGTCTTCCACCATCTATACGTCTAGTAATTACTTTTTGTTTCTGAATTTTTATGCACACATAGTTGTGAAAACAATTCATGAGCTTGTGAGTACAATTTGATTAAGGTATTAGGATTTCAATTCAATTACTATCGCCTGTTGAATAAATCATACAGAAGCAACTCTATATATTAAATATTTTTATATTTATAATTCTACTACATCAGTATATTTAAAAAATAGAGTCTTCTCTATGATATTTTCTTTTCAACCAATCACCTTTAAAATAATTTTTTTATTAATTTTTTAAATTCTCTCTATACTCACATCTTTCTTTTTCCTTTTAATTAGTTTTTCCTTTATAAACGTTTATAATTTACTCAGAACATATTATTACCTTCACAAATGTTGTTCGTTTTAATTTTTTACTAAAATGACATAAATCTTGATATATTTCATTTTTATAAAAAAAATCATCTAATATCAAAATCAACTATATACAAGATTTACTATCAACTATGTTCAAACCCCTTTATTTTTTACATATATATGCTTATCGGGTCTAAGTGCTAAATAATTTAACGCTTAACGTTATGATACTAGATATATATCAACTAAAGATTCTGTATTTTCATAAATTTACTATTTCTATTTTTAATGATAGGAATGTCCTATAAAAAATTATAGCTCATCAAGATCCATTTACGGACAATAAAAATACATCATGTTAGCAATACCAAGAGCAAAATTTATAAATAATATCATATATTATAAATATTTAAAAAATCAAGTGTAAGATATTAACTTTTACTATAATATGGTTTGCCCCACTAAAACTAAGTAAAGTAAAATACAATATTGCATATATGGTAACATTAAATTAGATGATTGATTATAAAAATTTATATTCCTTTAGTTTATTAAAATTTTAAAAAACTACAAATCATATGTGTTCGGTGCTTTTAATTGAACGAAGGTCTAATAATTCACAAAATCGGAACCGCAAACCTTAATTCTCACTAACCATTAAAATTACATATATATGGTACCACAAACATGTGGTACAAAAAAGTAACAATCTTGCCCATGTCTGGATTTGTGGAAAAAAAAATACCTTTCACTGATTATTTTTCCTCATACGAATCAAAATTCTGCATTTCAATCTTTTTCACAGAACAAAAATAAGAAGCAGAGCTGCTCGGCTTCACCCTTTGTTTTATTCTTCCAATATAAAAAAGTCTAACCAAACCATGCAGAGCTATTTCGATCCCAACTCTGAGAGAGAAAGCCAAACCCCACTTCTCTATATGTCCTCACTGTGATTATCTCCTCCTCTGCCCCCAATCGGCCCTTTATTCCATCTTGCTCATATTACTAGCTATAAGGACTAAGGAGGAAGGAAGATACAATGTCCGCTGAAGGAGAAGATCCTCGTGCCAAAGGAATCAAAACCAAGATTCGGGTTGTTCCCAATTTTCCTAAACCAGGTTCTCACCTAATTACTCACTCACCCATCTCTCAGTCTCACTGCTTCTCATTTCTTTCAGAATGCAGTGTTCTTGGGAGCAAGGGGCAGCTGTAGATTGTATTTGCAGTAATGGGTTTCCTGCGATTTGCAGAAAAAGTTGTTGGCAGCTGAACGTTGTCATGTTGTTGTGTGCAGGGATTATGTTTCAGGACATAACGACTCTGCTGCTGGATCCAAAAGCATTCAAAGACACTGTTGATATGTTCGTGGAGCGATACAAGGGGAAGAACATTTCGGTTGTTGCAGGTAAATCAATCCTTACTATTTTTTTTCAAATTTTTGCTATCTGATATTATAAAAGATTTGATCTTTTGAGTGGGTGATGATGGAGGGAGGTGGTATCTAGGACCCAGTTTGGCTGCACCGTCAAATGCACCCACTTCATATAATATATTATACCAGGCTTCTTGTTTGATATGAACATACATTCTTTTTTATGGTTTAATTTACTGTTTTTTTGTATGCATCCAGCGCTCGTGTGGTTGTGGTGTTTACTTCTTTACCATTTATTACATGGTTCTTCTGTTCTCACAGTGAATGGTGATTGCTTGTTTGACTTTTGAGGGCCTTGGTTGGTAGTACTAGTGGGTGCGCCATTGATTGCCTGCTCTGTTTCACAGTGTTTTCTTTTAAGCCCTTTGAGCGGCTTTAAGTTGGGCCTTCTCCTTTCTCTTCTTGCTGTTGTGTTGGTTGTTTGAGCATGCATGTGCTGGGAGCTAATTTGGCTTGGTTTGTTGGTCGTTGATGTATGCCCAACCCTTGTTTGAAGGTGACATGAGTGGACCCTTATGGTGCTGGTTACTGTTACACCAAAGTTTCTTTTGGCTCTATTCTATTTCTATTATGGCCTGGTCTCTATTTGTTTTCATGTTACTCTCAAGTGGGATTCTGTGATTTAGTAGTTGAGATGCTATTCCACACACCTCTATCTGCTTGCTTTTATGGTTTTATGTTTCCTCCAGCAACTTGGTAGTGTAATGTTACTGCTGATGTGTTAGTTGTCTGTTTTTTGTTCCAGGAATTGAGGCACGAGGGTTTTTTTTCGGACCTCCAATTGCGTTGGCTATCGGTGCCAAATTCGTCCCTTTAAGGAAGCCAAGGAAGCTGCCGGGTACCTTGAGCTTCACACTCCTCTTCAATGTTGTTATAGGCTTACGTTCTCATCTGTTGATAGTCTTCCTCACATAACACTTCACTTAAGTTTGGCCTGGCTTAGCATGTGGTCAGTAGTTTGGAATCCAAGAAGAGATTCTCGAAGTTTCATTAATCCGTGTGTTTCTTTTGTGTCCTCAATCCACAGGTGAAGTAATATCGGAAGAGTATGTACTGGAGTATGGAAGAGACTGCCTTGAGATGCATGTTGGTGCAGTGGAGAAGGGCGAACGTGCGCTGGTGGTTGATGATCTGATTGCTACTGGTGGCACTCTTTGTGCTGCTATGAATTTACTCGGTACGTACAGAACCACAATAGTAGATGCTCGTTCAGAATACATATGGATGGAATCAAACATGTTCTGAGCTAGTCTGGGAAGGAAGGATCGATGATGCGAACCTGTCGGAGCGTGGTGTTTTGTAACTGGTTATAGAGTTGGTAGTACACTAGCAGCATACTCGGATCTGAGTTTGTTTTTCTTGTAAACAATCAATAGTCATTAACGGTATCTGATTTCTTCACTTGCTGTATTGTCCCTCAGAACGTGCTGGAGCAGAAGTCGTGGAGTGTGCATGCGTCATTGAGCTGCCAGAGTTAAAGGTGAGTCCTTTCACTGCCATATAGAGAAATATGCAGGCGTAGTGAATCATTTTCTGTTGTGCCTTAAACTGAAACTGGTTGCCGTATGGTTCTGCAGGGGAGGGAAAGGTTGCATCAGAAACCCTTGTACGTACTCGTGGAGTATCAGTAGGTATGTGCATTGTACAGTGTTCGACCATTGTTGGTTGGTAGTACTGGAGAAGTGGATTAGCAACGCAAGTAGAGACTCGTTGTTAACCAGATCGTGGAGCTTGTTTTGGCTCATTGATTCCTGCGTTGTATTGTTCAGTGACTTCAACCTTTTTTCCTATTAATTTCTCAAAGTTGCTCTCACTGTAAAAGATCCAATGATGTTATTTTGCAGAAGAAAATAAAAAAGCCAGTAGCCAGTGTCTTTATCAGTTTCCTAGTTCCAAAGCAAATCCTCTATCTCTCTTTCACCATAAATGTCGACAAGTCATTTTACATCTCAGTAGTACTGCTGCAGCCAAACAAGCCCATAAACAACAACACAGCTTACAGGCCACAAAATTGAAGTACTGGCAAATTGCTCATAGGCTTCATCAAACCTTACTAGCTACCACTCAATGAAATATAAGGTTTTTTCTTCATCAGAAATCGGATTAACTAATAATTCCGATTAACCCGTAACCCGACTAACTCGTTTGACCCGACTAATTAAACTTACATGAAGTATATTACTACCAAATTAACTCGAAACAAGTTTGCCGTAAACCTTGTTTCATATTATTCCCCAGCAAAGAACATCTAACAACTTGATGAATCAATGCCTCATTTACTTGTCTCTGTTCCATTCGTGATTTCAGAGCGCGCCCGTCTGCTAAATTTGAGTTGTGTTAAGATGTTCAAAGGGTGAATTCAATTTGGAGATGTAACAAGATTTCACTAAGCTCAACTCTGGTTTGCTTTGAAAAGATGTTGAATAAGGAGCGTAAGAGGAGATTACCAGATAAAGTACAGCATCGTGTAAAAAAGTAAGGGCATCTTCTTCGTGACTGAATAATTGCAAATGGTAAAACAAAATCAGAAGAAAAGCCTGAGAGATGGACACTCTCAGTATACATATTTCTGGTGCCTAATCTCATAATTACGAAACCCACCGAAAGAAAACGATTGCAAATCTAACCCCACTATCTATCTCTACACGTATATCATTGCTTTATCATTATTCTTCTCTCATTTTCATTCTTGTTTTCTCCTCATTCAAAGTTAAGCAAAATATCGGAAATACGAAGATATCTCGAGTAACTAATTATTAGATCAATATCATGCTTACATATATTACGAACCAAACAACCCCTCCAACTGGGTTTTTTTACATGACATGTATTTGCGACATCATTATTGTTTGTAGAATTAATTATTAAGTAACCTAAAGATTATTTGAACCGTGCTAATTTGATGATGCGTTTGTCAAAAAATTATGTTAGTTTGGAAGGGAGAATACTAGACAGAGTAGGCATGGCTTGGATCACTATGCAATTTAATCATCTCTTAGATTACTATTTTCATACAACTTTCACACTTTTTGGGAATCATATTGAATAGATAAATCAAACGAAATGACCTTTATAAGAGAAAAAATGAAATAAATATAACACGAGTGTTTATAATCTATATGTGAAGTGTGATTACATTTGAATTCGACACCTCCAGGTTTCCAGCCATACGGCAACCAACTACACTACTCCATACTATAAGTGAATAATATAAATATCAATCAGAATGCAACAATTCTTTACATAGTATAAGAGCTTTAAATAACCGCAATATCTCCGTTTCGAATCCTAATAACCCCCAATCCATGACACATGATTTATCAAAATTGTGCAAACCGCATCTTTTATGAGAGTTTTCGTTTGAGGAAGCATGTTAGTGAATAATATAAATAACTCAAATTAATAACAAAAATTCCAAACAACTCGAGTTATCAAAATACAACCATTTTTAACACTCAGTCATTAACCATTTCACAACTCACTTTCCTTCTTCTGAGCCGTTGGATCACTAGCATATGTAAAGTGGCAGTGATTAAATGGGGTAATTAGCATTAATGTAGAATCAGTTTATGGTTTCATTAAAAAGGGTGAAACGACCGTTTAATTTGATTTGGTTAGCATTTATCAGCACATAAAACAGCCTAAAATCCGCAATTAATTAAGAACAAACAAACAAAATTGTGTAAATGCAACCAGTGAAAAATCCCCCACCAGACAAAAATAATAATAACAGTGATTTTCCAACTGGCGGTAATTTTTTATTTTATTTTTACAGTTTATAGATAATAAGAAAGCAAGGCAACACAGCACGATTATCAAACACCAGCAACTCGCCGTTTCGCTCCCCACTCACCGAGTCAAACCCGACCCGATCCTCCGACACGACCGAGTCAACCCCGAGTTGCTTCCACACACGACCCGCTACAACCCGACAAACAAGCATAGCCCTCCTCCCCTTCCCTCCGCCGGCGCTCTCGTGGGCCGCGCCGCTCCCGGAAAACGTGCAAATCGCCGAGCCTTTCCCTCCGGGGAAAACCCAAGCGCTCCCCCGCGTGTCACCGACACCCCCCGCCGGACCCAGGCAGTAGAACCTCATCATCTCGTTCCCGTCCGCCACGCACCTTGCATTCTCCTCCCACGTCCCTCCGCCTCCTCCCGAAAATCCGGCCCGGGACTTAACAACTTCCCTGTACTCCTCGAACCGGGTCGAAGTCCGGGACCCGTTCTGCACTTTAAAAATCATCTCGATCCGACCCGAAAACAGCCTCTCGCTCCAGCTGGACTGGAAGATTATCTCCACCACGTTCCTCGACGGGTGACCCTCCGGAAGCTCCGTCAAGGCAGGGTAGAGCGACGTCGTTTCCGGATTGCTCTGCGTGCGGCTATGACGTCTGGGTTGTTGGGCAGGAAATGAATCGGGTCTAGTGTTTGGCTTGGGGTTGAGGTTGGGTTTGTGAGACCTGGATTTGGGGAGCTTGCGGCGGTGGTGGTGGTTAGCTGCCGAGGAGGAGGAAGTGTCGACGACGTCTTTGATGTTTCTGGAGCTGTGTCGGCAGCTGGAGCTGGCGATGAGGTTTCGTGGAGAAGGGCTGAATACGTCGTCGTAGGCTCTGGACTTGCATTGGAGAGATTTCACCCAGGCGGTCGCCATTTACAGAGGTTGAAAGATAGAACAGAGAGATTAGCAAGCTTTTGAAATCAAATCAAATCAAAAGGATGAAGTGTGAATGAGAAAGGAAAGAGGAGGTTAGAGGAGTGTTTGGTGAGGGAAGGACAACCGATGGTTTTCATTTCTTCTCCCTTTCATGATTCTCTGTCTCTTTTCTTTTCTTTCTCTGTCACTTTGTTGGTTAGTTTGCTTTTTTCTGGTTTACTGTGGATATTTTCTCTCCCTAGAAAAGCTTCAGCTCAGAATTTGTTGCGGGGAGGAGGGTAAAATTGGGAAAGGACAGGATAATAAATGGAGGGCCTGCTGACTGGACACGGCTTTCTGTAATTTTCCAGTTCTGCCCCCCACACTACTGCTTTAATTGCCTGGGATTAATCTGACACTGCATCTTAATTGTCTACCTTCTCACATATGATTATTATTATGCTTGGTCACCATTTTGACCAGTGAGTTTGAGTGAACCAATATTCAGTTCGAGTTGATTGTTGATAAACGACCCTATATAAAACAAAACGAGGTTCTATTTGAGAACTGGGCGGCGCCGTATTAATGTTTTCTTTAAGGTGGGTGCACGATTAGGTCAAATAATAACGTCGCTCAAATACATTTAATTTTGTTTAGAAATCGGTTATTAACCACGGTGGAACCGATTACTCGAAGTTTGGAGAAGTGATCTTTCAAAGTTTAGTTTTTATCAATAGAAACTCATAATTTGATATTGTTTTTTACGGAAAAAACGAAATACCGTTGTTTATACATTTCATAGGCATTCATATTCATATTTTACCTTTGTTTTAAGGGACGACTCTCCTACCTAATTAGATGATTTGATGCCTTAATACTTGTTCTGTCATTCATTAATAATATTTGTCACATATAATTTTCAACAAAAAAACCAATGTTCTAATAAAAAAATAGAAATATGACAACAATCGAATTTGATATTTTCAAATTGTCATCACACAAATATTACCAACTGAGTTGTGGATTTAATATTTTTGTATATTTTTTGTTCTTAAAAGTAGTAAAAAAGTAACTGAATTTAAACCCTGTATATTTTTAAATTACTCAAATATGACTAATCGAGTTAAGATCCAATATTTTTTATTGAATAAATTGAAATTGTTTCAAAGACATTAATTTTCTGCTAAGTTGTTCCGGCGCCGGAACCGTTGCATGTGCATGCTTCGTGGCCATTGTTTATTTTTTATTTTTAAAACTAGCGACTCCGGTATTGCCTAATAAATGACATGTTCCAGGCTATTAGCTGTTGATTTGCAGATATCAAGTAGTTGAATTTTTAATCATATTTCAAATTCTGTATTAAGTAGAAAATGATGGGGGATTAACTGATAACTAGATTTTAGTGGACAGGAATCTTTTCCCATATGGGGTTTATATATAGTGGAAGGAGAGAATAGAAGAATGACAAGGGAATGGAAACTTGGCAGCCATTGTTTGCAGAGGAATTCCACTACAAATAAAGCTCTGAAATTTAAACTGGTAAAACGACACTTGACAACTTGTAACCATGCAGTTCTTTGTTCATGAATTCTGGACTATTGTCTCTATACAATAAGTTAAGGTCTAAGATACTCATAGACCAACCATTACGTTCCTAACAAGTCACTAGCCATTTCAAATAATAATAATAATAATAATATAATATAGTAAAGTTGGGTGGTTCTTTCATGGAGGGAATTAGCTTTGCAGTCACACTAGAGGGCAACCACATTGATCGTCTCAAACCCTAACTAGACACTACTAATCTAGATTTCATGATCAAAATAATATATTAATTTTTAGTACAAATATATCCTAATTAACTTGTCAAAAATTCAAATTGTTAGAACATGGAAGGAAGCAATGTAAATAATAGGTTGTTGTAAATTGTTAAATGATATGGGATGATTATCTAAAATATACGAAAGTGTTATTAATGACATCCGTAAAAATAGATATAATTAATTGAGAAATTGAGAATGAGAATCCGGATAGTAACTAATCCAACCCCGAACCTAGGGCCGGGAAACTGGGGAAAAATGTTATTCAAAATAGGTGTAGTTTAGACCGTGGATAACTATTATATCCATCTCCGATTCAAGGTTAACCGGTCTTCTTTATACAAAGCGGAGTCATATAATAGATATGGTTATCTAGTTTTCTCAATTACAAATAACCGCACACTATCTGAGCCGTTTCCCGACCCTACCCGAACCCTAGCTCCCTTCCATTGACATGCCAGCCTATGACTACGAGGTGATCTCCCATACAAGTTACAACTACAAAGTATGGGAGCTAGCTAGGTTGGTTTCGGAAAAGGAAAAGACTTTTAAGAAAAGGAGGTGTAGAATATGGGTGGAGTGGAGTTTTGCCAGCCTTTGCTGCCACGCCTGGAGATTCCTTCTGTTTCTTTTCAATATCTCATACTCTCGTTCATGGTAGATTCTTATACGTAACTATTAAGAGTAGATCATTAGTGAGTAACCAGTGTGGAACTAGTAGTCATATGCTAAGTTTGGCAGTGTATTCTCCGCGGGGAACTGTGCGATTCCACTTGGTGGCGTGCCCTCTTTTTAACAAACCCCACAAAATTGTTCCACCACTACTACGGCACTATGCCTCTGTCGGGTTCGAAACTAGATAGAAGGAGACTTCCTTTTGCATGGGTTTCTGAGTTTGGAACATGGGCACACTCTATATACTATTCTTATGCTCTTGTCTGTTCCTAGGTTTTCTCCTGTGCTCCCAGTTTTTTGGTTGGATATGTACATGTGGAAGTGGAAGTCGAAATGTGTGTTTGGCTATTGAATAACTTACTCTATTCTTTTTGGGTGATTTTCAAACGGTATCTGACTATTAAACTATTAACTTTATCTTCTTTGAGTGGTTTCACAGAATTCTGATCGGACTCACAAGATAATTTCAAACCATCATAAAATCTTTTCATGTTGTAGTGTCCAAACGGATAATTTGAGACCAAATTGCCATCGAAGTCCAATCACCCGTCCAAACCAAAAGACACTATTGGATAATATGAACAAGCATCATGAGCTATTAAGTATAATTTTTTCCTATTTATATGCACTACAAATAGCCGGTGCTTTGCTGCAAGAAATTATATAAGCAATTTTTATGTAAAATCGTTGAGGATGAGAGACCAAAAGAGTACTAGCTCTTGCTTGTGGCAAAAACTTGCATAGGAAGTAACTGACTTATTTTTTGCATACATGTGGTAGCAATAGCTAGAAATCCAAATTATAATTTTTTGTAGTTGAAAGCACATACATCCCACTAACAACAATAGTAAAAATCCTTTAAAATGTTTTTAATTTCATTTGACTATTATTTGAAGGGTTTGACATGATGAAATTTCAATTTTTATCTATTCCGAATAAGTATGTCAAATATTAGCCAATTTTAAAAATTTTCAATTTTCATGTCAAAATTGGTTAATTTCCGTGTGATATACTGAAGAGATTTTCAAATTTAAATTGACTAATATTTAATATGCGTGTCGTAAAATGACTAAAAAGTTAAATTTCATTATGATAATCCTTGTAAATAACGATCTAATAAAATTTAAAAATTAATTTTACATAATATTATATTAATTTGGAAAAAAATTCTACTTTCTTAATCTAATAATAACTCTCATCTTATAATATATTATATAGAAAATGGAATATGTCTCTTGTTAGGTCAGCGACAAAGTGAGTAATATTATATAATGCACGTCTATAGAATACTAGAAAGTAAACCTTTTTTAGTAATATTATATGATGCCGAGTTTTTCTGTCCTTTTTTTGCGTGAGTAGGTGCCCCTTAGTACTAGCTAGTAACACCCATATTTGCCTGTTATGAGTGTTTGAGCTCGACTGTTGACAACATTTGAATCCACAACCCTCTCTGTATACGCTGTTGGTTACCTGTCTCTTCAACGTTGCTTTACAACTAATAAGGTCGGATACTTGTTTTTTGGAAGTTCATGTGAAAGGGGTATACATGAGAAAGACTGATGCTTTCCCTGTACAATAAGGTGGCTCTGCCGATCTTGAAGAGGAATTTTGCTGAAATTGCTAATTAAAAGCCCTGCGTTATGTTTGCGGATATCAGCAAGGGATAGGTAAACGCCAAATCACGGAACGTTGCTGGACTCTTCAGAGCTTAATTTTACCATGGGAAAGTGGCTACATTGATGTGCTGGTTTCTTCCTTGGGTCTTGCCTTTTGCCCTTCTTCTGAACTTTATTATAAATTTGGCTGCATATACTTTTTGGAACTTTGTGCATGGTACGAGTAGATGTCAATTTTCTGACCCATCAAGGTTTCTCTTCAGGTTATGGGTTTAATTTTTTGGCCACTGTCGTTAGATTCAACATTTGTATGGATTCTTCATAGTAAACATGAGATGTAGTGAGTTGGAGATTAATGAATAGAAGAGTGAAAGGGAATGTGCAAAGTAGAATATTTACCCAAGGGGAGTGTCTACTCTGCAATTATATATGACAACCTTCTTTCTAGAGTGGTATCATGATAGTATTTGTAGTTTGGAGTGGGCAGTGACTTCATCCTAGCGGCTAATATTATTTGGTCGATTCTAACAATTAAACTTATGTGAATAGTTGAGATATTGTTCTAGACACTTAGTATGCCACTGAACGATAAACTACTTACGGTAAGCTAAGTCTGCTAGTCTTTTGGGCTTGCAATTGGTCGTTTTGGAGTTTCCCATTAAGTAACTCATATTATAGTGGAGGAACCAGCGGTGAGCCAATCTGAGTAACCGGCCAGAGTCTTTTGTTAGGTGCTATTGGGCCTTCTTACCCCCAAAACTAGCTCAAAAGGTAATATTTATAAACAGCACCCAACCCCTTCCACTTTAAAATGTGGGATAACCTAACAATCTATGAGCGGTCAGTTTTTCAAGCGGTTGACTCGGGTCTCGAGATCTCGCCCTAATGGCCCCATCATCAATATGGTAAGCAGAATATGCGAAGAGCTAAGGATATAGAAAGTGTGTGAAATTACTCGTCATAATATGGTGGCGTGCATGTGTTCAAACATTGAAAGCTGCTTATTAATGAGGTGGGAGTCTGAGCCTGGGGTTATGAGGTAAAGCAGTCGACGCAGTAGTAGACGGTAACATTACGTTACTTTCAGGCATCGTTGTCAAGCTGTAACTTCTGCCTCTTTTGTTTTCTTTCTTTCCATTGATTCGTACGCACAGATACAAAGTCTCTCTCTTTCACCGTGTGTACGACTTGTGTTTTCTTATCTTTTGGAGCGACTCTATCAAATCCTATGGTATCAAACATCCGTTCATGGAAATTATGATCAAATTCCTTTCATTTGAGTAAATAGGATATTCTTTGTGTTGGGGTATTTTATATCGAAAAATGAAAGGCATGCAGTGTGCCGTTATCTATAAGTACGAGGGAATGTCTCATTTATTAATTGGACTAGCTTTTGAGTTGAGGATGCTCGATATATAGCACCAAATAGCTAGTGGTCTCAATAGCACCGAATTAAGAAAATAGAAGGAGCTAAATGCAGTTAATAACACCACGAACTGCAACAAATTTCAATGTTTTGACGGTGTGAGAGATTTGATAATGACGATATTTGGGGATGTTTGTCTGCTTCGACCACTCTGAAATCTATCTACTCTCTGGTTTCTTCCATATCATGTAATCTTCAAATCCACCATACTCTAGCAATTAATGCATGTGTCTCTATGTCTCCCTAAATAAAAACGTGTCACGACAGTTACTAGTTACTATTTACCTTCCAACTTGCAACTAACTACCTTAGTCACTGACTCACTGTTTTGAGTTCTGTTTTTCCTCTTTGTAATTGTATGGAAAGCAAAAAAAAATAAAAACGGCAGCCACCAACATCACTTAACACCGAATGCACCAGCCCTGGACAGCAAAAAATAACAGCTCCACCAAAGATCAGTATGAACTGAGGACATCTAAATATGGTGTTGCGGTAGGATGAAATAAACACAACCATGCCTCATAATAGCTCGTAAACATAGCACCCCCAACCACTGCCCACGACCCGACTATGAATCCTACGCGAGAAGCCACCGCAAGCGACGAGCGTTTTTTGTCTTTGAATATTCGATGGTTCCTTTCAGTCTAGGTCGACCACACTTGTCTATGCCACACTTGTCAAAGAAAACTCGCACCCTTTGAAGGCACCAGAAGGCAACATATGGAGACACCTCACACTCATAAGTCATATCAGTACATCACATATATAAAAGATGGATATGAGCTTATGGGAACATGCTTGCTTGGTAGCTTTTTGGATAGTCATGGCCCATTGGGCACTCTCCCTCACAGTATCTCCATTTTATATTGGGCTTTCCTTTTACCCGAAGCCCACAGAATGATCCAATAGGTTTTACGTTATATTCTTAAATTCAAATCTGAAATTACTGAACGGCATCGTTTCCTCCGCTCATATCTCTTCCCCAACTACACAGATTGCAAACGGTAATCGTTTGCTTTCCTCGAATCACCAACAATGGCGGCAGGGCCACCGCTCCTCCGTCACGTCATCGCCGTAGACGCCGCGATCTCTCTCTTCCTCCACAAACTCTTCCACCCTCTCCTCCCGACGGCGCTCCTCCTCATCCTCGAGATCTCCGCCGACTTCCGATTCTCCTTCCCTGTCTCCCTCGCCCTTCTCCTCTCCCCTCTTTCCCCGCCGCTCCTCCCTCTCTTCTGCCCTCTCCTCCTTGGCCTCCTCCTCGATCTCGCCGTCGTCGGACTCACCAAATCAATCTTCCGCCGTGCCCGCCCGTCCTACAACCATTCCTCTATGTCAGCCGTAGTCGCAATCGACCACTACTCCTTCCCCAGCGGACATTCAACAAGAGTCTTCCTCGTCGCCTCGTTGATCTCTCTCTCAGCTGCTGCGATCCAGGCCGCTCTGATCGAGCTGAAGTCTGGCGGAGGATTAGTCGAGCGGTGGATCGTCGGGGAGAGAGTGGTGGAGAATGTGGTGATTGGTGTTTTTGCTTGGGCGGCGATCACAGCGTCGTCCAGGGTTGCTCTCGGGCGGCATTTTTTCTTTGATGTTGTGGCTGGGTCGTGCTTGGGAGTTGTTGAAGGTTACATTGCTTTTCGATTCTTGCGGTTTGAGGATTTCATGAGGTAAAAGCTTGCAGCAACATTGCTATCTCAATCGAAATGCAAATAGTCCCAATTTCCTTAGCTGTACTTGTAATTCGACTTGCACTTGGGATTTTGGTCATTCGTTGTTCATTGGGTTGAAGAAAAGATTGTTTCTTTACTTTGTCTGCAGCACTTTACTTTATCAGAAAGTTGGCGAGGCTGCAAGTTGAGTGCTTCTGGATTTGTTGGCTGGGAAAATGGGATGCACCCTCAGTCTGATGATCAGTCCTCATTGAAGTAGATTGAAGGTTGAGGTATACTAACTTGAGCAATTGACTTGGCTTTTCAAGTTTTGGTTACGTTTGCGATCGGTTTATTGAACCTTGAAGTTGAAGAAGATCATCGTTGTTTAGTTGTGTATCATTATGTATTCATTATCAAGTGTATATCGTTTTAACGACCACAGTTGATCGTTATATCGGGACCGCTACAGTTCATTTATGTTTGATTGTTTCACTGTCGTGAAAACTACTACATTAGTCGACATGCTCATTATGAGCTCAAACCACTTCCTTTCTTCCACTGCTTCTGCTGTTGGTTGAACTTGAGGAATCCTGAGGAAAATTTCTGTGTATGATGCTTTGTTTCTGTGCCCAGAAGTAAGGTGTGTTCCTCAGGATTCATTAGAGGTCAGGATTCATTTGGGGGACGGTTCGCTGAAAAACCATCGGCTAGAAACCCAGCAGACTGAGAAATATTCATTAAAAACAGTACAGGAACGAGAATGAGAGCGAAAGGTAGGAATCTTTTGCACGATTGACAGCAACTCAGTCCACATTCGTGTGACCGGTGCTCTGTTACCACTTGTCGGCACCGGATCCCCTCAACTCATCAACTCCTCTAATGTGAACCTTAATTTTTCTCCGATCGAAATGGAATATGGAAACACTCAAATGCGATGTTATGGCCTTTAAGCTGAGGTTCTCAGACTTCAAGCCTCTCCTGTATTATTAGTTTGTATGAAAAATAATTTGGACTGTTGATTTGTACAATCCAAGTCTACATCTTACGGGCTTGCTTCACTTCGTCGAGTGTCTTTCAACTCGATCGGTACTCCGTCTCTGCTTCCGCCGCTATACGATCGAAAAAGTGTTTTCATATTTTCATGTGTATACAATTCATTAGTTTGGCATTAATTTGGATAACTTATAGCTGCAGTAGAATGTGAATCCATATCATTCTTTCTGCCAAGCAATTATTAGCATGATTGGACCTTTATTTTCTGAACAATTCCTAAAAGACTGCATACTTGCATATATCCATATATAAACTTCAATCATTATATGAAAAGACTTGCTTTATTTGCCAATGTGAACATTTCCTCAATTTCCTTTTCAAAAAAAAAAAATCGGCCACAGCCGTGAACTTTAATCCATAGCAGTCATCGAGCTAGGCACAAAAACAAGTTAAACATCTTTGAAGACAACACTTGCACAGTGGACTCTAGCCTTATAAGTAATTCTCCCAAAAACCTTTGTATTAGAGTCGATAGGATTGGGATTTCGTTCCCTCGATCCATTTTTATTAATAACTAAGACTTCGTGTCCGCATTTTTTAAACATAAAAATAGTTCTCCCAAAACGGCGAGGGTAGACTTTTGTATATGCGGTCGCCATTTTTACGCCCAAATTCAACGTTCATAATTTCCTTCTTACCCTCTGCAACTTGCCCCTCTTCTGTGGATAATCATTGTCCAAGTTTTACTTTACTGTATATTCAAAACTTAACTAGCTGGCATGGTGAAGAGTGGAGTGAAATAAAGCTGTCCCGTAACTAGTTATTTGGTCGTATAACCAGTTATTTCATATTCATTTTTGAGGTCAACACTTTTCGGTGACCGGATAGCGGACTGCCGTACTCAATACCGAAGACATCTCTTTTCTAGTCCAAGTTGAGTTGCGCAGTTGATAGCCTTGTATCGACAATTCAAATGTATCGTCTTCCCTGTTGAATCCATAATATTGATTTCCTTAATTGCCATGTAACTATGGGTATGCTGATGGATGTACTGATCAACTGGGGCTCAATAGATCCAAAGATTTTGATGTTAATGACAAGTGGATGCAAACAGTCAATCTGCGATTTGGATCTATCCCATAATTATTACTTGAAAAGGAATAAAGATAGCGTCACTCTGATGGGTGTGAAACCAAGTGAAATATTACCAAACTTGTCCAAATTGAAATATTATATTTATCTGAATAAAAATACTTACATTAGGGTACTGATCATTTCCAGTTAGATTTCGACATTTAGGCAATGTTTCCGCTATTTTAAGTCCAATTTCAACCGGAATTTCAATCAGAATGAGACTCATTACTTTATACATTCGGAAAACATATGTAGTGGAATTTTATCCGCGCGGCGTCCAAAATTGGATCGAATTCCAGCACATAAAACATCGACTTACAACACTTTTAGTTACCAACATAGTTGATAAGAATTTCAGACATACAATAACTGAGTAAATCTTTTGTATCTATATGATCATAATTCAAGACAAGATTTATACGCAAGGCATGTGGGAACATACACTAATTAATCCCATTAACTTCCAAAACTTTGCCTGAAATTTCCAGGTGTCCTAGTGGACAGCTAAATCAAGCAACTCCAATATTCCTCCTTCCATCTCACTATAAAAACCCTACCCATAGTTCCTTCACAAACCACCCAACTCCCTTTCTTCTTCTTCTTCTTCTTCTTCGAACTCTGAACAACACTATCAACAATGGCTTCCAAAACCAACTCAGCCCTAGCTCTCTTCCTTGCACTCAACCTTCTCTTCTTCTCCATGGCCTCCGCTTGCGGTGGTGGCTGCCCTACCCCGAAACCAAAACCGAAACCAAAACCGAAACCAACTCCCACTCCCACTCCTTCCGGCGGTGGGAAATGCCCGATTGATGCCCTCAAGTTGGGAGTGTGTGCCGACGTGCTTGGCTCACTGTTGAAGCTCAAAATCGGAAACCCACCGGTCAAGCCTTGTTGCAGTTTGATTAATGGACTTGTCGATCTCGAGGCTGCTGTTTGTCTTTGCACTGCCATCAAAGCTAACCTTCTCGGGATCAACCTCAATGTTCCGCTTTCTCTTAGCTTGCTTCTCAATGTTTGCGAGAAGAAGGTCCCATCTGGCTTCCAGTGCCCTTGAGTTTAACCAGGCGTGCTTTATAATTATGCACGAGTGTGTACTCTTTTATGAGTTTTTAAATTTGTTGTGGGTTAAGTTGTCGAAGTGTGAGTTTGGGGTTGATTCAGTTGTGTGATATCAGACATATGATCTGTGTGTTTGTAGATCTAATATTCCACTGTTCTGTATTGTATGTACTTCGAATAATTGAGTTCTTGTTGTGTACCATGTTCTTTCCGGCTAATGGCACTGGCGAGGTGATTAACCTATAGAAAAGGAACAACAAGGTTTCAGTTATTGAACGATATCAAAGAAAGTGGCAGTCTACTGCACTTGCCCATTTCACTGCCCAACTATCCATTTCACTATCATTCTCACTGCACTGCTCATTTCACAATGACAGACGATGATGCTTCATTTACCTGTAGATGAAAGACCATGAACGCCTACAACAATGGGCAGCCTGGAGTCGGCAACAACGGAAAGGATTACCTCTCTCTGGTCCAAACAAACCGAGCCTGTAAGCAACGATCCAATACTCGTTCAATATGCTTCATCTTCTTACAAGGCACTTGCTTCTATCTTGACGCATGGGCGAGGATAAAGCCGGAGCATGATGCCAAACCCTTCACCGCAAGGTTTTCGGTGCAAAAGTTAATCAAGAGGTAAAAAGCATTGGCTAACGGACAACAACGAGACAAAAACACACCCCTGTTTAGATTACCTCATGAAGAACAGAATTGCGCTTCCACTCACCTGACCAATAACGCTGTAAATTTTAGAATTAAGAGTTACTACACAGAAGAAATCACACATGAGACTGTCGAGGTGATCAGAAATATTGTGTGGTATGGCGGTCCAATAGTTGGTAGGCATGCGATATGTGAAAACTACACCAACACGAGCCGACCTTACCGCACCAACTTTGAGGAAGTTCTACAAAACCTACACCAATATTTGGTTGGCTCGTTAGATGAGACACCACCTTCCAAGTTGCAACATTACCCATGTTGAACTACGGGGTTTGACAGTTTGGCTTTCGTAATGTTACTCTGTAGTTTGATTTGAGATGTTCTCTCGACCTCCGGGAGGAACATGCAATGATATGACCACCAACATGCTGCTTTGCGTGGCAGATTTCGTGAACTACGTGCTCGAGACCGGCAGCTCAAGCTAGTTCACATCTACAGAGAGGCTAATTCCGCCGCTGATTATTTAGTTCGTCCGGGTCACTCTATCTCTTACGGGATCCACCACTTGACCTCGTACCTTACCGACTTTATATGAACAAACCGGTTATTTCATGATCATTTATCCCTACTCTAAGACAAATTTGTACCCACCTCTATCTGGTTGTCATTCCTACCAGCAGATGCTAGTTTTGAAGTTGTTAATGATAGAATATATGTTCATTATTTGGAGATGTGAAGATCAAGCACATATTTTAATAGTTAATACCGTGTGCATGTGGACAGCGATATGATTAATCACGAGACGAGTACTGACAAATTAAATTAGTGTAATCATGATCACGAGACAAACAGTAATAGAATCAACCTCCCATATATAATCTATTCATGTGTTTACATATGAAAATTTGAATGCGATAAATCTACTTTTGATTTTTTGGAACCAGATTAATTATACTATTAATACCTCTTCAAATTAATAGCATTTTCATATCCGTATTATTTTAATAATTGCTAAGTGATTTAGAAGATGATGTAATACTTTTTTTTAATAATTGTTAGGAATGTAGATGTACTTTCTAAATTAGCAAGCTAGCTAATTTAATAAATTAATTAGTAATGTCACATAAGTAAATTGTTAGAATTTTCAAAAAATATATTTATGAATAAAAAATAAATTGAAGATAAATAATATTTAATGATTTTGATTGGTTCATTTTGATTGTGTTTGTTTGCTAATCAATTGTTGGGATGGAGGATGTCAGAAATTGCGGAATTAAAATTGTTGATGTGGCGATAAAGTTCCGATTAGAAATGGGTAATCAATTTTTAAAATGGAAATTATCAAAAAAAACTATTATATTTACTGCTATTCTGATAGAAGTTTTGAGAGAAATCGAAACTATAAAACTACGCCTATGTTTATTAGAACGTAAAGTGCAAAGAAAGATAAATTTAAATAAACAATTCTTTATTAGTTAATTTTTATATTTATAGGGAGTCATAAATTGTTACTGTCACAAAAGAAAACTTTTGTATAAGAAAATTGTCACCGAAGTTACCTCTTACATCCTGTTTGTGGCTATATATAATTATGATGTCATGATTTGTGGAGTAGAGAATTGGGGGATGGGGTTGAAGCGGGATGTGGGCGGGATTTAGTGGACGGAGGAATGGGCTTGAATGAATTATTATGTAATGGGCCTGACTCGTTCCCAAGGACACGGAAGGCCGTTGCCCCACAGTTCAAATATATCGGCTACAATTTGCATTTTATTTTCCCATCTCCCCAACTCCATTACCATACCCACAAGCCAAGTTAGAAAATAATTGGTATGGTTGTTCATGCTTGTTTTGGTGTGTTTGATCCATATACAAATATTTTTAATTTCTCACAATTCATTAAGAGAGGATTCTGATTGATATTTATGTTATTTACTAATATTTCTCGTCCTCTTAAATGGAAGCTCTTATAATTAGGGATAAGGTTGGTACAGCTGCGATAAGGCATTTGTACATATTTTGTGCTCTACTATTGGGATTCAAAACAGAAATCTCCCGATTATGTAAGGCTCTGATACAATGTCATGATCCGTTGCATCCCAACAATAACTCAAGTTATTGGGAGAAGATTCTGATTGATACCCTCAAACGGAAGCTCTCATAAGAGTTGAGATTTGGACAGCTTCGATAAGTCATATGCACAAAGTGGAGGCTATCAAGATTCAAAACGGAAACCTCTCTGTCATGTATCACTCTAATATTATGTCATAAATTGTTGTATTTCAATAATTCGAAAATTCTAATTGATATTCATATAATTTACTAAGGTTTCCATACATATCTAATTTACTAAGGTTTCCATACATATCATCACACATCTTCCCATCTATATAAACCCCTCAGTTCCTCTTCTCTGAAACCACACAATAGCATCATCTAATATCTTGTATTTCACTCTTTCTCACCATCCTAAAACAACAAAAAATGGCGTATTCTACCAAGACAGCAACCCTAGCTCTGTTCCTAGCCCTGAACCTCCTCTGCTTCTCAGCCTCCCCTGCCACTGCCACAGTAGACACATGCCCGTACGACATAACCAGGCTTAGCGTTTGCGCTGACCTGCTCGGGTATCTGCTCAGGATCAGGATCGGAACCGCGCCTCCTAGCGCACCCTGCTGCACCCTCATCACCGGGGTGGCTGATCTCGACGCTGCTGTTTGTGTTTGCGCTGCCCTTAAAGCCAACGTTCTCGGAACCATCACTAACCTCAATCTTGCCCTCACCTTGCTTCTCAATCAGTGTGGCAGGCCCGTTCCAACCGGCTTCACCTGCGCTTACTGATCAATCAAAAATCGAAATGCATGCTTACGTAGTTTGTGTTTGATGTCAATTGCATGGTGCCTAGAGGCATCGGTTGACGTCTGTAATGTTCTTATACTACTATGAATAAATGGATGAAAATCAAGCAGTTTATTACTTTGTCTACATCTTATATATCATGCTGTTAGTCTCCGCAATTTCGAAAAAAAAATCGACAACAGTTGTATTGGGTACCAACAAAACTATCCATATGATAATCAAATTATATGTATCATCCAAATATAAAGATGTAAAAAGAGTAAAAGACATACTGAAACAAATACTATATAGTTAACATTTTTCGTATCTCATGCGCATACTAAAATACGTACTTAAAAGGATTATCCGAGTATCAAATTATATTGTTAATACTCTCACACGATCATAGTTTGTCAATCTATGGTCAAGATCGTAATTTGAAAATGCATCAAAATAAAAAAGAATTACGAACTCGAGAATTTGAACAACTTGATTGTATTCCCTATATAATAGGACAACTACAAGCAAATAGATTCCATATATAATACAACAACTACAAGCAAATATAAATTTTAGCAACAAAAGTTTAGAGGGAATTCAAATACTAATTCTAATATATATATGAATGTAGCCTAAATTTATTATATATATGCTTTTAATATGTAAAACCATTAGTTGTTGTAAAACACATAATTTGCTATATTCAATCTACTATTAGAGAGGACTTGTGAATCAAAGGAATCTCAAATAGGGATTAAAAAATATGAAATAAGAAACAAAATAATAGGGATGAATGAGTGAACATGACAATTTGTCGGGCTAAAATCATCTTCATGTTAAGTCTCAAATGGCTATATTTGAGTTTTATATTTAGCACTTTATATTTTTCAAAAGGTATTTTTCTTTAATGATGTAGTTTTATATTTAGGATCAGTACTTTTATAAGTTTAATCTAATTTTAATTTTGTCATTTTAATTTAATAATTAGATCATTATTTTTATATAGATACAATTAATTAATTGAAATAAATAATTTGATATAATTTTTTTTAATTCACACATAATTTTTTTTAATTAATATGACCACATAAATAAAATAATAAATAATTATAACTTATTGTAATTATAAATATTAAATTTTATTTTATAACATTATTATAATTATTTAGTCCCAACTTTAGCCAATATAGAACAAAAAATTATATTTTTAAAGCATTTAAAACTTTAGTCTTATACATTAAAAAAATTTAATTTTATAATTTAGCTATTTAATCATTTAAGCCTTGGAGATGATCTAATAAACACAAAGTACCAAAGGTTGGCACAAAAATTGATGTGTCTTTTTCCAGATGTACAGCTACAACAAATCTGGATCCTTTCTCATCCTTTCTCAATTCCCCAAATTACCCCTCACTCGAGCACTATAAAACCAACCCTTTCCCTCACTCACTTCCCTCACACCAATCCCACAGTAGTAAACATAGCAGCAATGGCTTCCAATGCCAACTCAACCATTGCTCTGTTCCTAGTCCTCAACGTTCTCTTCTTCACCATGGTCTCAGCCACACACAATGGCTGCCCACCTCCCCCGCCGAAACCAACCGACTGCCCGCCTTCCCCATCCAAACCGAAACCAACCCCTTCCTCCGCGAAATGCCCCGTTGACACCCTGAAATTGGGAGTGTGTGGCAATGTTTTGGGCTCATTGCTCAAGATCAAGATCGGGGACCCACCGGTCAAGCCTTGCTGTAGTTTGATCGAAGGGCTAGTCGATCTCGAGGCTGCTGTTTGCCTTTGCACCGCCATTAAGGCCAACATTCTCGGGATCCACCTCAATGTTCCGGTTTCTCTTAGCTTGCTTCTGAATGTTTGCAGCAAGAAGGTTCCGTCCGGATTCCAGTGCCCCTAGATTGATGATGAGAACTATTGAACTATTTTATGTTTCGGTTCATTGATCATGAACTTATTATTTGGAGTTTTTGGGGCTTGGTTGTTGAAGTTGTCAAAGTGTTCATTTCTGAGGTAACACATATGTTATCTAGTTTGTATCTGGTGATTTCTTATTCTTCGATTGTGTGTACTATGAAAGGTTGATTTAAGTTGTGTACTATTGGGAAAAGGTGGAAATGATAGGTTTGATTCTTCTTAATCTTTACTAATATATAAATTTCTGGTAATATTTATATTAGTACGGATTAAAAAAATAGTATAAAATTCATAATTAATCATCTTACAATAAATTGAGTTATTGAAATATAACGGTTCTTGATATGATATTATAGCCTTTAAAAGACGAAGCGGTCGTGTGTTCAACTCTTTGCGACCCTTAGTACTAACCGTTGATTTTAAAAAATATAAAGTACAGTGCGCATGTGCCAATTTCAAACTCGTGAATTGGCTTTTGTTTGAGGGGTCGTACAAAAAATGATATAAAATTTATAATTAATCTTCTATCAGCAATACAAATTATTAAGACACAACGGTTTTTAACCGTACTAACAATTAATACATGCCATTAATTCGAATTTGAATCAACCGTGATGGGCATATATGAAACTATACAACATGGAAAAATAATTATTATTCATTTTATGTCGCTACTCGGAAGGATAAAACATTCCATCAAAAGTTGAAAACAACATGTGTTCCGCCATGCTTGAATGGATGGATTTGAAAATAAGTGGAATTTGTAAATGCATAAGTGGATTTTTTTTCTCAACTAATACTTACAGTAAGTATATACGATTTAATTAGATTCGAACTCAATATTTCAAAATTTTCAACACATTATGAGTGAAATTCTGGATAGATCAACTCTATATATTAACTATTTTCAAGTTTAAAATCTATCACATTAACATATTTAAAAAATAGAGCATTCTCCCTGATTTCCTCTATTCAACCAATTACCTTTAAAAATTTTATTTTTTTTATTTTTTTATTTTTTAAATTCTCTCTCACACTCATATCTTTTTTTCCCCTTAAATTAATTTTTCCTTCATCAGATTTTTATAGTTTACTCAACACATATTATTACCTTCACAAATGTTGTTCGTTATAATTTTTTGAGTAAAATGACATCAATCTTGATATATTTCATTTTTAAAAATTCATCTAATATCAAAATCAATAATCAATAATATATATAGGATTTACTATCACCAATATCCAATCACCTTATATATATATATATATATATATATATGTTTATCGGGTCTATGTGTTACATATATATCCTTATTCGATCTAAGTACTAAATAATTGAACGCTTAACATTATGATATTAGATATATATCAACTAAAGATTCAGTATTTTCATAAACTTACTATTTCTATTTTTAATGATGGGAATGCCCTATCGAAAATTATAGCTCATCGAGATCCATTTACAAACAATAAAGATACATTATGTTAGCAATACCAAGCGCATGAAAAAAAGTTTATCAAAATTTATATATAATATTTTATCATATATTATAAATATTTAAAAAATTAAGAGTGACACATTAAATTTTATTACAATATGGTTTGCCCCACTAAAACTAAATAAATTAAAATACATTGTTATATATATTGTAACATTAAATTAGATGATTGATTATAAATATTTATGTTATCTTTGTTTATTAAGATTGAACATTATAATTAGATTTTAAAAAGATACAAATTTTTGGTCAAATTAGGTAAAATGCTAGTTAGTTGGTATGTGTTTTACGAATATATTTATATTTGAATAAATTTACACGAGAAGCTAATGACACTATTGTCGTTCATGTATTATTTATATTTCTGCTTTAAACAAAGAAAAAACTGTACAAAGATAAAAATTCAATGGATTCTAAAGAATACCATTTCTATCATGGTGGATTGGTGGTATTTTTTAGAATTTATGGATTTTTTGAAATATTTTATAACCAAATTGTGGATTTATTTACAAATATCCCCTCTAAATCATTCATCCAAATTATACTTTGGGGTTTCCTTACAAGTCAAACCTGAATCATTTTGTCAGTGAAAGAAAGATAATAAGAATGAAACTATTATTAATGCAACTAGGCAAGGAATTAAAAGTTCCAAAAATGATTACAAGACCACGAGCAAAAATTTATAACGAAATCATTGTCTACATAAATCCAGATTCAAAAGGATTAGTAGCATGCAGATTATGAGATCCAAACAATGATCAATCCGAATAAAAAAAACAAAACCACAAAGAGGTAGAAACAATGCAACTAACAATTCAACACAAGAAAAGCACAAAGTACGTAGTAGCCAGTAGTTTTTCAAAGTGGAGGGCAAACGAAGCCAGGGGGAGGAGTCTTGCCGCAGGTGATGAGAGCCTGAAGTGCTAAAGGGATGAAGATGTTGATGTTAAGAAGCTTCAGCCTTATCGACGTGCACAAACAAACGGCGGCTTCAATCTCCAGCAGCCCTTTAATCACCGGACAGCACACATTCTCCACCGGGTTCCCTACCCCTACGTGGACCAACCCTCCCAGCACGTCCACGCACGCGCCTAGCTTCAGCTCTCCGATCGGACACGTGGGTTGCGTAGCTGGCGGAGGAGGACATGGCACGGAAGAAGGAGGTGGAGGGTTTATCACGGGAGGCGTCACCACCGGAGGAGGGTATGTAACCGGAGGAGGGTTGACTATGATGGGTGGTGAAACTATTGGTGGTGGACGATTATGCTCTTTACCTCCGCCACCTCCTTTGCCTTTGCCTTTGCCTTTGCCTTTGCCTTTGCCTTTGCCTTTGCCTTTGCCTTTACCATGGTGACCACCGCGGCCTCCGCCGTGGTGGGGTGGGCTGGTGGTGGGGGGATGCGGATGGTGGCCGGATGATGGAGGAGAGTGAGAGTGAGAGGGTGGGTTTGGGTTTGGGTTTGGTTTTGGGTTTGGGTGAGTGCAAGGGACACAAGAGTAAATAGGAGGCAAGGAGATTAGAATGAAATGCATGGAGATGAATATCAAGGCTGTTAGTTTTGAAGAAGAAGCCATGGTGCTAAGTTTATGTGTGTATTTTGTTTTAGGGCGTTGGGTTGTTTATATAAGCTAAGGGATATACGTACTATATATGTAGTTTAATCTTCAACATGGTGAGAAGGGTAACCCGTGACCATAGTCTTGAGGTGGAAGGGCGAATCGAGCAAGAATTTTCGAGAATTGGCTCGTAACGAGGTATGTGTGCCCCTTTAAACATCCAACGTAACGCTCCTTTAATTAAAACTTTCAATTGGGACTTCCCTGCTTCATTTATATCGTTCTATAAAATGTAACTGTCTTTCAATAACAAACGAGTCATTTATATTCTTTCTTAAACTGGACAGACAACCCTAATTAAAGCAGTGGCAACGATGATCACTTGGTCATATTGTATGTCCTCCTTTCTTTTTCCAAAAACTCTTTGTACTCCACGATCAGGATTGGAACTAAAAAAAATTATTGCGAAAACAAATATCCATCTCGTTCATACTTTGAATACTCGTATAAGATATAATCATCAAGATCATTTAATAAAATCAAAGTTTATATTGATTTCTCATATAACTTGACATTTAAATTGAATTCCGTCACATCAAGACTCCGACCATGCTACTAGATGGAGTTACACACCAACCCATCGAATATAAAATGAGTGATTTGTTAACTTGAAATAGTACACGGGGTAAAAGACACAAAATAGCAGAAGTCGAGAAGATAAATGAATTATTATTATAGGCAACCCCAAACATCAATGCACCATCCGTGACAGTGACCCAGCTAGCTAGTTTTAATCCGTGAATGTTTGTATTTTTGTCACCTTTATTCATGGTTAATCAACTTTTCACAGTAGCTTTTTTCACCTTTGAATCCATCCTTTTACCCTTGTGATGATAGCTAGTCATATATACTAGTTTCTGTTTGGGGTTGATAATTGAATGCTAGGACATGGTCAATAGCCGTGCAAATGTGCCCAAATAGTGATTAGGGGAGGTCTCAGATTGAATAATAATATAGCACAAAGAAGCATAGTACATATGCATTACATGATATGGGAATCAATTATTAAAGGATGATAGGTTTCGTTCCACGATGTAAACATGTAAACTCTTATCGGTGTATAGGACTGTCAACTCATTCGATATTATCATCAATATTTTCCTCGTCATCTTTTTTAGCACATCTCCGGTGGAAGTTTGGAGAGGTGTGACATTGAACATAACACATAGCTATGCATGTTTGCTCTACGTAGTCGCATTGTTTCAAACAACTTTCAAAATACTGAACTCCTGGATTCTCATCAGCTAGACATGGAATTGAAGGTTCAATTAACAATAACAAAATTGAAATGACAATGCACAGTACCTTATAGTATTTCTCTTCAAGCTTAATATCATCAGACTTCCCTTTCGCTTGTTTCTCAACCGACAATTGAACAACTTAAATTGGTTACCTTTCTTTGGTTCTTTCTCCTGCAGGGTGCTTTCTCCACTTGTAATTATGTACAGTTCACTGGCTTTGTGCTTTAATTTCTCTAACTTGTGATGCAGGTAATGCAGTGGCTTCCGCATGATTCTTCTGGTTGTGCTTGGGAACATTGCAGCTACAGCACTTAGCTCCCTAGTGGCAGACGCTTCTGCAAACTACTACGGGAGGAAGAAACCGTTTGCTGCAATGGGTCAAATGTTGGTGGTCGGAAGTCTCATCAAGGAATTCGGGGCCTCTTCTTACACCGCCCTCCTTATCGGCCACATACTCCCTTGCTTCGGCGTTGGATTTTCCTTCACCATTGCCCCCATCTAACTTGCGGGGCTAATTCCAGCTCCATCTCGAGGGTTCTTCCTTTCCACCATCCAGGTTTTGTTCAACACCGGAAGCATGGCGGGGTATGTATTACATTATATACTATCATCGTCCCTTCCAGCAGCGGTGGCACAGACCACACAACATTCAGAGTATCTGCTCTCTTATTTATTGTGCTCACCGTCTGCCTTCTAACTATGCCTGAATCTCTGTATTGGCTTTTAATGAACGGAAACCAAACTCATAAAGCCATGGAGATATTAGGAAATAGTAAACCAAGTCCCACCGAAACCGATCAAATAGTAGAAGCAATGGAGATATTTGATGGCCGGTGGGTTGCTTTTTTGTAAGAAGTTTGTAACAGAGAAATCCAGGGAAATTCTTAAATAAAACAAGGGATAATAGACTCGGGAAGCCCAAACTATTGCCCTTTCGCAAAATTTGACACAACCTATCGAAAATATTTTGCCTTTACCAGAAACTGGAAACCCAGAAGAAAAACTTGGTTACAGTAGAGTACCACTAGTCATTACTTGGGGTTGTATCATCAAATCTTCAACTGGCTCTGCACCTCAAGTATGGTCATAGCCGATTCCCTAAGCCGCTGAGCTTCCTCATCAGTCATATGCACATTAGTCACAGACAAAGCCCCACCTCTCCCCAGAAGAGCCGGCAGGCTCAAGAACACCTCCCCACCTTCAATCCCGTAGAACCCTTTAGCCAGAACTGTCACAGGGTGGATCCTCCTCTGGTTCCTCAGTATCGACCTGGCTAAATTCGCAGCCGAATACCCGATAGCCCACGAAGTATACCCTTTCAAGTTTATAACTTCGTAGGCGCTATGCACCACCTCTTTGTGGATATTCTCCAGCGTATCCTTCTCCAATGGTATCTGCTGCTGCTCCAAGAAGCTCATTATCGGCACTCCCCCCACGCTTATGCTCGACCACAGCGCCACCGAGCTGTCACCGTGCTCCCCCACTATGTACGCCTAATTCAGTAAAATTTGAATTCTCAGTAACCGTAGAAATTCACCCAAATGATTTCCCATCCACCAAAGAAATGTAATTAAGCAATTGGGTTTTACCTGGACGTCCTGGGCGTTGACGTCGAGATGATCAGCGATCAAGAACCTGAATCGAGAGCTATCCAGATTGGTACCCGATCCGATGACCCGGTTGGAGGGGAACCCGGATAGCTTCCAGGCGACATAGGTGAGAACATCGACTGGATTGGAGACGATCAACAGAATGGCGTGGGGGGAGTGTTTGGCTAAGGAAGGGATGATCGACTTGAAGATGGCGACGTTCCTCTGGAGGAGATTGAGCCGGGACTCGCCGGGGTTCTGGCGGGCGCCGGCGGTGACGATGCAGAGGTCCGATCCGGCGGTGACGGAGGAGTCGGTGGAGGCGAGGATCTTGGTGCGGGGGAGGAAGGCGGCGGCGTGCTGGAGGTCGAGCATCTCGCCGCGGAGCTTGTCGTGGTTGGCGTCGACGAGGGCGATCTCGTCGGCGAGGTCCTGGGTGAGGATGGTCTGGGCGATGGCCATGCCGACGTTGCCGACGCCGATGACGGAGATCTTGGTGATGGAGCGCTTGGATGAGTAGAGGGAGTCGGTCCTCTGGATGGGTTTGAAGAATGTTTGGGTTAGGTCTAGGCCGTCGGGGCCGCCCAGCGATGAACCTGAAGGCGTTTTGTGCATTTTGTCCGACAATGAGAGTGAGATGGGTTGATTGCGAGGTTTACTGGTTCTGGGTTTGGAAATTTATAGGAGATGGCGGAGATGGCGGAAAATGGAGAGCGTGGTATACAAGCTGGAAAGGTCGGAGGGAGACGGAGGACGACGCAGCAGAGCAGAGGAATGTTTTTTTCTGAGTAGTCAATGATTTCTGGAAAACGAAGACTTTTCTGTGTTTTTTAATTTTTCTTGAAGCAATTGTTATGTCATTTATTTAGTAATGATGTTGTTAGTTTAATATTTGTGTATAGTTTAATTAAGAGTTGCATGTCGGCAATGTTAATATTCAGCATTTCATTCGATTCGGTGAAAAGAAAAATGCAATTAACCAGAGATCAGACTCATTTTCCCAGATATTTTCTATATTCAAAGTGTCTACTTTTTGAATTTTGAGTCAATTATTTAATTATGCACAAGATATTTCGTGGCATGTACAATACCAGGTGCTAAAACCACGTACTCGACCGAACGTCGTTCCTGGTTTCTTCAAATTACAGAGGGCATGTGCGTGGAAATTGACATTCACATTACCAGTACAGTTCATAAAGGCCCAACCCAATTCTCCAGGCCTCTTCGCCGTTGGGTTCACAATCGCAGGCCCAACCCAATACTTCCATCTTGTGCCAAGTGCTACTTTGTTGGCATGCAGTATGGCTAGAACAATGTGCGAGAGTTTTTTAAGACAGAAGTTGGACATGGATGCAAGCTAGCTGTTGCGAACTCGATCATCGAGTGACTAAGACTGGTTTCAGTTTTAAAACTAAAACACTACTGTATGTACCTATGCAGTCAGTGAAGTTGAGTTGTAGAAAAGACACGAGGAAATGGAATGGAGAGAGAGTTTGACTCATAACTGCATCTGGTTGGTTAGAACACTAACAAGACAATATATTCAGACGGCAGGCAGGCAGACCCATATGCATGGCCAGTAGTGATATATCTGGCATCACGTGATCGACTTTACCTTCCCCCAACCGTCCATTTCCTCTCTGTAATGTCACCACACTAGCTAGGCATAATGCAATACAATACAATAATAATACAAGAAGTTGGTGGAAAGAAGAAGAAGAAGAAGAAAGAAAGAAAGAAACCAGACCATCGACTAGCTTGCTGCTGGCTCTCACTCATACACATGAAATCATGAAACTGGATGCATGACATTACAGTTTGTGTATGGTAATCATATATTATGTATAATTATATTAGCTTTTTAGAATATAAAGTGTATTTACTATTATCAGTGTTTTTCGTTGTGGATTGGGGGCTTTCGATGGGGCTGAGCATAGTCCATCATAACAATACTAGTATTCTCCTCTTCTTCTTCTTCTTCTGCCTCGTCTCCACTAACATTGGATTTCTTCTTCTTCTTCATATTCATATTCTTCCCTGCAATTAGAGCTCTTCCTCTCCACGTCTTCTTCATCCCCTGTTTCCATGCAAATTAATTAACCATAAATACGACTCCAATTGAATATGGCTTTCTTACATATATCTATCTCAAATAAGCTATGATATGTATGTAAATGCATATGTAACACAAGTAGCTAGCACTCAGTCCGAAATATATGTAAGAGAATGGTATAAGATTTAGGTTTGGCAACGGGGATGTTTGAGAATGGTTATTGTATACATCTCAAAAGAGAGTCACAAGGATCAAAGCCCCCATTACCCATCCGATTTTGTGGCGGTTAACCATAACCATCCCTAATTCTATTTCGGTGAGAAAATTAGTTCCATCGTCATACTCACGCGGTTAACGTTTATAACCCCTCAAAACGGTTATACTTATAACCCTTCCCCGTTATGCAAAAAAAAATACAAAATGAAAACGAAACGTCCGAAACAAAAACCCAAAACACATCTGTGGATGCCGGAAAGAAAAATAATTGTCAAACTCAAAATATCTAGCCAATACGTACGGTTAATAATCGTCACACTCGGTAAGGTTATGGTTGGTTAAACGGTTAAGTAGACAAGATTGTCAAGCATAATAATTAGATACATAATCAACCCTCTCCCAACAACTCGAGTTATTAGAATGTAACTGTTCTTGACACATGAAACCAACTCTAGCTAATTATTAAAAGATGATAAGAATATTCTATCTATAAAAGGAGAACATAAATTATTATTGAATGAATAGTCCTTGATTTTCTTATAAGGGCTTTATTTTAAGGTTACTGTGGCTTTATTTTGAGTTTATTCGGGCTTTATTTTGAGCTCGCATATTAGCATTTATGGATCTTGTGGTATTTTCCATTCTTTAATTGACATGTCTTCAATTGTCTCGCACCTCATTTTACTAATATATTTTCTATAACAAAAAATAAATTTATCTATCTCCACTTATTCTCTATATTTTTTGACAATAATTCGAATAAGATATAACATGACAGCGAGAGAACAACATGCATGTTGTATAGCATGGCCGTACTGCTCACGACACAACAACTCAAATTTTTCAAAAATATTTCAACATATGTCGGCAGTAGACTATTGTTGGAATATCATAATATTGCGTACCTCTTTTATTTTATCATCTTTCTCCTGCTTCAAAGGATGACCACCAAGTAGACTGTGCTTGATGCAGGACGTAATTGCACCGAGCAAACTCCCGTCTACATCTTGTGTTCCGGCTTCGTCTTCCGACGACGTTGAACTGAAAACGGTAACATCACTGCTAGCTTCGCCGTGAACGATGAGTTTCCGAGCAGTGCATGCATGCACCGAAAGAGAAGCGAGCAGTAGCCACGCCAGAACTCCAGACATCGATCTTTTGGCGGTACCAAAGGTTGTGTTTTGTGTTTGTGTATACGATTTTGTGATAACTGAACAATGATCGAAGAGATGGAGTGAATAGTGCTTGAAATTGACTTTGTTGTTCTTTCTTTGTAATGGCGTATAGGGTTGGGTTGTCTGCTAGGGTTATAAAGAGCTTGGAGAGTTTGTAAGCTGGTGAATGAAAATAGCATTTATTGCATGTACATGATGGGAAGAAGAAACAAAACAAAACAAAAAATTTGGAAAACGGATTTTGTTTTAAGAAAACATTTTTCTTCTTCGCAATTTATCTATTTTCCTTTTAGCAAAGAATTTGATACATTAGTATACGCGATATATTTAATAGTAAAATTCTAAATCCCAAACTTTAAATATCTCACATGCAACCTTAAACACTAAAAAATAATGTTAAACCCATAAACGCTAAATTCTAACTTTTAAATATTTTATTATAAAATCAGATCCTTAATCGTACTTCAACCTCTGACTTTTAATCATAAATTTAAATTAACCATTTATAAAGCTTTTAATTAGCCTCTAAACACTTATAGTCCTAAACCCTAAATACTAAACAAAAACTTTAAAACTTATAATTTTAAATATTATATTTAACAAAAATATGATAAAATGAATCGTATACATTAATACACCGAATTCTTTTCCTTTCTTATAAATTAGTTTAATTAAAGCTGAAGGCATATTACAAAATTACTAACAACTTGAAAGTCCTGGGATCCGCTGGGCCAAATTTGAAGACCTGGGATGTGACCGGATTTTCAGGATTAAAAATGTTGGGACTTAACTTTGGAAAGAGTCTTTCTTATACCATAAAATGGACGGCTCCAATATTAATGTCACGCCTAACAAGTTTCATCTATAATCAGTGGGGGATATGCAATTAGAAAGTCCAAAATCTCAACAACCATTACATCACCCGACACACATTGAATATTTCAGTTCGCTAACCGAGGTGAGGACAAACTCTGCATCACCTTCAAATGCCACCTGTTACATTCTTCTAATAAGAAATATCAAACATAAGTATTACGAACGGTCATAAATTCCGCAATATAGAGATCACATACTCTGAATACATTAGGCTAATTATATTCCTCGAAAACCACCCTCTCTGAATTACGAACCACACCCACCACACCGATCAGTCACCTTGCCATCAACATTTGTGAATTGTTTTGGATTCCAAAATAGGATACCTCTTGCATATTCGCTCTGTAGCCCATTGGATACTACCCATTTTGAGCACCGAATGAATGAAAGACGAAGTGTTGGTTTTGCACTGCTCGTGAATCAGAAACGTTCATTGCGAGAGGTTATAATGCAGGGAGAGGGCGTTACGTTACTTTGTTTGTTAAAGAGAACATGCAAATGTTTTTGGGTATGAACCTAGAAAGCCAGATTTAAACATCTTTTGGCGGGGCCTTATTTTTCTGTCCCCCACACCACACCACTCTTTGATTGATCACCGACTAGTGGCGGAATTAGGGGTGGGTTGCGGAGTTTCGGGTGAACATAATTTCAGTTTAGATCATTAATTTTGTGTGTATATTTATGAATTTTTTGAGTTTCATGATTTCACAATCCGATTAATAATATTTAAAAATTTTCTCTTTTACTTATTTGTTTAGACTAAATATCAATTATAAATTTAGTTTAAAAAATTTGTTGGTAGCACATGCATTATGTTTTCCCGAGGAGTTGTATTTTTAACTTTTGGATTTGAAAGTAGTAGATATATATTTTATATTTTTTATTATTATTCAAGTATTTTATAGGTAGAATGGGTATCCGTTTATCCTTACGGGTTTGGGACATGAGAATGATTTTTTTACCTCCGAACGGTAAATCCTATCAACTAATTATACTTAATACACATACGAAATTTCAGTAAAAATTCGGCTAATGCATATTTTCATCATGATTCCGCCCCGCTGCCTAGCTCTAACCCAATCCGTTATACGTAAGGATTTTGGCTCCTCGTCTACATACATACATGTAATGAACAAATACAACATGATGCATATGTTATGCTTTTCTGTCGGGTGGTATAATTATGTTTTCTTGAATGCCTTTGATATAATTAATGGGGTGGGTCTACAGTCTACCCACAAAGTTTCATATGATGATTTTATGCTCGTCGTTTTTCCGAAAACTGGACTGGGAGTTAATATGAGAGAAATGTTAAATAAAAAATGAGATCCAATCAGGAAAAAGACGTCATGTCGTTTCACAGTTGAAAGAAAGACTAAAGGAGACGGAGAGGGCCCACAAAGGAATGGGCTCATGATGGCCCATGAGTGGGACTGGACGGTGGGGATGGATCACTTGGACTGGGGACAAAGGTGCATGGCCATTCTAATAGCCACGTGACACGTCATCCCTGTGTGCTTTTCAGTGTTCTTCACACAGTCAGCCAAATTCTCCATTTCCTGTTGGTTTATTCATCCATGCCTTTTACACTAATAATTCTGAAATATGAAATTGAGAGTCTAAACAAGTGGATGTTTCTTGAGGCGGTGTAGCTTGGTGAGAAGTAGTACAAGATATTTGTTGAGCTGTAGTGCAAATGGGGTCTGGGTGTGGCTGAAGCTGAACTCATATGCGAATTAACTTATTTTAAACCTTCTAGACATTTCATAGGATAGCAACACATTTTTGCACATCAAAACTCTGGAAGTTCCCTTTGGTGGTAACCAACCAAATCGGGAGGCCGCCCCCTCTGTTTCGCACCGAAATGTTGGGAACGGACGTTTCACAGGCCTCTATGATATTTCTAGTAGGACGAAGAAGATGAACTTTGGCAGGATTGGTATTCTCCACATCCATTTTAACATGTTCGAGTCCACATAACCAAGGTGATCAACATAATGAGGTGGTTGAGAGGTTTGATTCGAAGCGGGTGGTAGGCCAAGTTGCATCTCTGCATTGCACAACCATCCCAAACGAAATAACCATCAGTAGAGCAAGTCATATGTGGTCTAGCAAGATCTCATAGCTTCATAATACTGCTCCTACCTGCGTCATGAACCAAGATCGATTGGCTATCTTGACACTCGAAATACTTGAAACCTTCGATATCAGAGCTTCATATATTTTGTTGAGCTTCTGAACATGCAAGTGTTATTGGACTATCATTCTGGTTAGTGGGCAAAAGCTGTTTCTGTGTACCATTAGCTAGTTTACCATTAATTTCCTTTACTTTAAAATATCAACTACATAAGTTATAGGCTTTTCACCTAATTAAGGAGCCTGGAAAATTTCACAGTAGAGTTTTTTTAAATAGGAAGAACCATTCGACGGACACATCATCGAGTGATATCGTTGTCAGGTAAATTTTATGGTTGTCAGCCGTTAGTCCATGTGAGACCAGTACATAATGCCATCATAAAGGGTACCAAAATGATTGCGTATTCCTGGCTTCTAACTCAATATATTTGAGAACAAAATCAGGTGCTATATCCACTCAAAGTTGTTTAATTGTCGGTTGAGAAACAAGCGAAAGATGATGATATTAAGATTGAAGGCAAATACTGTGAGGGTATTATGTATTATCATTTCCAATTTTGTTATTGTTGGTTGAGCTTCCAGTTTCATGTCTAGCTTATAAGAATCCTGCATTGAAGTGTTTCGATAATTGTTTGAAACACTGTTATTTTCTCGAAGACATGCATAACTAAATGTTCCCGTCAGTGTCAACCCCCTCCAAACTTTAAATATTGATGATAATACAAAATGAGTTATCAAGTTTACTTTTATCAATCGTTTTAAGCACAAAAATTAAGAAGATATTCTGTTTGAAAGCAAAAATTATGTTATAATAATAAACAAAAATAATAGTAGTTGTTCTCTTTTTTCAATATCCAAACTTCATGGAGTTTCTTTTGTTAAAGTACTATATCTAAACTTCATAGAGAACCGTAAATCTACAAGCTTTTAGTAGAGGACTGCCACATATTAAATCCATTAATTTCCTTCACTTTAAAATATCAACTACATAAGCTTTCAGTAGAGGATTGCCATAAAGAACCCACAATCCAGAGTCCCAACTAAAGTATTTCCAGGTTTATGATCACAAGAAGACTTGAGGATGAGATCTATACAACGATATAACCTGTACACAATTTGCAGCAGCAGCAGCAAACTGGTGTTTATATAAAGAACTTAATGCAACTAAACTATAAACCAGCAACCGACGAGACACTGAAAGTATGACATTCAACGTAGTGAAACAACAATTGGCTCCCTACTGATGAATCTCCACTCCGAAAGTATTCTCGCCGCTGTAAGTAACATAGAGAAATCCGTCTTCATCCTTCTTTTCTTCATATATTGCAGACATTATAGCACCTGTTGTTTGTTAACAGGAATGGAAACAATCAGAACAAGTGGTGCAATGCTGGCTATAGATATGAGATCGGATTCATATTCTGCAAAAGTGCTTACCGGTTGGTGGCAGGACATTGTCCACGAATATGAAGATTGCCTTTTCAGCACTCAATTTGATCCTCTTTCGGATTACGTAAACAAACTGTCCGACAGTCAAGTCAGATGGGACTAGGTACCTGCTACCAGGAAAACGTCAATCTCGTCAACAAACAAATAAACGATCGATTCCACAAGAGCGGGCTGGATGATATGCTAGTGCACTTATCTATCCTACATTCAAGATAACAAGATAAGATCAATTGCATATTAGCTAGGATCTATAAGGTAGGAAACCGCACATTGCCACGAACTTAAACGAATTCTCTCCAAGAGATTGATTGAACATGGAAGTTGCAAGTGATGAATATTTTTGCTCATCTTATGGGGGTTATAACTTATAAGTAGAGTCCTACTGTCAGAAGACCTAGTAAACTCTGAGGCCTTTCAACAGTATGAAAGCATGAGTTCATCAACAAGAATATATGCAAGAAAGACTGCATTCCAATGATTCATTAACTGAGAGGAAGATGACGATAATCAAGGTCCAAAGTTTCAATCCTTAATGATGAAAGAACGAAAAGACCAGGCGTAATAAGAAATACCACATGGAAAGTATATACTACTATCATCTCTAGGTCAGGGAGACAAATTTTTATTCTTTTTCTGATGAATGGGGATGGAGATATTTTGACTAGAATGGGAATTTGAAACAATTTAAAGCATAATCGGTTGAAACCGTACTTTTTCTTGTCTATGTTTGGTATTTCACTTCTCTCCGCCTTCTCCACAATGACCTTCAAAACAAGAAAACATGGTGTGGATGAAGCCAGCTATGAGAAAAGAGAAAGACTTTCGGTAGTTGATAGACAAGTTTAGCTGATGCATGCAGACTGAACATAGTTATCGAATCAAGTCAACGTTTAAATCAAACTCTGAGATCGATAACAAGATCGCCAAATAAAAATGGCAACAAAATAATGCTAAAGAACACATGACGAAACTGAAATGATGGACGGGTCATTCTAATGGTGCTCGGTGATCATGAGAATCCAGGTCCAATAAAGGAAGAGAAATCATAAAGTAAAGTACTATAGAACTATTACAGTATCAATTAGTTTACCATAGCCGACGATTCTGATCTCCGATTTCACCATACATAACACAATTAAAGAAATAAGTGATACACTAGTTGACATCTAGAGTTAGAAAACCATCAATGGAAAACAATACTACACAAGAGAAAACTAAAGCACAGCGTCATAAATTTTGATCAGGCATCAGTTTCTCACCGGAATTCTATCTGGGTACTTCTCCCTTATCCTGGCAGCCTCAGCCTTTCTCTTCTCTGTAGGCACAGTAAAGACTTAATTGTTAAAAGCTCCATCGACATAATAGACATTTACCAAACTCTAACTTGGGATACATACCATGGTCATGCTCTTGTCTGAAGCAACTCTTAGTCATCTCCCCTGCACCTCATCCAAACAGCAGTAAAATCGTCTGCCCCACAACTAAATAGTCTCAACAAACTTCACCAACTAATCAAATTCTCAAAAGGGTTATCTACTTATGTTCTTCTTCTTTCTTTGTTCATCCGGAATTACCAAAATTCAAGCTACCAGCTTCAAGCTAAACCCCACAATTCCAAACGAGCCCCAAACTAGCTAAATTAGGTTAACTACTTTTTCGCCAATAACCCACCGAGCCACAGCCACATCAAACATTAATCATCAACCATTCAACCGATTATGCAGTAAGAACACACAGATTTCAGACAATTTGAAGAAATTTCAACATCCGAGTAAGAGATGAAAAGCTGACCTTTGTGTATACGAAGCCGAAGGAAGAATGGTGGAGAAGACGAGGAGGGTGGCTCGAAGAAAGAAAGAAAGAAGTTTGCTTTTTTGATTAAAACTCTGTGAAACGAGGAAGGAAACGGTGATTCGGCAGCCGAATATTATTATAAAACCTCCCTTTTTCCTTTCCAATTTGGAGCCCTTCTTTTGGTGCTAAATTGCAGCAATAATTATTCCATATGGATAATATTTGAGATAATTATAGTAATCGGCAGCAGTGTCTCTTTGTTTACGGCCCACGTTACCTCTATCTTGGTGCTCAAGCTGCTGAATCATCCAGCTGACTAGTGATTCAGTTTTATTAGAGTCACCCCTACTATAATTCGAAGAGGGGAGCATTGCGTCGGGTCATCTAACAAATTCATCATTATTCTAATAAAAAATGACGTTATAAGTTGTTTTGTAGTAAATACCCAAAAAGAGAAATAAACATATTGGTAAAATTTATCAAATCAAAACCCAATTGAATTTAATTTAATAAACTCTCATTTTCTTCTGTCAACCCCTGCTATAACGGCATCGTATAACAATGTCAATGTAAGCATTACTGCACATTAAACTTAATAATTCTCCTGAAAATGTAGAAAATTGTTTAGTAGAGTGGTTAAGTTTAATGTCCAATAATATTTTATTGGCACAATTATATCGCTTTGTTAGAGAGTTTGATTTGTTTGTTTATCTTTTATTTATTTTTCATTTTAATTTCCTTTAATCGTACTCATTTACATTTATCAATTCTTTTAGACCCACGCTTGTGTAAACAATAAAATTAATTTTTTGATTTTCAAAATTTCTTGTATGTTTATAGAATCCGTCGCAATAAAATCATCATTCATCAAAAAATATTGGGACCGAATGAGTAGTTGCCCTGGATGCGTTTGCAGCTTTGAGGTTGTGGTGGGCCTTGCATACTTTTGTGTGGGCTCAAACATTTCAGCTCAAAGGTGAAATTCTTACTGGTTTGCTAAAACTTGGGCTTGGATCCAAGTGTTACTTTGGGCTCGCAAATTACTGTGCCCAAAACCAAAACTCCTAGTTGTTTTGTGCCCGTGAGATGATAAAAGCATATACATTTATCTTCTGTTTAACATCACTTTAAATTTTAAACTTAATTTAGAACATTAACTAAATTGACATACAAGGGAATTTTACTTGAAATTACTGTTAGTTGGGTGTAGATGGAACAGTAAACAAAATTGAGAAAAAACAATTACAACTCATAGTGTGTTATTTTACGCATTTTGGGAGATCTTCCCGTCGTCTTCCGCCATTTTTCCTGCATTATTGAAGTTCAAAAAAATTTATTCGCAATTAGAATGTGCGTATCTTGCATTTTTTTATACTTTAAATAGTCTCAGTAACACAAGTATAAATAGTAAAATTTACAGTGGACGCAAACAATAATAATAATGATATACAGTTAGTAGTAATCTGCATCGACAAATCTTGAAGGGATTCATTTGTTTACACTATGATAAGGTGGGTATTGGTATTATATATATGATAAGAAGTTGGTAGTTCAAGAAAAGGTAAATGGCGACCACAACTAGCTCATAAATGGACAAATTTTTGGTATTCCAACCAACAAATAGTATTGTTTCCCTTATATTCAACACCGGCTTCTTGTGTTTAGTGCATGTCGTAGGTTCGAGTTATTAGAAGAGGGTTTAGATTAATTTTCGTATTGTTTATTAATACGCTTTTTCAAATAGAAGTTTTTTAAAAAGTTGAGGGTTGCACAACTTTGATAATTTGTATGCACACAGATTGGAGGATATCGAGATTTGAAATGAAGACCTCTCGATCTTTTCAGATTTTGATAATATGTCACACACGGTTACATCCTAATAATTCAAATTATTGAGAGAGAGTTCTGATTTATTTTTATATTATTCATTGACACTTTCTTATCCCACTAACAAATACGTTTTCATTTTATTAAATATTGTTAGGTGAATATGTCCTCGTCAAATGTGAAATTAATATGCAGATTTATAATTTCATTGACACTTTCTTCCCACAACCTAATTTTTAGAATTGTTCTACTCAAAAGGTAATAGTAATTGATCGTATCAAAGATTGTTCTACACCCATCTAAGATTTGTAAAGAAGTTAACCTGCAAAAGGACGATCTGAAACATCAAAGTAAGTCATCGTAAATATTATTATCGAAAGTACAATATTAAATATCTAATTGTATCCTACGTCAATAAATATAAAATTAACACGTAAACACCCTCCTTACTAAATCACTTCTAATATCAATTGGTCACAAAGCTCACCAAATAAATGATCAGTAAATGTAAATTAGTCTTAATTATCTTAATTTGCTTGCTTTGCTGGTGGGGGCAGAACTGTACAGATGGCTTTTGCTTTCTTGCTTGCTTTGTAAACCCTATATATATAGCATTGGATAACACAAACCAACACCCAATTGGGCAAACATTGGCCCTACGTGAAAGCCAACATAATAATAATAATAATAATAATAATAATAATAATCAAAATTAACACTAATAATAACTTGTTATAACTAAAAAGTCAATTAATTAAGGTTGGGGTGGGGGTTTCTTGCATGTGACGATCATATAATATGGGGCCTGGAGGGACCATCTTCTCTCATTTTCATTTTGCTTCACATGGCACCCATTTTGGCTTCACTCCTTGTTTAGAAGTTGCTTAAACTACTCGATTTCCTTTCACTTTCTTTTCATCATTATTATAATATAATAACTTGTCCTAATCACTGCTAGTGAACTTCCCGCGTCGTCGATCTCATCTAAGTTGATGACTGAAATTTCGAAATTTGTTAGTTTGTTGAGCCACTTGTTCAATAAAGGGAGCTCTACTATATGCTTAAATATAGTTTTGGTTAAGTGCATATAGGGTTTCCACTTTCCAGCAAAATATAAATCATGATTAGGGCTATCTCAACATTTGGTTTTAATCGATGACCCGTGGGGGAATACTTAATATAATATAATGGTAAATGAATTTTAAATTAATTATTTTATAATAAGCAGCGGATTGAGATAACGAATCTACTTTAAATTGAGGGGATTAAGATTTCGGAGAGTATAACAAGATTATTGGTTTCAATCGTATTGATATGGACGATCCCTAACCTAAATATTATGAATGAAGAAGAAATGAACACTTTTCTATACCCAATCCCAATTTCCATTACTGATGGCTTTGTACATTTGCCTAGAGAATCATACTTAAGTAGCCCATTACGGTTGACACAACATGAGCTGTTCCTTTAGGCTAACCTTAGGACGCTCAAAAATCTAATCCTACGGTCGAGCTCGACTACCACCATAAAAGGGAAGGTCCCGATATATATGAGGAAGAGAAACCACTCGCCTACCTGAAATTACAGTTAAGGTCCAAACGTCCAGTCCATCTTATAAATTCCTTAGGCTCATTACTCTTAAGGATCTGGCTTATGTCCGATAATTCTTTGTCTCCCTCTCTTATCCTTACTCAATCGCATAATTCATTATAAGTCCCTTTTTCTTACATTTCTACATATTTTTATTATGAAATACATGATGGATTTCAAAGCGATGCTAAAAAGCACATAATCAACCCATCCTCCATCAACGAATCGCTAATTAGTTAAATTAAAACGATTTAGACTAATAAATCACCCACTATAAGAAGTATGGGGTTAGTTTTGGGTGACTAATTATATAAAGTCTCAAATCATTAGCATTGATTAGGTTGGGAAGAAAACCTGATTTACAACTAGAATGCACATGGTTCATGGTGATTGGTTGGATTTCCAAACCTCGAGCATGAGAATTTAATCCAATAAGGGGGTTGTGATTTTTTAAGTAGTTAATGATATACCTGTGATCAATCATTGCAAACACATAATTACATATAAAATACTGTGTCATTATTTAAATCTTGTAGAAAATAGTGAAATAACTATATAGTTCTTGTACATATCATTATGAAATTTGGACAACACAAGTGCAATGCTTTATAAGTACCAAATTTCATCCAATTTGATCTCTAGTTTGATTGGGTAAATAATTATCCATAAAATACGTGTAGCAGAAACATCACAAAGTTTTGAATGAGTGCTTCTACAGTTGACGTTATTGTTTCTACGATGATTAAGTGTTGTGTATTACTATATTTCTTTATTAGAAAAAGAAAAATAAAAAGGAAAATAAAATTTATCCATCAAAGACATCATATATAGTTGGCTTAGTCATGATTATGTCGAAGTTAAATTGACGAAAATTATTAGCAGGCGGCTGTAGTTAAGCTTGGTGTGTATTAATTAATTAATTAATTAATTGCGATTGGGAAGTATTTTCTTTCATATATAAAATAATTGGGGACACCAACTTATAGCTTTTGGAAAGTGATGGGGGGAAAGAGGTTTGTAATCAATGTTGATTGGTCGTTATTTTAAATTTAACGCCAGTCAAGGATAATGACAACACAAACCCCGTATGTTAATTTGTATTTCTTAATTAATTAATTAATGGTTAGATTAGTCCATGCATCCGTATGATATGGTCATTTAATTAGTGAGTTACGTAGCTATATTTCATATAAGTATATAAATTCAGCAAATGATAGGAAGACATTCATGAGTTCGTTTGATATGCGATATCTCGAACAGCATAATATTGAGTAAGTTTGAAATTCGAAAAACTTAAATAACTATTCACTCTCCTCCTTCTTTCTTGTTCGATTTTTTGTTCTTCTTCAATTTCGTATTCCAGAATTTTGAAGAATTTTTGAAGAAATCCGAACATGGGATTTAGCGAGCTTCTTCTTTCTCACATCTGCTTCTCTTTTAGCTCAATGGCAGACAGATTGTAAAACGAGTCTGGCACCTCAATTTTTGCTGCTACATTTTCAAAAACAGCAAAGAACACCTTGATCTGGAGACAGAGGGAAACTGAAGAGAAGAAGAAAGTTGAATGAACTACATAAGAAATGAGAGATGGAACATGATGAAAGCAACCCGTATTAAAACATATCGGAAACATAGCATTCAAAGATAAAAGTGCAGCACAATCAGCTATTGGATCAAAGATAATATACGGAGGAAAATCACTAAACAAGATTCACTGAACAGGATGATAGTTTCAAACATAGCTAGCAACCCATGCTTCTATTTGAAGCTTTAGTAATTAGGAATCACAGTAATACTTTGCAAAATTCAGAAAGGAAAAAAAAACCCAAACATGAGTCCGGAGAATCCCGTCGCCGTAATTTTTGAAGAAATCTGAAATTTGATGCCAAATTTCAGATTACTCTCGACTATTGACAATTCCCAACCTCAGTCCTTTTTCTGGACTCTGAAACTTCACATTACTCTCTTACCTTCGACTATTGATGAACAAATAGATCTGAAATCGCATGGATGAACACGAAGCAGTTGTTGCTCTGTTCTTCAACTCATCATCTCCATAATGCATCATCTTTAACATTAAATGTCCTCAAAGGAAAAATAAACGAAAACCCAATTAAAAAGATTATCAAACAACAACCAAGATCCTCAACTTTGATGGAGAAAGAAGCTTCATTCTGCAACAGTGGATGAAGAAAGAGAGTGGCTGAGGAGAGAAATGGAGAAGAGAGAACGTAGAGTAGTTTTTAATCTGCAATAATGAGAAGGGAGTGAGTTATCTTTCCACCCTTAATTTCACCATAAAAGCAGGGGCAAATTCGCATGGAAGAGTGATATTGAGAGGTGATATTCAATATTTTTTTTAAGGATATTGAATATTATGTTTTTTGCGATATTGATATTTCTAATATTATGATATTCGAAAGTTAAAGTATGATGATATTGGCAATTATAATATTGGGTGATATTGAATTCAAAATTACCCATGTCAAACTATCCATGTGAATTCATCGGGAACACACTTTTTGTATCCTTTTTTATTTGTCTGCTTTGATAATAAGATTAAGATGTTGTAAGTTCATTGTGGTTAAATCAGATTACTTCACCTTAGTCAACGGGGTTAGGTCGCACCCGAGTAAGAGTAACTAACATTAACAATATGCGGTTTGGATACACCTCATGGATATCATCTTCAAAACTAATATGCATGTTCGATTTCTTTCACTTCTTGTCGTCACAACGTTCTGACAGATCGAGTAATCAAAACTGTAGCACATAAAACGCTCCGGGCGAATTAAATCGACTGTTCTTTCTTTATACTAATCCTCCATATAATTAATCATCCTTGAGAGCAATAAAACAATATTCTTGTCCAGAAAACGTTATATGGCCAATGTCCATCATCAACTACCAAGTACGAAAACTTTTTTTGTTACAATAAAAAAATAATTTATTATTGAATGTTTAATCGAACGGGAGCGACTAATAAGTACATTGGTGAGCCATATGTAGGAAGCTCATTCTTTACAAGTAGGGTCATAGAGAAAATAGATCATCTTGCAATAGCACGAACAACCGGATTTCATTTTCTCCTAACAAATGTAAAAGAAAAATAATATCCAATATGTTGTAATAACATCTTACATATTTGAACAATAACTCTAAACTCCGTATCATCTGTGTATCCACTCCAAAACACCTTAGCCAGAGTTTGAGAGTCACTTCAAACTGAATGTGCATATGTTCAAGCTCCACCACCCATCTAATCACTTCTAGTAAGACAATAGCCTCTCCCTCCTTTATGTCAATGCGTCCAAGTTGAGTAAACGTCTTAAAGTGCACCTATTTCCCATTAGAGTCGCAAATACACATACCGAAACCCGTTTAAAACTATTCCTTGAAGACGGCAACGCCAACATTGCATTGAACAGTTCCAAGAGGGGAGGATGCCACGCACAGTAATACTTGGACCGTGTTCGCGGAACCAAGGGATTCTCCTTAGTGCACCAGAGCTTCATGCATGATGTGAATAAAATTTCAACCGACATTTACCAACAAAAAAATTTGAACATTGGAGTTGGGCCCGAGCCCAAATATAACTATCCCAACCGGGTCGAAGAGTTGGGCCCAGAGAAGAGAGACGGAAGCTGGTTTTCCAATGGAGGGAAGAGATTTCTCATTCTGACCTCTGTCTGTGTAAAAATGGCGGTGGTGGGGAAAAAAGAGTGGGCCCGTAATCACAAATTTGGGTGGGAAATTGGAAGATTTTCGCCCTCTTGCCCCAATTCCAATTCAATTTTTTACCCCCTCTTCTCTTTCTCTCTGTGGCTGTAAAACTCTCTACAGTGATAGCACTGTGGGGAAGGTGACAGACAGACCTAGCAGCAGAGGCAGACACAGAGATAGAAAGAAAGCAGGCAGACCCCTCCCCCCTAACAATACAAAAATATATCAAAAACTTAAAGTGCCAGAGATAAAATAATACTCTAAAGAAAAGAGAGACAGAGACTAGAGAGAGAAATAGAGGAGAGGGGACACTTTATTTGCCTTTTTTATGATGCACGCATCCATGGCAGAACAGAGAAGGGTACACAGTACTGCTGCGACATAACAAGTTTTCTTTTCTTTTCTTTTTTCCCAATTTTTTTTGAAGAAGGGGAAACAAACAACAACAGCCCACAGAGAGAGACAGAGCTCAACGAAAAAAGAGAGAGAAGAGAAAGAATGGTCATGGAGATGAAGATGGTTTGAAGCAGAACTGGGTTTCATGGATTGATAATGAAGAAGCAGAAGCAACAGTTGATGGCATGCAAAGAGAAGTAGAGAAAAAGAAAGAAAAAGTTGCTTCTTTTCTTTTTTCTTGCTCTTCTCAGCTCTTTTTTTTTTCTCTCTTCCTTCCAAATCTGAGAGAAAAATCCATTCTTTCTTCATCCTCTTCTGTAAATCTTGGCGGTTTTGTACTCAGAGGAAGGGAGAAAAAGAAGGGTTTTGTTTAATTTGGGTGTTGTTTCGAGCTCTAGGGATGCCCTTCCATCTGGAAGGGAAGGGGGGTTTAGATATTGCTTCCATTTTCTCACAGCAAGAAGCTTGGAAGCTGCAACATCACAACAGCAAGCAGGAAGTTAATAGCTTTACGGAGCCTATTTCAGTTCTTCATATGAGAAGGAGTCCAAGCCCACCTACATCGGCTTCCACTCTTTCCTCTTCCTTCAACGGAGGCGCCGGCGGCGCCACTACTCCGACGGCCGGCGGTGACAAAGCCGTTAATAATGACAGAAAAGATGAGTGGGCTAATGAGCTGCAGCCAATCCCAACCGGAGGGCTGGATATTGTTTCATCGGGTGGAGAAAGGTGCGGTCTTGGACTGGATGATTGGGAGAACATGCTCTCTGAACCCACCCAAGAACAGTCCCTGCTGAGGTGGATCTCTGGTGGGGATGTCGACGACTCTTCGTTTGGACTCAAGCACCTTCTTCAGTCTAACAACAACAACGGCAGTGGTGGTAATAATCCGCTGGATTTTGATGGGATTGTTGATCAGGGACATGGAGGGTTTGAAGGAATTGGTGGGATTGGTGGGAGCATTGGTTCCAATTTGGGGGCTTTCCCTGCTTCAGGGTTTGTTGGCAACAATGGGAGAATTGGTGCTCAAGCAGCTGCTGGTTTGGTATCTCCCAGCTCTTCTTCTGGTTCTGGTTTGGTTAATTTCAAAGCTAATAATACTTTAGTTAATCTTCCTGCTGCTGCTACTTTACCTTCTGGAATGCTTTACCATCCACAGCAGCAAGTTGATGCTTTGGATGAGAAGCCACCACATCTTCTCATGAACATGAATCCTCACCAACAGCCAGCTCCAAACTTCTTCTTCCCTTTGCAATTTCCACAGCAAGATAATCATCATCATCATCAACAACCTCAACCCAAGAGGCAGAATTCTGGTGGCAACAACATCATGGAACCAAACATTCCTCAGATGATGCCAAAGCTCCCATTTTCAGATCCAGGACATGATATCTTCTTAAGGAAACAGCAGCAGCATCAACAGTTTCCTCCAGGGGTTCCGTTTCTCCTCCACCAGGGCATTCAGCCTCCATTAATGGGGAAAGATGACCCTGGAGGAGGTCAACAGCAACAGCATGCATTGCTAGACCAGCTCTACAAGGCAGCAGAGCTGGTAGGGACTGGGAATTTCACTCACGCGCAAGGGATATTGGCGCGGCTCAATCAACAGCTCTCCCCAATTGGGAAGCCCCTTCACAGGGCTGCTTTCTACTTCAAGGAGGCGCTTCAACTGTTACTTATGACGAACAACAACCCGGTCACTGCTCCACCACTGCCTAGAACTCCTACTCCTTTTGATGTCATCTTCAAAATGGGTGCATACAAGGTCTTCTCTGAAGTCTCTCCACTCATCCAGTTTGTAAACTTCACTTGCAACCAGGCCTTGCTCGAGGCTCTCGAGGATGCCGATAGAATCCACATTGTCGACTTCGACATTGGATTCGGCGCTCAATGGGCGTCCTTTATGCAGGAGCTGCCTCGCAGTAGAGGTCCCCCCTCTTTAAAGATCACAGCTTTTGCGTCTCCTTCGACTCACCACCCGATCGAGCTTGGTCTTATGCGCGAAAACTTGACTCAGTTCGCTAACGAGATTGGTGTGAGTTTCGAACTCGACGTGGTCAACTTTGATTCTCTGGACCAGAATTGCTTCTCCCTGCCCATATTCCGAGCTAGCGAAAACGAGGCTGTTGCTGTGAACTTCCCTATCTGGTCGTGTTCGAATCAGCCATCTGCATTGCCTTCTTTGCTACGTCTGGTTAAGCAGCTTTCTCCAAAGATTGTCGTGTCATTGGATCGTGGATGCGATAGGAGCGATCTCCCCTTCCCGCAACACATTCTCCATGCTCTCCAGTCGTACATTCATCTGTTTGAATCGTTGGATGCTGTCAATGTGACTAGTGATGCTCTGAACAAGATTGAGAGGTTTTTGCTTCAGCCTAGGATCGAAAGCACTGTGTTGGGGCGTCTTCGTGCACCGGACAAGATGCCTAATTGGAAGACAATCTTCGCCTCTGCTGGGTTTTCTCCCGTGACATTCAGCAATTTCACCGAGACTCAGGCCGAATGTGTTTTGAAAAGGACTCAAGTGAGGGGATTTCACGTTGAGAAGCGACACGCCTCCCTCGTGCTTTGCTGGCAGCGTCGAGAACTCATATCGGCATCAGCTTGGAGGTGCTGAAAGGTCGCGGTTGAAGGGTTCATCGATCGCGCGAGGGATTATCAACTTAACTTGTCTACTAGAGGTTCCCAACTCAAATCTAATGCGGGTAATGAAAATGTCAATAAATTTTTGAACTATCGTTGGTGATACCTCCTTTTGTGACTAAATATGAATTGTGTAGTTTGTCGGGGGGAGTGTCCCTATGCTTTGTTGCATATGTAGTTGAGCTCCCTTGGGTAGAAAGCTATCTTCTAACTTGGAAAAATTCAGTAGGGTCGTTCTTCATCCTCGGAAATGGTTATTGCTGCTGCTATGTTATTTCTACACAATTATGCTGACAAATGTGCCTCTGGAGATTTGTTGTGTACTTGAACAACAAATGAGGGGAAAAGTAGCAAACTTCTTTAGTTCTTTCTATGTATGAACATCAAATTGTTTCATTTCTCTAGTTATGATTCAAAGTCTTGAGCTTTAGATGGACCATGTAAGAGCCTTCTCTAGTATTTGCATTACATACATCCCCAGGTTGCTCGAAATCGATAGGCTAGGCTAGCTCGGAATGAAACCCAGAAATACACAGGCCGAGTCTGTTCATGAATCTCTGAGCTTCTCTGGTTCTGCCACAGGGCAAAGGCAAATCTTCCTATGAGATTTTGTATGTTGTTTCTGCATACATATCCTTTTTGTTGGAACATGGCCAATGATTCATGCTCCAAACTAGGAAGACAAAACCAGAAACAAATACACCTAAGCTTTGATGTATTTTGTCTCTCCAGAATTAGCTTTTTTCCCCTTAGAAAATACTTCAAATTTGGTCACTCAAGGGGGGTGAGTAACATGGGTTATGTTGTTGAAAGTTTTGTCAATGCTCCTTTGTCTCATGGAAAATAACATTTAAACAACGTTGTAATGTTTTTTTAATTATCATAATGCATGCATTTAAGCCCCGACATGTAGCGTGTCACCCTCAATTTTTTTGCATTGATAAATTAATTAATTATTGATCTTTGGTTTAGTGTCTCTATATATAGTCTTTGCTTCATTGTACACTGAATTTGCTAAACTAAATTTTCCCAAAAATAAATTCGAGGTATTGGACATCTACCAACTGTCTCACATGGGATCTTGGTTTTCTTGTTTAAAAATTAATAAGGTTGTAAGATATTTTTTAAATTTAATGCTGCATTATCGCCTGTTGTTAACTTGTTATGGTGCTCTGTTTTTTGTTTGTTATTTTTGCGTACGAAGTAAGCCAAAACAAATAAATATTTTACATAAGCCTTGAGAAAATTCTATAGAATTTAAGGGATTAAATATGATATGGTTTATTTTAGTAACAGGTTTATGTAGGCACGCTATATGATATGGTCCAATTTGTAGAGATACTATATATCATGAACGGTTGCATCTTAATAATTTGAATTGTGGGAAAATGGTTAATTATGGATCTTATACCATTTTCTTACACGCCCCTTTAAACGAAAGTCAACTCACGAGTTTAAAGTTTCTACAAGTCAATCATACTTTGTGCTTAAATCAATTGTTAATATTGAAGAACACACGATCGTTTGGTCTTTCAGACTCTAATATCATGTCATAAACCGTTTCCTAACAACTTGAGTTATTGAGATGTAATGATTCAGGACATGATATCATAATCTGGAAATCATAGTCTGGAAAACCGAGAAGTCTCTATTTTGAACTCAAAGTAACCTCCCATTTTGTGCACGTGACTTACCCTATAAAATTGTGTAAACATCATAAGAGTTTTTGTTTAAGAGAACCTATACGAATCCAACGATAAACTTGTTTTAAACTGCTTTTTAAAAGAGAAGACCGGCCTTACAAACTATATAATAATGTTTGGTTAAAAATGAATTATTATGAGGAACAGTTTTAAATCAATTTTATGATTATTTGAGCTAGATAGAGACTTTTATTTTGTCTAGTTGAATGAAAGTTGGGATAAAAATAAAGCAGAAAAGGATTAATTAGGAGAGTATAAATGATGCAGAGAGAACATGCCTCGTATGGACAGCGACAAAGATTAATTACATGGGTTGGGGATGATAAATTAATAATAATAATTGATTAGCAATGTCGGTTTCGTTGAAAACGAGCCATCATCTATAAACTATAGCTCTTTAACCAACTCTCTCTTGCGGCTAACCACCATCATTAGAGTTTAATTTTGGGGACATGGGACTAACCCTCATTTATTAATGAAATATGTGCGTTTGGCTTTTCGAGTTTTGGTTTACGTATTTAATTATCGGTTTTGAGAATATTTTTATCTTTAAATTTTAGCAATCGTTAAGAGGCGCAGGTAACAGTTTTTTAACGATGGCTAGAGATATATAGACAATTGTAAATATAAAATTTTTAATAGGTTGTTTGGATAAGGTATTTAGGTGTGGCATTTTAACAGGTCAAAATACCATATTTGACATCGAAGTCAAAATATGTGTAATTTTTATACTAGATATTTTTATACTTGTTAGCCATACCACATAGGTATATTGGATCAATTTTCTAAGCAAAATATTAAATCAAACATTTTAAAGGGTGAATTATATTGTAAGTCTTAACAATAAAAATTGTTAATAAATTGTTAGGATTGAACTGTTTAAAAATTGTTGAACAAGTTAATTGTCAAAATTTCTAATGTGACGATAAAATTACTTATAGAAATCGCCAAACCATTTCAGAATGGATTGCGATCATTTAGGGCGAGTAAATCTTTGGTTCGATTTTAGGCGATTTCTTTCTTTCTTGCTCAAACTAAGAATTAAATTTCTAAGCTATTGGGTGAATCAAAACTTTCAACTCATGTATAAGGAATTGAAATAATCCTCAAGATGTTGTCATATATCTCCTTTAAATTCGAATCCTATAAAAGGTGTAAGTTGCTTTCTAGCTACATTACTATTATTATGGTTTATAATGTTCTTAATTATGATACAAAATTATAGGTTTGGAGATTGGAAATGGCGGTGTGGGAAAGTGGTCCATCAATCCAACATCAAGCCAGCTAATGAGTTGCCGCCGACCCCGAAAAGACTACTAGTCAATGGCCTCTCCCTCTCTACCCCCTAACTCTCCATTTTCTAGGGTTATTATTAGGTTTTTTTTACGATAAACCTTTAATTTGACGTATTAATTTTTTTATCCAAACGATTCGAATCAACTTTTTATTTAAGGCGTATGTAAACTATTTTAATTTTGATTTCAAATTTAATTTCCCATGTCGTTTACTTTGTGTAGTCAATAATTTTATAAAAATTGGTCACTATATTATTAATAAAACCCTCACTATTTTATAAGATAAAAAACTACATCTCACGTAATTGAAGAAACTAAATTTTGTGATCCCACGACGCTTCTCTAATCATCAAAATACATGAGAAACCTTAGCCAATGAAATTCGAAAGCTAAACATTTCAAAGCAGAACTAGTTGTTGTTAATCGGTAGGAAAATTTTAGTGTAGAGAGTGCAATTGAAATCATGAAAGCTATATTGAAAACGAGTTAAAAAGAACTGTTAAGTTCAATTTTTATACTCGAAGAACAAAGTATAAACTACACAAAGTAAAAATTCGGTGTATATAACAATTATTATTTTTATCTATTTTTTTAATTGAATTCATCTAATTAAATATAAAAGCTGTTCAAATAGACGGACAGGAGATCAAAGAAAACAAACTCGTAACACCGACTAAAAGGCTGGTAACACTTTTAAAATTATGAAAATGGTCCAAATTGTGATATTTAAAATCACTCAAAACCTAACAAAAAATATGATCAGCATATTCACCCTTACAGTATGATTCTGTTGAATTAAACACATTTACTCAAATTGCAGAGACCAAAAATTGTATATTATTAATCGATTGTTTGGGAGCCACAACTTGGTTGGTGGGTGGTGGAGTAGTGATGTGAATTCCTTACAGGCCACGTAAAATCGATCAGAAGAATATATTCTAAACCAATTTCGAAACAAAAGGTGTCCGTGGCAAAAGTCTCATTACCCAAGTTGGTGTTTGTTTGTTGAAAGATGAGTGCAAAGCTCAAAAGGAAGAAAGTAAAAGCCCATTGCGCCAACGCAACTGCTCAAAATTTGCGAGCTGGTTTTCGTCTGAGAGGCGTGTAGATAATGATATAAAATTTATAATTAACCTTATCTTAATCATTCGATTTGTTGAAATGCGGCAGTTAATAATGGTTCATAACAATAAATAATAGGTTGTTGGTAATTTATGGTTTGTTGTTTTGTTAATTTGTCTGTTAAAAACAAGTAATATATGGGTCATCGTACAACTTGTAGTATAAAGTATGACTAAGCTGATCACTTTGACTCTAGATCAACAAACTTCAACAATAAGTTGAAAAAAAAACATTTTATGCGTTATTATATGTTAAAAATCGTTGCATTCCAAAAATTAAAGTTGTTGAGAGAGGATTTTTATTAATGTTTATATAATTCACTAACACGCCCCTTCAAACAAAAGCTCTCATAAAAGCTAAAGTTTGACAACTTTGATAAGCCATGTACACTAATTTGGGGGCTACAGGAATTCGAAACGAAGACCTCTCAACCATATAAAACTCTAATACCATATCAAGAACCATTACACGCAATTATAAAAAAAAAATATTCAGGCTGATATACATAAAATTAAACTATTTCTATCATTGGGGCTGATATACAGAACCTACAAGATCTAATCTCTATATATGAAGGTTCATGCGTGCAGTAGAATTTGGAAAAGCCACCTCTACACACCAAAAAGCACTCTCAACTTTTGGTGATGAGCAACCTTCTCAGGCTCTCAAAGATATGGTAGCTGTGGAGGAAGAATCTAATCATCTAATGTTTGTACGTTGGATGCTATAGAGACTAAAATACAAAACATACCAAGAAAAAATGAAGGAAGAAGAAGAAGAAGGAAAGATGAGCAAATGATGAGTGGCTTTTTATTACAAATGTATAAAGTTGAGAGTGGAGAAAGGAAAAGAGAGAGAGAGAGGAGAGTATGCTTTTGTCATGAAGAAGCATCCATCCTAGGAGTGGGGTGGAAGGGGATACTTTCTTGTATTGACATCAACTAGCTAGTCACTTCACAAACTTATTTAATTTGTGTTAAATTAATAGATAAGATTGAAAGTAGTATGTAACCAAATTTAAAATATTATTAAGTTGAAATAAATAAATAAATTAATTTATAATTGAATTTGTTATTATTGGTACTAAAAAGAGGAGGCCGCATATCTAGAAGAATCACCACCTTCATATTTAGGGATCTCGTACGTAATTAAGTGTCGTCTAAAGACATAAGCCTTATTTGTATAAGTGAAAATGATGGGAGAGTTTGGGTGATTTTCTATACCAACAATAAGAACGAATTTCTTTTTTCTTTCTTCATCCAAATGTGTAAGATTGTTGTTCTTTCAATATCAAAATAACTTAATATTGTCAATTGTTGTTCTTTCAATATCAATAAAAATTCTTCTTGTTTTCAAATGAAATACAAATAGATAATTTATTCTAATTTAGTAACCCTAAAATCTCTAAACTAAAGATTTCGCCAAATAGACCGTTTTGATTACAATTAATTATGAGAGAATGTTAGAAAATTGAATTCTTGGTATGAACTTCTAGAGATTTTGAGCTCAAATTGAAATCACTAGATTGAGGATGAGATTTTGGGAGAATTCATTCTATTTTTGAATTCTCTAATCCCACCAATCACCTAAAATGACACATCCAAACATTCTATTTCTCAAAATAGCATGACCCTAAAATTCTCTTCTTATGAATTCACCCGCACAAACAACCTCTTAAATTTATGTTCACCTTAGGTGTGTGTTAGTTGTTGGAGTACGTACTAAGTGTGGTTTGAAACAGTATTAATGGTTGTTGAGACTCGGTCCATGTCAGAACCGTTAAATACTTACCATTACTTGCATAAAAAATCAAAGTCTTTAAATATCAATCGGTAGTGTGTTTGAATCTCCACAGCCCCAATATTAATAATAATTGATTTAAAAACATAAGATAATGATGAATCTATACAAATTTCAAACCTAAAGCTAATTTTCTTCTTTGAGGGGCATATAAAAAAATAATATAAGACCTATACAGAAGTAGTAGAGAAGGACAAGATGAGTAATTAAGCCAAGAAAGTTAAGGTTGGCGTCACAAAGCTAGAAAACCTTTTGCTTGTGTCTTTTATAGATTCTTTGGTCACACATTTGTACTACTATTACCACCACCATATCTTCTACTTCTTCTTCTTCTTCTTCTTCTACTTCGTATCTAAGCCTGATCATCATCGTTCATCAAGTCCTTTTCATACACACTCTTTCCTTCCAATTGGTGGTATCTTGCTTTTCTAATTTGTCTTTGGGATGATATCACCTTTCATTTTCAGACGTAGACTTGCATAAGCTTACAAACAACGCCACTAGTACTCCCATGCCTTTCTTTGTTCAGGCTTCTTGTTTGCTTCTCCTATTGCACCCCCCAACCAAAAAAACACAAGCACCACCATCCATGGCCTCTCTGGTTCGTTGTCTGGTCTGCTGCTTAGTTTATTTTAAGATCACTAACTTTAATACTATGTAATTTTAATATAAGTTGATTAATATATATTTTTATTTGGTGAATATCGATATCCTTTATGTTAAAAATCTCACTATTTTAAGATTTACATGTTCTTAGAGTAAACCCTAAACACTAAAAAATGATGTTAACACCCTAAACCTCAAACACTGTATTATACACTCAAACTTCAAATCGTATCACAAATTCTATTTTAACGATAAATCAAAATTCATAAATCCTAAACACTGAATATTAAACTCTTACTCTTGATATTATACGATGAACCCTAAATATAAGCCTACAACCTAAAAATTTATAAATTTAAATACAAAATCTACTAAAATATAACATAAATCAGAGTACTGATATCTCTAAGGTACCTAAGCATTGTTTTCTTTTTATATATGTTCCATTAATTTAATTTATTTTAATTTTTTTACAATCTGACCCAATACATAAAACCATGATACATATATCCATCATTATCAACTACTTATCATCTCTATTTGTCTTAATAACCATGCACCACTTCACTTGGTCCTACAAGTACTTAATATATGTTTTCTCATTTTGTAATTTCGATGGTCCATACCATCACTTGATTTTAGTGGAACTTTTGAAAATGACTCTATCTTACTTTTACAACTTGTTGGTGTATTTGCTTATGTTGTTCATGTGCATATCTATCACAGTTAAAGTAAGGTTGACTACATATATACTACCGCTGGCTAGCTAGGGCATGTGTCAAAGTCATATTGAAGTAGTTTAGCATGAAGCATGGAGAATTAGGATATGCATATATGGAATAGAGATTAATATAAACCAGTCCCGAATTAACATCTTACTTAGGCTTGGCAATGAAAACTAATGGGGATGAATACCTTGTATTCATGAACAGCTTATTATTTTCATTAATTTTCAGCATTTCCGTCCCCATTACACTATCGGGGTCAAAATTAAAATCATCACTATTAATCACCGAATTTCAAAAATCACCACTATACCGTATAATACACAAAAACATAAGTAATCAAACTGAAAATTTACAAAAACCATAAAACTACTCATTGAAATTTTGAACATCAACTCAAACTCTTGTTCTTAAATTTAAAACACCATAAATAACTTGGTTAAAAAAAACTTAAAACACCAAACTAATATCCAAATACAAACATAAAACAACGGTATTTGTTTTGTTTACGAGTATAAAAAGACGTCGTTTTAATTTGGGGACGGTGATGGATTGGGGACTCTAATATCCATTACCACCCATCAACGCCTATAAATAGATTTAAGGCTGCCCCGATCCCGATACAAAACCCAGCCCAACCAGGCTTTTACCATCCAATAACAATGGGCTTCAATTTTTCGGGCTTCGATTTTTCGGGCTTCAGTTCTTGAATAGCCCAATTAAGAGAACTGGGCTGTGGATTTTGTCTATTGGCCTTCAGGATCTTGAACGACGTCGTCAAGTACAGTCATAAAAGGAAATAATAAACAATTAGTGGGGGCCGCCTACCAAATTGTTTGTCAAAGTTTTCCAGATTTCTCGTCGGCCTCTTCCTTCCGGCAAATCTGTAAATTCTTGGAGAAGGGGTCAGTGAAGCTTCAAATAAAGGGTTGACAATCCATCTCCAGCTAAAGTTTTCTACTTTTCTCACTTCATTGCCTCAATAGTTCCAATTCCAGAAGAAACAGCTCGGCGATGGGGATCCTGAGGAGCGGGTTCTCGTTTATACTCGGCACGTCGTTCGGCATCTACCTTGCTCAGAACTACAACGTCCCTAACGTACGCAAGCTCGCCAACACCGGGATGGTTATCGCCAAACACATCGAGGAGTCGTATAGGAAGCCCAAGAAGACTGACGTTGACGATTGATTCTGTTCTAGCGTGCTGGTCTAGGGTTTCCCTTCTGGTTTTCTTGTTCCCACTTTCGATTTTGCTCATACTGCTGGGGAGGATATCAATTTTGTCTTGGTAATTGGATTGGGATAGGTTTTCTGTAGGCTTTTATATGTTTCTCCGATTGAATATCGGCTTTGTTAATGATCATCTTTGTGAATTAATGGAATTACACTTTACCTTTCCATTCTATACAATCTTTGTTGGTTTCTGCCTTGCACATTCTAAAAAGATCATTGATTTCAATTGTGGTTGTCGCCATTGCTACTCTTGAAAGCTTTGGATGTTGAAACGCCTCTTGTACTTACGTTTTTTCAGAATTACCATCTGCTGCAACATTGGTCGATAATGAGAAACTGATAATGAATGCTTTGAATTGATAGCAGCAGTCATTGCATAAGTCGTGCTGCTGCTATTGTATGGCTGTAACGCCATAATGTTGCAGAAGGAAGAGTTTTACTTTATGCAATAGAGAGCAATTGCATCATTCTAGCTCAGCACTTTTGTACTTCCATTCCTCTGGAAATCGTAACTTCATAGCAGTGTTGTTTGTCAAGAACATGCTATTGACTATAAGAAGTCCGGCATCTGCATTTGCAGTGCAATGTGGAGTGTGGACTGTGGACATGTCTTGAGCTCCTTGCTTATATCGATTCGACAGGATAACTCCTTGTTTAGGTATGTTACAAATACTCTTAGATAGAAGCATGGTTAAACCTGTAAATAAAGAACTCGCATATACAAGAAGTTGACTGTAGTTGGAGTATTTCACATATTCCATAACAGGAGATACAATTCTTATCAGCAGGTAACAAAATCTGAAGAAGGGGCTCGCTGTTTTTTCACTCAATGGTTAGGCAGAGGTCTTTTGAACTCAACAGACATGCATCAGCCATTGTTGACAGGGTATCTATTGCCGGAGGTTTATCCGATTTCTGGAAAGAATGCCAGTGAGAAATGCTTGTAATTTTGTCTGGATACTCAACAGATACTGCACTTCGGTCTAGAAGTTTCACTATCTCTTCTGTCTCGCCAAGGAGGTAAACTGCTTCCCTTACACTGCCTTTCCTGTCTTCAATTGTGCTCTTCAAACACTTGCAGAAGATTACTGGTCGCAAGTTGGTGAGACAAGCAGCCAATATGTCGGCGATCAGCATAGATATTTTACCAAATAACCTCTCACCTGATTCGCGGTGGAAATTTTCCAGAACTGTGCTGCTTATTCTGTACATGGAATTAGCTGCCAATAACTTTGGGTGCCACACTGAAGGGTTCTCACTCATACATTGTGATGGATATGCTTTCTTGAAGTCTTTAAATCTCTTCTTCCCGGCTTCGGCAAGCCCTTCGAGTACTTCTCTTGTGGTTTCTGCTCTCAGGGACAGTTTAGCAAGATCTACATCTAACCATTTATGGTAAATGTCGACCCCGGACCATACATGGTTAGCTGCTCTTCTAATGTTTATTAGCTCTTCTTTTCCATCCTCGTGTTTTTCTACGAGAGTGACATACATGAGTCCCTCGTGTACACTCCGTATCAATTGTTTGACAGAACAGCTGCTGACATTCGGAAGTGCAACTGCAATTGCTGTCAAAGTAACGATGGGAAGTGACCAACACTGTGGAGGTTCTTCACCTTCCAAGCTGCAAATTTTGTCACAGTCAAATGCTCTTACTCCGTCAAAACCTTCTGCAAAGTTTGCTTTTCTCAATAGCTCTATCAAAAGCTTAGGCTGTCTCCTTTTGCCCTTTTGCATCCAGTGATCCGTGGCAGTACAATTCTTCCTCATTGTCACTTCTACAAGGTTTTCCTCGCCTTCAAGATGCAAAACAAAGCGACTTAGATCAATTTTTTTGGTCACTTCCAGTCCCGGATCAACGGAAATGCTATTACTTGGTAACGACTTCTTTAACTTTTTGCAGGCAACACAGACCTGCTCAACTCGGGCTGCACAGAAGATGCATATGTATTGAATAGCTTTGCATCCTATTATGATTCCCATTTGTGCTCGAATACATGTTTCCAGAAGTCTGTGCTTCATGTCATGTGCAAGTTTCCTAAGATGCTGGCTTTTGATGTGTATGAATGGACACTCTTTGGTCTCCACTAGAAACTGAATCCAATACTTCTCCACCTTGAAGTATGTCCCTCCACTGGTTTTCTTCCCAGTTCTAGGACACCTGAAATACACTGAAGTGAACCACCTGACTGCAGGGGCAACAGAACCAACCCCAACTGCAACTGTCTGCGCAATGAGAACCAAAACAGTTGACCACTTGTAGTCAGACTCTCCTGTACAGAACTCGAACGATCCCGGCAAAAAAAATGATCGGAGCATCGCCTCAGCTAGAACTGTAGCACCAAGGAGACATAGTGCACCTGAAGCCGTACAAGTAACCGAACGCCCCATCACGAATTGTGGATTGCTGGTATGTGCCATTATCCAGAACTTCATTAGGTCTTCCTTAAGCTCCTCTGGGGATCTCTTGTTCATATCTTTTGACCCTTCGTGCAGCGCCATCTCACATCTCTTCTTGTACTTGGACTCCAACTCACTCTTAGTCGCTGGCACAGCTAAAGCAGAGAAGCCAAGAATCGCAAGCATCACGAGCATAAGAGACATGATAGCAGCATGCTCCCTCCAGCAGATGTAGATAACTCCCGTGCCTAATTGGATGGCCATGTTGACGAAAACAGTGACGACAAGTATCGCAAAGGCGATAATGTTCATCATGATCTCCTTGTTCTTCACCGTCCCCAGCGAAGGCATGGAGTTTGCAATCACTACACAGAGCAATACCCCGCTGCTTAGCTTGGAGAGCTGGTCGACACGGCTGGGCATGGGGGTGTTGAGATCCACGGAGAATTTGACTGCAACTGTTATTATGGTGAGGGAAGTGGCGTTGATGGAGAAGAACTTACTAGGGAACCAGAAGTTCCTGTGTCGACAGCCGTGAACGAGATCTGCAGCCATGGCTATTGCACAGGCTAGAGAAGCTGCTGCTACGTAGAGCCCAATCCATGGTAGAGGCTGAGTGTACTTTGCCTCGTTCAGGTTCCCGTCCGCACTGCAACCCACCATTTGAATCCAAGGTAAGTCGCGAAAGATGGAAGCTTTTTAGTTTGTTTCTAAAGGGTTGTTTGAATTTTCTTAAGGTCGACGATGGTCAAGTGTAGATGTAGAGGAACGAGTGAAGGAAAGTTGAGGGGGTTAAAAAAGTCAAAGCAGAGGAGCCATGGTGATTCCGCTGTCTTAAGATATTCTTACGATTATGTTGAACAGAATTCTTTAGTGGTTGCCGAATGAAGTAATGATTTTTGTAATTCTACGAAGAATTTGTTTCGTCTCATTCAAAGCAAGGCCATTAAAGTTTGACTACTGACTTTTAACAGATGAATGAATGACTGAGATTCAGCATCCTCAGCCAAATCAACCGACGTGAAGGTATCCCGTGAGATTGAGTTGAGTTTTTGCGATAAGTATTGTTTAAGATATTGAAATTTTGATATGAAAATTGAATTTTTTTAAATTGGTAAATATTAAGTTGTGAACGAATAAAAATTGAAGTTTTCATATGTTAAATCATTCAATTAATAGCCAAATGAGGTTAAAAATATATTTCAACATGCTAAAAAAATAGAGTAAAATAGATTTTTAACTACATTTGATTATTATTTACAGGGGTTGTCATAATGTAACTTGATTTTTTTAGTCATTCCAATATGCATGTCAAATATAGGTGAAATTTGAAAATTTTGAAATTTTCTTGTGAAATTGGTCAATTTCCATAGGTTAACCCCTTTGAAAATTAACAAGTAATTTTTAAATTGGCAAATATTTGAAATGCATGTTGGGAATGTCAATTGAAGTTTTAGCACGTTAAACCCTTCAAATAATAGTCAAATAAAGTTCAAAACATATTTCAACATATTAAATAACACAAAGTAAAATTGATTTTTAACTACGTTTGGTCATTATTCATAGGGTTACGATAATGAAACTTTATTTTTTAGCCATTTCTAACATGCATGTCAAATATTAGGCGAAATGGTCGATTTCCATAGGTTAACCCCTTTGGAAATTTACAATTTTGACATGAAAATTAAATTTTTTAAAATTGACTATTATTTTATATGCATATTGGGAATGGCTAAAAATTCTTAATTTCACCATGTTAAGCCCAACAAATAATATCCAAATGAAGTTAAAACCATTTTTCAACATGCTAAAATAACACCGAAAACATTGATTCTTAACTACGTTTGATCATTATTTATAGGGGTTACCATAATGAAACTTAATTTTTTAGCCATTTCTAACATGCATGTAAAATATTAGGCGATTTGAAAATTTTGAAATTTTCTTATGAAAATGATCAATTTCCATAGGTTAACCCCTTCGGAAATTTACAATTTTGACATTAAAATTAATTTTTTTTAAAACTAGCTAATATTTCATATGCATATTGGGAATGACTAAAAATTCTGGTTTTCACCATGTTAAGCCCTACAAATATTATCCAAATGAAGTTCAAAATATATTTCAACATGTTGAAATAACACCGAGAAAATTGAATTTTAATTACGTTTGATCATTAGGGTTACCAGAATGAAACTTGATTTTTAGTATTTTCTAACATGGATGTCAAATATTAGCAGATTTGAAAATTTTGAAATTTTCTAGTGAAAATGGTCGATTTCCATAGGTTAACCCCTTCGGATATTTACAATTTTGACATGAAATTTTTTTTTTAAAACTAGCTAATATTTGATATGGATATTGGGAATGGCTAAAAATTCTGGTTTTCACCATGTTAAGCCTTACAAATATTATCCAAATGAAGTTCAAAATATTTTTCAACATGCTAAAATATCACTAAGAAAATTGAATTTTAATTACGTTTGTTCATTATTGATAAGGGTTATCATAATGAAACATGATTTTTAGTATTTTCGAACATGGATGTCAAATATTAGTCGATTTGAAAATTTTGGATTTATCTTGTGAAAATGATCAATTTTTATAGGTTAACCCCTTTGGAAATTGACAATTTTGACATGAAAATTAATTTTCTTAAAACTGGCTAATATTTGATATGCATATTGGGAATGGCTAAAAATTCTGGTTTACACCATGTTAAGCCTTACAAATATTATCCAAATGAAGTACAAAATAATTTTCAACATGCTAAAATAACACCGAGAATATTGAATTTTAATTACGTTTGATCATTATTTATAGGGTTTACCATAATGAAACTTGATTTTTAGTATTTTCTAACATGGATGTCAAATATTAGTTGATTTGAAAATTTTGAAATTTTTAAGTGAAAATGGTCGATTTCCATAGGTTAACCCTTTAGGAAATTTACAATTTTGACAAGAAAATTATATTTTTTAAAACTGGCTAGTATTTGATATGCATATTGGGAATGGCTAAAAATTCTGGTTTTCACCATGTTAAGCCTTACAAATATTATCCAAATGAAGTACAAAATAATTTTCAACATGCTAAAATAACACCGAGAAAATTGATTTTTAATTACGTTTCATCATTATTTATAGGGGTTACCATAATGAAACTTGATTTTTAGTATTTTCTAACACGGATTTCAAATATTAGTCGATTTGAAAATTTTGAAATTTTCTAGTGAAAATGGTCGATTTTCATAGATTAACCCCTTCTGAAATTTACAATTTTGACATTAAAATTAATTTTTTTTAAAACTAGCTAATATTTGATATGCATATTGGGAATGGCTAAAATTTCTGACTTTCACCATGTTAAGCCCTACAAATATTATCCAAATGAAGTTAAAAATATTTTTCAACATGCTAAAATAACACCGAGAAAATTGAATTTTAACTACGTATGATCATTATTTATAGGAGTTACCATAATGAAACTTGATTTTTCGTATTTTCTAACATGGATGTCATATATTAGTCGATTTCAAAATTTTGAAATTTTCTAGTGAAAACGGTCGATTTCCATAGATTAACCCCTTCGGAAATTTATAATTCTGACATGAAAATTAAAACTTTTAAAATTGGATAATAATTGATATGTATATTGGGATTGCATAAATATTCTTTTTTACACCATGTTAAGGCCTACAAATAATATCCAAATGAAGTTAAAAACATTTTTCAACATTCTAAAATAACACCGAGAAAATTGATTCTTAACAATGTTTGATCATTATATATAGGGGTTACCATAATGAAACTTGATTTATAGCCGTTTCTAACATGCATGTCAAATATTAGGCGATTTGAAAATCTTGAAATTTTCTAATGAAAATGGTCGATTTCCATACGTTAACCCCTTCAAAAATTTACAATTTTGACATGAAAATTAAATTTTCTAATATTTGATATGTATATTGGGAATGCATAAATATTCTTTTTACACCATGTTAAGCGCTACAAATAATATCCAAATGAAGTTAAAAACATTTTTCAACATGCTAAAATAACACCGAGAAAATTGATTCTTAACTATGTTTGATCATTATATATAGGGGTTACCATAATGAAACTTGATTTTTAGCCGTTTCTAACATGCATGTCAAATATTAGGCGATTTGAAAATCTTGAAATTTTCTAGAGAAAATGGTCGATTTCCATAGGTTAACCCCTTATGAAATTTACAATTTTGACATGCAAATTAAATTTTTTAAAATTGGCTAATATTTTATATGCATATTGGGAATGGCTAAAAATTCTTGTTTTCACCATGTAAAGCCCTACAAATAATATCCAAATGAAGTTAAAAACATTTTTCAACATGCTAAAATAACACCGAGAAAATTTATTCTTAACTATGTTTGATAATTATTTATAGGGTTTACCATAATGAAACTTGATTTTTTAGTCATTTCTAACATGCATGTCAAATATTAAGCGATTTCAAAAATTTTGAAATTTTCTTTTGAAAATGATCAATTTCCATAGGTTAACCCCTTTGGAAATTGACAATTTTGACATGAAAATTAATTTTTTTAAACTGGCTAATATTTTATATGCATATTGGGAATGACTAAAAATTCTGGTTTTCACCATGTTAAGCCCTACAAATATTATCCAAGTGAAGTTCAAAATATTTTTCAACATGCTAAAATAACACAGAGAAAATTTATTTTTAATTACATTTGATCATTTTTTATAGGGGTTACCATAATGAAACTTGATTTTTAGTATTTTCTAACATGGATGTTAAATATTAGTCGTTTTGAAAATTTTAAAATTTTCTAGTGAAAATGGTCGATTTCCATAGGTTAACCCCTTTAGAAATTGACAATTTTGAAATGAAATTTAAATATTTTAAAATTGGCTAATATTTGATATGCATATTGGGAATGGCTAAAAATTCTTGTTTTCACCATGTTAAGCGCTACAAATAATATCCAAATGAAGTTAAAAAAATTTTTCGACATGCTAAAATAACACCGAGAAAATTGATTTTTAACTACTTTTGATCATTATTTATTGGGGTTACCATAGTGAAACTTGATTTTTTAGCCGTTTCTAACATGCATGTCAAATATTAGATGATTTCAAAAATTTTGAAATTTTCTTTTGAAAATGATCAATTTCCATAGGTTAACCCCTTTGGAAATTGACAATTTTGACATGAAAATTTATTTTTTTAAAACTGGCTAATATTTGATATGCATGTTGGGAATGGCTAAAATTTTTGGTTTTCACCATGTTAAGCCCTACAAATATTATCCAAGTGAAGTTCAAAATTTTTTCAACATGCTAAAATAACACAGAGAAAATTGATTTTTAATTACGTTTGATCATTATTTATAGGGGTTACCATAATGAAACTTGATTTTTAGTATTTTCTAACATGCATGTCCAATATTAGGCGATTTGAAAATCTTGAAATTTTCTAGTGAAAATGGTCGATTTTCATAGGTTAACCCCTTCTGAAATTTATAATTTTGACATGAAAATTAAATTTCTTAAAATTGGCTAATATTTGATATGCATATTGGGAATGGCTAAAAATTCTTGTTTTCACCATGTTAAGCGCTACAAATAATATCCAAATGAAGTTTAAAATATTTTTTAACATGCTAAAATAACACCGAGAAAATTGATTCTTAACTATGTTTGATCATTATATATAGGGGTTACCGTAATGAAACTTGATTTTTAGCCGTTTCTAACATGCATGTCAAATATTAGGCGATTTGAAAATCTTGAAATTTTCTAGAGAAAATGGTCGATTTCCATAGGTTAACCCCTTATGAAATTTACAATTTTGACATGCAAATTAAATTTTTTAAAATTGGCTAATATTTTATATGCATATTGGGAATCACTAAAAATTCTTGTTTTCACCATGTTAAGCCCTACAAATAATCTCCAAATGAAATTAAAAACATTTTTCAACATGCTAAAATAACACCGAGAAAATTTATTCTTAACTATGTTTGATAATTATTTATAGGGTTTACCATAATGAAACTTGATTTTTTAGTCATTTCTAACATGCATATCAAATATTAGGCGATTTTAAAAATTTTGAAATTTTCTTTTTAAAATGATCAATTTCCATAGGTTAACCCCTTTGGAAATTGACAATTTTGACATGAAAATTAATTTTTTTTAAACTGGCTAATATTTTATATGCATATTGGGAATGACTAAAAATTCTGGTTTTCACCATGTTAAGCCCTACAAATATTATCCAAGTGAAGTTCAAAATATTTTTCAACATGCTAAAATAACACGAGAGAAAATTTATTTTTAATTACATTTGATCATTTTTTATAGGGGTTACCATAATGAAACTTGATTTTTAGTATTTTCTAACATGGATGTTAAATATTAGTCGTTTTGAAAATTTTAAAATTTTCTAGTGAAAATGGTCGATTTCCATAGGTTAACCCCTTTAGAAATTGACAATTTTGAAATGAAATTTAAATATTTTAAAATTGGCTAATATTTGATATGCATATTGGGAATGGCTAAAAATTCTTGTTTTCACCATGTTAAGCGCTACAAATAATATCCAAATGAAGTTAAAAACATTTTTCGACATGCTAAAATAACACCGAGAAAATTGATTTTTAACTACTTTTGATCATTATTTATTGGGGTTACCATAGTGAAACTTGATTTTTTAGCCGTTTCTAACATGCATGTCAAATATTAGATGATTTCAAAAATTTTGAAATTTTCTTTTGAAAATGATCAATTTCCATAGGTTAACCCCTTTGGAAATTGACAATTTTGACATGAAAATTTATTTTTTTAAAAACGGCTAATATTTGATATGCATGTTGGGAATGGCTAAAATTTTTGGTTTTCACCATGTTAAGCCCTACAAATATTATCCAAGTGAAGTTCAAAATTTTTTCAACATGCTAAAATAACACAGAGAAAATTGATTTTTAATTACGTTTGATCATTATTTATAGGGGTTACCATAATGAAACTTGATTTTTAGTATTTTCTAACATGCATGTCCAATATTAGGCGATTTGAAAATCTTGAAATTTTCTAGTGAAAATGGTCGATTTTCATAGGTTAACCCCTTCTGAAATTTATAATTTTGACATGAAAATTAAATTTCTTAAAATTGGCTAATATTTGATATGCATATTGGGAATGGCTAAAAATTCTTGTTTTCACCATGTTAAGCGCTACAAATAATATCCAAATGAAGTTTAAAATATTTTTTAACATGCTAAAATAACACCGAGAAAATTGATTCTTAACTATGTTTGATCATTATATATAGGGGTTACCGTAATGAAACTTGATTTTTAGCCGTTTCTAACATGCATGTCAAATATTAGGCGATTTGAAAATCTTGAAATTTTCTAGAGAAAATGGTCGATTTCCATAGGTTAACCCCTTATGAAATTTACAATTTTGACATGCAAATTAAATTTTTTAAAATTGGCTAATATTTTATATGCATATTGGGAATCACTAAAAATTCTTGTTTTCACCATGTTAAGCCCTACAAATAATCTCCAAATGAAATTAAAAACATTTTTCAACATGCTAAAATAACACCGAGAAAATTTATTCTTAACTATGTTTGATAATTATTTATAGGGTTTACCATAATGAAACTTGATTTTTTAGTCATTTCTAACATGCCTATCAAATATTAGGCGATTTTAAAAATTTTGAAATTTTCTTTTTAAAATGATCAATTTCCATAGGTTAACCCCTTTGGAAATTGACAATTTTGACATGAAAATTAATTTTTTTTAAACTAGCTAATATTTTATATGCATATTGGGAATGACTAAAAATTCTGGTTTTCACCATGTTAAGCCCTACAAATATTATCCAAGTGAAGTTCAAAATATTTTTCAACATGCTAAAATAACACAGAGAAAATTTATTTTTAATTACGTTTGATCATTTTTTATAGGGGTTACCATAATGAAACTTGATTTTTAGTATTTTCTAACATGGATGTTAAATATTAGTCGATTTTAAAATTTTAAAATTTTCTAGTGAAAATGGTCGATTTCCATAGGTTAACCCCTTTAGAAATTGACAATTTTGAAATGAAATTTAAATATTTTAAAATTGGCTAATATTTGATATGCATATTGGGAATGGCTAAAAATTCTTGTTTTCACCATGTTAAGCGCTACAAATAATATCCAAATGAAGTTAAAAACATTTTTCAACATGCTAAAATAACACCGAGAAAATTGATTTTTAACTACTTTTGATCATTATTTATTGGGGTTACCATAGTGAAACTTGATTTTTTAGCCGTTTCTAACATGCATGCCAAATATTAGACGATTTCAAAAATTTTGAAATTTTCTTTTGAAAATGATCAATTTCCATAGGTTAACCCCTTTGGAAATTGACAATTTTGACATGAAAATTTATTTTGTTAAAACTGGCTAATATTTGATATGCATGTTGGGAATGGCTAAAATTTTTGGTTTTCACCATGTTAAGCCCTACAAATATTATCCAAGTGAAGTTCAAAATTTTTTCAACATGCTAAAATAACACAGAGAAAATTGATTTTTAATTACGTTTGATCATTATTAATAGGGGTTACCATAATGAAACTCGATTTTTAGTATTTTCTAACATGCATGTCCAATATTAGGCGATTTGAAAATCTTGAAATTTTCTAGTGAAAATGGTCGATTTTCATAGGTTAACCCCTTCTGAAATTTATAATTTAGACATAAAAATTAAATTTCTTAAAATTGGCTAATATTTGATATGCATATTGGGAATGACTAAAAATTCTGGTTTTCACCATGTTAAGCCCTACAAATATTATCCAAGTGAAGTTCAAAATATTTTTCAACATGCTAAAATAACATAGAGAAAATTTATTTTTAATTACGTTTGATCATTTTTTATAGGGGTTACCATAATGAAACTTGATTTTTAGTATTTTCTAACATGGATGTTAAATATTAGTCGATTTGAAAGTTTTAAAATTTTCTAGTGAAAATGGTCGATTTCCATAGGTTAACCCCTTTAGAAATTGACAATTTTGAAATGAAATTTAAATATTTTAAAATTGGCTAATATTTGATATGCATATTGGGAATGGCTAAAAATTCTTGTTTTCACCATGTTAAGCGCTACAAATAATATCCAAATGAAGTTTAAAATATTTTTCAACATGCTAAAATAACACCGAGAAAATTGATTCTTAACTATATTTGATCATTATATATAGGGGTTACCATAATGAAACTTGATTTTTTATCCGTTTCTAACATGCATGTCAAATATTAGGCGATTTGAAAATCTTGAAATTTTCTAGTGGAAATGGTCGAATTCCATAGGTTAACCCCTTCGAAAATTTACAATTTTGACATGAAAATTATTTTTTTTAAAATTGGCTAATATTTGATATGCATATTGGGAATGGCTAAAAATTCTTTTTTACACCATATTAAGCCCTACAAATAATATCCAAATGAAGTTAAAAACATTTTTCAACATGCTAAAATAACACCGAGAAAATTGATTCTTAACTATGTTTGATCATTATATATAGGGGTTACCATAATGAAACTTGATTTTTAGCCGTTTCTAACATGCATGTCAAATATTAGACGATTTCAAAAATTTTGAAATTTTCTTTTGAAAATGATCAATTTCCATAGGTTAACCCCTTTGGAAATTGACAATTTTGACATGACAATTTATTTTTTTAAAACTGGCTAATATTTGATATGCATGTTGGGAATGGCTAAATTTTTTGGTTTTCACCATGTTAAACCCTACAAATATTATCCAAGTGAAGTTCAAAATATTTTTCAACATGCTAAAATAACACAGAGAAAATTGATTTTTAATTACGTTTGATCATTATTTATAGGGGTTACCATAATGAAACTTGATTTTTAGTATTTTCTAACATGCATGTCCAATATTAGGCGATTTGAAAATCTTGAAATTTTCTAGTGAAAATGGTCGATTTCCATAGGTTAACCCCTTCTGAAATTTATAATTTTGACATGAAAATTAAATTTCTTAAAATTGGCTAATATTTGATATGCATATTGGGAATGGCTAAAAATTCTTGTTTTCACCATGTTAAGCGCTACAAATAATATCCAAATGAAGTTTAAAATATTTTTTAACATGCTAAAATAACACCGAGAAAATTGATTCTTAACTATGTTTGATCATCATATATAGGGGTTGCCATAATGAAACTTGATTTTTCGCCGTTTCTATCATGCATGTCAAATATTAGGCGATTTGAAAATCATGAAATTTTCTAGAGAAAATGGTCGATTTTCATAGGTTAACCCCTTCGAAAATTTACAATTTTGACATGAAAATTAATTTTTTTTAAATTGGCTAATATTTGATATGTATATTGGGAATGCATAAATATTCTTTTGTACACCATGTTAAGCCCTACAAATAATATCCAAATGAAGTTAAAAACATTTGTCAACATGCTAAAATAACACCGAGAAAATTGATTTTTAACTACGTTTGATCATTATTTATTGGGGTTACCATAATGAAACTTGATTTTTAGCCATATCTAACATGCATGTTAAATATTAGGCGATTTCAAAAAATTTGAAATTTTCTTGTGAAAATAATTTATTTCCATACGTTAACCCCTTTGCAAATTGACAATTTTGACATGAAAATTATTTTTTTTCAAACTGGCTAATATTTGCTATGCACATTGGGAATGGCTAAAAGTTCTTATTTTCACCATGTTAAGCCCTACAAATATTATCCAAGTAAAGTTCAAAATATTTTTGAACATGCTAAAATAACACAGAGAAAATTGATTTTTAACTACGTTTGATCATTATTTATAGGGGTTACCATAATGAAACTTGATTTTTAGTATTTTCTAACATGCATGTCAAATATTAGGCGATTTGAAAATCTTGAAATTTTCTAGTGAAAATGGTCGATTTCCATAGGTTAACCCCTTCTGAAATTTACAATTTTGACATGAAAATTAAATTTCTTAAAATTGGCTAATATTGATATGCATATTGGGAATGGCTAAAAATTCTTGTTTTCACCATGTTAAGCGCTACAAATAATATCCAAATGAAGTTTAAAATATTTGTTAACATGCTAAAATAACACCGAGAAAATTGATTCTTAACTATGTTTGATCATTATATATAGGGGTTACCATAATGAAACTTGATTTTTAGCCGTTTCTAACATGCATGTCAAATATTAGGCGATTTGAAAATCTTGAAATTTTCTAGTGAAAATGGTCGATTTCCATAGGTGTTACCCTTAGAAAATTTACAATTTTGACATGAAAATTAAATTTTTTTAAATTGGCTTATATTTGATATGTATATTGGGAATGCATAAATATTCTTTTTTACACCATGTTAAGCCCTACAAATAGTATCCAAACGAAGTTAAAAATAGTTTTCAACTTGCTAAAATAACACCGAGAAAATTGATTTTTAACTACGTTTGATCATTATTTATTAGGGTTACCATAATGAAACTTGATTTTTAGCCATATCTAACATGCATGTTAAATATTAGGCGATTTCAAAAATTTTGAAATTTTCTTGTGAAAATGATCAATTTCCATAGGTTAACCCCTTTGCAAATTGACAATTTTGACATGAAAATTAATTTTTTTTAAACTGGCTAATATTTGCTATGCATATTGGGAATGGCTAAAAGTTCTTATTTTCACTATGTGAAGCCCTACAAATATTATCCAAGTGAAGTTCAAAATATTTTTCAACATGCTAAAATAACATAGAGAAAATTGATTTTTAATTACGTTTGATCCTTATTTATAGGGGTTAACATAATGAAACTTGATTTTTAGTATTTTTGAACATGGATTTCAAATATTAGCCGATTTGAAAATTTTGAAATTTTCTAGTGAGAATGGTCGATTTCCATAGGTTAACCCCTTCTGAAATTTACAATTTTGACATGAAAATTAAATTTTTTAAAATTGGCTAATATTTGATATGCATATTGGGAATGGCTAAAAATTCTTGTTTTCACCATGTTAAGCCCTACAAATAATATCCAAATGAAGTTAAAAACATTTTAGAACATGCTAAAATAACATCGAGAAAATTGATTCTTAACTATGTTTGATAATTATTTATAGGGTTTACCATAATGAAACTTGATTTTTTAACCATTTCTAACATGCTTGTCAAATATTAGGCGATTTCAAAAATTTTGAAATTTTGTTTTGAAAATGATCAATTTCCATAGGTTAACCCCTTTGGAAATTGACAATTTTGACATGAAAATTTATTTATTTTAAACTGGCTAATATTTGATATGCATGTTGGGAATGGCTAAAAATTCTGGTTTTCACCATGTTAAGCCCTACAAATATTATCCAAGTGAAGTTCAAAATATTTTTCAACATGCTAATATAACATAGAGAAAATTGATTTTTAATTACGTTTGATCATTATTTATAGGGGTTACCATAATGAAACTTGATTTTTAGTATTTTCTAACATGGATGTCAAATATTAGTCGATTTGAAAATTTTTAAATTTTCTAGTCAAAATGGTCGATTTCCATCGGTTAACCCCTTCAGAAATTGACAATTTTGACATGAAAATTTATTTTTTTAAAACTGGCTAATATTTGATATGCATATTAGGAATGGCTAAAAGTTCTGGTTTTCACCATGTTAAGCCCTACAAATATCAACCAAATGAAGTTAAAAATAATTTTCAACATGCTAAAATAACACCGAGAAAATTGATGTTTAATTATGTTTGATCATTATTTATATGGGTTACCATAATGAAACTTGATTTTTAGTATTTTCGAACATGGATGTCAAATATTAGTCGATTTGAAAATTTTAAAAATTTCTAGTGAAAATGGTCGATTTCCATAGTTTAACCCCTTTTGAAATTTACAATTTTGACATGAAAATTAAATTTTTTAAATTGGGCTAATATTTGATATGCATATTGGGAATGGCTAAAAATTCTTGTTTTCACCATGTTAAGCGCTACAAATAATATCCAAATGAAGTTAAAAACATTTTTCAACATGCTAAAATAACACCGAGAAAATTGATTCTTAACTATATTTGATCATTATATATAGGGGTTACCATAATGAAACTTGATTTTTTATCCGTTTCTAACATGCATGTCAAATATTAGGCGATTTGAAAATCTTGAAATTTTCTAGTGAAAATGGTCGGTTTCCATAGGTTAACCCCTTTGGAAATTTACAATTTTGACATGAAAATTAATTTTTTTTAAATTGGCTAATAATTGATATGTATATTGGGAATGCATAAATATTCTTTTTTACACCATGTTAAGGCCTACATATAATATCCAAATGAAGTTAAAAACATTTTTCAACATGCTAAAATAACACCGAGAAAATTGATTTTTAACTACGTTTGATCATTATTTATTGGGGTTACCATAATGAAACTTGATTTTTTAGCCGTTTCTAACATCCATGTCAAATATTAGGCGATTTGAAAACCTTGAAATTTTCTAGTGAAAATGGTCGATTTCCATAGGTTAACCCCTTTGGAAATTTACAATTTTGACATGAAAATTAATTTTTTTTAAATTGGCTAATATTTGATATGTATATTGAGAATGCATAAATATTCTTTTTTTCACTATGTTAAGCCCTACAAATAATATCCAAATGAAGTTAAAAACATTTTTCAACATGCTAAAATAACACCGAGAAAATTTATTTTTAACTACGTTTGATCATTATTTATTGGGTTTCCCACAATGAAACTTGATTTTTTAGCCATTTCTAACATGCATGTCAAATATTAGGCGATTTGATATTTTTGAATTTTTTTTTGTGAAAATGGTCAATTTCCATAGGGTAACCCCTTTGGAAATTGACAATTTTGACATGAAAATTTATTTTTTTAAAACTGGCTAATATTTGATATGCATATTGGGAATGGCTAAAAATTCTGGTTTTCACCACGTTAAGCCCTACAAATATTATCCAAATGAAGTTCAAAATATTTTTCAACATGCTAAAATAACACCGAGAAATTTGATTCTTAACTATGTTTGATCATTATTTATAGGGGTTACCATAATGAAACTTGATTTTTAGTCATTTCTAACATGGATGTGAAATATTAGTCGATTTGAAAATTTTGAAATTTGATTGTAAAAATGGTCTATTTCCATAGGTTAACCCCTTCAGAAATTAACAATTTTTTTTTAACAAAAAATTTTAATTTTTATGTCAAAATTGTCAATTTCCAAAGGGGTTAACCTATGGAAATTGTTAATTTTGATATAAAATTTTTTAAATCTATTACTATTTTACCTACATGTGGGAAATGAATAAAAATCAAGTTTGATCATGATATTTTTTATGTTATCTTAGTGTTGAAAATTCATTCGGACTTAGCCCAACTCGGCCGGTCAAACCGGACTTCAAATACTCAAAATCCTTATTAAATAAAATTAGGTAAGGCTCTGACTTGCAAAATATATTTTCAAATTATCTACATCATTTACGAAAAAACACTATTATAAATCAACTAACGGACAAGCGCTAGCCCGCCCATATAAACCCTAGTAAACCATGAAGCCCCATACTTCGTCACACGTTTCAGCATCTGATAGGCCTTCTGCACATGAATCATCATTTTTACTGGACTTTTTGGTTGTCTGGAAAGGAGGAGCAGCAGAGAGATGGGATACGTATTTGATGTGAACCGACGAGGGTTTTGTTCAGAAATTGGTCAGATTGGATGCATGCAATCCAAATTTTGTAGTATAGCTACGTACGTAATGATAGTGATGGCCTAGTAATCCATTTGATGTCTGTGGTTGAATTCAGGTATATATAGAGATAGAGTAGTAGTTGAACCGTTTGTTGATCCATGCCGTGGACTCTAGCAATATAATACAAAACACAAACTACCAATCAAATGCTCTGCTTCTGTTGCTGTCGGCATAGAACACAAATTGGTAGGAAGTCGAAGGTGCTAGAACGCCACAACTATCTGTTCTAGGATTGTGAATGTTGGACGGCTTCCTTATTGGCATTTGTTAAAATAATCTGATGACGAGGAACACCTTCGACATGCGCTACTTTATGACGATGTAGTTAGGTAAATTTTGGTATTGCGATCTTTAATCGGGTACTTATTTAACGGAAAATTAGCGGAATTATTAGCTACTTCGGTTATGCCTCGTTCACATTGTGATTTAATTTTCAGAAAGCTGAAATGAATTGGTTTTTATATCGGTTTAGGTTGAGTGTGGTTAAGAGTTGTGGTTGCTTATTTAAGCGATGATGTGGACTACTAAATATTGTGTTTGGTTAGATGTCATTGCCACATAGGATTTCGGATTATTGAGTTAGCTCTGGATAGTTCAATTATTGCCAAGATATTTTGTAAGCTTTAGTGACAAACTGACTGAAGGAAAAAAAGTCCAAAGTTGAGTGACCATTTAAGTGTGTAACCATAAATTAAATTATATCAGTATAGAAAATAAATTAGTCCATGCCCAATCAGTTGAAGAAGTGTTGGATGAAACACATGAACTAGTTTTGTCTCTTGCTCAAGTTCTTCCCACCTACATCTTATCCCCACCTTTAAAAAAAATGCACAGGCCTATCTAAGACCCTAACCTAAAAACGAACATGAAACCCACAATTCAAAGTTTTGCAATAAATTAACAATCTTGATGCTTGCTGGCGACTTTATTTTTGGTGCCTGCAACGTGCCATTCTTTAGTTTCGATGATCAGGCAACATATTAATATCCAGAAAATATATTAATTTCGTTACGTAAAATGTTCTCTCTGTTGCTCATTACTCGTTAGCTCTGAACAAGTATGTACCATGACTTGCTATGTTCTAGTTGCCTGGTGTAGGAGTTGAGCATATTTTTGAGTTTTGACAATGAAGCATGGAGTTGAATTTTGGTTTTGTCAATGTCTGGATATTTAAGATGGGTTTAGATATCTGTCTCATTAATTGGGACGTATACAAGTTTTCAGGTGGCATTTATAGCTTCCAGATTTTATTTTTAATTATGGACTAATCAACCAAAATATTATCTGTCGTCCAGTCCATCATCCCATGATCTCACTGGCCGGCCATTTTTATATATATTGCTGCAGCCACAGTGAATCATCATTAGCAGCGACGTCGCAGAGAGAAGCTATAGCTCTGAGAGAGGCCGGAGCACTGCCGTTCGACTTGGCGGGAAAATGGTCGCATTCTCCGACAAGTCACTCATGCACTTGGAAGACTTGAGTCTTCCCAGGGTACGTAATTAACTAATTATACATGTCCCGTGTCTAAATTTCTTTTATCCCTAATTGTCGAGAACAATTGTATTCCGAGAGGTATAATTCTGATTAATATTTATATTGTTCATTAACACGTTCTTTCAAACAAAAACTCTTGCACATCTTTATAATTCATGTGCATGTATTGGGGGCTATCGCAATTCGAAATGGAGACCTCTCGGTCATGTGAGGTACTATATCAAGAACCGTTAAAAGAGGATTCTGATTGATATTTATATCGTTGACTTAACAATAATTATGTCTGATTTTTGCTTAATTGCAATACCGGAGTTGGTGAAAGTTATTAATCACCTTTTTTAACCGACGGCGTAGATTCAGGTGGTAGTGGTGACGGCGAGCATGGCGTGCACACAGTGTCGCCAAAGAGTCTCAACTCTTCTTTCCAGAATGGCTTCAGGTTTGGTTTCTAACACTACCTATGCTCTTGTTTTATGGATTGTAATAGTTTAGTGAAACGTTGGGGTAAAATTGCAGGGTTGATCGAGTACACTGTGGATGTTCGTGGCAAACAAGTAGTTTTCAAAGGAGAAACTGAACTTTGTCCTGGAAAGTTCAGTATTAGTGTCAGGAAGAAGAAACAGCGACGCCATTTACTGAAGTGGTTCTTTCCCTCCTCATTCTTTCTCCTAACTTGCTGCTTCTCCAACCAAAAACAATAACGACACTTAATTGTTTTTATTTCTTGTTATTATCTGTTTTGTGTGTTTTGGGTACCTTCAATTTATGTTCAATTGATATTATTTTGTAACATAATGAACAAACAATAACTTTATCGACTCGTCGTCAATGGAAGAATTAGAGTTTGATTCACGTCACCATTCAAAAAGTTTTCTGGTGTAAAAATGACGAAACTTTATTTAAAATTTTCAAAATTGAAATATTCGCGGTGTGTTTAATGTACTTTTCAAGTCCACTTCAAACTTAAAAATATTGTCCAGTATATAATCCTCGACAATAAAACAGTTCGGATATTACAATAACCATAACAAAATTGATTTTTATAGTGGTTTTTGGTTTGCTAGTTTATTTTGTTTATATGAGGGTTGGTTTGGTTATCGAGTGTGCAACACATTCTGAATTTCCTTACATTGCTTTTCTTGTTCAGTTATTCTTGCTTTCTTGCCGGCGAAAAGCAAAGAGTAGATTCTTTGGAACCTGGGAATCAATGGCCTGAGTAATAAGCCAGACCCATAGAAACCCAGAAAAATAGAGCCAGAGTATGTGTTGGGCCTTACTGGTTCATACAAGGCCAATAGCCCATATAATCAATTTTTTTAACTATAAAGGCCAATGTAATTAAGGCGGACCAAAATGGCGCGTGGGCCTGAAATGAGCCTAGAAAATATGGCCTGACTCAACACAACGGAGTACTTCGTGGTCGTTGAAAAATGGGCTTTTTCAGACGTCTTTGAGGCAGGGTCCAGCTCCAACCCAGTTTTGTAGGGGTCCGAAAATTCGGCTGACCCGACCCGATATTGGCCCAAGTTTTGTGGGCCATGTCCTCAACAGCGCGCTCAAAAGCTTGTAGGCCTTAAAGTCCTCTGACTCGACCCGGCCAAAACCCGACGACCCGGTTCGTTTTACGCGTGTTGTACACGCGTCTGTGTATGCGAGTGGTTATTACTTACGAAAATTGAAATACCACGCGCGTGTGGTATCCACGTACCTATAGTTTCACGCGCCAACGTGTTGTCAACGCGCCTACCTGCTCTTTTCCCTCTTCTCGTAGTTTTTTCCCGATTCCGTCTTCTCGCCGGCTCTTGAATCGTTTCCCGATTCCGTCTTCTCGCCGGCTCTTGAATCCGTTTCCCGATTTCGCCTTCTCATCAAGCCACCAGACTCGCGTGTGTTCTTATCACCTCCCTCTCCTTCTCCTCCCAAACTTTATTGCAATCGCGGTCCTTCGCCTCCGATCGCGGCCGCTTCCGGTGTTTGTCGACAAGAACACACGCCGTAGTTTGCCAGGGAATCATCGGCAAGAACGGGAATTTTCACACCGAACAAGCCATTGAATATGGCACCAAGATGGTAATGGTTGATCTCCCTCTTTCAGTTCGTTTACTGCTTTATTAGATAGGTGGTCTGGTTTTTGTGCTACGTTTTTTCCACGATGATCATGGCTTCTTTCACGCGGATATACAAGTTACACCCAGTGCTTCCGTAAGTGTTAATATGATGTTCTGGAGTCTTAATCGTGAAATCAACTTTGAATATGGAGTCAAAAGTTTGTTTCTTTAACCAACGGAGAACTCTGATTAATCTGTTGACCGGCTGTAGATGGCCTTTAGTTGCTATGAAATCAATGTAGAACATCATCACTAACAAAAGCTACAGTGTGGATTGCTTATTATGTCCCTTTTCTCTGAGTTACAAATTCTGGTTATTATACATTCTGGTCATTTCTGAAACAGATTGGAGGGGTGACTCCTAAAGATGGTGGCACAGAACACTTGGCCCTTCCTGTGTTCAACTCCGTCGAGGAAGCAAAGGCTGAATCGAAAGCTAACCCATCGTGATCTATTTATCTTAGACAATATCTCTAATTTTGAAGTGGATTTGAAAACCACATTAAACACACAAAGCCGATATTTCAATTTTGAAACTTTTTAGTCACTTTTACACCTGAAGGGACGTGAACCAACTCTAATTCTTTCATTGACAATATAATCCGATGGTAATTGCAACATATTTATTTCGACATACTGATAACAAATTTACACAAAATCTAATCATCAATTTTAGAATCGGAAGCGAGGACTACCAATAACTATCTAAGAGCCCACATGACACTAAATAAACGACTCCGTCACCTAATTCGTGAGAATAATAAAACTTCCGGATGACAAACTAGAGTGATCAGCATAAAATAGGTTAATGATAATTAAAACAAAAGTTAGTTATTAGAGTGAAGTTAAATACTTCATACTATATCCGATAAGACTATTTAATTTTTCAACATTTACTTCACGTACTAAACACATATAAGAGATATATTAAAAATATATTTTAAGAAATTGATTAAAAAAATAATTAAACATTTTAATAATTTTTAATTTACATTTAAATCTAAATTATAAATTTCTCACCAAACTTTTTAAACGAACTACTAAGTTGAAATAGCGGATAAAACTCCAAACGTACTAATACTATTATATTTTGATACAAAGTCCATGTCTGATGAACTCCATTTATTTACTAATACAAATTGAAACTTACTGAACTCCCATCTCCAGGGAAAGCCTTTCAGCCCGGAGTTTGATTTCTGCATTCTCTGCCACCACCGGCCGCCACTACTCAACCTGAACCTCCTTGACATCTTTCTTACCAGTCTCCTCCTCGCCACCGACCTTCGGCACCACAACCCTCAACACACCATTCTTCATCTCCGCCTTAATCTCCTCAACTTTATAATCACTCGTCTGCAACTCCACTCTGCTACTGTAATACCTCCTCCCATCATTACTCTGCCTCTCTTCATCCATTTTTCCCTGTTCTCCTCTCATCACCAGCATGTTACCCTCCACATACACCTTCACTTCATCCTTGCCAAGACCCGGCATCTCCATGATTACATACATATTCTTCTCATCCTCCTTCATCTTCAACCCCCTCCTCCTTTCCAAGTTGTTCATCATCTCCACCATCTGGCTTATCGTCCTCGTCGGTGAAAATGGGTCGATTACCAAATCTGCAGCCGCGATTCCAAAAATCAGGGCCAAAAGCAATAAAAATTAAACTAAACATAGTATCTATATGTGTAGATGTTTATCACCTCCAAAGAAGCTAGGAACCCAAGAGCTCCGTCGGCTGGCGAGCTCGTTATCAGAGGAGCGACTGTCCGGAATGCTCCGGTCGTAGTTGTTGTTGAGTTGGATTGTGTCCGTTTCATCTCCGGCGTACCCAGGGGTGTTGGTGTTTAATGAGCGGCAGACATCCAGCCCCGCCAAGGCTGACCGGCGGGCTACCTTGAACAAGAACCGGGCAGGAAAAGGAAAACCAGTAGATCTAAGAGCTATGGCCGACGACATGTCTGTAGTATTGTGGGGGGAGAAATCAGAAACGTGGTGGGTTTCCTTAAGAAAGGGTGCTAAAATGACACGACTGCAAAAGAGAATGTTCTAGTGAAGCGGTGCGAAACTGTAGGAGAATGTTCCAGGCCTGGTTTACCCGCCAGGAGGTGTAACTCTTTTGGAAACCGCCATTTTCTAACTGATTTTTTCTTAACTATGGATTTGATAGTTGTAGGAGGTTTAATTTGAGATTTTGTTGGCCATGTTCTTTTAATATTTATTTTAATATTTATTCGGAAGGAGTTAAGTGTTGTTGTGACTGATTTTAATATAGTTTGGGAGAAAGAATATTAGAGAGTAGATTGACTAGACATTTTTTGCGCATTGCAATTGATATGTTAGACGATCGTAGAGATTCACCAACATTCTACTATATTGAATCAGATTCGTGAGTTAATGAGGAGGGCGTGGAAAATCGAATTTATTCATACTTATTGTGTTCACAATCACACAACTGATTATCTTACCTGTTTTGGGTACAAGATGTCTTTTGCTGCACATTCGTTATTTATTTCTGATTCAATTTTTAACCTATTGATGTCGCTATAATATATTTGGTGTGAAGAAAAATAGGCCGGATCACAACACACAAAATTACCAACTTGTAGATCTTTTTAAAGCATTTTAGTCGAGTCTAATAGAATCATCGGGAAAAAATCAGGCTTTTTAAAATCACATAAGAAATGCACGTCAATGGAAAGCACTACAAGAGCAAACACAGACCTCCTGACCTAAAACAAAACAAGATGCTTTTGCTGCTAACACAGAGTGAACTACCAAATTAACCAAAGCTCTGTCCACTGGAGTTTTCCCAATCCTTTTACTCATCATTCTTTGAATGATGCACCAAAATGAAGGGATGGATGTTCAAATGCATGATCTCGATGAATCATTTACGCATGTTCGGAGCTGCTTTACGTCTTCTTCAAGAGGTATCCCATCAATATGCCCAGTAATCCCACAATGATCACGAACATCAGCGACACCCCTCCGCTGCTTTTGCTCCCCTCCCGCCTCAACATTTCCTGCAATTTCCACCAGTACATATGACATCCTCTTAGCATCAGCCTTAACCATCTTGATTCGTTGCAATATCAAGCACAAATTGTTGGAGCGGTGCAATGAATATAGTACACAAATTGAATATGTGGTGGTACTAGAGCGTGTATGTAGTATGTACGCTGCCAACCTTTTTAAAATCCTTACCAGCATGCAAGCCATCTCATGACGGCATTTAACAATTACTACAGTACAATGACAGTCATGTGAAATAATAGCTTCCCGACAAGGCACGAGGTATCAGTTAATGCGGGAAGAGATAAGTAACCGTGAAATCTACGCAGACTGCATACTTAATGGCCAAGTATTTTGATACTTAAAAAACCAACTGAACATTATGGAATTTAGACAGATATAGACCAAGCAACATAGGAATAGATGATGATTGACTTACTAATTCCTGACGAAGCTTGTTATTTAGCTGAACGGCGCTGTTCTTTTCTTCAGTTAGCTTTGTAATGAGAGCTTTAGCCTGCCATTATAAGTAGTAGCACGTATGAATAATCAGCAACTAAGCAAGACTAGCGCCACCATAAAACCATGATCTGGAAGCACATTGGTTAAATAGGAATGCAGAAGATGTAATATGAATAATCAGCAACTAAGCAGCATATTAAAAGAAGAAGAAGAAGAACTGTTGTACGAAGTGACTGCTGGAGTCATAGTGCAGCAGCAGTAGGATTCGACAGGACTGGTGTTGTAGAACTGGCGTGAAATATTGGATTTCAATACAGCGAAGGTAATAAAAATAATAGTCACATCTTTACTCGACTCAGAAAGTTGACAACATTCATTATGACAGAATGTCATAGATTCACTACTCACGGGGACAAAACCGTAGCATGATGCAAAAGAAACATCATCCTGGGTATGTGGAACGTATACTCAGCAGTTACAGTAAAATTTGGATCTGGAAGGGCAAGCACAAGCATACTAGTTGACCAGTAACCTATATCTGGAGTACTTTCATTTCGTTAACCACTTAATACACGTATCTGGAGTGTTATAACATCTTAAGCACCGTAACTAATAGCATATGGAGAATATGAATTTCAAATATCTACACAAACCAAATGAGTAACAGGCTGTGAGAGGTTAGACCCAAATCACTCTATCTACACAAGAGGCAGATAACCATTATGAACGCTATACCATAATTTATGCAGAATTAGCCACTGCTGATAAAAACATAATTGAATTTTTACCTCTGGGGACTTATCATCTGTATCAAACCGTTGGACAAATGCTTTTGAGGCCTGCAATAACCAATTGTAAGGCACAGCTTCCCAACAACAATGAGATGATACCTAAACGAAAACCTCCTAACAGAAAGACTTTAAATACTCACAACAGCAAACTCGGCACCGTTCACATGCCCATTATCTGAGACAGAACCGCGAGGTGAAGACCCCTCCTCCGAACCTTCAGGAACAGGCGAAGGTGGTTGAGGTGGGGAAACATACACAACCCTCAACTTAGTTTCCTCCACCAGATGTCCCGCCTCCTTATTGAACTACAGAACAGAATCATCGTGAGCTCATACGAACTATACCTTCCCCACAAACACAGAAAAGTTTGAAGCAAACATAAATTGTACCATCTCCGCAGTGATATCCTTTGCAGATGAACCTTCAGGAGCTTTTACGCTCTGAAGCAGAAACTTATCCTTGCATTGCATATCAGCAGGAGCTTCCTTTTGTGCTTGCATTGTTACTGAAACCCAAAGCACCAAACGCAAAATAGCCAATGAACAACCACGACATAGCAACCAAATCAACCATCAATAACACTCAGAAGAGAGATAGATCATTCAAAATACCCATTATGTCACATGTTGAACGAGGCAAAACAACCCCTGCGTTTGGCCGAACGCAGTACTTCTTCGGATTCGTCGTTTTGACCTTAAACAGGACATAACTTATCAAATGGACAGATTAGAGATACAAACAACAGAAACAGGAACAAAGGATGATCACATATTCACACATCTACATTCCGCATATGAAATTCTAACCACAATTTGTCCTCTAAACTATAAGATGTTTCAGCTGCTTTGAAATTATACCCGAATTGCGCCAAAGGAGAAATGCAGCCATAAGAAAAAACAAGCAAAGAAATAAAACGGATAAGAATTAAACAAAAACATAGCTTTGGAGGAAGCAGCCAAAGAGGAGACTACCCACATCACGAAAACGACAATAAAACGATCCACCGGAAACAAAAATCAGGTCTGAGCTAGGGAAAAAAAAAGATGAACAGAGGAAGAAGAGAAATCAATCACCTTGAAAGCCACATGACTATCGGTTTGATTGGACAGCTGGAGGGAACATGAGATCTGCTTCTTCAATTCAACTAACATATACCAAACAGAAAAAACACAAACTTAGAAGCAGAAAAAACAGAGAACCAGACGCTAGGTTAGCTAATAAGGAGAACGAAGAGAGGAACTGACATGGGAATTTGAGTTCAAGAGGTTCGATAGTGAGGAGCTCCCCCGTGCTCATTTCGTTGATGGAGGAATTCGGAGGGAAATGGAAAACCAGAAGAAGGAGGGGGAAGACAGAGATGAAGATCCGGAAATATATGGGGGTTGAAGGAGGAATCTTTTTTGGAAAAAAGTGTGTTTTTTGCGGAGAGATCGAGAGAGAGAAAAGCAGAGGAAATGATTTTGAAGGAGAAAAAGGAGAGGTGGGTGGGGGGTTTGTAATTTGTTCGTTGGTTTAGGGTATTTTTCTTATTTCTCTTTTTATCTGCCAAAACATAAACGGCAACCCCCAATTCAATGGCTTTTGGTGTGATTCAATTCGAGTTGGGAGATAAGTCAACTGAGCCGAGGAGCATCGAGTTTGGCTTGATACACTCAGTTCATTGGGTGATGGTCGGATAACGAGAGTTGATTTACTCTTAATGATAATAGATCATTCTGTGGGTTGTAGTGATTGAGGGTATTATTTGGATTGATAAAAAAAAATTTGTAAAAGCTTTTTACGGTTAATTTGGAAAGTTGTTCCATAGTCTCTTTATTCTGTTTTCGTAAAGAGCATGGTGTCTTCAAATAATGAGGTTGGTAAGAGCCTTTGGTCCTATGGGTATGGAAGGAAAGTAGTCTAAGGGGTAAAATTCAAAATAGGTAGGTATTTCTTTATTTTCATTGGGCGAGAGATTTTATCCATTTATTTGTTTGTTCCTCTCAGCAAATTACCTATTTTTGTTGTCATTGAGAAGTTGGGGACAAAATAGTGTTACTGTCTGCGCCGAAAAAGATTCATTCATAACTCCATGGTGGGCGAGCAAAGTGTGGTGAACCAATTTCCGTAGTTGGGCACGTCACTTCGGCATGAGATGAGATGTGGGCATTTGTAGACGGTTTACAGCTTGTTTGATCTTTTGACATTCGACATATTAGAGTCTAATCTAATTTAATGGTGGCAATTACTATCCTTGCCAAACACTCTTCCCTGAACCATTATCACGTTGTTTTTGTTCTATAATTTAAGAAGTTCGATAATGGTTGGAGTGCCCGTTGGAAAAAGACACTTATTTTTACATAATCACCACATTGTGGATACCATATCTCTTTCAAACCCTCTTTCTTCCCCTTCCCTCCCTATTAAGCAACCCATATGATTGCACTAATTTAATTAAGTACCATAGGCCAACAAATTATCAGAAACTTTAGAGTACAAAAGTAACCCACAATCGTATCAAATAGGGATTCATTGACAAAAGTTAGAAACAAGTGATCTTTTTTGTGTAATTGAAATATGACAATTTAGTTGACAAAACAATTTGAAGCTAATTTTATTTATTTAATTTCGTCGCATCCATGATAAATTCAAAAAAAATGTAATTGAGAAAACTCTAATAAATTAAAAGTAGAAGAGAGGGAAATAAGATTGGTTTCAACAACGGATATTACTAAATTTAGTTTGCAGTCATACTAACCATCGAATTAAATTTTGTGCGACTGCAAATTAAAATCTAGTGTATTTGGTGAATTTAACTCGTAAAAGGTGACCGGAATTCCCCATTAGAGGCTGATAGCTTGTATATGTTGTGATAGACCCTTCATTACCTTCTTGGCATCCTCCATAGCTCTTTCCAATGCTTCAAATTTCTAGACACAGAAAAAAAACAGACACCATACATCAGGAAAAGGTTCAATGTTTCTGGGCACTAATTATGATTATTATAATTACAACAATGTATGGCTAAGTAAAATTGTCACTCACGGTGTTGGCTTCCTTGAGTGCAGCTTCCAACGTCTGGATCTTTTCAACCTTCTCTCTGATTTCTTCTTGCCTTCTTCTGTCTATCTGCCCACTTCCAGGTGTTGCCTTGGGGGGAAAAAGCCAGTAAGAACATATGTATAATGCTTGTTAAGAAGCTCAAATAGAAAGAACAAATTGTTGACACTTACTAAGGCCTCTTCTGAAGCCAAACTGGCATTTTCTGCATCAATCTCTGCTTGTTCTGCCACATATAGTGTCTGTTTGGAAAGGAACAGTGTTAAGTGTCTGAATTCTTAGAGTAGGTAGGAAACCAAAGAAAGATCAGTAAGTGGAAAACCTGAAGCAAGTCTTGGATTTCAGGGTTGTTCCAGGGTCCTTTATCACTGAATAAGCATCCACCATAGCTCGAACAGCTGCAGCTTCCTCCCAGAAAACTTGGCAAGTTACTGTCTCCAAAAAGCCCCACCAATATCCTTTAATATCTGTTCCTTAGAGCCCTTTTATTTTTTGTTACTTAAATGGTTGAAAAGGTCGCTTCAGAGTTCATAAATTACCTTGGATCAACAGCTTCAAGGAGCTCACTTCTGTAGCTCTCTCCCAGCACCTGCAGATCATTTTTTTGTTCAAAAATACATCACACAACCTTTAGTGAAAATAATTAGTATCAGCAGATGAATCATTGCAATTTCGTACAACTTCATTGCATTACTACTCACATGAATCTTCTTCAAGGTACGGACATCAAGAAATGGCTTGAGTACTTTCCACAGCATTCTAAACCCAGATCCAGCATTCACTATGTACAGCCGATGTAACGTCTGTTTCAACAACCATTTCCCAAAGCCATTAGTTTACAAAGATTGTAACTTTTTACTTAATCATGACAGAAAAGTTGCATGAAAGCAATTCACCTCTGGATAGTAATTGCTGTCAATCTTCTGGATCTCCATGAACAGATACCTAGCAGGCTTGGAGAAGCTCGACATTCCCTAAAACACACATAAACAATTTCATGGTTTCCCATTTGATACATTGAAAAACAGAGTTCTTGTAACTAGTTACTTAGCTTATTACCACTCCCTTGACATCCAAAATGCTGGTTGTTGAAGCTATATGAGTCTTGGCGACGATTGAACAAGCAGGGTACCTTAAATTCATAGTCTTTTCTTGTTCAGATATATGGTGCTTCACAAGTCTGTCTAACGTTGTTACTTCCAGCAACCCATTGGTGTCCACCATTCCTAGCCTTTCAATGTACACTGGTCTCCCAACTCTGTCTACTCCATGGTAACCGTTAGGATAGCATTTCTTCACCTCTCCAATCTCCTCCAACTTAAACTCCTACAATGAAACATTTCGATATTTGATGAAATTATATAGAATCGGACATTGTTATATGTCTATCCAGCGACATATTTTCTCAATCTTTGATGATATATAATAAGTGTCCCCACACAAAAAATAAACCGAATGGGCCCACTAGGAGCTAGGCCCAAGCAAATAGGCGGTCCACAAAGTGAACCGCCCAGAAAGGGTTGACTAGCTGCTTTTGGGTTTCTACTTGCTACCATTCACATACGGATAAAATCTAAAGTGATCCAGATCAAAACCCACTTCAAGACGATTGTCAAAACCCTAAAGTACCCGTGCCATCATATTCTCACTTACCGCTTCAAGTCAAGGGTCCATATCGCCCTGATTACACTAATCCCTCCAATGAAGCCACACTGCCTACTAACAACATTATAATTAGTATACTGCTCTGCCACACTTGCAGAAGCAATCAATTCCAATTCCAAAGCGAAATATTCTTCTCAATATGTTTCTCTCTCCTAAATCTCCAACATACCTTTTTTTCTTACACCATCCTTAGAACTCACTACCACGTATCATATATATTATTACAAGGAATTCAACACAAAATACTAAAACCATACGAAGACGATTCGTTCCAAACTCGACGATCAAAAAACCCAATACTTTTATTATCCACTCTAGAGACTCATGTGAAAAAAAATAATCTTTGATCTCTATTTTTAATTCCCAACCATCTAGAAGAAGAAAATTGTATACCTTTGCAATGGCATCAACTCTGTAGTCCTCCCGCCACTTGAGATAATTCACAAACATGTCCTTAGCCTTTGGAATATCAAAATCTCTCATCCGAAGAAATCTAAAAAGCAATAAACGACAAAAGATATGTACTTGATTTTGTCGTTCGATTGAGCATTGAATTATAAATGTTACCGCAAGAGGGTGTGATAGTCATTCCGTTTGCCAAGGAAATGACCGTCAAGGAACAGAACTTCACGGAAAGAGTTGACGACGTCTTCATCTTTAGGGTCGTGAGTTCCTTCGAGTGCCATGTTCAAGCTTCTGCTCCTCCCAATCCTCTTGATCAACGACACCATGCTCGAAACGGTGGCTGCGGGGGCCGAAGATGAGTGTTTCTCTGCTTTCATTGGACGGAGAAGCCAATAAGACTCGATCGGTGGATGGATGATCTTCTTGGTCTTATTAGCCTTTCCTCCTTTGGATACAATACCACTGCCTCCTCTTGATATTATGATGTCTCTGGGTTGCTGGTTCTGTCTGAACATGTTCCTATTTTAGTCCCAAACTTTGATCTTTCTTTATAAAGTGGGAAGATCGAGTACGCATCAACATATATGAGAGAAATTTCCAGTGACTTGGAATGAACCCAATTGGGAGACTTTCAATTGTTTTTTGTTTGGGAATGAAAGAGGTGGTGGGAGAGGAATCCTAAAGGCTTGCTGGTTTTTCCTTGGAATATTTTGCAGACAAGGAACCTCTGTTATAAAAGTACAAGGAAGTTATAAAAGTATTTGTGTGAGGTATTTTAACTTCAATATTTCGTTTGATATTTATTATGTAAGTTATTTAGTTTAAAATAGTTCATTTGACATTTTAAAAAATGGTGGTATTTTAAATAATTAACTTAAATGAGTTATTTAAATTATGTTTATTTATATGAGTTATTTGAAATCACACGATATTTTGATTTATTTGACATTTTCGTTTACTTAACATCATATTGAATTTACTTATTAGCCAAATAAGATAATGTTTGCACTACAAATTTTACATTTTATAAATACCACATTTTTAAATAACGCATAATTACTTCAAAATGCTACATATGCAAAATACCTCATCCAAACTTTTCATTAGCTTATTTATTTATTATATAAACAAATTAGGATACAGACTCAACCACCATGTCCATGTTGGACGGGAATTTTGAAGGAGTTGAATGAAAATTACAACTGAAAAAACGGCTAGTTAACTAATCATAATGTATAGGATACATGATCGTTTGGATGAATTATTTTGGAGCAAAATGATGTATTATCTGGACATGTTGTATTTTTAAAATACAAAACATTTGAAGTGTAAGAATTATCTTATTTGACTAACACAAAATAATAAAAGATGTATTTTGAATCGTCACCCATAACCGTATTTAAAATAAAATACCATAGTATTTGTTTCAAAATTAAGTTTGAGAATGACTAATAGTAGTTCCGTATAATAGTATAATACATAAAAACACTATCTTTTCCCTCAACGTAGGGTTTGCTCCCTCTCCTAAATAATACGAGCCTCCCCTCATCGTAGAGTTTTTTCACCAACACCATCATCATCGATCATCATCATCTCCATCACACAAAGCCCCCTCTTTACCGCCATCATCAACCGTCGCCCCTCACCAATCATCACCGCCACCGAGATTCCACACCCTCACCGCCACTATCAACCACCGTCTCTCACTAATCATCACCCACCGCCAAGAATACACACCTACATCCACCATAATCCCCACCATGCCGCCAAACACAATACCAACAACTCGACCCGAGCAAGGCCGACATCGAAATTATACGCAGGATTCCGATGCCAACAAAGAGCGAGTCAGATCAACAAAATGGTTCCAACAACACACAAATTAACCAGGCGGGTCAAAATCGTGTGATCGCCCATCGGCATAAAGCAACATCGGAGTTGCGGAGTAGCCTCTTGCTCTGGCAACATCTCCACCCACAGAGGATTGGCAGACTTTTTTGATTTTTTTTTTCGATTTCCTATTTCGGTTTGATTTGGATTTTTGGTTTTTCTGTTTTGTTTTGTTTTGTTTTGTTTTTTTCGTGTGTCAAGGTTTGCGAAGTTGACAGTAAGATTTTTTCCATCCAGTATCTAAGTTAGTTTTGATTTTAATTTTTTTTTTGGAGTTTAATATTTTTTAATTTTTTAATTTAATATTGAAGACATGGTGCATATAATCTCAATTATTACAACTCCCAATCTTATAAGTGTGATTGTTGAGGATGTTAATAAAAGTGCTCTATGCTAGTTCATAAAACAAATAGTATAATACATGGCAAATTGATTTCATTTCAATTCCCTTTATCATTTGGACTGACGGGACTAACTTTCTCGGGATGGGCCATCTTTCGAAACGCACGAGGGTCCATAGAAATGGGTCGTAGTTGGTCCAGTGAGCCCAGTCGTGAACACGATAATGTAGTGTTGTCTGAAAACAGGATAGAAACAATCCTGATCGACGTTTAGCACACAACACGCTTTCGAAGACCGATCAATTAAAGGTTGAAAGTCCCGACTGAGAAGCAAGTGGACGGAGTCTTTGATAATCACCACTTGGTGACGAGCTCGTCAAATTGTCGCTACCGTCTCCGGTCAATGCTTCCGCCACCTTCATCCAAAACTGAGAGATCGGAGGGGCATCATTACTTATAATCGAGTTTCATCTGCCAACTCTAGCAGTCACTGCCATCGCTTTGTGACGATTTGCATCTTAAACAAAGAAATCTACAAAGAAAGGGAGCCGCAACAGTTTCTGTGCAGATTGCTGGCTTGCCTCGTCATTTTTAGGTATCCTCAGCTCCCCTGCCCCTTTTATTTGAAATCAGAGCCCCTTTTCAAAGTTTCTATCTTTCGAATCCATGACTATTACCTCGCGATGGTTTCAGTGGATCACTTGTCGACATTTATCCATAGTTTATATCTCATGTTAATTGCTGGCTGATTCGGTGGTTTTACTTGCTGTTTTATCAGGCTCGGACTCTCCGCTTTAAGCAGACTTGTGACCTTCATAGTATACATCTTCTGTAGTCTGGAATGGCGACTAGGCGTCATGTTAATTACAGTCCTATTGCCACTGATGATGATGATGGTTACAATGGTACGAGAAATGACCGTCGCTTCGAGTACACTCCTGGGGCATTCGATAGAATTCCGTGGAAATCTGTCATACTAGCAATCTTCTTACTCTTCCTTGGATCGGTTCTTCTTTTCCTGTCTTTCTTCGTTTTCACGGGCCACATGGGTGGAGAGAAGTCACAAGCTTATGGTCTCTTAGCCTTGGGATTCCTTACCTTCTTACCAGGTACGTTCAACAATCTTTATTACTACGCAAGTGTATATGTTTATGAAGTAACCCTTGAAAAATGCAGCCTGCAAAATGATAGATAGTTGTTTATCTTGAAGTGATTTGAAAGAATAACAGGAAACATACGAATGTCCGGATGTTTCTTTCCTTTCGTATTGTTTCCCATTTTTTTAGGCTGAATTGTCATCAGATAGTTGAGTTTATCTAAAGCTCTATACTTCTCTAGTTTATACCAACAGCAAGTAAGAGATATTACTATATTAGCATCCGCCACTGTCAAATAAGCTTATGATCCGTTGCAGTTGACGTTCATTAGGATCACCCTTTCTCGCTCTCTATTGTGGGAAAAGTGGCTTAAACTATGTTTAGCGCACAACCTTAGTGATTCATATGCTTCATAATATGTTTGAATTATGATGACAATCCCCTTTTATTAATACTTTTATACTACTCTCTGTGTCTTCTCTACCTTCATTCTTTTAAATGATTGCTGATGCAGTTGACATGGTGCTCCCTTTTGTTCCTGAAAGCTGTTCCCGGATTACAGATCTGATCCTGATCTGACTATAATGAACTCATTTTATCACCTGTTATTGATGGTTACTGACAAATTAATACCTCAACTAGTCTAGGTTTCCAACATATAAAACAAAATACAGTCTAGTTGAAAAGAAAGAACAACAACGAACTAAAGATAACTTGTTTTATTTAGCTTGTAGAGATGTGATTGTTTGCAGGGAGTTCAATCCTTGAAAGCATTTTCCCCAACTTTGTTAGCTCGGTATTTTTTGTTATGCCTCATTTGCTGGAATGCTGCTACTCGACATCTTTTTTCTGTAACTTGTTCGTTGAAGCTTATTTGGCATGTACACTTGTTCTTTCATAAATTGCTCTCATGTCTGGTAACGAAAGCTTGAGAGACTCAACAGCTGGCTTATATGGTTGTAGGTTTCTACGAAACCCGCTTAGCATATTACTCATGGAGGGGTGCCAAGGGCTACCGGTTTGCTTCCATCCCGGATTATTAACCAAGCCTATCCTGCAAAAATCTGCCAGTTTCCTTGAAGGTTTACGTCCCCTACGGTATAGAATGGTCTTGTAGATCTGTATGGATTTGTTTTTATTTTCTGAGCATGGAAGTGTTTGTATTTCTTGAATCGTTGAGGTTGATAGTTGTTTTTGAATCTCTGAGAAACATTTTTTGTTCAGTGTTAATTATTATTTTCCTAATGTAGCTAAATCTTATTATTATTCCTCTATAAATTAATTATGACACAGTGTTTCGTTATTTACGGTGGGAGGGAGAAAAAAAACCCGAGAAAAATTACAGAAGCAAGAAAAAACCTAAGGAGTTGGAAGAAGATGACCACCAAGGAGCCAATATCACCGGCCGCCATGGACCTAATCACATAACTACCGGACGAAATTATCCACATCATCCTTCGAAGCTTAAAATCCCGCAAGTCAGCGGCGAGAACCAGTATCTTGTCCAGAAGATGGCTCAAGCTCTGGAGCACTTACCCTACGCCTATCGTCGAGTTTGTAGATACCGGCAAGAACGGAAAAAACTTCCAGAGCTTTGCCGCTGCCACTTCCGAGAGGCTGCTCGAAGGACCGTCATTACTTTTGGACACCTTTACTGTCATACTGGGGCTCCCGCTAGAGACGCGGAGAGTTGTATGGGGAAAACCCCAGCCGCGATCTCGACAGGTTGCTGTCATCCGGCAGCAGCAAATCCCCGCTTAAGGTTGTGGTTAAAAACTACATCTCCAATCCAGTCCTAGATGCCCATTTCATCCCTAACCTTGGTACAGGATTGTTCTTGAATAGCTGCCACACTGAATCTCTCGACCTAAGAGGCTGCGACATCAGCGGATTGGAATTTAATTCATAGACTACTCGTCCGGACAATCTCCAGGAACTCAGTCTGGACCAATCCCGGGTCAGCGAAGAGAGTTTTTCTAGCTTTCTGGCTAATAGTCCTCGTCTCGAGAAACTGAAGTTGCGATGGATTTACGGGATTCGCAGCCTGGATATCTCTGCTTCTAATTTTCCCTCCTTTAAGTCACTCTCCTTTGATCAAGCCAGGTTTGGACTGCCAAAACTCCGTCTCAGTTCAGCTCCTCTCCTGCAGACATTCAGCTTCAAAGGCAGATGTAACCTCCTGAATGTAGTTTCAGCTCCGAATGTGAAATCGGTAAAGCTTGAACCGTATTATCCCCTCATGGCGGAGAAATTGAGGAATTGATTTCCAAGTTTCCATCTATCAAGGCTCTATGCTTCAATGCAGCAGAGCTCTTATTAATTTGATTTAGAGGTTGCAGAGAACGAGCAGAAATGAAGAAGAAGAAGATAAGAATGAAGCTGGAAACTTGGTTTATTCATTCTGTTTCTGGGTTTATATAGAATAACCCAACGATAACAACAGTAAAAACGGAAAGGTAAAACGCGGGTAAACCACGTGGCAATGTGTACAGCAACGACAAGATACAAACGGAAACCAAAACTCGCCGTTTCATTAAAGCATTTCTTCTTCATTTCTTCACGTTGACCAACGGTCTTCTCTGCTTTTCCTAACGCCGTTTGTTCTTCATCGTTCCTGCATTTCATACCCTCCCACAAGTTGGAGAGTAGATATCACATACTCCCAACTTGCCAAGCAGCATCTGAAGACGAGTCCGATGTAGTGCTTTAGTAAACACATCCGCAGGTTGATCAGTTGTCCCTATATGCTTTAGCTCTATCATTCCTGACTTAATTCTTTCTCTCGTAACATGACAATCGATTTCAATATGCTTTGTCCTCTCATGAAATACTGGATTTTCTGCGATGTAGATAGCTGATTTGTTATCACAGTAAACCACCATAGGTAGAGGAACTTTGATATCCAGCTCCTTGAACAACTCTGACATCCACTGCATTTCACAAACCAAATGAGCAATTGATCTATATTCAGCTTCTGAGGATGATCTAGAAACAGTTCCCTGTTTCTTTGATCTCCATGTTATCAACGAGCTACCAAGAAACGTACAGTAACCAGAAATGGACCTCCTGGTGTCTGGACATGCTGCCCAATCTGAATCACAATAACCTGTTAGACATAGATCATTAGAAGCCTTATATATTAAACCCTGAGCTGGTGATGATTTCAAGTATCTCAGCACTCGATGTGCTGCCTCCAGATGTTGGCTATAAGGATCATTCTGAAATTGACTTAGTTGTTGAACTGCAAATGTTATATCAGGTCTTGTGATTGTAAGATAATGCAATCTCCCCACTAAATTTCTGTACACAGATGGATCCTCCAAGCGATTACCTTGTTGATTACTCAATCGTAAATTTACTTCCATAGGACTCTTACATCCTTTAGCTTCCAGGAATCCGGTATCATTCGTCAATAACTCCACACAAGTACTTCCTCGATTCATAACTATTCTCGCCTTCGAACGAGCAATCTCCAATCCCAGAAAGTATCTAAGCTCTCCCAAATCTTTGATTTTGAACTGTTGATGCAAATAATTCTTCACTTCTTTGATTTGTGATAAATCCTTTCCTGCTAATATGATATCATCAACATAGACTAATAGCATTACCTGCGACTGTCCAGTTTCCTTAACGAACAAGGAATAATCTGAGCTGGTTTGTTTAAAACCATATTTCATCAATGCACAAGTGAGTTTATGAAACCATTGCCTACTGGCCTGTTTCAGTCCATATAGAGACTTTCTTAGCCTTAGACATGTACCTGTAGGTGCATCCAATCCATTCGGTATTTTCAAATATACTTCTTCATTCGAGTCTCCATGTAAGAAAGCATTTGACACATCCATCCGCTCTAAATGCAAACCTCTTTGCCGCTGCAATTGCCAATAATGCCTTGACTGTATTTATTTTAGCAACTGGAGAGAAAGTGTCAACGAAGTCCACACCTTGAATTTGATCGAACCCTTGAGCAACCAGTCTTGCTTTGTGCCTCTCGACACTTCCATCTGACTTCAGCTTCAATTTAAACACCCATTTTGTTCCCAACTTATGAAACTTCTCTGAGTCTTGCACTACATCCCAAGTATGATTCTCATTAAGTGCACCAAGCTCATTTTGTACTGCTACATTCCAATTTGGATCTTTCATTGCTTCTTTAAAATTTCTTGGTTCCTGCTGAATCATCACATTCAAAGCAAAACTTCTAAATTGATCAGAGAGATTCCCATACGAAACTACTGAAGCAAGAGAGTGTTTGGTAACACTGGCATTCAGATGGTAATCCTGCAAATGTACAGGTGGACGTCGAGTTCTGGTAGAAGTCCTCCTGACATCCAGCAGAATGGACTGCAATCCCTCCCCTGCTGGATGAATCTCAGGATCTGAAACTTCCTCATCTTCCTCACTATCAGAAAGTAAACCCTGCAGCTGGGATGAACGATTAGTAACATGTGAATTTGGATTTGGAGCTACTGACACTGAATTGGATGGACCAGGATCATTAATAGGAATAGGTAGTTTTGGAGAAGGTGGTGAAGGAATTTCAGAGTGGATAGTAGGAGAAACTAAAATTTCTGACTCTACTGGAATGTCAGTAGACAAAGTGTTAGATTTGAAAGGAAAAATGTTCTCATAGAACACTACATCCCTGGATATACAGACATTACGAGTAGCAAGGTCAAGCAACTTATACCCTTTAATGTGAGATGGGATTCCAAGAAGAACACTTTGCTTAGCTCGAGGTTGGAACTTGCCTCGATTGTGAGATAGAGTAGCAGCATAAGCCAAACAGCCAAACACTTTAATATGAGTATAGAGAGGAGGTTTGCTGTGGAGCATTTCAAAGGGAGTTTTATTTTGTATAACAGAAGATGGGGTTCTATTTATCAAGTACACAGAATGAAGAACAAATTCAGACCAATAGATCAAGGGAAGACCTGACTGGAATTGTAAGGCTCTCGCAACATTTAAGATATGTTGGTGTTTTCGTTCAACTTTAGCATTTTGCTGAGGTGTTTGAACACACGACATTTGATGAATTATGCCATGTTCAGAGTAAAATTCTGACATATGAAATTCCTTTCCTTGATCACTCCTTATCATTTTAACTTTGGTCTTAAACTGAGTGTAGACCATTGCGCAGAAAGATTGCAGCAAGGCACGAGTTTCAGATTTGAATTTCATTAGATATATCCAAACTCCTCGAGAGTAGTCATCAACAATAGTAAGGAAGTATAAGAATCCATCATATGATTCTCGTGGATAGAGGACCCCAGATATCAACATGAATAAGATCGAAAATAGCATTGACATTTGTTTGGCTGCTATGAAAAGGCAATCGTTTGTGTTTAGAGAAATGGCAAATGGAACAGTGAGTTAGAGTCTCAGCAACAATGTTTTGATCATGGTTTCCCAAAAGCTTCAACTTCTCTGCACTAGGATGTCCCATTTGCCAATGCCAGAGACTGATTTCTTCTGGTTGATAACTGTGGCTAACAGCCACTTGAGATTTGTGAGGAGGGTGAAAGGAAGAGGATAGAATGTGTTTATCAGATGGCTGAAGATGGTATAGACCTTTAGTCTGAGTGGCTAAACCAATCGTCTTGCCTGTGGTGAGATCCTGGAGCTGACATTTATTGGATTGAAATGTGAGGGAAACAGGAAGGTGAGAAGTTAGTTTACTGATTGAGACGAGATTGAAGTGAAAAGTTGGCACACACAGCACATTATGAATGATGAGACCATGAGGTAATTTGACAGTACCAACATGGCTAACAGACATAGGAGAAGAATCAGGAAGGTAAACGTTGATTCCTTTGACAGATTTATAAGAGGTGAAATGCTTAAGGGAACATGTGATGTGGTCAGAAGCTCCAGTATCCAAAATCCACAAGTCAACTAAATCAGGACATGAACCAGCAGACAAAGTAAACTTACCTGAGTCGTTTGGAAGAGTTGGAATTCCTGATCCTGAAATTGTTGGCTTCGATTGCTGGACTGCTTGCAATAATTGTTTGAGTTGAGTTAACTCAGCATTCGAGAAAGTGAGTGCTGCCGCTACTGTAGTGTTTTGTTGTCTTTGATCAACCGATCCAAAGAAATGTGTAGAGACATTGGAATTATTCGCGTTTTGAGCATTTTGCTCTTGTTGCTTCTTCCACTTCAATTTCCCGCACTCATCCAGAATATGTCCTTCCTTCTTACAATATCCGCAAAACTTCTTACCAACTTGGGTATAATCTCTTGAATTCCAGTTCCGGCAGCCATTACCATCCTTCCATCATCACCGGATGGAACAAAGCAAATGTCATATTCGAGTTCCACTTTCTTTTCCAATCACTATTCCTCCTCTTAGCTTCTCTTCGTGCCGTAAAGCATGGTCATGCTGAACCGACGTAGGTAATGGTGTCATCATAAGAATCGCGTCCTTACTACATCAAATTCATCATTTAAACCTCTGAGGAACCTGATTAGATAATCAGTATCCTGTTTCTCTTGGAAAGCTACCACTGCTGCACAAGGCAGAATGTTAGCTGGAGCACAAGTGCAAGGAACAATGGGAGAAAACTGGCTATATTCTTCCCAAAGCCCCTTAATCACTGTGTAGTATTGAGTGACTGACATTTGACCCTGCTTACATCCATGTATCTCATCCTGTAGATTAGCCATTTTCAAGGCATTAGCCTGTCCAAACCTTCGTTTAAGCTCTTGCCACAGTACAAGAGCATTTTCATGATTTAACACACTTCTACGGATCTCTGGATGTAATGAATTTGCTATCCAGCATAACACCATAGTATTACAAGCGTCCCATAGAGGGTATCGATCACTAGCAGGAGGTGGAGGAGGTATAGATCCATCGATGAATCCAACCTTATGTTTAGTTTTCAAAGCAAAACGTACAGATCTGCTCCACATTTGATAGTTTGATCCGTCTAGCACAGTGTTGACAATAGATTGTGATAGATTTTCGTTTGGATTTAGATAATAGGGATTACCAAAAGTAAGATGAAACGCAGGGGTTATCGGAGAAGTGTCTCTGCTGCGATGTACGTTTCCGACTGATCCAAAGGTGAAACCTGGAGTTTGCTGATGATTCTGATGATCATCATCATCGTCATCATCTTCGTTGTTTCGATTCATTGATGCTAATCTGATAGCACAGGCTCTGATACCATATTAATTTGATTTAGAGGTTGCAGAGAACGAGCAGAAATGAAGAAGAAGAAGATAAGAATGAAGCTGGAAACTTGGTTTATTCATTCTGTTTCTGGGTTTATATAGAATAACCCAACGGTAACAACAAGTAAAAACGGAAAGGTAAAACGCGGGTAAACCACGTGGCAATGTGTAATACAGCAACGACAAGATACAAACGGAAACCAAAACTCGCCGTTTCATTAAAGCATTTCTTCTTCATTTCTTCACGTTGACCAACGGTCTTCTCTGCTTTTCCTAACGCCGTTTGTTCTTCATCGTTCCTGCATTTCATAGCTCTCCTCATCCAAGCCAACAAAGGTGAGGATTTCGGCTCATACGCTCCAGGAATTAACTGTTGAAGGCCTATCTTCCAAAACGGAGATCGAGATTGATGCTCCTAATCTTAAAACTTTAACCATCGGTACCGGCAAGCTCGAAGTCAAATGCAATGTCGTCAATGTGGCTCCTAGCTGCCGGTTTGTATTCGATTGCTCTTTTTATGCCTACAAGAACAAGATAACAACACGTTGGTTGATTGATCTGAGGAAGTGTCTCGCAGCATTTGCTACTCATTTCCAGCACTTTGTTTTCAAGTTGGACTACTGCTTCAAATCGGTAGAGGTACTTAAATTCATCATGTCGGATAATATTGGTCTTCCTGTATGTATATGCGTTTGGAAATTCATAAACTCTCGAACGATTTTTTTTTCTTTAGGTGGAGAAGTTGGATTGGGCTCTAGTTGGAATAGAATCTTCTTCTCTAATTATCCGGCATTTACTAATGGGGATTGAGTTCGATTTTGACAAGGGTGATATTGAAGCTAGTTTTTTTTATGTTGTTTTGTCGGCATTCCATCCAAAAAAATTGTCCACAGCGCAGTCGCCTTGTAACGAAAGGCTATTCTCGATAAGTCCATTGCTTCGTCCGTTAATGTGATCAATGTTAACAAACTAATTTTGGCATTGTATTGAAATAGTATGTTTTGGAGCAAACTGATAGGAAATGAACTGAATTGTTGTAGCAATAACATGTGTTGGAGGCACCAATTTAAAGATACACAAATAAGGAGCGTAATGGTGGATGATATTTCAAACATTTACAAGTCAATGATTTGTCAACCATGTGTTGATGTGATATTTCTTGTTCCTAAATTCAACGATTCAAGGCACATCTATTGTTGAGAAAAATATTTTCAATTATTTAATTAAAAAAGATTTTTCACTTGTTATGTGAGATTTTTTATTGTTATGACATCTTTATTTGATGAAATTTTTTGTTATGAGATTGAAAAGATTGTATTCCGAATTGATGCAAGTCCTTTCATTCATAATACTAATTCAATTCCTTAATTTTCGCCCTTAAACACTTTTAAAGAATCAAATAACAATTTTTGACTCATCCCAGTGTTTAGACCTTAAACAAAAAGGAAAACAAAACAGACTAAACACTATCATAGCTTGAAGTTAGAACATGGAGTACTTAGTGATGAAGATGGTGTCATCAATGGTGATTATTATAATCCCTCTAGCTTTCATCTCTGTTTCAGCAGCTTGCTCAAATGGTCAATGCCAGGTGACCATCTAAGCAACTTTCTCTAATTTTGTGGTATGGAAATAAGTCAGGCAAATTTCACTAATTTCATTAGTTTTTACTTTCATTTGACTATTATTTAATGTGGATAATATGGTAAAACCTCAATTTTTAGCAATTTTCAATATGTATGTCAAATATTAGCCAATTTGAAAAATTTTAATTTTCATGTCAAAATTGGCCAATTTCCGTGTGTTATACTAAGGAAATTTGAGCATTTTCACAATAAATTTTCAAAAATTTCAAATCGACTAATATTTAACATGCATTTAGAAATAGTTAAAAAATCAAGTTTCACTTAACCCTATAAATAATAGTCAAATGAAATTAAAAATTATTTTAAATAACCTCTTTCAAAAATTCGAATTAATTTAGCCCAGAGTTAAAAATCATTTTGAAACTCATCTGTTGGTTCTACTTCCTGGCAATGCAGGATTTTCATGAATATTTATGTATGAGGTGTAAGACAAAATAATAAGCCAAGTGGGGAAAAGGGACTTAATCATCCAAATAGAAGATTATTATTTATTCGATAATAATTTATATTCTATTTATATGCAAAATAGGTGTTAAAAGGGTCTGACTTACACGATCCAGTTGCTTAATTACGTTAGTTGAAGGACCACATACATATGCATGGATGTATTCGCCAATTCTTCAAATTCAATATATGCCGATGCCCTTTCTATCAAAATCCCCCAGCCAAGAGATTGGGATGTGAGTTGTGACAGTGATATATGAATGATGAATGGCTCTGAAAACGATAACTTATTTTCCCAACCTCTTCTTCACTTCTTCTACTTTGGGCATTGCTATCCAGCTGCCATTCCAATTACCGAAACCTCATCCTCCTCAGCCTCCATGTCACACTACTTTGCACTCCAGCTGGACACCTCATTTCCCTACTGAAACACACACAATTACCAACCATTTTTCACATTTTATTTCTACCAACTTGTATATACTATATTATTCAAGTGTTCATGTTCCCAACATTGTTTTTCTGCATCATTCCCGTATTAAAAAACCCATTTAAGCCAAACAGATAGTGGATAATCTGGGACAAAATTGAGAAGTTGGTGTGTTCATCTGCTTTGATTGTTGATGCAAGGGCTCCTTTTGAAGCTTTAAGACATAGAGAAAGTACTCATCGTCTCGGAACTTTGTTCTTCGCAGACAGTTTTATGTTGGTTATCATACCCTCATAGGCAACGAAAAAGAGCGGGCGTAGCATTGCTATACCTGGCTCCTACAGTTGTGAAGAATCCTTCTAACTATGATTATTGCATCTTTTTATATTTCCCTCCTCATACACCAAATAGAGTGGTTGATTATGTGACCAAGCAAGTTAGATTAGACTCATTTTCACATGAATAAATTCGTTATACTCACCTTACTAGCTTTTTATAAGGCATTATCCTTTTATAGATAAATACCCACAACTTTTAAATCAAAACAAAAAAAATTATAGTCAAGTGGTTGTAACACCTGACTTTGTTTCCAAAGATTCAGAGTTTAAAGATCGAAATGTGTAATCATTTCGACGCCTGACATCACCGAACTCACCTAAACTGACGACCGACAACTCCAAAATTTACCTTACGTCGGATCGATTGAAGGAGTTTGAGAAAAAAATACCTATTTAAAACGAATTTACAATTTTACTCCATGATTTATTTCAACTTTCTACTTTTTACCTTCCCACACTTACCATTTCTATAGACATATTTTCACCATTTACAAAATGTTGTTGACTGTCAAGTCCGGTCAACTCTCTGAAACACTTCAAAAAAGACAACTCCGGCGCACATTATCCTTGGTTCAAGCTTTCCCACAAAGATGCGCACTCCCTCCTACCAAAACCAACCCTCTTCTTCTCCAAATCATAAACCACCTCAAACCCTTGCTGCTGGTAATTCCCCAAAGTACCCGCTGGCCCACCGCTCAACTCCTCCTCATCTCCACCGTTCATCAACATCAAGCACCCTACCTTCCTCTTCCTCTTCCTCCTCCCGCCATCTCCACCGTCCACAAACTCGTAAAAATAGTTCTTCCTAGGCAGCTCCACACTTGATCCGTTCCCGGAGAAATGCAGCACCAACCTCGGCACCTTCGCTACGACGTCGTTGTAATAATAGCACGGGCTCAGCCCCGTGCTCGACTCTATTTGATTCGCCCGCTCGTAAACCCGACCGACCAGCATCTCAAACTCAGAAACCACTGAATTGTACAAACCCGCGGGCAACATAGTGAAAGTCGTCCCTGAATCCACCACCAATCCCCCCATTCCTTCGCCGTCGACCATTTTTAAAAAATTCGGCGCTGGAATATTCCTCTTCCCGACCGAAATCCCTTCCAACCCGACCGTGTAGAAGTACGGATGTTTCGGGTTGTCGATCAACGAAGTGTACATATACCGGGTCGGAACCGGGTCGGTATCAGTACCGACCCGTTTCCGATTCTCGTCCAACTGGCCGATAATCAACGGACTCGGACGACGAACCTTGTCCGAGTCGAATGAATGAGAAACTAAACAGTAAGAGAACCGATTTCCTAACCCAGGCGAGTCAGCAGCGAGCTGTACAGGCAAAGACAAAACCCCCGGTCCAAACCCAGCTACACCAACCGGTTCGGCTAAAGCAGTATGAGCGCAACCGAACGTGAAATTCTTAATCTCCAGAGACGGAATAGCTAACGGCAACTTGACGGCGTCGGTGTAAAGGCGAGCGACGAGGCTTCCGTCGCCGTAGGCGTAGTAGAAAGGAGGGCAGGAGAAAGACTGACAATCGGAAGTCTCGATCATGTCCAAGGGACACTTGGCAATCGCGCAGAGGTCGGAGGTCGGGTGATTGGAATGGGCGGCAGAGCAAGCCGCCGATTTACAGGGGACGAAGGCTGCTGCGGAAGAGGAAGTGAGATTTACGGGGACGGTCAACGATTGGTTTTCGGACTTGCCTTCGCAGAGGATGCATTCAAATGGGTGGCAAGGGAACCAGACGAGGTCGCTGCCGGTGTCGAGGAAGAGCGCCACGTGGCGGGGAGGATTGGAGCTGAGGGTGATGGAGAGGGTGTAGTCACTGCCGGGAGACAGGGGAAGAGAGACTTGTTGGCGGTGGTGGCGGCGGAAGCGGGCGGCGGAGCGGGAGGAGGTGGATTTGAGGAGGTGGTGGGTGGAGGTGAAGTGGGTAGTGGAGAGGGAATGGGTTAAAGGGAGGAGGAGTTGCGAGGAGGAAAAACAGAGGTGATGATGAAGAAAACAGAGGAAGAAAACAGAGGAAAGGATTGGCCTTGCCATGATCAGTGTTTTTTTAAATTGTGAAGCATGTGGAGAGAAATAGGATTTATAAGGAGGAAAGTTCAGAGGAAGGTTTTATGCATGAGGGGTTAATCGAGGGAGGGAGATTTGGAAGGATATGTGGTTTTGATTTGATTTGAGTCTCCTAATAATTCAGAAAGTGAGATGATAATGATGGACTACAGAGTATGAAAAACAATGCTAACTCTAAAAAAGTTAGAGTGTGATGGAGATTGATGTGGTTTTATTTATAGATGTCGATCATTAATTACGGTTCAAGTGGGGTTGAGTTGTAACCAAGAGTTGTGTGCTAACAACTTGGTAGGTTTGAATTCAACACATTTTACAAACGGACCAATGAAACAGGAATACATCAATATACATAGTATCTTACATTCTGGCAAGATACTCAAAATATAAGTACTCAACAGGCACATTTGACATCAAGATACATAGTATCTTACATTCTGGCAAGTCGCAGCCCACATTGCAGTCATCATCTGTAACTACTTGACTAGGACTAATTTATTGATATGGCCTTCTTTCTGTTATGGTGTATATAGTTATATATACTCATTTTGAATCATTAATAAAAAGACTGTTTAATTAATGGATGGTACACCAACCATATTTGCAGACAATTGGAGGGCTCGCCTCACCGGCTGCTATCCTTTTTTTTCCAATCCATGTTAGATGCCACAAGAAAAGAAAGCTCTGACAATGTGTTGAAGCTGCAAGAACAATCTCTGTGGTAGCAAATTAATAGGACCAACAAGCGTCGGAAAGGAGTTAGGTAGTTGTCGTCAAGGCTTTATCTTCTCCAGCAATCGTTCAGCTTCGATGAATCCAAGTGGTCCAAGCGATAGGTATTTTATGTGCTTCCATCTGGTGCATATCATTCACGAATCAAAATCCAAAAACTGGGTGCATGACACAGTGAGTTCTGCGTAAAGATATGATAAGTAAGCTCACTTGGGTGTGAAGGGCAATGCAAAACAATGGAGGTGTAGATGGTTCACACTGTTAAATGGTGGCCGATGAAAGCCAAACCTGCAAAAAGACCAGACACACCCGAGAGCTTAGTCTTACTCTCCTCTTTCCACTGTCATAGGTTATGGAAATGCATAGAAAGCCAGTGTCCGATCATCATCCTCCCTACTACTTTCACTAATTATCTGAAACTGAAGATACAAGTAGCTGAAGAAAGCATCAAGGTACATGAAATGGCTTGTGACATCCTCTTGGAAAAGAGTCCTACCTGTGTTTTGACTCAGGAGCATCCTGTTGCAATAGAGTTCGACCGACCTGTAACATGTGACTTACTGGAAAGAGTAGCAGGATAGAATATCAGTCATGAACGATAAAGATGAGAGGGGTAAGAATCTATTCATCATCAGTACATCATATGACTAATAGATATCTTTACCTAGAGAATAATCCTCTTCTCTTCTTCTCAGATCATTGACAGTAGCAATGTGCTTCACAGGAATTACCAGGTAATGCCTAACAAATTGTTAGTCACCGTAAGAAGTCGATTTCAAGCAAAAGAGAGTCACTTTGTCTATATCAGCAGATACCAAGCAATTTCTCAAACGTTCCAAAAGCAGGAAATACAACAGAGACGATCCATCATTCCATTGGCATTGACATCATAAACACCAAAAACATCCACATGTATGAATTCCTGTAATCTAGTTAAAAGATAAACTAAGTGACTACTGACTAGCTAGATCCAATTCACGACTCGGATCCTAATTCAACCGGAGGGGGAAATAACGAAATTTGGAGTAAGGAAGAAGGAACCCAGAAAGTAGAGAATCTTACCTGAAAGCAGAAGGCCTGATGTCCTGGAAAGCCACTACTCTATCGTCCTACAGCACACAGCAGCAGTTCATTTTTGATTCAAACACAGTCAGAGAGATAGAAATCAAGTTGTAAGGCTGAGAGGTATACAGAAACTGACAGTATTCAGAAGATTGGTGGAGGTGGATTTTCCAGAGATTTGACAGAAGATGCAAGGCGACGGCGACGAAGCTCCGGCCATCTCCCTCTTAACTAAGCTGCCATCTATCATCGTTCCTTATTCTTCATCTTGCGGTATTGGGCCCATGACAAGTGGTATGACAGGCTTCTTAATATTGGGCCATGAAAAATTTCAGTATTTGATCTCTGAATCCAATCAAACCAGGCTGGGGCTGGGCCCATTAGAGGACACTTTGTGACCAGCCATTTATCGCTTGGTGCGAGCACATGCAGCGAAGAGATCGATTATTGCTATTAGTGATAAACACTCGAAAGTTGGAGAAACGGCAGCCATGCTGGAAGATTTACGATGGGTTATCTCACTTAGACATCAACACATGATCTTCGAGGGAGACTCCCAGAAAGTGATGTGCGCTCTAGAAGGATCGGAGGAAGGCCTTATCAAATTCGTGTGATTATTCGTATGTGTAGAGGTATTTTTCAGATTTGAGAGGGTTTTAGTTTTCATTTTATTAGGAGATAAAAAAATGTGGTCGCTCATGAACTTGCTCGACAATTTCGGTTCGATGAATTCCACATTTGTGGGGCATGCATCTCCTAACTAGCTTGTTAATGCTGAATAATCTAAATGCCCTTTTGGCATAGCATTAATGAGATATGAGGGATGGCTTGGGTAAAAAAAAAGGAGATAAATGTCTATAACACAATATTATGTAACTCACTTATTATATTGATTGTGTCTCACGTCATGTGTACTAGAATATTATGGAATTGTTATCTATCTATAAGTACATATACATCTTACATCAATGATACACAGTAATGAAAAAATCATTCTCTTCTCCCTACTAGGCTAGTGAGATAATCCATTCTATCCTAAAAAGTAAAAAGAAGCCAAGATATGGTGTCACTGCGATCTTCAGCAGCCAATCTTGCAAATTCGAAGTCTGCAACTTTGGCTCGGAGCTTGTCGTTGAAGAGGATGTTCCTTTTTGTCGACGCATTTCAATGACTAGGAGCCGTTCTCCTGCGACAAAGGCATACTCGACAAGTATCCAGCACAGCTTTTACGAACAGATGGTTCGGCAGACTCGATTGCTAAAGCATACCATTTCTAACAAAGCCATTGCAAATCCGGCCGATGTACGAGCATTGGTGTTTTTTCCTTAACTGCAATGTCTGAGTAATAGTGTTGAGCAGAAGGGATTCACTTACTGTCAAGATGTTCTCTGAGGTTCCCGTTGTTAACATATTCGACCACGAAAAGCCGCTGATTGTGATGCTCGACATACCCATACAATCTCACCAGATTCAGATTCTCAATCTTTAGACTGAGTAGGTATCTCGTTCCTGAACTCCAATGCTAAACGATAGTCAAGTGAATTCTGCCATTGGAATGAGGAATCCATACCCATCACCAAAAGTGCACACTGAGACCGATCGGTCAAGCCAATACAACTTTCTTGAAACTAGTAAAGGATTAACAGGCAAAGTTGGTACCTTTTTGGCAATAAGAGACCCATCCCTGAGCTCCCCCCCTGTACAAGATCCCAAAATTACATTCTCCAGTCTGTTTTTCTCCGAGAGCTGCCTCTCTCGATGCAACTTCCAGTCGGGCCACAAGTAGGAAGTCGTATCAAGTATCGTCATCTGGTACAAAACCTCTGAGTAACATTTCATCATGGAATCGAAACGCCTCCTTTAAGTTCTCCTGGCTGACATGTCCATTTATAAGAGCTGTGTATGTGGATCGATCAGGATATACGCCCTTCTCAATCATTTTCTGAAGCACCGATTCAGCATCTTGCATTCTGCCTAGACTACAAAACCCATTCAGGATTGCGTTATAAGTGACAATATTCGGCAACAACCCTTGGCTTTCCATCTCATTCACCAATAACTATGCTTTGTCCATATTTTCTCCTCTCACAAAACTAGAAATGAGGGTGTTGAATGTGATATTGTCTGGAAAAATTTCTTTTGCAGTCATCTTATCCAAGAACTCAACTGCTTTTGAAGCATTGCCGGACAGGCAATATCCCTTTATAACAGTGTTACATGTAACAAGACTGGGTCTAATACCCCTTTCAATCATCTCATCCAATAACCTGAAGGCCTCAGATACACTACCTAAACTGCAATATCCATTTATCAGAGTGCCATACGAAATGTGATTCGGAAGCATCTTTCTAGAAATCATGTCATGCCATAGCTGATTCGCTTTCTCCATTTCACCAATTTTGCAAAATCCATCAATTAATGCATTGTATGTCACAATGTCTGCTTTTATATGTTTCAACTTCATCGTCTCAAACAAGCTTTGAGCCTTGCTCAAATCTCCATTTTTACAATGTCCATTGATAAGAGTGGTGTAAGTGTAAAAGTCAGGGAACATACCTCTCTCCATCATCTCGTCCAGCAAATTATCAGCATCTGTGAGCATCTTCTCCTTGCATAATCCGTTCAATATAGTATTGTATGTTATCACATCCAAAATACAACCCTTCTGAAGCATTACATCCCGAATCTTCATTGCCTCAGTCATCATGCCATTTCTACAATGCCCATCTATAAGAATAGTGTAGATCACATTATCAGGAACAAAACCAGATTTCTGCATTCTCTCGAAATACATCAGCGCTCTATAAAGATGCCCCTTTCTTGTAGAGGTCCAATGAGGGAAGTGAAGCTGATTATATCAGGAGCAACACTTCGGTTCAGCATTTCACTAAAAAGTTCCTCAGCTTCAGTATTTCTACAGCTCTCAACAAGCAATGTATTATAACTAGCTGCATCAGGACTATATCCATCCAGCAATAATTTGTCCAGAACACCCTTCGCCCTTTTATATTTCCCTATTTTACAGTAACCGTTCATAATACAGTTGTATGTAAGACGGTTTGCTTTGAAACCTTTACTAGACATTAACTCCATGACATGCAAAGCCTGATCCACATGTCCTTCGCGGCAATGTGCACTGATTAGAGTATTAAACGTCACATCATCAGCGAAAATACATCTGGCCTCCATATCGGATAAGAACGATCCAACTTGATCAACCTTGTGAAGCTGGTAGGAAATCCCGCACGTCGATGAACTTTGGGCTCGTAAGAATGTGAAGTAACAACAACGGTATTGAGCAGCTCTCTAATCTTTTGACGGCGGCGATACTCTTTTTCTATATTTTTCTGTTCTTCATTCTCGGTGGAAATTCGAAGAGTTTAATTAGTGTAATTATTAATAGTTTTTATATTTAAATAAATAATTATTTTAATTATAATTTTATTAACTTTATTAATATTTATATATTAAATAAGATGATAGGAATATATGATAATACTTTGATACTTACAAATATCGATATCTTTTATATCATAATTTTGTTATATTTTATGTTTAAAAATAAGAGTTTGGAGGTTATAGATTTATATTGGGGTTTAGGATATAGTATTAAAAATTTATAGTTTTAACTTTTAAGATTTAGAATATATTATTTTTAATTATGATCAAAAGTTAGAGTTTATTATACGTTTTAGAAAATTGAGGTTTCATTATATTAAACATTTCAAATAATATTTAAATAAAGTTAGAAAAACATTTTTAAAGGTTTTGATTTTTGTTGTTAGTGTGGATGGATGTACTTTCGATTATAAAAAAATTAGCTTGGATTTCTAGCATGTTCCCACCACATGCATATAGTAAGCCAATTTGAAATTTTTCAATACTAACATAACACCAAGTACATAAAATTGATTTTTAACTTCATTTGACCATTATTTACATAGTGAAACTTGAGTTTTTAGTAATTTCCAACATGCATGTCAAATATTAGCCGATTTGAAATTTTTTAAATTTTATTGTGAAAATGATCAAATTTCCTTAGTATAACACACGGAAATTGACCAATTGTGACATGAAATTAAATTTTTTCAAATTGATTAATATTTGACATGCATGTTGGGAATAACTAAAATTAAGGTTTCATCATGTTAAACCCTTCCAATAATAGTCAAATGAAGTTAAAAATATTTTCTTAATGGTTTTGATTATTGTTGTTAGTGGAGATGTATATACTTTTTATTACAAACTCTCTTAATCAATTTTCTGACTCAGCTAATACTGTCTCCTTTCATATTATTTATATAATTCAGTTTTTTCGTTAAGCACTGTAGCTATCTTGAAACATGTATACTGATATTCAAGACCAACTTGAATTGAAATGGGACTAAGGATCATGCAAAGTTTCAAACAAAGAAGAAAGGTATAATGTTAGAGGTTCATGGCTAGTATGCCTCAGGTCACTCACATCTCCGTATCATGTTAGAGGTTCTTGGACTCAAATGTCCGCTCCTCGAAACGCTAAAGTTGGAGTTCGTGAGGGGCTTCGATCACGTGAAAGTTGTTGATTCTTCGTAGAGGTTGAAGCATTCGAAAATAACTTGTTGCGAGAAGAGACGGAACATAATCGAGATATGTGATGTACCGATTGTTTCATTCAAGCGAGCCATTACAGAAGAAGCTAATCTAATCATAAAGTACCGATCACACGCATATATCAAAATGTTACCCATATTATCAAGTCCAAACTTAACTTACGATTTCCCCCTTAAAGCCTAAGAATGGCTCCATCAAAGGTGCCACAAATGCTAAGTTGTGGTGAGCCTTTGTAGCCACACATTAGTTCAACTTCTGAATTATTTGCAAATTGGGATAATTCGGAGTTAAAAATTATGCTACATTTATCATGTCATAATTAAAAAGGAAGGGTAGTAATGAAAACAATAATAGTAATGATCCATTATTAACGAAGTTGTACGTGCATTTGAAAGAGAAAAAATAATGAATTACTAACAAAATTTTGAACCTTAGGAAACTAATTGAAATTCGTAAATCAAAATGCATAAGATGATAACGAGCGAGTAGATTGATGATAATTTGAGAGGGATGAATCTCGAAGAGTGAGTAGCTCCGAAATCAGATCTTCCGTGTCGAACAGGCTTGTACGATATCGAAAACTCGGCCAGGTAATGCCCGATCATCTCCGGCTTGATCTCTATCTGATTGAACGTCTTCCCGTTGTAAACCCCGACACGCTTCCGATCATCTCAGGCACTATGATCATGTTCCTCAGGTGGGTCCTCACCGGCTCCGGCTTCTCGCCTAATATCAAAACAAAAAAGATCATAATAATTTTAACGCTTGATAATTCTAACCGCTCATATATCCCCGAAAAAAACAATGACCAAATTGGCATTTAATCCAATCTCCGACCACACTATATCCCCGAAAAATCCTAATTCACCAAAAGGCCACACGTCCAGTGGCCAGAAACCTGCATCCAGAATGGCAGCCGCCGCCGCCGCCGCATTTGCGCCGGCCACCACTTCTCTCCGGCTAGGCTCATATTCAACTCTTCGCTTCCTCAAATCAAGCCCTAGGTTCCTTCGGCTATCTCCACACCCCTATTCTTTCCCGCCAAAAATCCAATTCCACCGTTTGCCCCATCCATTCTCCGCCGCGGAGCCACGTGGGAGGCTCTTCTGCAGCCTGGTTTCCGGATCCCTTCAGCAGTCCGGGGAAAGGGTTACCGCCGAAGATGTGGAACAGCCGGCGGGAGGATTGGGGAACAGAGTTGGGGAGTTCAGGAAGAAACTGAAGGTTGCCGATGTGAAAGGCGGGCCTAAAGAAGGCTTGGAGCGAGTTGGGCAGACCGTGGTTGTTATGGGTTGGGTCAAGACACTTCGGTTGCAGAGCAGCGTCACGTTCATGGAGGTATTAGCTTTTCGAGCTACGGCATGAAACAATAAGCTGAAGAAGATGCAAATTTGGCCACTTCAATTAAGCTTAGTTCCTTATGTGTTTGTTCTAGGTTAATGATGGTTCGTGCTTGTCGAACATGCAATGTGTATTGGACCCACAAGTTGAAGGCTACGATCAGGTGATAAGCTTTTGAGATATAGATTAGTTTTCCTATCTCTCAATTTTCTGAAAATGCCAGGGGAACGTAACAATTACAAGCTTTCTACTTTCTGTCAGTTGCATGAAAATATGCAATAGTAGTGCTCTCTGTCAATTTGGTAGTGTTTATGTCCAAGCTCGATTTGTTCTCAGGTAGAATCTGGTGCTATAGTTACTGGTGTGTCCGTAAGTGTACAAGGAACTATAGTGGAGAGCCAAGGGTCAAAGCAAAAGGTTGAATTGAAGGTCAACAAACTTGTACTGGTATGTTACCGATCTCTTGATTGAATGCACTGCTTATTTTTATTTTTGCACTACTAAAACTGCAATGTCAACTGTCAATCCTGTTTGTGACTCCTACGCCTTTCCTGTTTATGACGTGGATCGTTGGCACGTACCGTGAGAAGAATAGATTACTATGACTAACAGGCTTTTACCTGTAATCGTACTTTGGGATTTTCCTAGCACAACAATATGGTTCTTTTTCATTACACAGGGATACTCTAGTAAGCAACAAGTTTCCATTTGATTATGTTCATGAGAAATTGAGAAATACTAGTATCTCTGTAACCCTTTTCATTACAAATAGAGAAAAGATCATACACCAGGACACTGACAGAAAAGTTCATTTGGGTATGTCTTGAAATCTGGTTTACAAGTTTCTGCCTTTATACTGATATTGAACGATATTTTCATTTCATAGGTTGGTAAGAGTGATCCATCATATCCAATGCAAAAGAAAAGAGCCACCAGAGAGTTTTTGAGAACTAAAGCTCATCTTCGTCCCCGAACGAATACATTCAGTGCGGTGAGTTAATTCTGTTCTATCACAAAACTAGTATATGTATGTGCAAACTAGTATTTTTATTTCATTGTGGAAAACTAGAACCTTATGTGCGATTGTTATTTAAGCTAGTGGAAAGCAAGAAACTCTGTTTTGGTCATCTTTTGTTCCTTTTTCCAAGTTCTGGATCTATGGTTCAGGATCTTAAAATGATGCAAACTTTTTTACTGACAGAAAATTGATGCAAATTTGTGTAGGTCGCCAGAGTGAGGAATGCTTTAGCATATGCTACCCACAAGTTCTTTCAAGAAAATGGGTTTGTTTGGGTCTCAAGTCCTATTATCACTGCCTCAGATTGTGAAGGAGCAGGCGAACAGTTCTGTGTTACTACATTGGTATTATTCTGCTTATGTACTATGCCTTCATTTTGTGCTGCTTCGTTTGCTTGTGTAGTGAATTGTTGTTATCAAAAAGGTTTGAACGTGAATAAAACTTTATGCATCACAAAGTAGTCAAGGTTGTTTGAATTTACGCTATGTGAGATGAACTGTTATAGTATCTGTCCGTTTCACTTATTGTGTTTTGGTAATATATCGTTAATGAACAGATTCCAGGCTCTCAAGAAGTGAGTAAATCACATGTAGATGGCATTCCTAAAACCAAGGATGGATTGATCGACTGGTCGCAAGTGAGTTGCTGTAAGCTTTTGACTGAGAATGTTCACTGTACATTTGATACTTCATTTCTCATCATATTCCTGTCTAATCCTGCTGGACGGAAGCCAAACATGTCTTATCCCCTTTATTGAATAGAATATCCTATTCTGCTGCGAGTATTTCACAAGAGTATGCCAAGTTTTGAGCAAACTTAAGCTCCATTATATCAGTTTCATTCCACAAATCAGCTTCTTTGGCGAATGTTTCAATGCCTCTACTATAGTGACCATAATTTTTTTTTAATACCATCATGTTTTTATTACTCATATAGCAACATACTTCCACATCCCATTTTGTCTACCACGGAAGCTAAATTAGTTTAGTGGACTGTAAACTGATAGAAGATAAGTTGCTGCAGCTGTGAAAAGATTTAGTTTTGGATGATTAATATCATCAACATATAAAACGAAAGTTACTCTTGAAAATACCGGAGAAAATCTTATGATTCTTATTTTTCAGGACTTTTTCGGGAAACCGGCCTTCTTGACTGTCTCTGGCCAGCTCAATGCTGAAACATACGCTACTGCTCTTTCAGATGTAAATTTTCTGACTCTGTTTCTGTTGCTGGATTCGACCTGTCAGCTTCTGTCTACTCAAATCCTTTCTCTGTTTCTCATGGTATATTTACATTCTGTCAGGTATATACATTTGGCCCAACATTTCGTGCAGAAAACTCCAACACTTCTAGACACCTGGCGGAATTCTGGGTAAACCATTACTTGTTAATCCTTTAATTCCCCTTTAACGACCTTATTGATGCTCATTCTTGTTTATCATCGCATTATAACCTCTTCTATTTCTCTAATTTAGATGATTGAACCAGAACTAGCATTTGCGGATTTGAATGATGATATGGCCTGTGCTACTGCCTATCTCCAGTATGTAGTATGTCACTTTCCAAATCTTTTTTATAGCACTTCTGTCCTTCACTGAGTTGACAAAAGGTTACAGAAAAAATTCTCAGCCTTGTCAATAATCAATCAACGATGTCTCTTGTGTATGGCAGGTGAGGCACATCCTTGAAAATTGTAAGGAAGACATGGAATTTTTCAATACTTGGATCGAGAAGGGGATCATTGATCGCTTAATTGTATGAGCTCTCCAGTTTAACTATACCTTCTTTAACCTTTCTGCAACGTGACTCGGATCTTTATGTACTTTTTTGAGGTAACAGTCAAGCAATCAATTTACTTGATCTACAGAACGTGGCTGAGAAGGAATTCGTGCAGTTGACGTACACTGATGCAGTTGAACTACTTCTCAAAACAAATAAGAAGTTCGAATTCCCGGTACGGTACATTTCTCTGTGGCAAAGTATAAGATAAAAATTCATGTCCATGTTGATAATGAGGGTAGTCTTTCCGTTGGTGCAAGTTGTAGGTGGCATGGGGATGTGATTTGCAGAGTGAGCATGAGCGGTACATAACCGAAGAAGCATTTGGTGGATGCCCTGTCATAATCAGAGATTATCCCAAGGCACTTCCTCTGCTTCTTTTCTTTCCCAACGCATTATGTGGACAGTATATGATGCCAGGATGTAGTCCTGAAACCTTTTGTTTGTTTATTCCTCTGCAGGAAATCAAAGCATTTTATATGCGCCAGAATGATGATGGCAAGACGGTTGCTGCCATGGATCTGTTGGTCCCTCGGGTAATTACTTACTACTTCATCAGTCGCTGCTAGTGGCCATTGCCCTGGAAGGAAGAATTTTTCGAGCAGCTTCTTGTTGTGTTATTTACAAAGAAAATTTGTGGTTGTTAATTGGTCAGGTTGGGGAGCTGATGGGGGGAAGTCAAAGAGAAGAACGGCTTGATTATCTGGAAGCTCGTTTGGATGAGTTGAATCTTAACAAGGAGAGCTACTGGTGGTACCTTGATTTGCGACGTTACGGTTCAGGTTGGTTGGTCACTGTTTATTGAACTTCTGTCTCTGCTGATTTTTAAGTGCAGTGAAGCCGACAAGGGTGTTGTCACCAATATTTGGTGGTTAATGGATGTTGTTGCAGTTCCTCACGCTGGTTTCGGAGCTGGATTCGAAAGGCTGGTGCAGTTTGCAACTGGTTTAGAGAATATTAAAGATACAATACCGTTTCCTCGCACCCCTGGCTCTGCTGAGTTCTGATCCAAGTCTGAGTTTCTGGAATGCCTCGAAGGGGAAATCCAACTGAAATCATTTTTTGTCCAGTTCGAAAGTTACAGTCTTTGCGATGAATTCTGACATGTTCTTTTTTATTATCTTTCCCCAGTTATTTATCCAGCATTTGTAAACGATTGCGTAAAATAGAAATAGAACGAAGTACCATCTAAGAAGAGATCGTCAATAAACCTTCTTGTTTGTGAAAAATCAGAAGATCCCTTCTTAGTGTACAAGGATTGTACACAAAAATGGGTGCTTTCGAAAGGACAAACAGTTTTCGATACACAATAACTGTATCGGTACGATGGTACATGAAATCAACATCGTCTAACCAGGTGTTCGAAGTCGCAGAAACAACTAGTTAGTTTGGTTGTTCCACAGCAAGCATCGCCTTCGAAAATATATATGTTCAGAAAAATAAAACAATTAGCATTAGAACAATATAAAGTTAAGCCAATTTGGGGTATAATTCTAAAACTCAACTTTATAGTAACAATCAAGAGTTAAGATACAAATCATAAGGGGCTTTATTTTGTGCCATCAAATTCAGGGCTGGAATGCTTATCCTTTCTTCTACCTATTCTCTATTTCTTCTTCTCAAAAATAAGAACAAAAGTAATGAAACACTGTACTGTACAACGTTTGTTTGAGAAACAAAATAGCAGAGCTGTAGATAACATGTAACACAAGATTGCAAAATACTGTAATGCCTAGTGCCCCTTCGAGATTACATTATCAGGGGGGCAAGGCAAGGGAGGAGATTTCTTCTACAAACCATATGTATATACGTTCGACTCATGTCGCCCTTTCTCTTCTCCCGCGCTTCTCAAAACTTACCAGTTATCGTGGTGGGTTTTCGATTGGGATGAACAAAATTCGGAGGATGGGACCTTTTACTGATTTCTCCCCCACCCTCAAAGTTCCACTTCCTGAAGGTCGCCAAAGCTACTGCCATTTGTAGGCACACGAGTCATGGCAGGCGGCTCGACAGGCATAAAAGATGCAGCCGGCATGCCAAGTGAGGATTTGGGGGTCTCTGCTGGCCTCGGTGGGCTGAATGAGGAATTGGTACTGCCACTCCACGAGGCTGTTCGTCGAGATTGAGAGTTTGCACCGCCATTGTTATTCAGGCCGACTCTACCTCTCTGAATGTTATCCAGACTGGGGACCCTTTGCATTACCATTGGCGACGAAGATGCCGGAGGCTGGAATGAGTTGTTCATGGAGGTTATCGTTGGCTGGAAAGAATTATGGTCCATGAAAGTTGCCGGAGGAATTTCACTAGCTGCAAAGTTGTCTTCAACATTCTCTACCGCAGTTCCGGTAAGATAATCGGCGGAAGGCGCAGGTGCAGGGACAAAAAACTTGGGGTTCATAGGAGCAACCGGTTTAGCAGACGGCAAAGGCGGTGAATGGAATAAATTTGCTGCCTTTCCACCGCCTTGGTTGAAAGTGTCTACATATCTGTCACAAAAATTCGATATTTAGCAACAGCCACCAGATTTTAGCCGATCTACATGGATAAATATATTACCTTGCTCGAACACCCATCCGTCCACGGGCTGCAAATTGATTTCCGCCGGTAGGCATCTGTGGAATTCCAGAACTATGTTCTTGTGTAGCTGGACTCCGGAATTTGGGGCTCCCACTGGGAGGGGAACCCTCATTTTTCAGAGCGGAATTTAAGTTGTAGTCAGATGCTCCATTCTGAAAGAAGGCAGTAGTTGGTGGAGGTGGCGGGGCAGCTTCCTCAGCTGGGGGATCTACACCTTCTTCTACCCATCTTTTAAGCTTTTCATCATAGTAAAATTTGTTCTTCTCACCTAGCTTTGCCTTCAGTGATGAAAATATAGTTTCTCGAGTTAGTGCATTTCTACTTCCCCAGTCAAGGAGAATAAGCGATGATCAAGGTATACATATAAACCATTGCTGACCTGCTTATCTGAACGGGGTCGTAACACTAGGCCCACTGTCTTCTGAAGTAGCTGGGATCCAAAAGCAAAACGACCCAAGCGAGATACCCCTGGTGAACTTGATGTCTTCTCTTGGGAACTGGAGGTGGATGCGCCTGTCGAGGGATCAGCCTGACCCTGACAATGAGAATGTGATTTTTTTAGTTAAATAGAAGGACAAAGATAATTAACTGAGAGACTGATACTATTAGCCAACTTGGAGATCATCATAAACCTGTCTTGGAGTTCGATTGAAGTCAGGCTCCGAGACACTTCTAGAATGTCTTCCCATTCTATTGCCGTCGGCAGCCCATTCACTTACGGGTTCCATGGAAGCAGATGGTACCAATGTTGACATTGCCATTGTTGACTGACTAGCAGCCACTCTAGGTGCCATCGATTGCTGATCATGCTCATAACTATGTACACCTTGTGATGTTGATGGCGCTGGTGGCGGTAGACCCCCAACAACACGATGTGCAGTACTGTCGAAGAAATTGAGCAATTTACCCACCAACTTTGCCGGTGCCAAATTTGCAGCATATCCACCCTGAAAGGAGGCATTAGTTAACCGACAGTTGGTAAAAACATAACAAGCACTCCATTCAAAAGCATACCTGTTGGTGTATCCGAATCCTTTCCTCAAGGGATGATACTAATTGTTTCCAAGTTTCTACTTCAGGAGCTCGGCCCGTTTTCAAAGATTTTAATACTGCTTGACAGTACCTACATTAATTCCCAACATTAAGAAAATTGACAGACTTAAGAAATAAGTTAAGAGTTTTGCAAATAGAACCCACTTACTTCAAAGAGTCGGAGACTCTGCCTACTTCAGCCAGCATGTATGCATAAACAATCTTATACGGCTGAAATGGCAGCAATATGAACTGGGAGTTACCTAGCACCTTCGAGTACTCGTAAAGTTCAGTTCTCTGCATATTAAATGATCAAACCTAAATTAACAATCATACACTTGATATTAGCAACTCAACTAGGGATATTGATTATCTTTTTAATTTTAGAAATTTAACCATGGATATTTGTTGGGCATAAAACCATCAAAATCACCCAACAACCTACCTGAAGATGGATGACTGTACGTTAAATGAGAACAAGAATAAAAAATACATCCTTTACCCTGGAAATGATAGCCAATATGGAAGCAAGACTACAAACAGGTAAAAAGCAATACAATAAGCAGAAAAGATTAATTGACTACGGTTTAGTGAAGAAGAGGTAAAAGCATGCACAAAAGCTAACAGAAACTAGAAGCACCTGAATAGCTTCTGGACTAGCAAAAGTACGAGGATGCTTCCAGTGGTCGGCGCCAATAAGACAGAGCCTTGCACTGTCTGAATATGTCTCGAAGTTAGCTTCTGCAACTAGATAGCATATATGAGCCGCTGTAATCTGTAAAATAAGTTCAAGTTAAAACGAGAGCTTTTAGAAAATGCTGACTAACATAAATTTGATTAAGAAAGCATACCTCACTACGATCTTTCCACAGACAGTCCCCAAGATGTATGATCACAAGCTCATCATCTTTTGTTCTATTTGCAGTTATCAAAGCCAAATTCTGTTCCCAGTCATCGAGCATGCTATTTGGTCCAGGCTGTGATTCATAACCAACAGTCAACAAATACATGTTTGAATGATATCACGCAACTTTGCAATCATTTTCCTTGGACAACACCAAAAAAACAGATAAAGGAATTGGTGAGATGACAACTAAACTAGAGTTCATCACTTTCTATTTATTTTCTTGGACAGGAATGAGAACTGCATTTACTTATTTCTCATAATCAGGTACATCTCCTGGGCAACTAAGGGAGGGCTTTGTTTGAGGGACGTAACACCTATCTTATATGTAGGGTTCATGTGGCACACCTAGTATTTTTTATCTAAATGTTAATTTTGGTCAAATGATCATCTAAATGGCTTTATAAGGAGACCAACTAAAGTGGTTCCTGCATACAAGCATTAATCCTTGTGCTGAACTATTTATTTTTGCTTAGTCGAGAACAGCTCTACAATGCTACAAGCCTTACTAAATACTGTTTAACTGAACATATGAAGGACCCTTCAAATAATTTAGCGCAGTATTTGTTTACTGCATAATACATTATTCATAAAAGGGGGAAGTTATCGACTGACTTGCAAAGGCTGTGGAGTGCCATCAGATTTGGTGTCTGAAGAAAAAACTTCTGCTGGCTGCCCGGCAATGAGAAGGCACAACGTCCGTAAAGGTGATCCAGGCAACAATTGGCGTAGTGCCATTTGCTTCACGGTATCAATATAGAACTGGAATCAAACAGAGAGATGGCAGTTTATGACAGTCAGTCTTTGTTAGACGAGACTCATCAGAGCAAATGTGAGGAAGAAGATAGAAGAACAAAAAACCTGCTGTCCAAGTTGTGATGCAAGCACAAGTGCAGGTCCCCACAATTGGCCTTCCTGTGCAAATTGTAAAGCTTCTTGTTTTCTACCAGAAACCAGAAGATTTTGTACCTCAGAAGCAGTTGCCTAGAACAAAGACAACATTCTTTTACCAGATGCTAGGAACCTTTGATCATGAAAATATAGTAATGCGATTTACAATATACCTGAAGTTGTGTTTCAGATGGCAAAGTCTGCAAACAGTGGCTAAGACCACCATACTCGCTGAAATTTCTCTTGGCAGATGAAAACAGTTTTGCAACTGCTGATTCTGGTGTATCACTTTCCTATAAACAACGAAATGGAAACACAAGGAAAGGGCCATTCAGACAGTTTCAACAAAGGACTCTCAGAACAGAAATCACAAAATAAGAACCTAAAACACATAATATACTGTAGTGCCGAGGACACTACAATCAGAAAGTTCGTTGAAGATCTAGTTCTTCTTTCTTATGATTTCAAGAGAAAACCTTCTCCGAGAGTAGTTCTTTCAGTACTACCTCCACATAGACTAATCCTAAGAACCATCAAGTTAGTTATAACAAGCTTTGAAACTGCGACAAACATTTACAGGGCCGTACATCTAGGAAAGGCTGAAAGCAGTAAAAAGAACATGGATATTCAACATAATAGCATCACACGGCAAGGGCAAATGACCCATATTTCCATTCACTATCAAATTGTTAGTGTCACCTTCTTCCAAACAGAAAGGGATAAGTTAATTACCTTCAAAGATGTGTCCGACCCAAAAGGAGACCGAAGTTTTCCATAATGTTTACATGCTATTTTCAGCAAGGAAAGGAGAAGTTTCAATACTTCGCCTTTTCTATAATCCATATCGGGTGACTCACAGTAAGCAATCCTCTCATCAATCCACTTATTCAAATCTTTACTCCCAGCATTCCCCCCCACCAGTGGACCAGGAAACGACTGTTGGCAGAGAGGATGGAAATAATTGCAGGATGCGCCTCTAGCAGTGGAAACACTGTCTATACTACTTCCAGAAACAACCTCCATTAAATTCATGAGAGAAACTGAGCCTCCGACAGCAGCCTTTTAAGACAAATAGAGAGACCAATTAGCCATGTTAATACCAAAATACTTCTTTTCACATTAGGGGATCATCAAACAACTAAAAGTCATGACACATGTTTCTTTTTTCTCCAGCTTAGGACAACCAAATAGCAAAAAACTGATTGACGCACACATCCGGGACTCACCTGGGTGCCAAATGAAGAGTTTGCAAGGCTATCATCTTTCATTATTAAAAGCTTTCCACCAAACCCAAAAGAGACCAGTGCATGTGGAGGACGGCCAGCAGAAGATCTTCCAGTAGTTGGAGCATAAGAATACTGCTGACTATTCTGATATGATTGATCTGTAAAATTCATTGGTTTTGTACTGCTATATAAATCATTCGAAAAATACATCGGCTCGGTCTTCACATTTCCCTGATTAAATTGTTGATTGAAGTTGCCACCCTGGACAAAAGCTTGTGAGCCCAGAAACCCATTGCCCTCAGAATGACCCTGCCTCAATTTGTCATATGAGGGAACAGTTCCCATGGTATTAAAGGACTTGTTATTATCAAAATGATTGCCCATCAAAGCATTTGAGCCATAGGAGTTCTGCACCTGCTGATTTTGACCATAATCTGGACTAAAATCATTCTTGGGAGCACTTTCTGCTTGCCACATAGACAGATCACTCTGGTTGTAACTTCCATGTGACTCACCCCTCCTAATTTCTTGTTCTTGGCTAGTGTAACCATGTGAGCCATGCTTCTCAGCTTGCGCAAATTCCCCATATACATCACTGCCATTCTGCGAATACGTATTGTGTGAACCATATCCATTTTGATTGTGTTGCTCAAGAGTTTGGGGAATCACCTGCTGTACTGATGAAGCATAGCTCTCCAATGAACGCCATTCTTGTGCGATTGTGTCATAATACCAACCTGGATACTGAGGATCAAAAATCATATGTTCCGGGTAACCATTGTTACTTTCCTGCGATACCCGATTCCAGGCAGACACACTCTCAGTTGCACTGGTCTCGGCAATGGTTCCAGCCACAGACTGAGACCCCTGCTTGAAGAAATTAACCTCTCCCTTCCTATCAGATGCAGCAGCCCATTCACTCCCTATATTGGAATCATAACTCTCTTGGGGATCGGCTGTAGCACCATAACTGTCTACTTGATACCATTGCCCAGTGTTCATATCATATTTCCATCCAGGATACATACTTTCCCAGTCCTGACTGCTACTAGAATCCTGCTCGTTTGCATTTTGTTGCATATGACCTCCATGACTCTGCATACCTTCTTGATATGCCTCATAGTTAACCGTATTCTCCAATTTCCCACCTGCACTATCTAGAACATTGACGGTTCCGTCAACTTTTTGGGGAGAACCATCAGAATTACCTCCCAACTCGCTGAAAAAATCATATGAACCAAACTCATGATTTCCATTCGAAGCAGAATCAGCATACAGAGAACCCCAATCCATCACCTTAGCTCCAAGCTTTGTGGATCCGCTGCCAGTAACTGGAGCTGACTCAGTAATGATCTCTGATTTTAATCCATCATTACTCAATTCCACTGCATTAGCAGACCCAGATGATCCAGACAAGTTCAATGCATCACTCACTTCTGGGGAAGCCCCAGAAAACCCTGAACTATCACCCATAGAAGAAATCTTGTCATCTCTGACCTCCTCAGCTCCAGCATCGCCACCGGTGACATCCTCCATGCTCAGGTTAGCAAAAGCCTTGGCCTCATCGGAATCACTCCCATCCGTCAATTTGTCGTGGCCGGTACCAGAAATGGTGGGGCCAAAATCATCATCGACCAATTTGTCAAAGAAATCATCGTCGATTTGATCCTCCATCGCTTGGAATGGAGGATTTGTAGTCATTTAATTGAAAGAGCGAACTCCCGAAAAGATTCCAACGCAAACTTGTAACCCCTCCGACAAAATGTAACTATTTCCACTTTCTCCCTTCCGCAGCCAATCAAATTGTGAAAACCCGAGCTGGAAATGAAACCGAAGGACCCTCGAGATCCGCGATCTAAAACCCTAAATCAAAGCAGTACAAACACGAGGAACAACGAGATCTAGGGTTTACGAAGCACAAGGAAGGCGTAAACTCCGAAATTGAGCACGCACATTGGATTTCTCAACAGCAGGATATCATCGATTCAAGTGGACTAAAATCAACTTACGGATGTGGATCAATCTGGGGATTCTTCGCAGAGCCAAACAAAAGCAAAAGCAGATGCGACGATTGAAGAATTGAAGCGAATATGGAGAGAGGCGAGAGAGAAAGAGCTTCGTTTGTTTTCCGGCTCCAGCAAACAACACCAGGTAGGAGAGAGCTTCGTTTTCTTTTTCTTTCCAGTTTATTCAGTTTTCTATTTTACTGGTTTTTTCTTCGACCAAAAAAAAAATATTTTACTGGTTTTTGCCCCCATTTTTCAGTTTTAATGACCTCACTAATTAACTCACAATCTGGCATCAGTTTCGGGAGCCATAAAAGGCAACGTGACCTTTACTAGATTAGTGTTGGCCTATTGGCCGAATGAGTTATGATACATATGATTCGTACATGCACCTAACGCTTTTTTAATTTAATCACTTTAAAATTATCCATTAAACTTGAATTTTATCTTTTTTTAATTAAATTTGGATTCAGACAAATATTCATAATGACAATTACATCTGTACTCCTAATAAATTGTTTAACATGTCTTTCAATTTTAACTAACCTATTACTTTTATTAAAAAAAGGACTATAGTGCATTTGTCATTTAGTAAATGCTTCATGGTTTTAACCATTTACTTTAATGAGATTGTGATTTTAATACTTCTAAATATAAATTGTAGAATCCAAAGTAAAGAAAAAAATTATTTTAACATTCACACCAATTTATTGCATCCACTCAACCCTCAATATTATAATTTTTATTTTTAATATGATAAACAGCATTAAAACTCAATAACCGTATACATAAATAAATAAAAATTAAGAATGATACGAATTTTTTTTAGGTTGTTTTGGTGAGGAAAAATACGGAGAGGTGAAGAAACAGGTGGTTTAGCTGATGTGGCAAGCCAAAACTTCTGAAAATACTTGATTTATCATTTTTAACCAACTCATACCTAATCTATTAAAACATAACTATATGGTCCTCTGTCCATCTTTATCGTTAAGTACTAACGCGACATCCCAAAAAATACTACAAAAATATTTCTGATTTTTATATATTAATTAAAAAATGGCTCCCCCTGAAATCTCCTTCCCCTCCCTTTTCCTCTGCCACGCATCCTCGCCGCCATCATTGATCTATCGTCGACGGTGTAAGCTCCAGTCTCCTCCTCCCTTTACTTCCGTCAAAGACCAGCAAGGACATCCTTGCTTTACCGTTCGGAATGAGAGCTCAAAACCATGACAATGGCGGATTCACTTCCAGCTCAAAGATGTTACGAATCTCCAAGCGGTTTTTCTCCACTTCCACTGATTAGTAGTTCCGAAGGACGCCTGTACCGACTCATCTATTATTTGAACGACTGTAAAATATTAATCAATTTAAACATTTTCAATTTTGAGTGGAATTGTTAGCCTTCCTCATTGAACACCTAGTAGTCTCTAATTAAGGGCAGTTCTCAGATGGCGTAGAGAAGAGAGGCAATAGACCTAGTAAGAAGGGATTGGTGTGAAAGGGAGAGACATATGAGATAGTTTGAGAGACGGAAAAGCATTGGAGTTGTGCCTGAGGATAATAGCTTAAGTGTGTAACATTGATGTACGATAGATGATTGATATTTGTCATAAATATTGTGAATATCGTGGGTTATAATATAGCATATACGTACAAAGTTTAGGATTGAGTTCTTATCCAAATTAGAAGAAGCAAATGGATTTGCATGGAACCTGGCTGGCATGCATGCAACAACAAGTATGAAATAAATTATATTATATGTATATAAAGTTTGATGTAAATTGGATGCAAGCACCCATAACTTTACAGAAGTTGCCAGCTTCCATTATTGGTAAACTATTTATAATCTGACAAAATTGGTAAATAGTTACGTTTATGTCGTCTTCCTTCATCTGCTTTCATTTCTGTAACAATATATGCATGCGTGCATGGTTTATGAATTCATGAATTATAATATTACTATATATTTTGCACAATAAGTTTGAAAATTAAAAATATACAGGGCAAAATCTAAAATCATTTTGGAATAAAATTCAAATTTTAAAAAGTTTACGTAGTATTTCATTATTTCAAAGCTGAAGAATTCTAAATGGTGACCTACGTTCGATCGCCCATTTTTAATGAAAAAAATTGGTATATGTTTATTATAATTATTAGTGTCATTTACCTGAGTATACCCCCTTTGCCCATATCTCATCCTCAGGTTTTGGAATGTAGTTTGATTATATTCCGGGCACGGGGTAGCTGGGGAGTGAGCATGGCTCACGCTAATTTCGGTTCAGACCATTAAACTCATATGCATGTATTTTTTTTAGTTCGTCTTAGTATTGAAATTAAAAAGAAGGTATAGAAAAGTTTTGATTTTTTTATTCTATGGTTTTTAATACTAAATTATATGTAAAATTTTAATGATTTTGTAATTCGGTGGAAAATGGTGTTTGAAATTTTCTTCCTCTATTTATTTGTTCAAACTAAGTAATCTATCCCTTCAAATTTATAACCAACCTCTTAGTAATTAATCTCATAAATTAAGTTAAAACCGGCCAAACATAAGGTAAATGCTGGTGGGTTGAACATTAAATTTTGTTTTAACTGAGAACAATACAACAAATGTTTAATTTCTTGGTATATTTTAACTAAGTATTTGATTTAAAACATCATTTGATTGCTCGATATAAATTTTTGTTATTCAAACCCGATTTAGTGCATATTTTGGTCCGACGTGAAGCTGCGAAATGATGCATCTCATCTCTTTTCTGAAGCAAGTTGATGTTAGTGTGTGTGAATTAACTTGAACCTGTGTATATCACATGCTACCTGATGTATATCTACAAAAAAATGTAGTTTTCGACTGTTGTGGATAAGTCAATAAATATTTCTCTTTTCCTTTTCAGGTGCCATGGACTCATCATGTGTATCATGGAAGCAATAAAGGCAAAGGGAAAGTATAGAAACCACAGTAAAATCACTCATAGGATTATAAATTCATTCCCAACTCATTCTCTTGAATTTGTTTGTAGGTATTCCTCATATACGTCCCATAACATATTCATCAAAATATGTATCAAATCGAGAAAAATCGGGTGCTCGTGTGTACGAATTTGATATCTATCCATAAACAGTTAACGATAAGGTTGGAATATCAAATATCCTCATGATCTTCATTAATCATCAATACGGTATTAGGTATGCATTAAATTAAAACCCCTTAAAAAATCCGGCTGCTTAATAATTAGATTAAACACCATGTAGACAATGATTTTAATTTTTAAGACATGCATTTTTTTTCTATTTTCGTTAGAATCACTGGTTCCGTTTAATAAAAGTTTTATTTATATAAAAAAAATTAGATTAAACACATATAGGACATGTTCCTATTTATTATTGTGACCAGCATTTACTTATGTTTCTTCTGTATATCATCTATCATGAATTAATACAACTACAAACTTAATTAATTGAATAAGAAATTACAAAAAAAATTTATGGTAAACGTGAGATAAAGAAGGAATAACAACAAAATAACAATAGAATAATACAGACGATTAACGTGATTTTTGACTTTGAGGTTAACTAGTCTACGGAGAGAAAGTGGAATATTATTAAGAGTTTTGGTGAGAGTGGTCGACTTAATTATAGAGAAGAAAACTAACATTCATTATATACATAAGGATTTCAATTAATCCATAACCATAGCGGGTCAATTTCAAAAAAAAATAACGATCTAACCCAATATATATTAATAAAAAATATAGTTATAAAATAGTCCAAGAAAAAAATATGCATGATATTTTTTTTATAAAGCATAAGTATAATATATTTCAGGCGTCTTCAATTATTAGCTAGAATGAGGAAGATATCACGATTCACGAGAGTAATATGATACTAGAGCTCTAGTTGCAAATACTTGGACTTGGAGGACGATTTCTAATTTTTTTATATGATTCTAGTCATGTATGCAATTGTTAAGATTATGTATAAATACTGTGATATAATTAGGCTTAAGTTAATTATTTTGATTTTTGGTGTGGACGAGTTGATTATTTTGATCATAAACTACGTTAATATATATTTTGTTGTATAATGTGATCCTTTTTTATTTGTATGAAATCAGAGTTTTAATTCGTTGCTTCTTCTTCAAATAGCCTCGATGTTGTTTTATTGTCGTTGATGCTCTGTCTGCTCTTTCTCCAATGTTTGCTTGTTCCGAAGAGTGGATGGGTGCGTGGGTGATAGGAATAATGATTCACCATGCATGTTGATGAGTGGATTGATTTTGACAACAAACTCGACTAACCCACCCCATCCAAATCTCAAGAGCTTATAAAAAGGTAAGGTAAACCAGTCATTTATTACTATTCATCAAACAAGCGACCCTAAACGCTTTCTTATACACATATCAAGCTACACTACTAATGTTGGACATAGAGATCAAATCAAGAAGCAAAGTATACGAACACAAGGTTGGTTTTTATGTAATTTCTAATCGAAGTGATCAATTACAGATACACCCAAAGTACTTCTCTGTCTTTAGAACACTAATTTCCATACGTTTGATTTCTTTTCATTTTTCGCTCTCACCTTCCGCGCTATGATCTTCTCTTAAACGCATTGCGAGAAATTGCTTAAGGAGACTCTAATTAGACACATAACATGGGAAGACAAATATAAACTCATTTGACGCTTCAAGTCGAACATTAAATATATTATGTATTGAATAAACTTTTGGTTGTGTATATCGAAAAAGACATCATTATTATTAAGGATTTGTGCAATGAATGCATGTCTCATATATGTGAATGCTCAGAACCTTGGTAGTGGAGAATGGAGAGCAATAGCTAGCTGAGAAATTACAAGGATGAAAGGCTAAAACCAAAAACAAAATGTGAAGGCGATAACCTTAAACAAACATGGGATAAAATATATATCCTCGGAAGAATCGAGGGTTGTTTATCATTTGCTGAAAAAGAAATTGTATAGCTTCGAGCTGTAAACAACTTCGAGTTATTAAATTAAAGGAAGTACTGATCATCCATCCCCCACACACTAATAATTACCTATAACAATAGCTAAGCTAGCTAGCATTGGAATGGACATCACAACTTGAGTTGAGTTGAGACGGCCGCCTTGCAAAATCTACTACAATTATTATTAACATATATGAAAGTGACTGGAATATGATGCTACCACGTAGGATAAGCGATTATGTGTCTTAAGTTGGGAGAGCGATCTCAATATAATTTGAGAGGTATTAAAGAATTTTTGTATAGGTTACTGAGTGGGTAACTCTCTTAGCAAACTGACGAGCAATATGTTGTATCTGAAATCGAGGAATAAGTAGTCAGGAAGGTCATGACTTTTGTTGATGGCATCACCGGCTCCACAACGTGTACTCAGTGTTGGCCTTGATCATGTCCACTTGCCAAATACCTATAGGAAACACCAATGATCACAAGTATCGCGAAAAGCTAATGGTTCCAAGACATAATAAAGGTTAAGGAGGTCTGAGTATGTTTGTTTCACCACCTAAAAGAGTATATTGAAGAGGACAAATCCGTACGGAAGAATCCGATAAGATATAAAACCAACCGATAAATTCACTAAAACAAGAAAATTTATTAAATATTTCATAGACGATTTATTATAGGATGTAACTGAATTTGAATTCTGAATGTCATTTGCATAAGAGAAGGAAGCTAGTGGGCAACACGGCCACTAATTATTATTTTGCAAACAATGATGGCCTCTAATCATACCTTCTAAAATGGACCTTCCATTATTGGTTTAGTGAACATTACTTTGACAAATGTAATTATATTATAATAATAGAAGGGGGAAACTGTTGAATTAGGAACTCCATCGAATCAACCTACTTTTCTCCATAAAACTGTATGCATGTGATTCTTCGGTAACATCATATCAATGTAGAAATTGTATAATATAATATTTTATTATGTCCTAAATACAAATTTACAACATTAAAAATTTAATTTTAAATATTAAATATAATGTAAAAATATATACCGATATCCTAAAGATATCAAACCGTTATCCATCTATAATATGCCTTTGTAAAGTGGAGGTACATATGATGATATCTATCTAGGAAGGTAGTATCTACTCTTTAAACGTGTACCAAACATTATTAATTAACAAGGACTTTACGTATAATAATACTATAACTAGCTATGTACGCATACTTTACGCCATTTTTACCCTTAAAGGCATGCATAAAGGAAAATATCAAAATACAGTACTGCATGCCCACAATATTTATTTTATTTTATTTTAAAAAAATCCAGCTCATTATTTGACATTGTTTTTGAAAATCAACATATATAATAAATATCAAATATTAATAATGCATAGCTGGCACCAGCTCTCTTTCATATATTTCCCGCTTTGCTTGTTGGCTCCTCCCTCAACTTATTATTATTTATTAATTGATCATCACGGTTTCCCCTGCTATATATGCCACCCAATTTCTCCACTTCAAACTTCACTCCCTCATCCTCTTCAAACATTCTCCATAGAATTTCAATGGCGACAACGGCTGCTGGTTTAGCTTTGTTAGTACTATGCATGACGATGGGCACGGCCTTCGGCGGGAACTTCTACGACGAGTTTGATCTAACTTGGGGTGGGGACAGAGCCAGGATATTCGGCGCCGGGAACGGCCAGATGCTGTCTTTGTCTCTGGATAAGGCGTCCGGGTCAGGGTTCCGGTCGAAGAAGGAGTACTTGTTCGGGAGGATTGATGTTCAGCTCAAGCTCGTCGCCGGTAACTCTGCTGGCACCGTTACGGCTTACTATGTAAGTGACTGGATTCGAATTCGATACCAAATTTTTATTGTGTGGCTGTGAAAATAAGTATTTTGCAATTATTTGCAACCGAAACAGGGGAATTCTTTTGCTTCCTATGTAGGGCAACTTTATGTGTCACTCGAAAGTGACATTTATAAATTACCCTCCCTCAATAATTAATACTAGTAGCGGATTGGGGTGACCCTTTTCTCGATTATGATATAACTCATTTTCGAATTTAGAGCTCTATAAAGTATAAATATAGAATTTCTTTTACATACTGAACAGTGACGGATTCAAGATCGAAACATACACTGAGTTGGTTTGAATTGAAATTCATGAATTGAGTAACCAATTTACAAATACACTTTTTTAAACACAATACTAAGTTAAAATATACAAAAAGAAAAATTCGTTGTGTTGTTTTTAGTTAAAGCAAATTGTTCTTAAAAATTGAATGTGACATAAATAATTTTTTTCCTAATCAAATAATAGTAAATGTTAGTATTTAGTAAAAAATTATAATTGATATAGTATTGAGTATCGAGCCAAAATAACAAAAAAATGAACCATATCTAAAATAGCTCTAAGCCGAACTTGAGATAATTCAAATTTACTATTGTGAATCGAAATTACCTTGAGTCACAACTCTCCCGAGCACCTCTTAACATCCGCCCCAAAACTGAGGTGACTTAATACTTTTTTTTAATATGTGGTATACTTTAAATTTTATACAACCTGATCGAGTACATTAAATCATTTTGAATCGGGTAGATAATTAATACGTTATTTGTATAACTCTATTTTGGATTTTAGCTAATAACATTTTCCTCTGCTATGCATTCATAGTATTATTCCATCTGATATTTTTACAAAAAGCATGCATTGTTTCGTACGTTATTAACTTTTACTAGGAATTCACTGCTCCCATATAATTAATTTTTCACTAAATTAGAGTTTTACTACACATTTCATTTTGGTTTCTATTGTAAAGATCTAAAGATTAAAGACTGGTCTCAGTTATCAGGAATAATTTAATTTTTAAGATATATAATTAATCTCGAAATTCATCTTTATTATTCGTTTCCTTATTTCGTGTTCTTGACCATGTAGTTGTCATCACAAGGACCGACTCACGACGAGATCGATTTCGAGTTCTTAGGGAACCTAAGTGGAGACCCGTACACATTACATACGAACGTGTTCACCCAAGGCAAAGGAAACAGAGAGCAACAATTCCACCTGTGGTTCGACCCGACCAAGAACTTCCACACTTACTCTATCGTATGGAAGCCTCAACACATCATGTAAGTTTGTCTCTCTCAAAGTATGCCTACGGATTTTAAAACCGCTGTTGAACGAACTTCCAGACCCCAATTATGCGTAACAACATTTTAAGTGCATCTTTAGCCTAATTACTTATCTGGGTTTTGTAAAAATTTTAAAACCAATGTTAAACGGACTTACAGACCCCTTTTATGTGGAACAACTTTTTTAAGTGCATCTTTGGCCTAATTATTCATTTGGGTCTTCGTATTCGTGTAGATTCTTGGTGGACAACATCCCGATCAGGGTATTCAAGAATGTCGAAAAGTTGGGAGTTCCATTCCCAAAGAGCCAACCTATGAGGATTTACTCCAGCCTATGGAACGCCGACGACTGGGCGACGCGTGGTGGTTTGGTGAAGACCGATTGGTCGAAAGCTCCGTTCACTGCCTACTACAGAAACTTCCAGGCTACCCATTTGTCGTCGTCGACCAACTCCGTCCCCAGTGGCGATTGGGAATCCAACGAACTGAATGCCAATGGCCGAAGGCGGCTGCGATGGGTTCAGAGATATTTCATGGTTTACAATTACTGTGCTGACTCCAAACGCTTCCCTCAAGGATTTCCTGTTGAGTGTAAAGGCTCAAGATTCTGAGAACTTGTGTTGTCTTAGGCCTAAGTAAAATCGTAAAATCGTACGAAATGTACTTTTCAATTGATTTTTTTTGCTTTCTTTATGAGTCCTCTGTTTTTTAGTTTTTTGTTTGTGTTTGGTTATGTATATTCACCTTGATGTGGATATAAAAAAAATGTAACTCTTTGTAATTTATATGAGGTAGGATCGATTTATGAATAAATTTTGATTTTGTAATTGCAATTTTGTTACATCAATTAAATCGGCATACATTGACATGGTAATTAATATGGGTTGATGAGCAAGAGTGGGATGATGATTAACCCTCTTCTGACTTATAATTCGTTTAAAAAGTGAGAGGTGATCGAAATGATGACGCTGGAGTAAGAATCAAAGTAGCAAATGAAAAAGCGGGAATAAGCAAAGAGAAGCAAAGTGAAAAGAGGGGAAATCGGGAGAGAACCCCCTAACCGGAGTCCCTCTGATCGAGGAAACGAAAGAACGAATGACAGAAATCTCTCGCAAAGTTCAAAGGATTTCACGCACATTCTAGGGGTCGGAGCCTATTCGAAAAAAATTAAAAGTTTGAGGTTCTTGTTTTTCACACTTTAGCTTAAAGCTAGATTGTATACTATATTTTCATTGTGCATAATGTTTAGATTGACCTAGGTAACCTAGGTTAACTTTGATTTTATTATACTTAGCTTGTACATATGGGAGTAATTAAGGAGCCAAATCCATGATGTTTGATTCGACTAACATTATTCTAGCACGAAAAGCTACACAAACTTTGAACTTGGCAACGAGATATTGATCCCGACCATGTCATCCACCGTATTCGAAACGATTATTGTAACGTACTTAGACACCAACGTCGTACACAAACTTCCTTGATCATATCACTCAGTCGCTCACTCATCGGACCAAGTAACGGGCATAAGTCCCCACTGACTCTGTGGCACCTTGAGAGCCTTCCACACCGCTTTAGAGCCATCCACGATGTTGGTCTTGCAGTGGTCGTGCTTGACATCACATTCATCCACCACCTTAGCACTCACCGATCTCCCATTACCGGCCGTAATAGTGATGGACCGGAAGCACCGTTGCCCCTTAGCATACCACGGGGTAGACAACGCAACTATCAACGAATTATCAGAGTGGAATTTCCCGTCGCACTCTGCTGGGCCACCGCCATCCTCGCCTTTCTGGAAGCCGTTGATTGTCAGCATAGCCCTGGCATTCCTCATCGTGGCCAGTTTCGTAGGTGGGATGTTATAATCAGTATGGTTTGCCACATCGAGGACGACTCGAGATTCGACGTTCAAGGCCGAGAGGAAAGCCAAGAGTAGTAGTATGAGCAAGCCCTTCATGGTGTGTTAAGTAGGTGTTGTGTGGGTTTTAAGAATAAGTCGGCTTGTGTTATATGCAAATGAGATTCCATGTATTTATACACAAAATATGGGCAACAATGAGATTCCATTCCTAGTAAATATCTAGATTCTAGAAATTGCTTGGTGGTATTAATATGATTCTTTTTACTAAGTGGTGAATTCATCAATGGAATAATAATTATCACGGTTAATTAAATCCATTTTGGTATCAAAATTACAGTTACCATCGCCAATGAACTATGAAGGAGAAATTTTTTAACTTATTTATTTACTTCTTGAGATTCTTCCCATGGAGAATATATTATAGGGAGAGTACGGGTATGAATATGGGTATGAGACGAGTATTTAACTTTCTCTTCTATTTTTTCGGTTCTTTTTTGTCCGATATTCTCGTATCCGCTTTGTAAGTTGCTCGGTGTGAAAAGTTCAGCCATATAATAATCTTACATTAAGTAAAAGCATTGGACCAACCAAATACAGTAATAATTCTCGGAAAATCCATTTACATTATAGCAGCAGATCCCAATGAAGTGTATTTTGAAAGCAAACTTTTCATTCCTATTATCTAAATTTCATTTTATATTCAACATGTCAAATGAACGGAAAATGTCTCGAAGGTGGTGGTATCAATATGGACACGGTTCCTCAAAATTGGAGTTGTGATTCTTTTTACTAAGTGGTGGATTCATCAATAAAGTTCCTTTTCTGTTGTCACGTTTAATTCCCATTTGTTTGATCAATTACAGTAACCATGGCTGATGAACTATGAAGCAGAAGTTTTTAACTTTACTTCTTTGTCTTCTTGAGATAGGTCACAATCACCCTTACAATTAAGTTTGGAATATCTGTAATGTATGAGAATATTGGAGTATAGTTAGAAACCAATCATGAAAAATCAAAGATTACCGATTTGGTTGAGTCGCGGACTAGATCATTTTCTTTAAGACGTTTGCGGTACTTTGATTGCATGTTTTTTGCATTGGCCTTCTCTTCGATGTGGTATTTTGAAACTGCACTTAATTTTTAGAAACTATTCACATTTCTCCAACAATATCGAACTCCAAATAACTTCTAGCTTAGACTGATGAATTCATTATTTTCTCCATGATGATAAGTGATGAGCCTATGATGCACTAACCCAGAATAGAGGCCCTATGCAAGGGGCTTATGACCTTAACCTTAATACTAAACCAAAGTTTTTTGTTTTTGTAGCGCGATTGATTGTATTGTATAGTTGTGACCAATGCAGTAAAACTATTGAATCAGCTAAATAGAGTAATAATTCTCGGAAAATCCATTCACACGATAGCAGTAGAAACCGATACAATCAAATATCGCAACAAACTATTCGATATGATACAATACGTATACCATTTGAATAGTGTACATGAGTAGAATACAAGAAGTACAAGCTCAAGCATCGGACCAGGTAATATCCAGATTTCCCCAGTTTTCTTCAGACACTCCCAACGCTTTCCAGACCGCTTTCGATGCATCAACAATGTTGTTGGGACAAGGAGGCTGGTAGTCATGGTCCGAATCACATCCCATCCTGGAGTCACATTCATCAACAACCATGGCCCTGGCAGTCTTCCCATTCCCATGAATGTTGATGAAATTAAGGCACCTGCTTTTCTTGTCGAACCATCCAGTTGAGAGCGCCACGACAGGTTTATCGTTGGAATGGTACTGGTTGTCGCACTCCGATGGAGCCCCACCGCTCCCTCCTTTCTCGAAGCTGTTCCAAGTCAGAGTGGCCTTGGTGTGGGGGGTCACGGCAGGGGAACAAGTAAAGGTGGTGTAGTGCTTGCCTTTCTTGCAGCAGTCGGATTCCTCGCCTTGGTTACACTGCCCCGGGGGAGGAGTCTTCCCTGTTATGTACCCACTCGGCTTGCATTGCTGCGCCTCGACGCGGCACGTAAGGAAGAAAACCACCAAGAAGGAGAGCATGAGAAGAATGCTGGAAAGATTTTGGTTTCTCATCATCATCCTGTTCATAGTTTGATGTGTTGATGATTCTTGTTTCTTGTGTGTGAAGAAACCGAGATTTCTTCAGCAGCTTTTTATAGGTGAAAACTTGTTAGAGTGCAGAGTAAGGACAAGCTTATGGTCTTAGAGGATAGAGATGTATGAAGATGATTTCACAGCACTACTGCAAGTTTCCTCAAGTAGAAAAGAAAAGGACTTGGCTGTTGGGTGACAAAACAAAGTTCAAATTAGGCGTTTTCTTATGTCGAAATTTCTCAGCATTCCTCGTTTTGGAATTGCAATAGAACATAGTCGTGTGGTTTTATCATGTTCTTCATATAGGAACGCTTGTAGTACTGTTATGCTAATGAGATAATCCGTTCTATCAATTGATCCATTAACCTTGAGTGTCGTAAAGCGGAGATAAATTCTTTAACGCCAAACCGTGAATTCAGTTGGCTAGAACTCGTTCGTTCATGTTCATGCCATTGATGACACATATAAGGTATACGATCCTCGGGTTAAAATAGTTGAGAACTTGGCAGACAAGGTAACTAAGGCTGGAAGGAACATGGGAGTTAGATCTTATCTACCTTAAAAAATGGAACAATAACAACGTTAGCTGCACACCACAGATGTGTTAGACAAGAATATTCAAACTGGACCGCTAATCTATCCGGTAATGTCCCTCCTGATCGATGTCGAAAGCATTGTCCTTTCCAGGAACAATCTCCTGAGTTTCCTTCACACAGATCTCCTCTAATTCCCTGCACTTAATAACACTACCGCCGTGATTCTTTTTCCTCCTTGAAGATCTCCTCAGCAATTTTCAAGTTTCAGAACCAGTTTCCCAGTGTCTTCCTCCAATTCCAACCACTCATTCTCACCATTGCAAATCATTTTCCAGCCCTGCATTTAGAGAACGAAATAGTCAGTCACTTTCCAACATTCGACAAGGTCTCCGGTCTGAATCATCGTGTTCTCTCTTGGTCATGATGGTAGCACCTGATAAGCTGATATCATAAACAAACGCCCAACACACTACTGGCGATCGAAATTCATCATTCTGCATCCAAAATTTACAGACAAGTGACAGTAAGAGACGACGAACCTTCCATTCAGCACCAGGTTTACAAGGCTAGGTGAAACCAATGAGAGATTAAGATGTGCTCATGTTGAGCTGGACTGGATGAAAGATTCCATGTATCAAGCAAACCAACCATCCAAGCATTAACACTTTGATTCCACCTCCAAATTAAGATGGAGATGGGCTATACCGATACACCACTTCAAAATCGAGCTGCTGCAGCAAGAGGGCAATGACAGAGAAAAAGTGTCACATCTTATCTCTTCAAGTAAATGAAAAAGAAGAACAAATGGAATAATAACCAGCTTAAGATCTTACATGTAGCAAAAGGAATAACACCCTACTCCAAATATCAGCCAGACTCTAGACCACTATCATCTAACAAATGTCCAGATATTTCGCGGTGCTTTTTTGAAACATCCAGATTCTATTCCTAGCCTTAGTGATCCGTCATTAGGGAACTCAGCGTATATGTCAAGAAGAAAAGGCTAAAACCTAGCATGGAATCTAAATAATAAGTTACTAATACTTCAACGTATAGTAATGACAAAAACACACTAGATAGAAACAAAAAACATCCAAAAGGAAAGAATAATCAAGTTCAGCAAGCTAGGAAGACCATAAACCAAACTCTACCTCGTTTCTTCATATGCTTCAGATCTTCTTCTTCATGTCAGAGTCGACCTTTGCTGCAAAAGCTAACATTGACATCAATGAATCCTGAACAGAGTTTGGTACATACTTCAACTGCAAAAGTTCCCTATGGCCTGAGGATTGGCCTGAATCAGAGGAGGAGGATAGTAGTCCCTGTAGTGGCGCATTCAAGCTATGATGTTTATCATAAGCAGTTTTACTGCCTTCTCCAGTAATAGAAGTTCCACCATGTGAGCTAGAAGGTAAATGAGCCTGTATATGTCTGTTGCAATCATCTGCTGAAGTTACCCTCAGAAATAAAGTGTCATGTTTTGGAGATTCAGTTACATGACCAGTTCTATGTGCCATCTCATTCGTTTTCGGTATTATCACATTGAACTCACTTGGTCGTTTAACACCTCCTGCATCTGAGACTTGTTTATATGGACTTGACGTCTTCGATAAAGGTGGCTTCAAGGATCCATCGAAAGAAATAGGCTTGACACTTGGTTGCTTAGCTGCCGACAACAACAAAGGGGATTTTCCAAACGATAGGAAGTTAATACCCTTTGGTGTAGCAGCAGGTGGAGTTCCCTTCAAAGGAGTGTTCGACTTGTCAGCTAAACCAGATGAATGTTGATCTGTGTGATTGATGTTTAGTGCATCCTTAGTTGCCACAGATGAAGGCCCCTGCAGTGTACAATTGGATACACCTACCAATGATTTTCCAGCAATCCCTGTGGGTGCTATCCCAAGTGCGTTAAGCACATCTTTTCTTCCAACTTGTTGAATCTTTGCAGGAGCAACTGCCGCTGGAACACTTAAACTTTCCCGCTTCTGATGTAAGTTGTCAACAATATCCAGCTTCCTCTTGGTACCAACATTTCCTGTCAGAACTGAGGACTTTGGTTTTGCACTGCCCACAGTTGACACTTCCTCATTTGGTAAATCCTGCAGATATTGTAATCATTCAAGTATTATGCTGAATAATATTTGATCCCAAAACTTCAAACAAACGTCATGTTGAATCACAAAGGAACATCAAATGTCTTACGAGAAAGGTACCTTGTGAGAAAATAGGCATTTTTCGCCTCTGATACAAAAACCTGTCGTCTTATATTTGTCACATGGATATTTGGAGAGTTGGTGGTCATATGGACATTTATCCATCTTAATGCATTGGTCCCGAGCAAAATGTGAGCATGGCTGCAACACAACAGATAGATCAGAATTTACCAAAAAATAAAATACATCAGAGGGTATTCATCCAAAAAAAATGACATCAGAGGGCTTCAACAACCAATAAAAATAATGGAAACGAAAGGCTGACGGGTTGAACTAGAGGAAGAGAAGGTTGAGGCAGTGGGATTGGCGGATTCTAATTTTCTTCAAAATTCCATAAGTAAATAGCTAACTGCGGCTATAAATTATTCTTATTATACGTTCAAATGTTAGTTATGAACTACAAATTCTATTATTTCAGTGAAGTACAAATTCTATTTTTCGTTGCAAATGAGTAGCATGGATAGTCAGGATTCAGGCCTCAGGAATATGCTTACGCTGGCAAGGACCACGAACGTATAAACATTCAATTTCATCAATAAGTGCTCAATTTTTCACTCGATTCCACATGGCTCAGGACTGAAAGATTATATCTCAAACATCAATGGGGGACCTTACTGTGTTTCTATTAATCAGCCTCCCTACTGGTGGTGCTCTGTGAATCATAATACATATCAAGAGCTTCCAAATAAGGGGAATGACAAAACGAAACAACTGCCACACGTTATAAGGTAAAGAAGGTATTGGAAACAGTGCACACCTTAGATTTCGTCAAAGGAATTGCATCATGCGAAAATTTGCATTTCTCGTCCTGTCTCACATGAAACCAAGAATCAATACAATTGTACTATGACACCAAAGAAGAGAAAGCATAAACCAAAACAAATACCTCTTGGCATCTGCCCATCATGTAGTGGCGGCAGACTGCTGCTGGCTTCTGATTGGAAACTGGTTGTAGTTTGAGCCGTTTAACACCATGTTCTTTGTTAGTTTCTGCTCGTTTCTTTCTTTTGTTTCGCTGTGACAAAATGTTCAATCAACAAACCAGTCGTATCGACAAAAAGGAGAAGGAACATGGAAAATAGGACTGTTAGATGACACTAACAGCTTATCTAGATCATCTTGCCCATTCCCATTTAATTAACAATAACAAACGGAAATGTGTGGAAATCAAACCATATGAACAATTTCCCAAACAAAAGTGGAAAAAAGCAACAGTAAAGCTACGAATATGATAAGATAAAACGTTACAGAATAAATAGTACACATGTCAAACCTTTCTCGATTCCTTTCGTGCATCAGTCAGAGGACCCCTTTTCTTGTTCTTGCATAGGCTTCCATCCTGCTGCACATCGCAGCAAAAGCACGTAAAATTTTAGGCAAAGAGAGAAAACATATCTTAAAAACTAAAAAGAAAAACTAAGACCACCAACATAAAGTCCTAGTAAGGAACTAAGTAGGCAGTTCATGCATGGATATAAAAACACACACACTGACACACATGTATTTCCTACCAATAAATAAGCAGGGTAAACGTCTTCATCAACATTTAGAAAACACTGGGAATTACAAGATTGGAAATATGAATAAACTGTAATGAAGACCATACCTTATCACCGCAGGCAGATACTTGGCTTGTACTTGGATTCTGATTTGATTTTTCCACAGACATGTCAGCATATCTAGCATCAACTTTGACAGCACTGCCTTTATTTTGTTCTGCATGTCCTTTGACTTTCCCAACCTCTCCACCTCTGTTGTTGTTGTTTCTTCCTGCAGTCTCAGAATTGATCCGTTGGCCCTTGGCCCTGTCGCCTTTCTTTCCTTCCTGCCACATCTCAGGGCCTTCAGTAAATAGAAGATCATCGTATACAACAGTTTTGCGATTAGACACCATCGGAATGTCGATCTTGTCTTTGTTTCCATATCCATTATTAAGATTCACAACTCCACCAGCTCTTGAGGAAGAAGGAAACTGATTTCCGGGAGTAGCACTAGAAGCAGATTGTTTCCTACATCCAGTTCCATCAAGTACATGACTAGACAAGTGCTTCTCATCTAACTTGATTCCCTGTAACTTTCTATTATCTTTACAAGACTTGAGATCTGCTCCCTCACCTATCCTGTAGTCCACATAAATCTCTCCCTCTTCAGCCTGATCACCGACAACCATACCATTCGGACAAACCATTGCAATACTCGACTTCTCCAATGTAATAATCTCTTTTAACTTAGATCCGCTCTCTTGACTGGCCCTTGCAACTTTGGAATCCAAGAGTTTAGATACGTCACGAATGCTACCTTCTTCCTGAATCGTTTGCTCACTAACTATCCTGCTTTCACATAATGGATGACTATCTAAACATGTCCGTTCGCCAGCAGTCACCCCGCGAATCTCATTACAGTCCACCCTGAAATCATCATTCCCTTTGATCGCATGGTCTAACTCCATAATCTTATCAAGTACAGAGCAATTATGCGTCAGCTGATCTTCATCTTCATCCACTGTCATTATACACTCAATCTCATCAATTAAAACCTTTGTTTCGCTAAACCCTCTCTGACCCAAACATTCAAAAGTTTGATCATGAGCCTTACTCTTTTGAGCTAGGCAATCACCATCACTACCGCCCACTTGAACGCAAGCCTTCCGGTCAGCTTCATCGCTGCTATTGCTACCTACAGACAAACACAAAATTCAAGCAATCTCAGACGCCATCGATGCCAACATGAACAAAAAAGAAATTGACAGCAGGCTAAAATATTATACCTGGTTTGACCACCAGTGGAGGAAGTTGGTTGTCACAGAAGGCAAAGAGCCGGAGCAGTGAAAAGTAGGTTTCGCTCTTGAGAAGTGGTTTACGACGAGGATTAAAAGCGTCAGGGATTTCAACCAACTGCCGCTGCTGCTGCTCCATTGAAGGAGTGTGTAAACTCACTACAAAGCGATTTCCGCTACGCTCCTGGCGGCGAGGTGAGACTAGCTTGGTTTGATGACCAGCAAAGTTACTTCTTTCGATTTGGTCCGGCGGAGTTCACGGTGGTTTGCTGGATTACTATAGTCCGATCAAGGTCGTCGTCACTACCTCAGTTACCGGTAGCATTGGAAGATTTGCCCCTCTTCGTACGTCAAAGCCCTTATTTACTTGTAGCACCCATCTCATGGATTTGGGAAACGTGAGAATGGGCCCAAAGGAAACAAGGCCCAACTCTAGGTAATGGAACAGTGTTTAGGAAACAAGGCCCAACTCTAGGTAATGGAGCAGTGTTTGGGAAACAAGGCCCATATCTAGTTCTGGACTCTGGTTTATGAATATTTCTTCAATACTTTGGGTTGGAAAGTTCCGTTTGTTATAGAATGTTCCTCTTTCACTCAGATCTAGGGCTGTTTACAACTCGAATTGGGTCGAATTTTAGTATGTTCAAGTTTAGCTTGTTAATTTTAAGAGTTAGAAAATTGTGGCTTGTGTTGAGTTCGAGTCGATCCGAGTATGGCTTGTTAACTACCAATATAATTATCAGCCAAACGTGTACTCAACTCGAACTTCGCACATTAAAAAACTACGATAAGAGTCTAATTTAAGTTGAATTCGAAACTTATACGCCAAAAAACATCAACAAGTCAAGCTAAAAAACAAGCTACCATAAAATGTACAAGTTTCTACATAATGTTTCATTATTAAGTTTACTAACAAACCATATTGATATTAAGTTAATATTCAAGAATGGCTCTCAAACTCAAGCCATATTGCGAGCCTATACCTTTGCTCAAACTTGATTCGTTTAAATTCGAACAGAATTACAAACAAGTTTTTTCCAAACCAAACACCAAACTGCAAACAAGCGACTTGGTTCATAAACAACACTACTCCAGTAAAGGAGAGGAAGAAGACCAATAAATCCTTTTTGGAAGATTGTATCAGTTTCTGGTTGGTTGATGTTACGAATCAAATCATTATTTTCAACTTCAAGAGCAAAGAAAGTACAGTGAAAAGAAAGCTCACTTAACCACAGTGCGGACTGCTGCAGAGTGCAAGAGAGAAGAGATAATAAATGAATAAAGAATATGCCTCCTTCCTCCTTAGAGAAACAATGAATAAGAGTTGCAGACAGTCACAGAAGTGTACAGATGAAGAAGATTTCCAGTGAGTGACAACACAGCTAGGTGGTAGAAAGAAGAGGGAAGAGGGCATTATTCCTTTATTTATATATACATTTTGTTTGTAAAATAATAATAATAATAATAGGACAGATAGCAGAATTTTAGTGATGCCCTTTTCTAGCACACTGACACAAAATGCTTCTTCCCCTTCTCATGTTTCTTTTCACTTGGTCCACCCCCACTGCTTTTCTCCCCTCATCTCCCATCATTTTGGCAAATCACATGTGGACAAAATATGGAAGAAATCTACGAGCTATTAGGAATAATTCGTTCCTAACTAATAAAAAGCGTATTCGAAATATTTTACATCTTGATAAGATTGCACTATTAGGTACTCAAAAAATTAGTCAACGAAGATTGAAACTCAAAACATACTATAATTATCGGAAACAAATAGAGATGGTTACATATCCTCTATTTTTTTACTAGATTTATCACCGACCGTTTGCTAGTTTATCTATTATTATTTTTCTAAATTTTCTTATGAATTTCAATGCCTGTTATTACTTACTAGCAAATATTCTTAACATGAGATATAAATAATACGATTTAAATATCCATGAATACACCGATATCCATTCGAATATACTTGTAATCCTATTCTACCAATTTACTCTAATTATCAACTACCCACAACTTTATTATTATCCATAACAACACAAAACCACAACATAACACATATCGTCACATTTTTCTTCAAGAAATCAGCATCAGGGACAAAGGCAGCAGCTTTGCTTATCTGTTAGTAGTGTGGCTACTAGTCTACCAGCTACCAATTCCTTGGCCTCACTTTCTTGACAAAAAATGCCACTTGATAGTTAGTTACCCAAATCTCAAACTATATAATAACATAATAATAACATAGCTACATTACAAAAACATATAATAAAATCCACCCCCCTCCCCCCTCCTTCTCTGTGTCTGTCACGTAACCATTACTCCATGAAACTTGACCAACTGACAATGAACCAATCACCAACAACAAACAATGAGCTTCAAAGAAAACTACATCATACATTCAATTGCCATCAATGTAACCAAGTTAAAACACACAGAGATCGTAATAAGTTCTTCCATGGATGGAGGAGGAAGAAAACCCAGAAGAACTACAGAGAGACAGAGACAAAGAAGTGGGCTTTTTCCTACTTCAGAGCTTCCTAAATCTACTGATGAATCAGAATCGAATTACCCAATTACCCAATTACCCCACTTTTGAAAAAGTTATGCATCGGAAACTACACTGAACTCCTCGTCGTCCTCTTCCACCGCTGCCGGCAAGTTCAGATCCCACAAACTGCAAGAAGGCGGCGGCGAAGGCGAAGGAGGAGGAGGATCCACCGCTGACGGGTAAGAACCGGTGCGGGAGGAGAGATGGGATCTCTTGTGCCCGCCCAGAGCTTGACCCGACCCGAACACCTTGAAGCAATAGGGGCATTGGAAAATCCTCTCTTCGTCGGAGATAAGTTTCCGGAGGTGGTGATGATTACCTTTGTTGTTGTTAAGGGAGCAAATCCGACGGTGGGAAATCAACGCTTTTGGAGATCGGAACTGTTTCATACATTTCTCGCATTTCAGCTTCTTCTTCCCGCAAATCCCGCGCATCTCGTGAACTTCTTCTTCTTCTTCCTCGTTGATTTCTTCATCGTTTTTTTTCAAATTATCGAAACCCACGTCGTCGACATTGTTGTCGAATCTTTGCTTCTTCATCATCCTCCAGTTGTTCACATCCCTGGACAGCATCACAAGACACATCGCCACGTCCTCGTCGGCAGCATCGGAGGAGACTGAGCTCACCGGCGAATCCGAATTAGCCCACGGTTTCCGGAACTTCCGCTTGGATCGCCGCCGGGTAGCCGGGTTCCTCGACTCAGCACACTCACTCCCCCCGTCTTGGACGAGGGCGGAGGAGGATCCGGCGAAGGAGAACTCGGGATCCGCGACCCGGAAGCTCTTCCGCGGATTCTCCCTCAGCCCGTAAACGACGTCGTCGCTCTTGACGATACTCTGCAATTTCAGTTCTGTTTCATCTTCCGATGAGGAATAAGAGGAGGAAGAAGAAGACGACTCAGTGGCGTCCGGGTCGTGACCGAGTTGGTTACGACGGGGAGGAGGGAGAGGAAATGTAGAGTGGAGGAAGCTGTGAGATTTCATGTGGCCGCCTAAAGCTCTGCCGTTAGGGAAGGCTCTGAAACAGAGCTTGCATTTGTGGCGCCTGCTCTCCATGGGTGGCCAAAAGCTCTGGTTTTTTTCTTAGTTGGGAGAAAGAAACAAAGCTAAGTAAACAATGGAGAAAAGGAAAGGAGAGCATAAAAAGGAGTAGGTGACAAGCATTCTTCCACCAAAAGGACAACCAACCCAAAACTTATGAGGTGCACAATTGCAGCAAAAACAAAAGGGGAAACTAAATTAAAACAAAATAACAGTTGTATACAGTAAAGAAACACTAACAATAAGGGGAAAGAACCCAGCTTTACTGTCTACTTACAAACCAAAGAGCCAGCCAGCCAGCCAGCCTAGTAATTTATCAGTTACAAAATTTGTATTGATTTTTCACCTGCAACTGCACATATCATCATCATGAATGGGCCAAAGGTATGATCTTTGTGATCGGAGCTGATGGTATTTGAAGAAAGCATGTAAAATTTATAAATGGGTAACAGAGCATTGGTTAATTAATCACACTTTTGCTTGCTACCCAAGACCCACTGTGCTGGTCGGCTATCTCTCATTAGTAAGTATTTACAGAAACAGAGTGTGTTTGTTGGAATTTCTTTCCTTGTACGCATCTATTGTGAACAAACCAAGAAAATGTAACTGATATGCAAGCTAGTGCGGAGCTGGGTTGACACTTTTAGCTAGTCCACTGTTTAAGATATTGACCGTGTCTGGTTTTCGTGGGCCAGACTCGGTCAGACGACCCATTTTCGAGGTTGGTATGTAAGATATAGCCAGCCGCAGCTAGATTACTACTTGGGTGCTTAGCCACATCTTAATTGACGGGCCGTCTCAATTTAATCAATGATCGTGTTGATTGCGTGGTCTATTAGTATGAAGTCATAAAACATAAAGCAGATTATCATAAATTTAGAATGAACATTTTATCGATACATATATTCTATAATTTTTTCTTTTTCTTTCCTAATTTTATACCATCTCCCAACTTATTATCTTATACAAAAAATCCTTTAAAAATCAAACCACACCATACATTTTGGATCTGGACTATCACATGTTCAAAACCTCTATTGTCCTCCTGGACCTCCTGAATCGAAAGGTGTTGGACAATAGCATTGAGTCATTGATGTCCAAGGGAAAAAGAAATTGGTATATTTAAATGAGAAAGGAGAGGGGGGGAAAGCTGAAAACAGAGCTTGCTTGCTTGTGTGTTGGGATTTGGTATTTAACATTAGAGTGCCCAGCTGCGTGACTCTGAGTTATGCAGCCACATGAGCATACTTCCAACTTTGAATCTCATAATACTTTTTCTTTCCTTAGAAGCTGGCAATTCATATGTATCATAGTAGCCTAGTAGGTTAGATCTACAATACGGAGGTATCAAAACAAAATAGGTACGCCCCGTACAAAAGTTTTGCAGGTCGACATCGAAGGTGACGCTGAAGAAGTGGTAACACACGCATATTCATGACGGACAATTGACCATGTGCTGGCTGTAGGCGCTATCATCAGAGCAATTCGGGACTACCTATCAACTATGTCAGACATTCGTCTTTAGACTGTTCGTCGGTCGCATAAAGGAGGTGATAATCCTCACCTCACGAATAAATGATTAGGCTTCAACTTTTGGCTGCTTTTCTTTTGCACAGGCCAGCAAAACCACTTTGCACAACTGAAATCACGTCCTTTTTGCTGCTCAACCATTAATGATTATTGCGTGCTTTAACTTGAAAATTTTGTGAGCCTTTCAAAAACTTAACCGCCGGCCACCGGCTTTGCTCCGAGTATAAGGAAGGACTGTCGCTGGCTACTCATGACTTTGTCCCATTTGAACTACAAATTGAGTACTTTGTTTTGACTCGGGAAAACAACACAACTTATTAGTTTGGAACATTCTGATTTTAGCACATCTTTCTAGAGAGATATTTTAGTTTAGTTATCCAAAGTAGACCAGTCAATTTTTATATGCTCTGCATAGCCGGCGGAGGATATAGGCAGCCTCTGTCGGGCCACGGCTTAACTCATTATGAGATAAAAAGATTTGACGGAGCCAAAATTGTATTAGCCCCGAAAAGTGAATTAAAAAGATAAAAAAAAACATTGTGTACATACGGTTTCTGACGGTTCGTTCGAGTTTATGACGTGAACAATATAATTTGCTTACGTTCATGATTGAGGGCTTTGATTGACATCCCCATGACGGATAGACAAGACCTGCAAAATCGAACAAAACCTCGAGCGGAATTCGGCTTGTCTCATATAGATGTCTATGAGTCGACGTATCGTAAGTGTGCTAGCTAGGGCATGTAGAGTGAAGAGAACAAGAGAAGGATTATGACTTGACTTCAACGATGACCATTGAGTTTATGGAACGTCGATAATGACTTGCTCTGGGTGAATCGGTGTAGGAGAGTTAGACTCAGGCGGCTGATACGCCTTTGGCCCGAACTATGGCGTCTCTTAAGGGTCTCTAAGTATCTCGTCAAATGGGGTGTCCCCTTGACCGTTTATAGTCTTTTCATAAATGACGGAATGATTTTAGTCTACTGATCAATATTATATTGAAGATGCATCCATTAACCCTAGATACTCCTTGGGCTCGACCTTTAATGAGCTCATGTGGGGTTGGTTAATACATCTTTACTAATAATAATCAAAATTATTAAAAAAATATTTTTTAATTTTATTTGACTATTATTTAAAGAGTTCAAAATGATGAAAATTTTATACACTTTCAATATGTATGTTAAACATCAACCAATTTAAAAATTTACAATTTTCATATTAAAATTGATTAAAAATCATGTGTTATACTCCATGTTATCAGAACTAGACTCAACTGGCCAGTCAGACCGGTTCGATCGTGAACCGCTGAGGTAGCCGGTATCAGTTAGACAGTTTAGGCAATTGATCAAATCCGAACGTTGTCCTGGTTGGACCACGGTTGAACCCTAATTTTTCGTCGGCTCAACCTAGAGTGAAATTCTGATTGAACTAGATTTTTGTGACTACATTTTTATTTAAAAAAATAACAAATGGGATTCGAACCCTGATCCCTAAAAAACAAATGATGATGACAATCATTTTTACTAATATAATTATATAATTAAATTAACCATTTAGTTGATAATATTAAACATTATGTCAACTAGTTTACATTAAAAAAGTGACATTTTACTTTTAATTTAGTAAAATATGAAATAAAATGATTTGAACTTTATATACTACCGGTTTGGTCCGATTTAATTAAAAAATTATCCGGTCCGACTCAATTTTATTTATTTATTTAATAATTTAAACGGTTCGACCCAGTTTAGCAAACAGTTAAACCCGATCAAACCATCAAACCTTAAACCCATAGGCCATAGCCTTACCGGTTCAATCTCCGGTCCGGTTCTAAAAATATTGGTTATACTATGCGAATTTGACCATTTTCACAAGAAAATTTTAAATTTTTAAAATCGGTTAATATTTGACATGCACGTTGGAAATAGCTAAAAAATCAAGTTTCACTATGATAACCCTTATAAATAATTATTAAATGAAGTTAAAAATCAATTTTACTTGGTGTTATGTTAGTGTTGAAAATTTTCAAATCGGCTTAGCTCTCTGCATGCATGTGGGTGGGAAACAGATAGAAATCCAAACTAAAAATTTTATAGTCGAAAACACATACATATAGAACTGTCGAATTTAATTAATTCAATATAGCCAAACCAATTAACCCATAAAATCGATTAACTGATCCAATTGTTTAGTTGGTTTAAGAGGGAGTTGGGCGGGTGGGTGGGTGGTGGAAAGTGGAAGCAGACCTACTCTTCTTCGACTGTTCCAATCCATCAAATCTTAAAGACTTAGGCTGCAGTACATACAGTGGTTGATTTCACTTTACATAGTTGCATAGTACAACTGTACAACAAACAAATGCAGTTGAGTTAGAGTTCACTTCTGTGTTCATAGTGGTGTTGTGTTTGTGTGACTGTCTCTGTCTTTCTTTGTAATGTTGAATCGGCAATTTGGCATGTGGAACTACTGGCTAGGTCCCCTATTATGTCGAAACGGCTTCAGTGTAGATGGGTAAAAAGTCGCACGGTGTCACATCTTAACGGTTCATAATTATTCACGTACATTTGCGGTTCCTATTTTATTTATTTATTTAGTTATTTTTCATCGTTATCAAATTGTAAATTACTATTCTGTTATTTTAGTATTAGTTTTGTTTTAGTACATTATCACTCGTATGTTACTCCGACATTATTATACGATGAAAGTGAATAGTATTTCATGGGTTACTATGTTGTTAGTCTGATGCTAGTTAAATGTTATTCTAGTATTGGTCTTGTTTTAGTCCAATGTCACTCGCATGTTACTTCAACGTTATTAAATAATACTATGCTATTTTTCTTGTATGCTTATGTTAATTTTCACGTACACCGATTATGCCGCAGATGATTCCAAGAAGACTGGAACATTTGTTTAATGCAAGTAAAAGTGTAAAAAAATATGTCGTACGTAAAGTTTCGCTGTTCATTCCGTCGTCGACACTTGAGGGAGCCAAGGAGCGATTGTCGTAGCGAAAGCCAAGAGTAGTAAATTCGAAATTATACAATTCACTTTGCCTGCTGATCATCATCCATCCTACCATGATTTTACAAAGAAAGAAAGAGAGAAAAAAGGTCTCATTTACAAACTGGTATATGTGCTGTTCTTCCACCCCTCACCCCCAACAATTTTCTCTCTACATGCCTAAATTAAAACGATGAAATAGAAGAAAGAAAACAAATCAATTACAATTTTGATTGATTAATTGGAAGAAAAAAAAGCTTGTCAAAATTAGCTTAGGAGAGGCTTCTGTGGATCGAACTCACTACTTTGCAATGGATCATCTGAGTATCCTTCTTTCCCTTTCCCCCACAAGAACAAGTACAGTCCCGTGAACATCAGCAACATCCCGCAAAGGCTGCATCAAATTTTCGGTACTAGTCGTAAGAGAATGGTATAACATTCATAATTAACCAATCTTTATCTTAATAATTCGAGTTATTGGGCTGTAATGATTCGTGACATGATATCAATGCGTTTTGACTAAATGGTCATGTGTACTTCGAATCTTCCACGACCACCAATATGGCTTTTGTTTGAAGGACGTATAAGAGAATGGTATAAAATTCATTATTAACCCTCTCTCAACTTGAATTATTGGGGTGTAATGGTGATATCATAACATTTAGACTAAATGGCCACGTGTACTTCGAATCTTCCACGACCACCAATATTAATGGTTGGTTTAAGAGCACAAGGTATGGTCGGCATAAGCTTGGGAATCGGTTAACTCGGTTATTTACCGTTGGTTTTTGATTGGGAAAACTGAAAAATTTAGCTGGTTAACCGCCTTAACCGACCAGATCTGGTCGGAGATTAATTAGCCGATTGTTAAAGACCACCTCAGTTAAATAACCGTGGGGTTAACCGGCCGAGTAATTTAACGACAGATTAATGCTAAAATTAGGGTAATTTTCATTGAATTTAGGGTAATTTCACTTAAGATTTTGGGATAATTTTACGGTTAACCTATGGTTTAACCATTTTAACAATATTTTACCAAATATATCAACCGTTCACCAACCGATCTATTGTCAATTGAACCACTTTTTTACCAATGCGATCGGTTAACCGGTTTAAACCGATTAACCATAACCGAGATCGTCAACCTTATAAGCATGTGGATACTTCAAGTTTGTAAATTGACTTTCTTACCTCCCTACGTCAATGGTCTCCCCTAATGTGATGACTGACAGCACAACTGAGATAACTGTTCCGATGGGGCTGAACATGGACACAAGTACTGGACCTCTCTTCTTCATTGCCCACCCATTGAAGCTCACACATGCTCCTCCCACTGCACCTCCCTATATAAAAAAAAAAAATTACGAGCCAATTACCGGTCAATGTTCGACACAAATGTCGTATACAATCTCGAAATTTTCGAACTTGAAGGTTCGATAGTAGGTGAAGATTACTTACCAGTAAAGAATAGCCAATGAGATCACCGACATCTACGAGCGGGAAGAAGATATCCGACGTCGTTTGGCCCTGGAGCAGTTGCACGATCGCAGTTATCACCACACCAATCAACGACGTTATGGCACATAGAGACATTGGTGCCGGAAAATCGCTCAATATTGTTGCCTGCAAAAAGGCGGAACATTTTGTCACGTTACAACAAACTAGAATTATTTGAAAAATATTATAGAATGTATTAGAGAATACGTGGAGATAGATGGACTTTTCATTTTTTATAGAAAACATATTAAAAAAATGAAAACGGGAAACAATTTAGATCATGTCAATTGAAAAATGAAAAATACCACAAGATTCATAAAGGGTAATATGTGGGAGCTCAAAATAAAATTTTGATAAACTCAAAATAAAATCCTGATAAACTCAAAATAAAGCTCTCATAAGAGAATCACTATTTATTAAATAGTAATTCATGGTCTCCTTTTATAAATAGAAAAATTGTTATAAAAACATATTAAAAAAATGAAAGTGAGAGACAATTTAAGTTTATATCAATTGAAGAATGAAAAATACCACAAGATTCATAAAGGATAATATGTATGAGGTCAAAATAAAACCCTGATAAACTCAAAATAAAGCTCTCGTAAAAAAACTAAACACTATTTATTGAATAGTAATTCACATTCTGTCTTATGAAACTGATAGATTTAACTTTTCAGATAAGAAGGCAGGTTTCGTAATTTTTTTTTACCTGTAGGACGACATTGCTAGAGAGGACAAAGACGGCGGCTATGAGGTAGAGGCAACCGAGGAGCTTCTCCTTGTCGATTTTTTCGATCTCGTGGTGGTCGGTGGTGGGGGAGGAGATTAAGGAAGCATCGTTTTTGGTGGATCTGCTGTGCATGAGGCTCATTGTCAAGGCACCAACGACACATAACAGTGTGCCAATGATCTTGATCTTGCTGTATATGCACCCAAATCTAATTCTCTCTAGCCTGGTTCATAAGAAGTTAGATCTATGGCTGTAAGATTTTGTTACTTGTTAACGGCCGGATATTCAAATCTAGCCCGAATTTTGATCATTATTTGGCCAATAGTTTTGGTCTTTTGAAATTTTAGTCCGTTGTTTAAATTTTTAATTAAAATTTTTAATTTTGTTAGTGACGAGGTAGATGGAGTTGACATGGCATTCGCTTGATCGGTCAAATAAATGTCATATTAGCCGCCAAGTCAGCATTTCAATTATAAAATAAAATGTAATTAAATAAAAATTTGATTATTCCCAAAAAATAAAATTAAAAATCAAACCCAACAATTTTTGTTATTATTTCGTTATTTGTTAATTTGATTAATTATAGTTTTTATTTAATTTAAGGATGATGACGTGGTTACATTTGACATGTCAGCTGACACTTCACTTTGATGGTTTTAATTTTCATTAATTTGAACGGAAAATTTAATTAAATTTCGTTAAAAAGTAGATTTAAGATTTAAAGTAATTCAGGCTAGATTAGTGGAATTCATGAAGGTACATACCCAAGTGTCCAAGCAATGATGAAAATTAATGCAGGGGCAAGGTTAGGCATGGCTGTTGCCAGAGCAGGGGAAGTCAGCTTAATTCCCTTCAGGAAGAAAGATTGGAACAGTGTAACTCTGCAGTCAAAAGTAAACAATTTTCTCAGGATAAAGGTTAACTTTCTGAAACTGAATTAGAGAGAAAAAACCACATTGATTAATGGTACTATTCAATTGTTCAAATTGGTTGTAATTAAATGGTTGTAGCGTCTGACTTTATTCAAAGAGATCTTATGTTCGGAATTCGGAATGCGTAATCATTTTGAACCTTATGAGGGCATCATTAGTTTCATCTGAACTGAAGGTTGGTAAATTTAAAATTTGTCTAATGACGACATCGCTAAATATAATGCCCGTGAAGGGATTTTTCATTGAAAAAATGGTACTATTGAATTCTGATGAAAATTTGCTAGCTATAATATTAAACATTGATACTAATTCAGTTCTTGATTTGTAAGATTGTGAAATGTGGTTTTGGTGATAGCCAAACTAGGAGAGGGACTATGTGTCTTACTTTACTTTGTTGGGCTGAACAATTCCATTACCTTTAACGATTAAAATTGATTAATTATTCTTTTTGGGATGATTAACTTAAAATAATTATGTTGATTAATTAATTAAAGATTTAAAAACTTTTGTTAACTGAACTAAATTTGTAACCGATTCTTTTTTATATTTATATCTATTTTAATCAAAACCAAACTTAAAAATCGGTTAATTAGTAGTAATTGATCTATGAAATATGACCAATTATTTATTAATTGACCCGACTGACTCCCACCCATGTGTGTCTATCTAAAGGATCCAAAAACAACCATCATATTGATCATTGTGGAAGAAGTTCTAGGAATGTTAGTCTAATGAATTGTGGTTCAACGGTACGTAACCAAATTATGTGTGACATCAATTATTCATTTTCGTATCGATCATCAAAAGAGTTATACGTATGCCGATGAATAAGGTCATCAATTATGCAACAAAAATATACACTATGTAGCAATATAAACAACATTTTAAGCATGATGTTAACGCGAAATTAAATTAATGATATGTTTAATAAACGTACCCTCCAAAGGAAATGAGAAGCAGCTGGGTTACAAACTTGAAACTGAATCTGGTAGGCCATCTCTTCCTGCGCATTATGATCAAAACATGCAATTAGCTAGCATGATCATCAATATTCGAAAAATGCCACGAAAATGGAAACAAGAAAACAAGAAAACGGACCTTTCGAAACAGAAAGCGAAAGGGGAGACGACGAGGAAGGTGGCGAAAGTGGAGAAGATGACAATGGTGAGAGGAGTAAGCCCGACCGACATCAAATAGCTCAGTAGAATCGAATTCCCAGCGTACACGAATTGGACCGATATCAGCCCTCCCACGATCCCTATTTCTTCCAATACATTATCCTTCTTCATAACCATGGATTTTCGATTCGATGATGATGTCTATGTATGTTGTTGTTGTGTTTTGGTTTGAATGTTGTGTTCCTCCCCTCTGTTCCCTCCTATTGTTCTTCCAACATAACCATGAAGATTGGTGATGTACGAAAGAATAACAGGAAGGATGCAGGCCCTGTAATTGGAAGAGGTAAAAACACCAATTATTTGGTTCTTGTTTTGTGTTTGGAAATGTTTCTTTCTGTATTTTACTCTGCTTTTATTACATTTTTTCTTAACTAATTACTTTGGTTATTATCATTTTCATTTTTTACAAAAGAAAATTTGATTTATTTGTGTAATGACTATAGTAACCTAATATTCCTATGATCGTTCATTTGGCCTACATTCTCTCCACCTTTGTCTCAATCTCCCATCATATTTTTCTTCTTTTTTAGTCGAAAATATGTCGTGAGTGATACATTAAGAGATAAAATAGGTAATACATGAATTGGTTACAACAAATAATGAATGAAATGGTGGAGAGATTGGAGGAAGAATAACCTCTAGATACAAAAAGCCTTTTGTGTCACTAAATGAGCCAGACGCGGTACATGAGCGATGTTAATATTGGTCTGTCTTCCATCTCACGGCCAACAGTCTTGTCTATCGAGACCACCACGATCTTCTTAGATAGCATTAATATTGTGAACATCCTGGAAACCCGACACTTCCCGTGGCCTTGGAGTGCTATGCCGTCGGCCCGTCATTGGTCTGATTTTCCATCTCACAACTAACACACCATGGATCAAGTTTGTCTTCACCCGTAGGAAGAACAATCGATTGACAGATTGCTACTTCGACAAGAGTTCATACTATTCACCCGAATTGGGTTACTTTTCTCAATTATATTGATATGTACCTCTCAAACCTTCGTCTGTAACTTGTAATCTTATGAAATGAGGTTTATGTTCAAAAAAATGTACATGAGCGATAATGACGAAAGAGGTGACCGAAGGAGAATGAGACATTCGGCCCGACGCAGATATCCTCCACCCGAAAATTGACCGGTCCCATTGTCTTTGCTGAATCCGAATAGATTGTAAAGTTTCGAAGACGAGAAGTAGCATCTGAGTTGGCCACCGAGTTGTTTTATGGATTTGAACACTTGGACCCTGTTTTCGAACCGGTTTGCCAAAAGCGTATATTCGTATGTTTTACTGGTTAATAACATAGTTATAGATGGTAACCTTACGATGCATCTTGCCTATCATATCTAAATTCTAACCATCAAACCGATGCCAGTTCTGGTCCTGAAGAGAGCACTGCGCAACCTTCACTGCAAACGAATCTCCACCTTAACAGACGCAAGCTTCTCAGTTCCCACCACCTCTCACAAACTCCTTATCGAATCATGGATCACCCGGATCTCCTCCCTGGCTCAAGTCGGGTCGGGTTCCGAACATGCCCTTTTACGCGCGTCGGAGCTGCTCAATTTTGCCGCCACAGAGGACTCAACCGGGCATGCTCTGGTTCATCTTATCCGCGCTTCCACCGACTTGGGTCTTGAATCTTACTGCCGGAAGCTGCATTGCTACGTTATCAAATGTGGGCTCACCTCCGACGTCTTGGTTTCCACCGCTTTGATGAGGTTCTACGGAGCTATGAAGTTGATAGGTGTTGCTCACCACGTGTTCGACGAAATTACGGTGCCAAATGTGGTTTCTTGGAATACTCTTATTTCAGGGTACGTACGTTCAGGCCAGTTCAAGCAAGCTTTGGGGTTGTTTTTACAGCTTGAATGTTCCGAGGTCTGCTCGGATGCTTACTCGCTTACAGCAGCTTTATCAGCTTGTGGGCAGCTTGGTATGCTACAGTTTGGGAGGTCAGTTCACTGCAAGATCGTTAAAGATGGATTTGAATGCGGTGTTTTCGTTCCGAATTGCTTGATTGACATGTATGGGAAATGTGGATGGATCGAAGAGGCGATTCGGGTGTTTAACGGAATGGTCGAGAAGGACACGATTTCGTGGAACTCAATTATAGCAGCGAGTGGTAGAAACTCTAGGCTTGATCTGGCCAGCAGTTTTTTCTTGCAGATGCCTCAGCCTGATACTGTCTCGTACAATGAACTGATCAATGGGATAGCTCAATTCGGTCATATAGAAGAAGCTGTGGAGATTTTGTCTACAATGCCAAACCCGAATTCATCTTCTTGGAACTCCATTCTTACAGGGTATGTCAATAGAAACAGATCACGGGAAGCGATGGAATTCTTCACAATGATGCACTCGAGTAACGTTGGAATGGACGAATACACGTATTCGAGTTTGCTAAGTGGAATTGCTAGTCTAGCTGCGTTGAGATGGGGAACGGTAATCCACTGTTGCATCGTAAAACGTGGTCTCTCAACAAGAGTGGTTGTCGGGAGTTCGATGATCGACATGTACGCTAAATGCGGTGAAGTTAGTAACGCTGATTCGATATTCCGATCGTTGCCACATAAGAATTTGGTTACGTGGAACGCGATCATAGCAGGATACGCTCAGGGCGGGGATTCGGAAAAGGTGATACAATTGTTTGAGGAGTTGAAGAAGGCGAAGGGTCTGCATCCCGATTGGATCACATATCTAAACGTGTTAGCTTCATGCTCGAACGCCAGTGTGCCACTCGAGACAGCAACTCGATATTTCGAATCGATGATCAACGATCACGGAATCATACCATCCCCCGAGCACTGCTGTTCGATGATTCGTCTCCTGGGACAAAATGGAGAGGTTCGTTCTACTTTGAGGATGATTTACGACTTTAGATTCGGATCGTGCGGAGTGGTTTGGAGGGCGTTGCTTGGAGCTTGCGGAACATGTGCGAATTCGCAGGTTGCTAAGATTGCAGCTGCAAAAGTGATTGAACTGGAAGGTGACGATGATTATGTTTATGTAACGCTGTCCAATATTTTTGCCTCTTGTGGCAAATGGGGAGATGTAAAGAAGGTGAGGAATCTCATGTGGAAGAACAGACTGGCAAAAGAAGTTGGCTGCAGTTGGATTTGAAATGACAATAATGGCCTTTTCTACTGATTATCAATCTTGTAGTGTAAAGAGTTAAATACATATCAGTAAATGGGGTTGAGCCAAGAATATTTCAGACTTCTTACAACTGAAAATTGTATCTCCAGAGAATCAAATCAAAATTCTAACTTGCTTCCAAAGTATCAAGCAGGAAGCAACAGGCAAAATGAACTCTTTATAATGATGTCTTTCTTCACCTAAATCACCTTGGAACTGACAGCCCGAGCTCTGTTAATGGCACCAAAGCACAAAAAGGATTTGAATTAGGAACTGATTCACAAGGCAGAGAGTTGCTGGATAGAGAATAATGTGCAAATTGTTGTATATGATATGCAAGACTGCCCTAACTCTCACGGACCCTTGTGAGAAGAAAGGTCATAAACTCATAATCCAATATGTCTAAAGAGTGTACAGTTTTACTCTCAAAATCATAAACTGCATATAGTTGGTGACAGAGCCCACCTCCACAAAACAGGATACTTCTCTCACGTCCCATCAACACCATCTGGGAAAATGAGCAGTGATGGTTACTACAGTACTCTCAGTTCATAAACATACTATCTATCTATCAGCAAAATCAAGTCAACATCCTTGCAACTTAGCTGGTACCCTAGAGTGCTGATTGTGTTATGACTTATGGCCATGGCATAATCAGCTCAATTCAATGTTTTGAAGATACAATTCAAGGAGGCACATGGAGGGGGGTCATATCTAGCAGAAAGCAAGCTATACAAAAAATGACAGTGCATAGGCTGGATTTCGATGCTAAGAAGAACCACCCTATTTATTCTAAGGATAAACTTTGACGGTGAATTTACACGAGCATTGTACTTATATCAATGTTTTGAGAAGGTCATCGCATTTAAATGCTGCACTTGAATTTCTCAGCAAAGCAAACTTCTTATTTGGGATCTCCTAATAGGGACTTTGAGTTCAACTTTGATACTGAAGTCAACTTATTGGCTATTGCCTTGGTACTTGGGTTAAAGACTAGATCTTGGTCACAGAGGAACCTAGACTTATGGAGTGGGGAAACGGCCATTCATCTCAAGAATAAGCAAACTGGAACACCAGGTGAAGTGGAGCAAGATTTATCTATGGAAACTCCAATAAGGTGAAATAAAGGTTATAGTTATCAACCAAGCGAAAGTTTGAGATTAACGAGGAAGTACTAATTATTCATACTTGGTAAGGATGCAGTGGGCCATAATTGACAGGTGTTTGGAAATTATGTGCCTGCAGGAACCAAATATTCTAGGTCAGACTGTGTTTAACGCGTAGAAAGACTCTCTCTACACTCAGTCTTGAGATAGTATACTCATATGAGATCAAATCCCAATTAGAAACACCTAACAGAAAAACGTCCTCCAAGATTCAATTCGGCATCCTTATGTTACCTAACCTCGTGAATGATCAGTTCAACAGCCTCAGCTTCTTAACCTGTTCATAGAGCTTCAATTCCTGGTCTAAAGTTTCAGTTAAACGACCACGAAAAAGATAAGTTTTAACAAGTCGTTCCAATTCATCCAAGTCAATGATCATTCCCTTCAATAGAAGTGTACAACAATTCAAGTATTCAACAATCAATAAGTAATCTTCAAACAATACCCAAATGGGCAATGGCAGTTATACTTCTCGCGGGAAAGGGGAAAAAACAACATATATCAAATTGAATTATACAATAACAAAATTTAGGGTTTGGATGGAGGAGAAGCAAAAGCAACTCACAGTCAAAAGATAGTGTAATAAAACAGCTTTAGCAAGTAGCAACTAGAGGCTGGGAGAGGTGCAGCAGAGTGTACCCTGAGAGAGCGCACGGCAGCTAATCGAAGTGGTGCTCAAGCATGACGTCAGCCTCGCCGTCGCCACCGCACTGTGCAGCGGCAGCAGAGACGCCACGCATCCCAGCTCCGACGGCATCCTGGAGAGAAAGAACACCAGAACACAAAACAGACAGTCAGAATTCCAAACATGGATTCCTCTTTGTGAGTTTCGGAAATTGCATACCTGGAGATGGAGAAGCGGCGGACGGAGGGAGCAGGAGAGGAAGCGGAGGATGGAGTGGCTGATCTGGAGAAGGCAGATTTGGAAGCGTTGGATCTGAGGGCGGATTTGATGGAGGATAAGGATGATCTAGATATGAATTTGGCGCCGAAGGATGCCATTTTGCTGAGATTCGAAGCAGAGGAGGAAGGATCGAAGATTGAAAAACTGGAAAGGAATAGTAAATTGCGTGGAGGGTTTAGGGTTCTAGAATTGAATTTGGCCTCGGATACATAAAGACCTTATTACCCTTAGGAGTTCCTTAGTTTACACTTTATAGCAGGCTGCGCTTCGTTTAGGGTAATGACCTATCTCAACTCAATGGCCGTATACATGTTATTAGTCACGACTCGAACCTAACGTATTAATCGGGATGAGGTGAATATTTCGTAAATGTTATCTCAACATAATGCCATGAACAAATAAGGTTTGATTGATAATTTTATTATTTTAGAGATTCCATCAAGAGAGGTGAGGATCGATTTGTGTTTACAAGATGAGGTAGGGAATGTTGTGAGATATAAAGCATTGTCGAAGTCGGACGAAAGCTGTAGTAAGGAAAGCGAGGCAGTAGCAACATGGGAAGGGATGAAATGGTGTATGGAGCTATAGCTGAATTACGTTATTTTTGAAGTAGATGTTCAGATAACGGTGAATGCAATTAGATGATAAAAAATAGAAAACCATTTCAAGTTTGACGATATTATTATTGAGGACAATACTTTTATCTAAATCGATTTTCACCGTTTGTTTTGGGTGTGTAAAGAAATGTTTGAGGTGGGCCTGGTACAAATAATTTAGTTTGATGGCAGTTATTAACTGATACCGTCCAATTAAGAAAATAAATCCAAACCTGATGACAAAGTTTCTCGGCTGCTTTGGATAATATCCACTAACCTCCTTCTTCTTGTACCTTTCCTTCTTCAGCTTTGTGGCACTCACATACTCTAGAATTTGTCTATATTCATTATTATTAACTAATATTGGATGTAACTAAATATTTTTAAAATAATATTTAGCCGAATTTGACAATACATCAAAATTATAATTAATTGGAAAGAACTATAAACTAATGACGGAATTGTAGCCAAGGTAGCCACCTCCAACACCGCCTCGGCCATTAAGCCAGTAATTTAAATTTAATTATTTCCCCCTTAGACCTTTTAATCAGTACAAGATAGACGAAATAACTATGTTAGAAATTGGAAGAAAAGTTGACAAAATAACTATGTTGTTTTGACTGAAAAAGTTAATGATGTATATGTTACTTTTCAAAGGTTGATGACCACTTGGTCATAAGTCCAATAGGTTGATGACCGACATGGATATGAAGCCGAGGTAAAATGGGTGGTAATATACATTGTGATTGGAAGACCAAAACAAACAAGAAAGTTTGGCAGATGGCCTGGAAATGGAATGAAAGTCATTTCCAGCTTCAACAATATTTTAAAGACAAAGGTTTTCTTGTGGACAATTGAATACGGCTTTTATTTCCCTACGGCCGGCCTTCCTTAAATCCAGGTGCAAAACCTCACGCTTATACCGTATAAATACAGTATACACGGACGGATGTATTACGTATTTACATCTTTAATCTTGTGTGTACATGTCAAATTTGTAAGTATTTAATGTGTTTATTCCAATATTCTACGGACCGGACCGGTCGTCGAATCACATTTCGATATTCAAGAACCGGGCCGGTCGTCATCGAAAGAGATTTGAGGATTTAAGGTTCAATCGGGGTTAATTCTTAACACTATATTCTTCTCCTATTTTACTATTGCTGCCACGGTCTCCACTTTTGTCATGCAGTCACCCAGTCAACATGGAGAAAAATAATAATATTTTATTAATTGGTAGTGGAGAAATTAATCTATCGTCTTCATGTGATTTATTTGTTTCTTCCATTTGATGTTCGGTTTGAAAAAATTTCGATTAATATTTTTTTTATTTACACGAGTTAGTTGAGCCGATTTGATAATAAATAAGATAAATTCGAGCTGCAAGTCAAGTTAGGTTGTGAGCTCCATGAGCTTAGTTCAAGAAGCTAGCTTTTATTTACGGCTCGATTACCAGCTCGACTAAGCCTTAATAATTGGCTCGAATGCTTGATGGTGCGATTATCGGCTCTATCGATGCTCGTTGGTTAACTTGATTTAGGTAGCTCGCAATTATCGATTACAAGCGAGCCAAACTCAAACTCAACTCGTTAGAACTTACAAACTAATATCCAATCTCGAGCTCACACAAACTTAGCCGAGCTGAATTTGAGGCCGATTATCGTACCTCCAATTGAACTCGAACCCGATCAAACGAGCAGAGCTCGAACCGGGTTTTTTCGGGTCACTTTCAACGAAAAGTAAACTAGATGAGTGAATTAATCTATGTCAATAATACTTTCCTTTTGTATGTATGCATCATCTACTTGGAACAACGGTATACGGTGGACCCCAACAAAATAATAATAAAAAAACTAATCCTTCTATTTTGTTATATACATGAGAGCAACAGGCCGGAGAGGCCCACCAAGACGGCGACATGAGTCCACGCCGCCGCCGCCACCGGCCGGCGAATCCCTCCACCGGTATCCGTCGAATTCTCCGACGCCAATAACGTATCAAACCTGAAGTTTGGATTGGAGCCGTACAGCGCCTGGATACCTTCGACGTCATCAACCTTGAGCTCAACTTTCTTCGTCCTCGGGCTCAGACTCGGGTACATCACCGCTTCCTTCACCGAGCTGTGGGCCAGGCCCAGCACGTGACCGATCTCGTGCGTCGCCACCGATTCCAAGTCCACGGCCACGTTCGACTTGTAGTCCGCCTCTGCCGCCCACGTCTCCGCCGCGTCCAGGTGGAGCCTCCCGTTCTCCGGCGAGAACGCGTGGGCCAAAACCCCCAACACCCCGTCGAACTCCTCCCCGTCGCCGTGGTCGCCTCTGTACCACCCGATCCGGATATCCGCCGACCCGTAATCCTCCACCTCCCGGAAGCTCACCGGAATCGCCGACGACCACCGCCCGAACGCCCGACGAAACACCTTCCTTATCTCGCTCAGGCTTATGTACGTGATCGTGTGCTCCTGAGAGAAGGCGTAGGTTAGCATCATCGGCTCCCCCGGCCTGTACCACCTCGGCCGCCCGTTGAAGTACGCGAATCGCTTCGTTGCGTGGATCCCCTGCGTCGCCGGAGGCGTCGGAGATATGTCTCCGACGCCGCAGCGAGGGGACATGATGGTGTTGACTGTGTCAGAGTCCAACTTTTTGGTGACGTGTAATCCGAGGTTGCGCTGGTACGCTCCGATGGCGGCTTCCAATTCGCCGTCGAACAAATCAGTGAAATTAGGGAAGTTGGAATTTATGTAGCCGAACCGGTGGAAGTATCGCTTGAGATCGGAGACGCCGGTGAGCTCGCTGCCTTTGCCGGCGTCAATCAATCGAACGAAATTCTGCCACGTGGATGCGTTGTTCTTGTTGTCGTTGTTGTCCGTTACGACAGTTACGACGCCGTCCGGTAAGATTCTGGCGGGAACTAATAAGGAAGAGCGGGAAAGGCAGAGGAAGAGGAGGAAGAAGCCGAAACGGAAATAACCGAATAACTGAATCATGGCTTTTTTTTCCGTTTTGGCGGCTGGAGAAGAAGAACAAAGTAAAGTTGAATTGTGAATAATGGTGAAGGGGAATGGGATTGAATTTGTAGTGGGGCTCTATTATTATTATTATTATTATTAATTATTTTTTCTTCAGAGGAAGTAATTAATTTATGATGATAATAATAATAATAATGATGTAAGATATGGAGGAATTAAATGGATAATAGATGGGGTTTGAGAGAGCCAATGGAAATTGAATTAGTTGGAGAGGAGAAGAGTTTATATTGAGAAGATTGTGGCTTTTTCATTGCAGATTCTGAATTGGGGGAAAGGAATATGATGTTTTGTGGTGACTAAATGAGACTATGGTGGGTAAACCACTTTATCTAATTCTTCTTTTTTATACAAAAATTGTGGTTGATGTCATCATTTAATTAATTGACTAGTTCAAGATTTGTGTTTAATTATATTTTTATAAGGAATAATAATGTGTTTTAATTTGTAGGAGGCCAAACTTGAATCGATACATGTTAAAGTATAAATTATATATATATTTGCTGCTTTCGCTGCCAATTGAGGTCGATCCACGATTACACGATTTGAGTTATGTGGAGCGATTTTCATTTTACAACTTGTTTGGGATCGAGGCTCTAGAAAGGTGAACTTGTAATTGGATTCACAGCGCGCTATTTCAGGTATTCTTGGTAATCCTTCAGAGGATTTTCGACATCTCTCGTGCATCTTAGAGGCACATCAAGCTCCTTCAGAGAGATTGAGTTGTGCACATTACACACACTTATCATGAAGACAACCACATTGTGGATGCTCTCGCCCACTTTGCGCACTCTCTTCCATTTGGTTTTCAGCCTATTGATTGATACTCTTTCCTTTGCAGCTGTTGATTGTATTCACATGGATTGTTTGGATGTTGCGCTCGCCCGTTTTATATCTACTATATGATTAACAGCCTTGTTTGTTTGTTAGATACGATTGAATTCAAATTCAATATTTCTGAATTGTTAGCACATAATACTACCATGTAAGTCTATCTATCATAACCATTGTTGGCAAACAATATTTGAGCGCATCTCATGAAACATTAGCCATTAATGCTATGTTTGGCAATAAAGATCATAATTCTTAAGAATGTGAAATTAAAATAGTATAAAATAATTGAATTGAGGTTAAAAAATATAAGAGATTTTAAAAAAAAATTATTTTCCCATTGAATAGATAGAAAAATTCTTTATATTCTTTAATTCAAATTTTCATCCATAATATTTTTCTATTCCAACTCGACATGTTTATATTAATCTCAACTTATATTTCCTAAGAATCTATTGCCAAACATGATATAAGTTTCTGTCGTGTTTGGATTCTTCCTTCCATGGTTAATTCCAAGCTTTTGGGTTTAGGGGTTGAGTCAACTACTGAAGCTCTTTGTTGGTTGACCAAATTAGGTGGTAGGTAGACTTATGTATAGAGTTTTTTCTTTCTTTAAAGTTTCTCTGGTTTTCCCTATATCCAGGCGAGGCATGGCTTGATTACGTGCAGGATTACCTTAACTGATGACGATTTTCTGCTCAACCAACTTACACCAATACATATTAGATCAAACCCCCCTGGTTCAATTATGTTCCACCCACCGGTCACCTTCGATGAATGAATATTACGTTACCAAACGCACATATAGAGATCTCCTGTATTGATGCAGGGTTAGTTCCTGCTACAGAATCAGCATAAAGGAAACCCAGTTGAGATAACAAAAAAGCCAATGAAAAAGAGCTCAGTTAAGGAAATCCTTCATTGGATCATCATGGTGCACTTTCTTCATCCGATATGCCTCCATGTCCTCCACAGTAACCTGATCATTCCACTTCACATTGTACTTGCGTTTCCTCTCGTCCTTCTCCTCTTTCTTCCTCTGGTCTTCCTTCTTCAGCGATTCAGCTAGTAGCTTCTCATCCAACACCAGATCATCGGGTACCTCTGAACCCCATGTCGCGAGCCTTTTCTCCTCTACAGGTTCTGGGACGTCATCATCAGCTTCTTTCCGTGCAATATTTGCTTTCATCAGATCCGTTGCAGCCTCAGCTGCCTTGATTCCAGCGGCGCCAGTGCAGTAACTGTTTCGAATGCTCTGTCTACAGCATTTGTATCCCCACTGATGATCCTTCCACCATGACCCCCAAACACTTGTGTGGTTGTTAACGTAGACATCTTCTTCGTACTTGCTTTTCGGAAGCGCAACTTCCTGTAAATAACCATCAGAGGGTAAAAGAATCAGTATACCACTGCATAAGATAACAGGAAACCCAATAACAAATCCAATGTGTTGAAAGAATCCAATGTAATGCATACTGATGTCAAATTTCAAATAGGGAGACTCGGGTAAAACATGTTCGGAAACAGAAATTTCTAATATAGAATATCCAAGTGAAGTTGTTCTCAGAAGTTACCTGTCCCTTGATAAGTCTTCCAGCACGATCATACTCGACTTGACGTTCGCTCTGTCCAAGCAGAAGTTCTTTTGGAATGGGGTCTAGGCTAGCAGCATTCCCATACTTCTCAAGCATTTGGTCTTTTGTTTGAGTCTCCAGTTTCTCCTTTATCACCTTAAAATTCTTATAAAGCAGCTCTGCTTGAGAAGGAGCAGCTTGCATGTGAATATCTTGACCCTTATCAAAAGCTTCCCAAGCGTGGACGTTGAGCTGCTTGAACTCCTCAGCTTGACCACTATTTCTATACTGATTGTCTCCCAAATAGAACTTCTCATTAGGATCGGCATCTGGGAGAGGGTCCTCACGCATGGAACGTGTTTTCGGATCATAGTAAGCAGAATTGACATCAAGATTCAACAGATACTTTGCTGTATCTTCCCGAATACGCAAGTTCCTCACAGTTCCAGTACTACCACCACCAGTTGTCCTAACACGCTTCTCCACCTTAGCAAAGTCCATTTGCTTCGACTCGTCAACTTTTGCTTCATCCACCCTCAAATCATCTACGTCATTGTCCTCATCACTAACATCCTCAGCAGTCTGGCCATTGTTTCTCTCCTCCAGCTTCTTAAGCTGCTGCTCCTTCACATAACGACTCCTGGCAGCATCTCGAGCTTCATACCGCTCAACAACAAGTGCATAACTCGCTGCATCATACCCATTCCAGCGATCACGCTTGCCATCGTAATCAAGCTCGAAAGTCTCGATCTTTTCATCAGGAGCAATGTGCATGTTAGTCCACTTTGCCCCAACTTTCCTTGGCCTCTCCATGCAAGATTTCAAATCATGCGTCTCGGCTCCACAGCTGCAAGATGCATAAATGATCAATAACAGTTTCTTCCCACTAAAACGAAAACAAACAACCAGAGAACCGGTTACAAATTGAGGAAATTCACTTACTTCTGACAAGCACCTTTCCTGTACTTATTCGCCTGATACACTTTGGCACCTCTATCATACCAAGATTTCGTATAGATCGGATCCGGCTTCCATTTCCTTTGATGTTTCAAACTCTAACAGAGATGAAAGACGAATGGAGATCAATAATCTCGAACTACTTAAAAGCAGGCAAATTGAAACAGACAATCAAAACCCGCAAAACTTACAGGCGTGTCAGGATTAAGATACCAAGGGGCTGAAGACATATACTGAGGAATATGAGGATTGATCTCTTTCCCATCTTCATCAACTTCGGCAGGAGCAAGACCAGCTTTACGCGCCTCCTCCAATTCCATCTGTTTCCTATGATCCTCTCTGGACTTGAAGGCACCTGCGATATTCCCACCCACAACCACAAATCCATTTCAGTACACAGCCCAAGCAAAGATTTTACATTCAATTGAAGAATTAAACGATTCAAACACCAAACCGAGTCGTAAACTCCCTAAAGTCTACGCCGAGGAACCCTAAACAGAACCTAAGTTCCATATTCAACTGGCCAAACAACAAGAGAAGCCGAATTAAGCTCAAAATAATCACCTGAAGCAGTCGCCATTCTGCCGGAAACTCTAGATAGTAGAAGTATAGGTGTTTCGAGTCGCCGGAAGGAAAATCAGCCGTGGAAACTGCTGAAGACGAAGAATCCCTGATCTTTTTCCTTCAAGGCGGTAATAGTAAACAATAAATAACCGGAAAAAAATAAAAATTCGCTTAATACACTCGCGAATCAACTTATCGGCTTCGCGCAAATAATCAAACTTATCGAAAATACATCTTTGTTAATTTAGATTTAATAAAATTTCGTCAATATATAGATGTAGCTGTCGTATTGAGAATTACGATAATGATAGAAAAATTAAGGCACAATCAACATAAACTATTTATTAATTTTACGATCTATTAATTCGATTCAGAGCCTATTCTTCCTCTCCCGTCCTTGACAACTACGATCTTAATAGTATCACGATGACTTCGCTTTTCACTCTCATTGAAAACTCTCTCCAAATTACCCATTTAAAACTTTAGTGTCGACGAAGATATTTCCGACGACAGATACAAACCTAAACGTCCAAAAATCAACCTCGGGTGGAAGTTCGTTTAACTCGATGATCCTAAACCTCAAAATTATTTTTCCAATTCTACATCAACCCGAAACAAGTTTATATGGACTATTCTGTTGTTGATGTGGCTATCTAACTCACCACCATCACAATGATGTCAAGTTTTTCATCATTTTTAACGGTTAATAATACACACGATTACTAACCGTTAAACTTATTTAAAATTAGTCTAAAATATATTTTTGATAAGTGGTGTCATTTTTTAGGCGAAGTCAATAAATTAGGCTTCCGAGGTCTATTAAATTAGGCTTCCTAGGTCTATTAAACCAATATATATATAATAATATCGGCTAAATGACTGTGTTTATGAACCTAACCGAGCCGAATTTTATCCGGCTCAAGCTCGGTTCGTCTCTGGTCTCAACTCTCAATTTCAGATTTCCCCTTCCGCTCAGAAATAAAAAAAAATCAGAACACAAGCTCTCCTTTCTGTGCGAGAACTGTGATCACAAACAGTAAAGCACCAATTTCCCGGCGCAATATTATTCACAATTACACCTCTCTCCGACGCGTTTCCGTTCCCTTTGAGCGAGCTTTGCTCTTCTCATCGAGTTTGAACGGAACCGGATGGTTGGGATGATTCTCTGATGCCGGAAATGCTGGAGCTGGCGGTGGCATTTTGAGTGATTCGGGCAATGTCAAGAAGGCTAGGGTTGGAGAGAAATCGGAGCGGGAGTGGCAAAGGTGTCTAGGTTTAGTTTGATGCCGGCGCAGTCACAGCAACCTAACGGTAAAGTGAGCACCACCGCCTCTGGCGGCGGCGGGGTAGGAAAGATTCAGAGCAGTAGTAATCATCACAGTGAGTGGTGCTGGTGGCGGGGGAGCTGGAGAGCGTCCTTGGCGCAAGGGCTGCAGATGCAATGTAGGAAGATCCGGTGGTCGTTAGTCTGCGGTTTGATGCTCTTCGCGCTTGGGATGGTCTCGCTCTTCACTGGACATATGGCGTCTGATCTCGAGTGGTATTCTCAGCGGCTGGTTAAGCGGACCCTCTACTCCAGATTTGTCAGCTCCTCTCTTTGTTATTTTGTTTGTCAGGGAGAAGTGTCAATTTTCAGTATCCAAAAGAAGAAATCAACCTATGTTTAATGGAATTGTTTGCAGCAATTGTCGCTTTCTTAGGTTTTGTCCTCATTAATGAGGACTTTGATTTTTCCTTTTTTGCAGAGTGGTATTCGTCGTGAGCCTATTGATATCTGGAAATCCAAGTACTCAAAATTGTTCTATGGATGCAGCGAAAGGGGACGCAAATATGCTCGTAAGTTTGATTTTTGTGATCACTTCTATCCATTTTTACCATTCATGGAGTTTCCCTGTATGCATTTGATGTCTTTTGGATTAAAGAGACTAGATGAATTGGTTCTGGCAGCTCTATTCTCTCAGGTTCTAAGAATGTACCCAGTTTCTGTTGGTTTTAGGTTTGGCTGTGTAGATGGAGTACTTCCTATTAGTGGCTGTAGCCTCCATCAAGCAGATTAGATCCCGTTCAGATGATTTCTTTTCCTGCTTGCATCGCCAGCTTTGTGTCGAGGACAATGACAATAGGAATCATTTCGATCGTTTGTGCTATTGTGCATGGGCTTTTCATAGATTCAACTTCCTGATCGTTGATGTGTCTATGTGTAGCTGCTACACCTCAAAGAGTATCCAATGGGTATCTGCTTATAGCAGCAAGTGGAGGACTCAACCAAGAACGAACAGGAGTAAGTGAAAAATGTTTCCATCTCATTTCAACGTTTTCGAGTAATTTGATGGAAGTACTCTTGGTTAGATTTATATTTCCTATCGAAGTTCAGTGGTCATTTGTAATTGGTTTGTAAAATTGTTTGCACCTGCAATGCCATACACTTTTTAACTTCACTTAATTTGACTGATGAATTAACTTGCGGGTATGATTTGGTAGCTGTGCTCTGCTCTGTGCTCATCACAAGAAAACTGTATCATTGATTATTCTTTTTCATCTTAGATAACAGATGCTGTAGTTGTTGCGAGGTTTCTTAATGCCACACTAGTTGTTCCTGAGCTGGATCACCAATCTTATTGGAAAGATGATAGGTAAGTTGCAACTTTGCTATTCTGTACACCAGTTTCTTCCTTGCACTATTTTCGAAATTGTCTCTGTAGTTGCTTTAACTAAAGTTACATTACTTGGCATGCAGTGATTTTGTTGATATATTTGACGTTGATTGGTTCATCTCTTACCTTGCGAAAGATGTCACCATTGTTAAAAGAGTTCCCGATAAAGTTATGCGATCAATGGATAAGCCTCCATATACTATGCGGGTCCCAAGAAAATCCCCGCCAGAATATTACATGGACCAAGTTCTACCTATATTATCAAGGAGAAAAGTAAGCTGCTGACTTAGTTGTTAACATGAGGAATCTTTAGTGTTTGTACATTTGATACTCGTGGCAATATCCTTTCAAGTAATGACATGATGTTCTCTCAGTCTGTTTCATCTTCATTTTGGGTGAACAATTTATTTTTGGAATCATTGCAGGTTCTACAATTGACGAAGTTTGATTATAGGCTTGGATATGAGCTTGATGAAGAATTGCAAAGGTTGCGCTGCCGGGTTAACTATCATGCTCTGAGATTCACAAAGCCAATACGTGAAATTGGCCAAAAGATTGTTATGAAAATGAAGATGATGGCAACACGTTTTATTGCTATTCACTTGAGGTTTGTTCATAGATTCTGTAAACATGTCTCACGTTGTTCTGATCTATTCTTGTTTGTTGGGATCCAAGCATTGCATGAATTACATATCACCCTAATTGCAGAATAGAGTCAGTTAGCTCTGATGTTAAACACACAGTTACATGGAAATGTAGTGGTAGGAATAGTTTTCCCAGTGCAGGTTAAGTTTTCGAACCTGTGGTGTCTTCGGTTCAATTCTAACCTTAAGGCCAGCCTTGAAAACGGAACCAGAATCTATCAAAAAGGTATATTTCTTCTGGAATTTTTACCTGGGTTACACTGGTAGGTGATTTTACCTTTAGAAAGTCAGAGACAGCGTTTCTGGATCTTGTTTCACCAATTGCTAAGTGTCAGCTATACATCGTACATCAACATCACGCTAGGCGGCTGTTCTTTCACGTTTGTTATTACTTCTGGATTTATGGTTTTACCAGTGTCTCCATAATTTCTGGTCGTGTTTCTCTATACACCTTTTAATATTGATCTAAACTGCAATGGAGTACAGGTTTGAACCTGATATGTTGGCCTTCTCTGGTTGTTACTTTGGAGGCGGTGACAAAGAGAGATACGAGCTCAGTCAAATAAGGAAAAGATGGGAAACATTGCCGGTGAGATTTTTACTGTTGAAAATTGCAAATTTTTAGTTTACGGCTAGTTTAGCAATATTTTGGATTCCAAAATCACTTCTGCAAGGACTAGTTAGTACATGCAAGTTATACGTGCTGAATGGTTGTATTATTCAATTTCATCAACATTCCACCATCAAATGTCAACTGTACAGCACAGCATGTGTTTTGATATCTTAGCAAAGCATACTTGAATGTTTCAGGACTTGAGTCCCGAAGATGAGAGGGCAAGAGGGAAATGTCCTCTAACTCCTCATGAAGTAGGACTGATGCTGCGCGCATTGGGTTTCGCTAATGATACGTACCTCTTTGTTGCATCTGGAGAAATATACGGCGGGGAAGAAACTTTACGACCCCTTAAAGAACTATTTCCCAACTTCTACACAAAGGAGATGCTTGCTAATGATGAGTTGAAACCATTCCTTCCTTACTCTTCTCGCTTGGCGGCTATAGACTACATTGTCTGCGACGAGAGTGATGTCTTTGTCACAAACAACAACGGAAATATGGCAAAGATTCTCGCAGGACGAAGGTAATGCAACTTCAGTTGGTTTGTCTACGCTTCAAATCAGTATTTTATAAATGATGCCCAAATCTAATGCATACCTGCTCAGGTTTTGGAACCTCGGTTGTTGGTTTTAAGTGCAAAGCTGGGATTTCTAAGGAACTATCATTTCGAGTGATCGTTTGCAATTCTTTTGTTTCTTTTGTTGTGAACTAAGGAGGTACGCAGGGCACAAGAGGACCATCCGACCGAATGCTAAGAAGCTTAGCGCATTGTTCCTGAAAAGACATAAGATGGACTGGGCCACCTTCTCCAGAAAGGTAAAATCTTGTCAGAGAGGTTTCATGGGGGAACCAGATGACCCAAAACCTAGCCGAGGCGAGTTCCATGAACATCCTGCTTCTTGTATCTGCGAGAAACCATTCACCGAGGACGGGAACCTCAAGGAAGACATTGCTTACGCACAAAATCATACTTCTTTTAACCCGAAGAGGCAATGAAGTCAATAGGAAGGTAGATACATGCGAGTACGAGGATCGAAGGAAAGCGGATTCGGAGGAGGTTATAGCAGGTGATGAGCTAGGGCTTCTCTGCCTGATAAATATGATTCACTCATTCCGACACCGACATAAACGTCAATATGGATGCGAAATCTCACGACGGGCTCGAATGATTGTGTGAGCAGTCTTCTTTCTGCGTAAGTTCAGCGAGTAGATGAGAGATTTGAAGGATGAGTGAATGTACAGAAGAAGACATTGATGAGTTTGCAAGTGTTGATAAAGTAGTTTGGTTTGGGTAGGTAAAATGATGTCTAGTGGTCTATATGGTGTCTTCTCTTTTATGCACACAAGCATGAGTGGTCTTTTTGCTTCCTAGTCTTCACTTGCATTTCGTATTGTTACAAAAGGAGGCGAAAATTGTCAGTAAAACTATTTGTGTAGCATGATTTCTCGACCACGATAAAACTGATCAACTCGTTAGACATGGTTTCAACAGTTTCATCCAAATTAACCCTCTAAACCTCGACTATCGCGATTGAGCTGCTCAATGTCTGGTCAAGTCTCGACGATGTCTTTTGGTACGTTTGCAAGTGTTGAATAACGAGGTTGGGTCAATAGATTTAAATGCTTCTTTTCCTTTAATGCATCATAAACAGTGTAATTCATTGCAAAGAATGTGTAGTATATACAGACAGACGACGTTTGTTATAGTGGGACATCAAAATACAACAGTTTTGTTATGCTCGTAAGGCAATACTCTTAGTTCACAGTAGGACTTTATAGCTTTGGCAAGACATTGTTTCTCTAGGTTCTCCGATTTCTGGATGAAACTCCGTAGATTATCTCGGTGGGTAACTCTCTCCACCTGCATTCAACAATGAGACATATTACAACATTGTTTACTGCAGTAATGGTGCATTATAGAGTCTCAAAACGTTGATACCGAACAGATTGTAATTTCAGCATATTGATACAGAACAGATTGTGCTAGTCATTCATACCATCTGCTCAATAATAGGACCAGAATCAAGCTCTTCAGTGACAAAATGAGATGTTGCTCCAATCAGTTTTACGCCTGCATCAAAAGCCTGCAGAAAACATGGATCAGATTAATCGTGTCTCTGAGTTAGGGACAGAGGATCCTTAGAAAAGCTTCATTGCCCCCCAGAAGGAATTGAAGCTGGTATTCTCACCTGCTTTGAAGGGAATCCGCCTTTAAATGATGGAAGAAGCCCATGGTGAATATTAATTACATCTTTTCCATAGCTTCTCAAGAAATTACCAGATAATACCTGCAATGAATTGACTGCAGCATGAGAACTTCTTTCACTAAGTGCACCGCAGAAACGCAAAACGAAAACTGCCCCATGATGACGAAACCAAAGAGCACAAGGGCACAGAAGAAAACGACGGGTCGACAAAATATTACTAATAAAGATAAAAAGAAATTTACCTGCATGTACCTGGCAAGTACCAAGAAATCAGTATCCTGGACCAAATTCAAGATCTCCTCCTCCCTTTTATTGTCTGTGGTTGTGTCAACATAATGATACGGAATCCCATTTCTTTCGAGAAAACGAATCACGTGTGTGTTCTCACCTCTTTCATGGTTACTGTAGCAAAGAGCATGATGAATGGACCACAGTAAGCAATCGGGGAAGCAAATGAACTAACTAACATGGATCACAATGCCAAAAACTTGACCTAATTACACAAACTATCTCGACCGGGAGTTTCCCATCCTGCCATACATGCAGCATATCAGTCAGACAGTGTTCCTGCAATAAAGAAAACCGATGCTTATTACCCTGCAGATTCACAGCCACAACTAGGAACCGCGAAAAACTTACCTGTTTTGAAGCAAGTAAAGCGATTTTGTACTTGCGGTCAAGATCAGGCACTCGGACAACAGATCTCGTGGCGTTGAATGTTTTAGATAGCTTCAGAAAGTCCTCTTCCATTTCTGCTCTAGGCCATTTTACATGGTCGAAAATGAACTCGCTGTCACATTAAAGAAACAGTCTCGTGTCAATGTGTGCGCATCAGTAGACAGAAAATGAAGATACTAACTAAATCAAACGCTATTCAGATCAAGAAATGTGCTTTAAATACAGAAGAAGAGAGAAATTGCAAACAACTTCTCCCGATTTTTTTCTTATGAAAATAGGATACCCAACACTGAAAATTAAGAGAGAAACTAGCAAGAAAATCATCGATACAGATTCAGAAAATTAAAGATTCAACATACCAATCAACCAACCCAAACTATTATAACCAAAACTTTGAATCGCCTGAATTATACAAAAATTGATGCAAAATGAAGAAACGGGTTACCTTCTGGAATAGAAAACCTCCTTATTTTCTGGGACGAAGACATCAGCGCCGAGGATATTGCCGCCTCTGGATGCAATGCAATCCGATAGCTTAGCAACGATACCGCGCGCATCCTATTCAATCAAATTGGAACCATAAAGACTAAAATTTAGCTGCTATCTCAAATGAACAGAATGATTGTCGAGATATGGGGCATTAGCTATGGAAGTTACGGGGCATTGGAAGACATGGATGCCATAGGTGATGGAGGAAGAGTCGAGAGGCTCGCCGGGGAATCTGAAGGACTTAATTGACCTGCTGCTAGCGAACCCGATGAATTGGGGAAGAAGGGTTGAAGGAATCTTGCTCCTCCGTAGAATCGTGGTCATATTTTCAAGTCATTTTCGATTCTCCCAGTAGGCCATTCTTATTTGCTCGCCACCAACCAAATTTGAAGCTGGAAATGGATCATCTTGCTGGATGATGATAGTTCGTTTCAGATGCGATAATCAGACCGGTCAGTTTTCATTTAAACCGTCCCAACCGCGGTCCAACCAGGGTTGGTTAATAGAATTAAAGAAACGACGCCATTTCTTCTTTTATTTTAACTTTCAACTTCGTGGTCGTCATTTCTCTGATTCTATCTTCCTCGTCGAACCTCAAATCGCCGACTGATACAGGCCAGCTCCGGCTACTCCAGCTAAATAGTCTTCGGCTTTGCTCAATAAGCAGGTACAGTAATCTTCAGCTCCCTTACTATGTGAAAAAATTGGAGGGTTTTTTTTGGTTTTGATCATATTCACCAGCATATGCTGATGCATGTTCAGTCTCAGCCTGCTTCATTTCCACCCTTCTCATTTGGTTTGTTAAATTCTTGCTAATTTATGAAATCAAAGAATGGTGAGGCCGTTTGGGGTCAAGGGGCCGAAGAGGAAGAGGAAAGAGCAGAAATTTGACAGGGAAGAAACTCCGGAGCAGGAAACTGCTGCGGTAGAGGAGAAGAATGATGAGAAGGATATTGATGCGACTAATGACATGGTTGGCGTCCCAATCGTTGAGATTGACCGACAGAGCAAAAAACCTGGGGTTATTTTCGTGCTGGAGAAGGCCTCTTTGGAAGTTGCCAAAGTTGGAAAGGTGTTTACTATAGCTTTCCTTGCTGTTCATTTCATCATGCTCGTTTTGTAAATTTGTGCAATATGATGACGCTGGAGGATTTAGCTGTGATGTTTATTAAAAAGTTCAATTTAATTTGTGCAAACTGAGCTCTCTAAACGTTCATGGTGGTGTTTATGTTTCCTGTCAATTGGCGCAGACTTACCAGATATTGAATTCGGATGATCATGCGAATTTCCTGATGAAAAACAAAAAGAACCCTGCTGATTACCGGCCTGACATTGTTCACCAGGTTAGTTTCACTTTCAGGGTTTCTCTTATGCGATGTCAGGGTAACTAATATCTAATTTGGAGGCAGTATTATCAAATTAGAGGAAGAAAGATAGAAATGGCGTGAGCAAAACCGCATCAACAGCCATGGCCTTTATTTATATCAATGGTAAAATCCGGAAACACTGTTTACCCAACGGTAACAAAAGAAACGTAAAAATACAGAGAAGGTAAAGATAAGCGTAAACACAGTGTTTCAATTAACTAACGGATTCCTCTATTCTCCACAACTTCATCATAGAAGTCACTGTTCCTCATTCCGTTAGTGTCATCCTCCTTATCTCCATAAGCAGCTGCTGCAGGTGTCAACTGCATCTCTGATTTCTGTTTCCTTAATAAGTATAGCCAAGGTCCAAACGATTTTCCTGCTGAACGATGTGTTTCGGATAATCGCTTATTGCTTCTATATTAGAAAATACTCAGCGAACTGAACTGTTTCTTTGTTCAAGTTATATGTTTATCCATCTGAACCAATGCTCGATGTTATTCTCTGATTTTATCCTGGTTCTCATGTTCCAACTGCCTTGTCTTTACAGGCTCTCCTTTCAATACTAGATAGCCCGCTGAATAAGGCTGGGAGATTGAAGGCTGTATATGTAAAAACCGAGAAAGGTGTCCTTTTCAAAGTTAATCCACAAGTGCGTATACCACGGACATATAAGCGTTTTGCCGGTATTATGTGTAAGTTCTACTCAACTCGTTGAGGATACCCTGTTATTTCTTTTTCACCTTGCCTCGTATAGGAGGATTGCTACCGACTTATATTCTTTTGCAGTGCAACTGCTTCAGAAACTCAGTATATCTGCTACGGGTAAGCGGGAGAAGCTTTTGCGTGTGATAAAGAGTCCAGTAACCCAGTATCTACCAGTCAGCTCCCGCAAAATAGGTAAAGGTTTAAGCTTTAGGATGTTTTGACTTATCGACGTTTATTCCAGAAGCAGATTGAACAAATTGCTTGCCTTTTCACATCAGGTTTTTCTTTCAGTTCGGATAAGTTGGTCCAAATGAGCAAGTACGTGGAAACAGTTGGTAACGACGATGATCTTGTGTTTGTGGTATGGCCCTGAAAGCAAGATCCCTTTGGCTGCTGCTTTATGTTGAATTCTGGCGTTTTCAATTTTGCGATATAACCCGAGTGTGATTACATTAATTCAGGTTGGTGCTATGGCTCATGGGAAAATCGACTGTGATTACATTGAAGATTTTATAGCTAGTATGCTTGTTTCTCCCCATCATACCATGCTGAGTTTTCTTGAATCCATGCCATGTTGGTCACGTCACCACTCTCATAATGTTGTATGTGCTGCAGTTTCTGGGTATCCGATGAGCGCTGCATGGTGTATCGCAAGGATCTGCGAGGCTTTATCGAACAAGTGGGGTGTCTTGTGAAACAAGTCAACAACTGTGTCCCCAATGAGCTGATGGGTTCTCCTTTGTAATATCGTAATGCTAAACTTTCTTGGGCGTGTATTGGCCGTGTGTTATTAATTGTTAGAAAGACCTTTATATATAGATAGACTGTATGAGAATTTTGATGGCTTGGTTTGCAATAAGACTTTTATGATTTTTTGGAAAGTTGAGTTAAGATTAATGGAAAATTTTGAGTTAGGTTGGGAATGATTATGGAAGGAAACTTAAGTTAGGTTGGGAATGATTGTGGAGGATTTTGTGTACAAGGGGCTTCAGTAAGAGATTAGCTTGGTCGAATGGTTATAGGATTGGCACTACGGGACAGTTGCTCTGACGGTAGAGTTGTGTGTTTGATGATGCAGAGGTTTCGAGTACGATTTCAGCATGACCTACGAAATGGAATCTATCATATATTGACTAAAAATCTCGATCTATTCCGATAAAAATTAATTTAATAATGCAAACAGTTCAACTGATTTAGAATCGTGATTTAACCATCAAAATTCCAACCACTAGCCTGTAGGGTTTTCAGAACATTGGGGTTTATACTTCTTTTTAGCGGCGGCGGCGGCAGAAAAGGGTTTATAGTTTAGAATCCTTCTCGCTGATTCGGACTCTGTCGTCGTTACTCTCACCGGCGATTCATCAGCCAACTAAAACCCAAAACCAGCTGCCCAACTGGTCCCAACATGGCAACTCGCCCAGAGAATCTAGCGCCACCTGAAATTTTCTACAATGATTCCGAAGCTCGGAAGTACACTTCATCCTCCCGAATTATCAAAATTCAGGTACTCCTTTCAGGTACAATTCAGGTCACTCGTTTGTCATTTTTGTTGGGTTCTGATTCCGCTTTGCCAAAACAGTCGCAGCTTTCGGAGAGAGCATTGGAACTTCTGGCTTTGCCTGATGATGGCGTCCCTAGATTGCTTCTCGATATTGGTATTTCACTGCTTTTTGTATCGAACTTGTCTATGCGAAAGAGATGACTACTTTTGAGATGTGAGTGTGGAAGTTGCTGAAAGTTGAAGCCTTTGTTATGTTCCAGGCTGCGGATCAGGGCTTAGTGGGGAGACGTTAACTGAAAACGGCCATGAATGGATTGGCCTAGACATTTCAGAATCAATGCTTGGTATGTGTAGTAGTCTCATTTCGATGCTTCCAGTTAATGAACGTGAATTCGTGTTAGTGAAGTCCAATGTCCTCTTCTACTACTTCGAAATGGCCATATCAGCAGGGTTATTTACTTTGTTATGATTTGACAGTTAAACCTTGGATTGCCGGTTCAATTTTACGTGTGTAATGATGCTAGGACGAACATAAGCTTTTGTACATAAGAGCGTCTGGTTTCTTTTCTCATTTCAAATCCAGATATTGCAGTGGAGCGAGAAGTCGATGGGGATCTTATGCTACATGACATGGGTCAGGTATCATCTTCGCAACCTCTATCTAAGGCTTTATCAGTTCTTGATTCTAAATGCTTCATCTTGGTGATTTGCTTGCAGGGCTTGCCATTTAGGCCTGGAACTATTGATGGTGCCATTAGCATCTCTGCCGTTCAGGTTTGTATTCTCTTATACTTGAGGAATGCACATTTGCACAATTTATTTAACACACAAACTGTTAACTTTTTCCCTTCAATTTCCTTTCTCTTTCATGGCAGTGGCTATGCAATGCTGACAAATCATCTCATGAGCCAAGGAAAAGACTGAAGTATGCTCACTTTTCGAGAAATGCAAAGCCTTGGCATATGTACTAAGGATCATTTTCCAACCCCCTTTTGTCATGTCGATCTTGTTTCAGGGCTTTCTTTGGATCGTTGTACAGATGCTTATCAAGGGGTGCAAAAGCAGCGTTCCAAATGTATCCGGAGAGTGTATCCCAGCGGGAGCTGATTCTGAGAGCAGCGATGCAAGCTGGATTTGCTGGTGGAGTGGTTGTTGACTACCCACACAGGTAATAGAAGACCAGTATAATAGAGACATGGTTTCTCCATGACTGTTGATTCTGAGCAATTTGTTTTATTTTTCCACAGTACCAAGAGCAGAAAGGAGTACTTGGTCCTCACTTGCGGACCGGCATCAGTTGACACAGCTGTTGCCAGAGCTAAAGGTATAGAAGGTGATAGCTGTTCTGAAGACGAAAGCGGTGATGAATATGATGAAGAAAAGCAAACAGTAAGTGTCTTCGGTGAACTGTGTTGTTCTTCACAATAAGATGAATATACGTACTGACCGGTAAACTATACAGGTTAGCATATCGGACAGACACAGACCGAAGAAAAGGCAGAAGACAGGGAAGAAAGGGAAAGGGAAGCAATGGATTCTGAAGAAGAAGGAGCAGATGAGGGGTAAAGGATTTGAAGTCCCGCCTGATACAAGATATACCGGCAGGAAGCGCAAGGCCAGGTTTTGATGCTCTATTTTCAGCGCTCCATACAAAAGTTCAAACCTTGTGGAACTAATTAGTTAACGGAGTTGAAAAAGGATATACAGGTCTTGCTATGACGGTTATTTCGAACTGTTTTGCTGGATTGACTTGTATGAAGACCCAGAATTCAGGATTTCATCCTTCTTGTTTCTTTCTTTTATCTTGTACTTTTTGGTAAGGCGGCGTATTAAGGAGAGGAAGAGGGGTTTTAAACTACTCACGCGAATCAGACATGTCCCTCAGACCGTGAATTGCTTCGGTGGACACCATCGGACCATTCTTAAGGCAGTGCAATCACACAGACACTAAAGTTGCTTCTAGTCTTGACGAAGTAACATCGGGGAGAAACTATACGAATACATTGAAGAAAATGTTTAAACAGCTAATAAGAAAACACTAACATATATATGTAAAGACATTCGAAAGCTAAACCATAATAGAAAGAGTTACATCCCAAACGAAACAGCTGAGAGCGGTTGAGATTCCCAGACTGACGAATGCTGATGAACTCTGATGCCATTAGCTCACGCGTACATCTTCAATGCTGGTGAGGACTACTCAGTTCAAAGAGCGAAACTCGAGTTGGGGTAAAAATATGAGCCAAGAAAGGCTGAACAGTGCTTTGAATTTCGAGATGGTTGCGGACGATTTCACCGGTAGAGAGATCAAGGCAGAAAACTCCATCAACTTCTTTTGCGGCAGGATCATCGGTTGTAAGTCGATACATTCCATGTGAGCAAAGAAGTGTAGTATCTTTCCAAATATCCAAGTAATTGACAAAGCTTCTTCCTGGTGGTTGGAAGGTGAACAACTTTATCCAAGATTCCTCAAATCCGTGCCTCAGCAGTCCCCATATCTCATAAGGGTCGACCTCGTTCTTGTAATCTGTGGGGCCAAAAGTGACGATAAACGACTCCTTCAACATAAAGCAGGACACAGAAGACCAACAGTTATGTTTTCTGATTCTTCGATTCCCAGCTCTCGTCTCAACATCATGGTTGCGGAGTGCAGGTGGGTACGGGAAGCTGACATGTTCAAACACTTCGGTGCTCACGTCGAAGGAAAGAATACCACAAAGTTTGGGGACCTTATCGTAGTACCAATAACATTTCTCATTTCGAGATGTATGTCGTCCTTGATGTACATAATTGGGATGTATCCCACACCCCTGAATACCAGAGCTCATCTCGCAATTCAGGTCCACTCTTTTCCACGAATCATTCCTCAAGCTGTAAACCTAACCCCACACCACGAAAAATCGTGTAAACAAAATACGTAAGATTGGTCAAATCGAATTCCACCCCATCGCAACAAATACCGGCATAAGAAATAGGACGATCTTAATGAGAAGCTTAGTAGCATCTAGGAAACTGAATTTACCTCAGTGTGCAGAACAGGCAGAGGACCATAATCACCACGTTCGTAACGTTTCTCACAATGTAGCATCCATACAACTTTGTAATCATCGGTTACCGGATCGTAACCAAAACCCCCAAACTCTTCATCGAAACTGAAACCGCCATACCCAATTCGACGAGGGTGGTGAGGGCATGGCGGCAGAAACTTGGTCTCAGAGGTAGTCGGATTCCATAGAACAACATTGGGGAATGAAATCATACAGAAAATGCCGTCGCAGCAAGCCACGAAATTGAAACGGAGGATGGGTCTCTCAATAAAGGGTAATTTCGAAAATTCGCCTTCAATCGGACTGAGGGTTTCGTAGGAGCGTAAGGAGTAGGGAATAGTACCCGACCTAAGACTCCCCGGCTCTTCTATCATGCCGGTGATGAGTACCTGCAGGTCTTTCTGGTCGGCGAGATTTTGGAAGAAGAGTATTTCGCGAATGAAATTGACATCGGAGAGCAGATTTCGCCAGGATCTGCAAACGCACCGGAGTCGGGCGATGTACAGAGCGATCGGCAACCTCAGGAGGATGCTTATCAGTATATCTTCGTTCTGGAGGAATTCTTGGTCGGACTTGTTCTTTCCGCCGGCGGCCATTTTTGCTGCTCTGTAGTGAAGTATAATTTCTGAGTGAAGTTAGAGCTGCGCCGCTTGGTTATATATATATATAAACTCAGCATTAAATTAGGTAGGCGGATGATTTGGTACGAGTGATATCAATCAATACCTTATTTGAATATCCAGTCTTGAAAAAGCTTCAAATTTGGTATTACAATCTCCACTTTCTTAATTTCTGCTTCTTAAATCGTAAAATAATATAATTCAGAAGAAAGATTTTTTCTTTTCTTGGTTAAGAATGTGGTGATTTCATTAATCAGCCAAGAACACCAGCAAAAAAACAGAGACAAAAACCCAGAAATTGCAGAGTTCATCACAAAACTCAGCCAATCAAAGATGAAAGCTTTTTGCTTTTCCTAGCAAGGAAAGCTAGAAAAAAGATGTTCAACTGTACAACGGAGTCGAATCAGAGATGCCCATGGACTCAGACTGAGGTTCTCAGTAAAAATAAAAATGAACATCCTTACTTTACTAACAAACCACTCGGCATCAGAAATCAGAACTCAGAACTCAGAACTCATAACAGGGTTTCCTCTCTTTCCTTTTGGCCATGAAGTAATCCAACAAATAAAAGACACTTGACATATAAAGACATTCGAAAAGCTAAACCATAAACAAAAAGAGTTAACTGGACAATCATTGAAAGCTAAACCATAGCAAAAAGACTGATTGAATGCTGATGGACACCGATGCCATTAGTTTGCGAGAACAACATCTTCAATGCGGCTGAGGACTACTAAGCTGAGCGATCAATACTCGAGTTGGAGTAAAAGTATGAGCGACGAAAGGCTGAACGGTGCTTTGAATTTTGAGACGATTGCGGACGATTTCACCGGTAGAGAGATCAAGGCAGAAAACTCCATCAACTTCTTTGGCGGCAGGATCAGCAGTTGTGACTCTATACAGTTCATGCGAGCAGATAAATGTAGCATCTTTCTATCCAAGTAATTGACATAGCTTCTCCCTGGTGGTTGGAAAGTGAATAGTATTATCCAAGATTCAGCAACTCCGTATTTCAGCAACCCCCATATCTCATACGGGTCGACAACGTTATCGTAATCCGTGGGGCAAAACGTGACGATGAAAGACTCCTTCAACATAAAGCAGGACACATAAGACCAATCGTTAAGCATTCTTGTTTTGCCATCTCCAAGATGTGTAAGCCTTGTTCTGGCATCCTGAAGATCTGCAGGATCGTCACGATTGCGAAGTCCAGAGGGGTACGAGAAGTTGACAGATTCAAACACCTCATTGCTCACTCGAAGGAAAGAATGCCGTTGAGATCAGGAACTCTTTTGTCGTAGAACCAATAACATTTCTCGTTTGGAGATGTGTGTCTCCGTTGATGTACATATTTGAAACCCAACGGATATCCATCAGCATCACCAGAGGTCAAATCACAACTGACATTCACCGTTTTCCATGAAGCATTCTTAAAACTATAAACCTAACAGCACAGCACGAACAATCAAATTGGTACTGGTTTGGTTTTATATATGAATAATCAAATAAGTAACGTTTCTCAAATTAGTACCTGGGTATGAACAAGTGAAAGCGGAGCATTATGATCAACATCATCATCATCACCGTCTATATATACCAGATTGTAACGTTTCTCCTAATGCAGCATCCGAACAACTTTGTAATCATTGGTTACGGGATCGAAACCAAAACCAGTGAACTTATCATCAGTATTTCCCCAGGAGTAATACTTCCGGGGACGATGTGGAGGGAGAGGCGGCAGAAACTTGGTTTCGGAGGTCGCCGGATTCCATAGAATGATATCGGGGAAGGCATTCAAGCAAAATATGCCGTCACAGCATCCAACAAAATCGAAACGGAAGATGGGGCTCCGGATTAAGGGCTTTTACGTCAATTCAGCGGTCGGAGGTTCGATCGGAGTGAGTGTGTCGTAGGAGTATAAGGAGTAGGGAACTTGTACCGGAGTAGAGACTCATCGGCTCTTCGGTCGTGCCGGTGATGAGGATCTGGAGGTCTTTCTGGTCGGCGAGGTTTTGGAAGAAGAGTATTTTGCGAATGACATTGGGATCGGAGAGGAGATTTCGCCAGGATCTGCACACACCGGAATCGAGCTATGTATAGAGCGATTGGCAGCCTCAGGAGGATGTTCATCACTATGTCTTCCGTCAGGAAGAATGCTTGGTCGGCATTCTGGTTGTTGTTCCCGCCGGCAGCCATGTTGTTGAGCTCTTTAGGGAAATTTAGTTCCTGAGTAAAGATTAGTTAGCTGCCTCGTTGATTACTGTACTTATATATATATATATATATAAGCAGCTCATCAATTTAGTTTTTGCGTGACAAATAAGCAAACCAATAACTAAAGAAACCTAATTTTAATCCAAGTCAATAAGTTCCAAGATTTATCTGAGTTGCGTTATCTTGCACTAGTGTCTTGCTCGGTCGCATTAGTACATCCAAATCTCGAAATCTTACCTAGTACTAGTACACCACATGTACTAGGTAAACTCAACTCTTAACAAACACATGATGCTTCATAAATGAGGCCGGAGAGAAGAAACATTTATGGAGAGGTTGCCTAAGTTTGGATTTATATATAGTGGTTTTCAAACAACATTAAATTCGGATTGAAGGTCTGGAGGTCTGGAGCTATCTCGTGAAACCGAAAGAGACGTCAAAAGTCGTGGCTAAGGCTCTTACCGATGGGCGGAAGGCAATGTAGTTAATGATTTGGAAGGCGTGGAGGCTCTCGACGGTGTGAAACATGAAGGTTGACAATCGAAAATGATCTGCATCGGTAGGGTAGGACACGTCGGATTTCAACGGCCGAGAACCGAATAAGTTGTGAAGGATGAAAATCGAACGAAACTCGACTCAATCTTAAATAAACTGACTTGTATCGAGTTTTAATCGAACTTTTTTCGAGTCAAACACGAGCGGCTCTGTTCACCAAGAGGAATGGACCTAGCCTATGGCTTTTTTTAAAAATAATTTAAGCTCACCAGCTCACGGTTGCAGCTGACTACTTTCCTACCATTTCCAGCGGTTACTGCAAGCCCCTCTCTCTTTCTCCTCCGCCAGCTGCCCCACAGCAGATCAGAAACCACAGTGGCAAACCAACTCATTACACAAACGGAGACACAGATCCAGATCCATCCAATTCCGGCGTCGGTGAAATCGCCGTCGACATGTCCTGCCTCGCTCTCTCCCTTCAACCTTCCAATGGCTCCGACATCCTAATCCAGACACGGGAATGGTTCCCTCCACCGAGAGCCCTAGTCGCCACCTCCGCCTTCCGCCAGACCCGATTAGCCTTTGCCGCTACCAAAAACCCGGCCCGCAATCAATCTTCCTCCTCCGATGAATATTCCCCTTCCGCGTCATCCGACTCCCTCTCCTCCCTCGGTGACGACCCGCTCGCCGCCTCTAGCGGCCAGCTAATCGTCGGCGTCGAGAGTCAGTACCGCGTGGTCTACCGCCTCGTCAACGGGATCTACGTCCTCGGGATCACGATCGCCGACGACCACGACAATTCCGTCAACGTCTTCGAATGCATCCACGTCGTCAACCAGGCCGTCAGCGTCGTCGTCGCCGCCTGCCGCGGCGTCGACGTCACGCCGGAGAAGCTGAGCAGGAAATACGCCGAGATCTACATGGCCCTGGACATCGTCCTACGCGGAGTGAGCAGCATCCGATTGGCCGCAATGCTGGCCTCGATCCACGGGGAGAGCATCGCCAAGATGGTACACTCTGCGCTGGATACAGAGAGCAAGATCCGCGGCGGAGAGAGCTGGCTGGCCATGGAAGGTCACGCAATCGAGCGCGAAAGCAACGTGGCAGCTTTCTCCAACGCCGTGTTCGAGCTTCCGCCGGAGACCCTTGCCTCTGGAGATCACGTGGCGGCGAGCCTTGCACCTGTTGAGCAATTGGATAATAAAAAGGAAGAGAAAGAAGAAGAGAAAGAGGAAACGAAGGATCCTTTCGCTGCAAGTGAGGTGGTAAACAAACAGGAGGATTTAGCAGGTGAGTTCAAGAAGGATAAGAGCCAGTCTAAAGATCTGACATTAGCATTAGCCGGATTGGAAGTTACTGCATTGCCAAATGCAGAAGCTACTAAAGCTACGCATATTAATGTGGAAGGGTTTGAAGGGGATTACGGTGGGATTGAGTTCAACAATGAACAAGCTTCATTGGGGGAGACGTTTGAAGGGTTTAGTGAAGCTTGGGGTGGTGGATTGGATGCTTCAGAGTTTGTGGGAACGAAGAAGATCCCAAAGCAGGAAGGACTCAGTGGATTGGAGTTGCTTCAAACAGGTGCTGATCCTGCCGTGGTTGTGAAATCTGCCGCTACTGGAGATAGTACGGGTACTCCTCTTGACAATCTTTTGGTACAGAAAACTGAGATGAAAGGTCCCGAAATGTACATAGTTGAGGAAGTGAGTGCAGAGTTTAGGGAGTCGCAGCTTGCTAGAGTTGGATTGATGGGTGTGGTTTATTTGAAGACATTGCCGATCGGGAGAGCCGGGGATAAAGAGACCGAGTTTTCGTTCCGTGTCGATAACACGAAAGCAGTGAAGAGGTTTGTTATGCATAATTCGAAAGTTAGTAGCCTTGGTAACGGAATGTTCCACGTCAGGACTGCTGCCTCTGATGAGCCTATACCGATATTCAAGTACAGTTTGGTCCCTAGCTTAACTCCATTGCCGTTGAGGGTTCGTCTAGTTCAGCGTCACAGTGGAACTCTTTTCTCTGTAATGATCCAGTACGTCTCCAATCCGGACCTGCCAGTGCCGTTGAGTGATGTGACGTTCGTGTTGAAGTTGCCTGTCGATCCGACATTGTTGACAGTGTCGCCAAAAGCAGCGTTGAACAGGTCTCAGAAGGAGCTGAAATGGGTTGTGCCGGAGATCCCACTGAAGGGCTCTCCCGGTAAGTTGAGGGTGCGGATGCCAGTTGATATCAGTGAAGGAGAAGGTGATGAGGATATAGAGGCTGTTTGTTATATTAAATTCTCCATGGAAGGAGCTACTTCGCTATCGGAGATTTGCTTACGGCCTGCCTCGGAAGGGAACACCGACTTCCACGAGGTCGATCACAGGTACCAGAGTGGGGTTTATACTTGCAATTGAACCCCATGATCAGTTTTTCTTCTGTGTTACCTATACCAGTAGCTCACTGGACTGGAATAGTGACATTTTTCTTACCATAATTGATCATCAATTGAAATTTCGCATTTGTTCAGAGAAGTCTGCTTTCTATGTTGTTGTTGTTGTTGTCACCTGAAATCTGTTTCGTATCCAATTAATTGATTTGCATTGCGATAACTACCAAATGAAACATTGTTTGATTTCAAACGACTCGTCAGATCATGAATGTGGCCAACATAAGAGTGTAGAGATCTTAAACATATAAACTACTGCTTAATTCGAACAAAGAGCAGGATACAAGCAACAACATGATGTCTGACATCAAACTCTCAGAAGAAAACGAAAGTTTCTTTGGACTCCGGCTCGCGAAGATAAGAGGTGTGTACCCTGAAATTAGCCAACTTGCATCAGTCCCTGCGAAGACGATGTAAATACAGATAAGAATACAATCAATTACGAATGGATGTCGAAAAGCTCTGCAATGAACACAACTGTGTAGTGTTAGATCCTGCATGGCCATAGGTTTGAACATTCTTGATGTCGATACACTCACAATCCATCCATACAAAACTATGCCATAACTACATTCTTCAAATTAGCTAACAATAACCTTCATGGATCTGGTCACTTGACTATGTTTTCCGAAATTGTGCACTTCCGATACAGTTAGACCACCGAGTTCTATACACCATAACAACCCATTACTTAATACTACAACTTCTGCAGAAGCAGAAATCAGCACATTGTTCAATCGACCTAACCTCTATGAGTCACATTCACTAGGCAATTGTAAACATTAGACTGTAATTATTAGAGCCACTCTTCTCCATTTTTCACCGGAATCCAACAATATCAATGACGAGCCATCTTAGGTTCAAATGTGCCTTGTCCATCACGAGCATGCATTAGTTTCAGTATGAAAACGTTTTCACTTCCTATGAAACCCATTTCGAGATCTAAGGACAGAAGGGTACTCAGTTTATGAACACCCTTTGGAGATCCCCTGCAGAATGACGTGTGTTTCTGCACATTCTCAGAATTCTACACTATGGTTCGAGAACTTGCAGCCAGTATTGATGCACATGAATGGGAGTAAGCAGTATCGCAGTTAAGTAAAAGTCTGAAAGTGAGAGGTTACCATTACCTGGTGATTCTATCAAGCAGCCTGCGCGGGAATCATCCCAGCCTTCCTCGCAAACGCAAAAATTCCTCCGGCGTCAATCACCGGTCCGGCATCGCCAATGGGCAGCAACTTGTACTCCTTCCCGGTTGTGTGGTTGATCAACCGGCTTTCTTCCAGTTCAATCGTCAACTCATCCCCAGTTCTGCACTCCTCGCAAACCCTAACCTCCGTCTCCAAAGGATACACTTCCCCTGTCGCGACAGAGTTCCTGAAGAAGATCCTCGCGTACGACTGCGCCACCACCGCCGCCACTCCCGCAGCTCCCAATGCGACAGGCGCATGCTCTCGAGACGATCCGCATCCGAAATTCTCTCCCGCGATAACGATCGCGTACTTCGTCTTTGTCTCCTTCGGCTCGATGAATCTCGTCTCATACGACGCAGGAAGGCCGACCAAGGCGTAGGAGCCTAGCTTCTCGTACTCAGCAGGGTTCGAAGGGACGAGAGTTAGGTACTCCGCTGGGATGATCTGGTCGGTGTCGATGTTGTCGCCGACTACGTAGCAGAGGCCGTGAAATGTGGCAGGTGAGGCAGTCGACGAGGATTCCGCTCCAGCGCGAGGAGAGATCAAAGAAGCACGCTGAGTGCAGACGATCGGCGCCTTCAATATGAGGGATCCTCCAATGAACGGACGCTTCGAAGAAATGGAAGCCAAGTTGGAGACGAAGTTGACAAGTCGTAAAGTGGAGGGAGAAAAGGAAGATTTCGTTTCGGAGAAGGAAGAAGCGGCCGTTGCCGCGAAGAAGGTCGCCGGCGAGGATGAGCAAGACGCCGCCATTGCTGATTTCTGGGTGCGAGGAAGCTGCGAATAGACCGTCAATGGAGTAAAAGGAAGCTGCAAGAATCTCACTCCCTGGAGCTTCGAGTATTTAAATTTCTTTGTTGGGCTGCCACTATTGGGAAAATGAGATCGGCCCAAACTCTCTCAGCCCATAAGGCGGAACACTCACTTATTTCTTTCAAACGACGTCGTGGTACTGCAGCGAAGATGGACGGCCCAGATCTTGTGTTTTCGGTTTATAAAAACGTCATTAGGGTTTTGCATTTCAGCTCACTGAAACTTCGTTCAAGCCGAAACCCTCCCGGTGAGAAGCTGCGAGCTGGTGCGACACAATGGGTATTCTCTATCTGTCCCTCTGTAGATTTTGTGCTGTAATTACATTTCATTGAGATTTCTGGATCGCTTATGCGAGATTGGATTTGTGCTCTGTTTGAAAATGGTCTGTGGATCTAATTTCTGCAAAATGTGTGAACAGGTGCTTACAAATATGTGTCTGAGCTATGGAGGAAGAAGCAGTCGGATGTTATGCGGTTTATCCAGAGAGTGAGGTGCTGGGAGTATCGTCAGCATCCGTCGATTGTTCGTGTTACTCATCCCACTCGTCCTGACAAGGCTAGGCGCTTGGGCTACAAGGCCAAGCAGGTATATTTGATCTCCGCTTTGATGCTCCTTGATCGCTTTTGAATGCATTGCTATAGGGTAATCTCAGCTGAAGAATGTTTAGTATGAGCTAGTTTTTAGGTTTTGTTGTTTCTGGCGCTAGTCTAAATGCAATTGTTATAATGCTGGTTCAGGCGTCTAGATGCTCTACTAGGTGGATATGTAAAATGATAATGAATTAGTGATGCTTCTTGAGTCCAGCTATATTAAATTTACAGTCTCAGTGAATACTCTTTTGTCTAGATCTGACATGGATTCTTACTTGTTGCATTCTAATCCCTTATATGCTGATTCTCTAAGTGTTGACTTGTGATGTTCATTGTTTAGGGTTCATGAGTTGCTGTCATCTGTCTTTTTGCAGTCTCTGTATTAGTTCCTTATAATGATTGAATATGATTCTTGCAGGGATATGTTGTTTACCGTGTTCGTGTGAGACGTGGTGGAAGGAAGAGGCCAGTACCCAAGGGTATTGTGTACGGTAAGCCGACGAACCAGGGAGTTACTCAGCTGAAGTTCCAGAGAAGCAAGAGGTCTGTTGCGGAGGAGCGTGCTGGAAGGAAGCTGGCTGGTCTTAGGGTTCTGAATTCTTACTGGGTCAATGAGGTATTTACTTTCATTTTTCTTATTTTAAGGAACCGTCTTCTGTTTTTTGTATTTTGAGATCTGATTTTGCAATTTGATATTGACAGGATTCGACATACAAGTACTTTGAAGTGATCCTCGTCGATGTTGCACACAATGCCATCCGCAATGACCCGAGAATCAACTGGCTCTGCAACCCAGTCCACAAGCACAGGGAGCTCAGGGGTCTTACTTCTGCGGGAAAGAAGTACAGGGGACTTCGTGGAAAGGGGTCTCGCTACCACAAGAACAAGCCTTCTCGCAGGGGTACATGGAAGAGAAACAACACCCTTTCCCTTCGTCGTTACCGTTAGGTTTCATTTGGTTATGTTTCTTGTTCGTGGCTTTTGAGTTGTTATGCCCTCTATCAAAAATGTTGGTCGAAATTTTGGATATTGGAATATTGCAAGAGTGTAATTTTACAATCTTTACAACTCAGTTTTATGTATCAGTAGATTTGCTGGTCTTTTACATTTGCACCGAAGATTTGCTAATTCATATAGTCATAAGTTGTGTTAGTATTTGCTTGCGAGGCTAATGAGTCGAGCATACTTGAAAATGAAACCGAGGTTGGACGCCAATACAATCAATGAATATGTCCTAACGAGAATTCTATGGCCGTCAGATTTTAAAATTAAAAGGAGAGTGGAATTTTGCAGTTACCGTTTCAAACCCACGATTGGCTGTGGTGGAGTCGCGTCTTCAGAGCGTTCTATCCATATAGCTATCCTTGAGATTCTGCAGCGCTTGTCGAATCGCATCCTCATGTTGGCTCGAAAATTTCAAGCATAACAGCCTTTGGGCTACCCGATAAGCCATATGTAGTTGCTGATGCTCTTCGCAGTCCTCGTCCATTCTATTTGTTTCCTGCTTCCATTTTCCAAATTCGAATCAGACACCATCCGTCTATTATTGAAGGATCTATTTCACTCGTTACCTTTTGTGTGATGTTTGATGTGATGCTTCGTGCAGTTTCGATAACTGAGCTCGGTAGTCCTGCAACTTGGGCTAATAGAAGTCCATAATGGGGAATGCGTCTTGGTCCATCCTTGAGTTGAAACTGTACCAGAAGCAAAATCCCCACTCAGGAAACTAACTAAACAAGCCAAATGGCTAAGAAGTGAATCCAGAATTTGTACCTTGAAATCCAAGCGGTTGTTTCGCATATCGACGTCGAAGTGAAGGATCTTCGCATTCGGATAGAGCACTGCAAGTTCCGCTAGGTTCTCCATATGGGTTGCAAAGATCGTGAACCTGAAAAATTCAACAAATATCTAAAATGCTGCCCTTCCCCGCTGAAGGAACTTGATCAAGAGCTTCGGTATTAAATGAAGCAACTAATTAAACAACTATCAAAGAATGCATGCTTAGCCTCCACCAATGTAACCCGTAATCGTGGTTACTTCTCTCCATTACTTATAAACTCGAAAAATAGACCAGTAAGTGAGAGAATTGATTACGCTTTGAGCGATAACAGATGCTCGCAACAGCTCCATGTGATAGCAAATCCGTCAGTGGATGAAGTTGCTCTTCCAAGTTCGTCCATAACAATCAGACTTCTGAAAAGAGAGCACATTTCAACGAAGAAGATTGAACTCTGTTATTAGATGTTCTACTTTTCTGGTTTAGGATTTAGTGATTTACTCGGACAGTAATAGGGCAGTGTCCTTCACCTTTGGGAGACGTTCTGCATGATAAAAGCCGTCTCTTTCATCTCTGTCATGAACTGTAGCAGTACCAGTGTAAAAGAAATCTGTAAGTTCTCTGTGAGAAAGAAAAAAGACCACTTCATCCTTTAGCTAGTGTTGGGAGTTTACCGTACTGGAGTTTGATTCCAAGCTATCTGTTGATCCCATCCTTGTAAATATACGATCGACTACCCGTATAGTTGCAAAGCAAGCGGGAACATAGCAGCCGATTTGAGCAAGAATGACGATAAGACATACTTGTTGAAGATATGTGCTCTTTCCACTCCTGGATAGATGATCAGTTAATGCTTAACAATGCAACTGTAGTCTCATAGGCAAGAGCACGAGAGAAATTGAACACGGTCGATAATGTATCCAAGCCTTAACTAAACAGTTCCTACCCAACTTGAAACTACTTGTAATCTGGAATAGTAATCCGAATATTAGAAATATGATGCAATCTCGTCTCTGTGGAGGTTGTGTAAAACTGTTCCACGGATATCTCCAGCATGCTCTTTTTCACTTTTCAACTTGTCATTCTTGATGCACTCTTAAGCATGCCTTCACTTATGAAATGTTATTCAGGCATCATTTGTGGAAAAGGAATCTATAAGGTCATTCAATTTCTTACGTGAGAAACTCAAGCTAGAGGTGTGCAGTCAAACCCGGAACAAACAGATGATTCCGAACATCAAAATGGCATGAGAAAGCTACTGACATTAAATTCCTAACATGACAGCAAAGATAGAACCAAATGTATATTTTGCTAGAGAATTCTTACATGTTTGGGCCCATTACAGTTACCATGTTTGATGCTTCCGAGATAAAGATATTGTTGGGCTGCAGAAAAAAGTGGTTTCAAATATTACCTCAGCTAAATTACTCTGAATAAAAGTTCTTACAGTATGGATGCAGATAAAAGACAGCAAAATGCCAATTAACTGGGGAAACACAGGAGGATTCTTACAACGAACTCATTGTGAATGGTTTCCAAAATTGGGTGTCGTCCAGAATCGATTGCCAATGGGCCATCATCTGCAAGTGGAAAGTAGCTAGATATAAGTTAGAAATGGCACTGTGCTCACTGGTACATTCAGGTCTAACGTATCGCCCAGCAGGCTTAGTTGAGATAGTATGTGCAAATGAATTAACTATCATGTCTAAAAGGCATAAAGCCTCTGCCAGAAGTGTAAGTGCAGAGACGTCCTCCCTGATGGCGTCTACGAGAGCTGAAAATTAAGAATCGTTCAGAAAAGAAAAGAAAAGAAAACAGTTTATTAAAAATATCAAAGAAGTTGCTAGAAAAATTCATTGAGAAATCATCAGACATGTCAGCTACCCAACTAGACCATTTGAGAAATCATCAGATATGTCAGCTACCCAACTTGATTTGCACCACTAAGAAATTCCTTCAAATTACAAATTACGAACAGAAAATAATACAAGATCACTCATACAAGTTACAGCAATCATTAAAATAAACAATAAATTTTATGAAATCATAAGTAAACAGACACTTACAGAAGCTAGAGTTCTAAGGTTGAACAGTGTATCAATATACACTGGTATCACTGGTATCACAGAAACGATGAAGAGACGAAGAACGAAGAAAAGAAAAATGGAAAGAAACAATCGAAGCATTAGAAAACCTTCACTGGTATCACAGAATGTTCTCCTCGCAATATCTAGAAGCCCGTCGATTCCAGCTTTGACAGCAAAACATTGCTGTGTACGGGCAATAAAAGGTACACGTGCATGGAGTACATCTTCATCAATAACCTCGCCAATTCTTCAAGGAATCACTCCGTCAGCACACAAAATTAGTGTCTTGGAGAAAATCAGTTGATTGAGATGGTTCAAAAATTCAAACCGTTGCAATCACCTCTTCCTCATGGTAGAGTATTTATCATTCTCACAGACAGTCCTGCAAATGTTTGAAAGAAGAACACAGTTTGCATCCTTCAGAACCTGCAATGTGAACAAAAACAATTCATACGATGTTTGGACAAGCATACTAAGCTGTATGTGAAAGAAAACAAACTCACCCTCCCAAGCAAAGGCAATGCTTCCAATGTAGTTTCAAGCAGAATAATGCTTGAAATCAACACTTGGCTTTTTCTGGCATTGTCAACGACCATAACCTCGTTTTTTACTTTTTGTCGGCTTGAAGCAGAAGTGACAAAGTACCCTATCTGAAAAACGAGAGTACGAGTACGTGTCATTAGTATGACATGTGGAGAATCCTAGAACCAGGAAGACGATATGAGGGGAAATGGAGAAGGATGGGGATTATTCACTGTGCATGTAATAAGCTGTTGTCTATTCTAGTATACTCACCAGTCTCTTTAGGAAACTTGCGGAGAACCTGAGTAAGTCCAAAGAATAGCTGTTCATTGCTTATTAGCTCATCCTGAAACCAAATGTCAAGATATTCACGCTTTACATGACATTATCATTGCAGAGTTTGTACAGACCATTTGATCATTAAGCGAAAGCCAAGAAAAAATATGACAAGATATGCATAAAGATGCAAGTGTATCAGAAAAAACCGTTTGGTACCCCCCACAACATCAGCACTGTAGAGTTTATCCAGTCCAGTCAAAACATTTAAGCGAAAACCAGAGCTATAATAGATACGATAGGATGCACATTAGAAAGCGAAGTCTGGCAACTGACCACGCAATTAAGACGTGCGTTGATCGTTTCAATGTCTTTTAAGGGCTGCAACAGATTGGCTCGTAGAAGCCTGGTTCTGAAGATAAATTATGAAAGTGAAATTTAATATTCTATATCTGAAAACTGAGATTGACATGAGGAAGCATTAACATGTAGAATTTAAAGCCTCTTCAATTTTGCTATATGATAGAAAATTTTACTAAGTGATAAGATGATTCCAGTACCCTCCTGCGGTTTTTGTTGTCTTGAGCATGTGAAACAAACTTTTCTTCTTGTTGGTGTGTGCCCAAAAGTGAAGAGTGAAGTGGGTCAATTAATTCCAAGTTGTGAACACTGCAGGAGATCCCAATCGTAAACTAAACAAGGACTCATGGAAGAGTCCTCCCCAGAGCAGTCTATATGAGAGGTGGTAAAACATAACAAATATACAAATATATCAGGCAAAAAGAAAGAAAATTCCAAACAGAGACCATATTACCTAGTTGCATCTATGTTCATGTGATCAAATGATCCATTAAAGGTAACCTGGAAGTGCAAAAAAAGCCATGAGGAAAACCAAATTCCATTAGAGAAGCATAGTTATGTAAGTACTACAGAAACAGATGCTCTTATAGGAATTAATTCGTGTCAACATCTTTTCTTAAGTTAATATTGCATAGACAAGAATGACCCATATAAGTACAGCATAAAATACAAGCTCAGCCTAAGAATCGGTTACTAACTGTTATTGTCACTGTTTCTGGCAATACGTTATTGTTTAAGAGACTCAATTACATTGTTGAGGGAGCAGGAGATGATTCGTTACAATAACTCCTTTTTCGGCTTCTATCCTGTGCATGACCCAGTACAAAATTCATCTTATACAGACTGTTTAATCAGTAAACTTAGCTGATAGGCAAATTGTATACGATCTTAAGCAAATGCATGGGATTCTTTGAAATATGAAACCTTCTTGAAACATCGATGCCAATTTAGAGAGTAAACTGTGAGACTGTCATTTCTTAATCATCCAATGGCATCTGAGTTACAATAAAAGACTCATAATATTTTTGGATGTGATTCTCTGCAAATAATGCATATGCAACTTTTTGAATTTTAATAGAATGTTGTTTCCTCCTTAATTATGCATGTCCGAACAGAAGCCACAAAGATCCTTGCTAAGAACGAACTTATTTCATTGTATAATCCTCATAACTAGGAGATCCTTGGGTAATATTCTGCGAAATACCATCTTTGTTTGGCTGCCGCTTCTGCTGCAATCAAATGGTATTTTCTGTGGTTTGGCCATTTCCATAGCAATTGCAGATCTAATCTCTGACATTGAATAGATTATGCATGAACTATCAGTTTGTTCCTGTTTGAGACCATGCAATATGAATCCGATATGCCTAGTAAGAGCTAGGAGAACTTTGTTTTGGATGCTGAATTTAAAGTTAAGACGTTCCTTTGAGGAATGTAGTGTTTCGCAGAATATTACCCAAGGATCTCCTAGTTATGAGGATTATACAATGAAATAAGTTCTAGTATGGAGAACTCAAGTGTGAAGCTTTCAGCTAAATCCTTTCGTCCTCCAAGACTTCATCGATTCTTACGAACCGGCCCTCCTCGATGGAACGCTGTGCCGCTACTCCAATAGCTACTGAAATCAGTCCATCTTGCAAATCCACCGCAGCAACTTTTTCCCCTTCAGCTCTTACTGCACTCAGAAAGTTGAGGTGTTCTAAGTAGCTTGATCCATGATGAAGCCCGTCATATCTGTGTAACAACAACTCGGATTCGTCATAAAAATATCGTAGCACTTTCGAAAATTGTAAACAATACTAATACGGCTCACATTATTCTGTCATCGTCAGCTTTTAAGGTCTCGACGCCATCTCTACCAGCAACTCGAGCACCAACGCGCACTATGCTCTCCGGCACGAAAGCCTCTCCCTGTTCGCAATCTCATGATCAGAACATAACCGAGTGAAGGAACGCGAAGAAAGTTCGATAGATTAGCAGCCAAGTAACCTTTCCAATGTTACCCACGACGGATATTTCTTGCTCATTCTTGCTACCTTCAGCAAACATGCAAAGGTCCAACATTCCTCTCGAACCGTTGTCAAACTCGACAATCACATATGCATTGTCAATGATATCAGGTACCTGAAATTTCGACGATTCTTCTCAATTTTACTTCAACCGCAATAAACGCAGAGCTCATACTACAAAGTCTCTTAAGGCGTTTACCTTCCCGTCATAAACTTCATCCTTGTGGTTAACGTCTACAGCTCCGGAAGCCATGACTCGAACAGGATTGGCACCGGCAAACAGCTTCATCAGATCAAAGAAGTGGCAACACTTCTCCACCAGAGTTCCCCCAGTGTTGATATTGAACCTGTTCCAGTTATGAACCTATATTACAACCAACAAGAAGGAAACACCATTACCAACTACCTACTGCCAACAAAGTTCTTTCAACTTTTCGAAACCTTTTCTACCTTAACCAGAAAGGGAAACCTATGCTCTCTGATGGCCACCATCTTCACATGTCCTATAGATCCACTCTTGACGATCTCGATCAGCTTCGCAACAGGCGGCATGTACCGGTACTCCAGTCCGACCTGAACCAGCATATCTGACCTCTTCCTTGCAGCATGCACCACCTGTTTGCAGTGGGCAACAGTGGTGCAGAGCGGCTTTTCGACGAGCACGTGGTGTGCCTTGCGGTGTGCGATGATATCCATGAGAATCTGGAAGTGAGTCATGTTTGGACTGGAAACAACCACGACGTCGCAGAGACCGCTGTCAAGCAACTCCCGGTGGCCGGAAAATACCTGAAGATCGTTCCAGCCGAAAGACTGTGCGAGGTCGATCGCCTGCTGCTGGGAAGGGAGGTGAGGATCGGCGATGCATACCACGGCGACGTTGTGGCCGGAGCGAAGGTGGTGGAGATTAATGAGGTGCTCTCTCCCCATCATCCCAACTCCTATGATCCCGTACTTGACAGTTGCTGCCCCGGATTCAGCCATGGAATTTCTGCTTGAAGTATTTTCTTTTTCTGCAACTTGATTCCGGGTTTTGAAGATATGATGAGTGAAGAAAAATGATCAGGTCACCTGACAGCAAAGATATTGACATTTTTCTGTTTTTGCGTCCAGGTTCATTTGGGGCCCTGACAGAGCATATTTGGACGTTGCAAGGATATCCAGAATTGCCAAATTGGTGTCATTTCAGTCATTTGTACTGGTTAGCCTATCGTATTATCATTGGACCGTACCAAACGGTTCAACCGGGTGGTCATCAAGTCATAACAATTGAACTACATACCATTAATTACTGCTGTACAATCTCGATACAGTTCAGAGACAACTTAGCTATTCAGGCTATTTTCGAAAGATTCTTCAGGTTTCCGGGCAGACTGTAACAGATTCATCGCAATAACAAGAACATAGTGGAACCAAGCCATTTCAGCACAAGCAGAGATATATGCTCCCAATTAGTATTATCACTGTGAATTACAGAATGGCAACTAGTACAAGAAGGGTTCAGAAAGTTGCCAGAAACATCGAACAGGGTCGACTCCCTTAAAAGTGACTTACATTTGTTGCTACTTTCTACCCATCAATCGGAATATGGGAATTGAATCACATAGAAGTCTGATTAGAATTCCTAACCCTGAAACACTCTTGTCGTTCTTTGTATCGTGTTTGCATATCTCCGTCGAAGACCCTATCTAGCCTCCTCTGCTTCAAAACTGAGCTACAGGCAACACTCCACATAAAAGCCGCTTATATCCCCCTTCCAGATTACACTCTCCTTATATCAAGACTTTGTTCCTGTTAACAACAAGAAGGTGTTCTGTATCAGCTCAATAGGAAACTCTACTATGCATTATATCAAAAAGATTACATGTCGAATGCTAGCTCAACCACAAAGACAACTAACGTAAAACACACAGTTGATAGAACTAATCTGATTGTTTCAGAAAATCCATCTAAGATTAGTTCCACTAACAACACAGCTGGAAAGAACAACATGGTTACTAGAATTGAACAGATTGATTCAAAGATTAAGGGGCCATCCACAGAAGATCAGCCTGCATCAAGCATCATCAGTTCATCACACAACTAGAACACTCACAGGTTCATAAGTTTTGGCCTAGTAAGATGAAATTCAGGGGTTTTGTGAAGGGAGGTACGATGGAGTTTGGATTTGCAACGGAAAAGATCACAAAAGCCCTAGCCACATCGATTCTTTGACGTCTGGATTTAGCGTAGCCACCGCAATGATCAGATTTCTTAGTTCATTTCCTATAACTCGCAACTTAATCGGCTATTAACCCACAAGAGAAGCAATAATTTCGATTCAACACAGGTAAACATTGCAATTGCGGTTCCAAAAGCGACGAGGTAAAAAGAAATCAGAGGCCAACATGAAGGTCAAACCTACGGAAACCTAGAAAATCAGGAAATGCAAAGGCACACCTACGTCTGTTTGGAGTAAGAAGAAGAAGAAGGGACTCGCTTGTTGCGGAACATCATGTATCCGACCGGAAAAACCACTCCGATCATCATAATCGCCGCGCCGATGAGGTATCTGATCGGACTAGGTGGCTCGACCTCGACGATTCTCAGATGCTGCAAATCGAAAACCAGAAATTCAGATCACATGCCTCCAACTTAAGAACCAACGACCAGGAACCGTGTAAAGGCCAATATAAGAATAACTACGTTGCTCCATTGAGCTCGGAGATCTGGATCTGACATAGAGTAACAGAGAGAGAGAACTTACAGGCATTTTTTCCCGCCGTTGGCCCCCTGCAGCGTAGGTAACGAGATTCAGGAACAGAGACGAACAAGGAGAAAGGAGTGATCCTAGTGAAGGTATTGGTTGCTTCTGCGAATGTATCGACAGAGAAGTGAAACTGAAAGGAGAGGCGAGGACGATGACTAATTGATATGAACTCGTAACCAGGCAGTAATTAAATTTTATTCGTATTCTTTTCGGGGGAAAAAATATTATATTTTTGACGGATATAATTAGTTTTTTTTAAAACAAAATATTATTCGTATTTAAATTGCTTTTCAGTTGGTAAATAATTTATTTTCAAATGGGAACTATTTTTTTATTATATAATATAGTTTCATACCGACTGGTGACGCAATTTTCCGGGGTGGTAAAACCTTTTCGGTATTGAAGACCCATTTTTGTCGAAATTTTGGCTCCAAGAGAAGCAATCAATTGGTTCGTTGAACATGACCTTCTTGTTGTCGATATCCAAAGTGATGCGAAGCTCGTGCAGACACGCATCGCACATTTTGTAGCCTTCCAACCTCTTTAGTGGGGTGATCATTGAAGAAATTCGACACTAAGACAATCCTTCCAACTCAAATACATACATATTCGTCAAACTCAAAATCATATATTACGATGTGTTCCCTCCCTCATTCATTATCATTACACAACTTATCATTCATGGCCGGACTATAAGTTTTAAAAGTCCCCTCTCGTTCAACGCCTCCCGTCTCAGAGCTCCCTTGTCAAAAAGAATGGCTTCAAACTGACTCTAAATCAAATTTGAACACGCTTTCGATGTTTGAGAATTTTTTGGATTAATATGAAATCATTAGACCTATGTTGATGATTTGTCTTAGAGAATATTATAGTTGAATAGGTGGTTTGTAATATAACAATGGTTAGTAGTATATTATCTCATTGAATATAACGCATTGGTTATTTTGATACATACAATTGATTTGTAACGTGTGATAGTCTCTTTTTCCTTGGTAATTACATCATAGCACTTTAATTAGTCCGAAAACGGGTGCATTAACTCCGTAACTCAAACCAAAATCTATATAGGCGAGACATAACGAGCTAATTAATGAGACACTCTCTACCATCTTCCGAGCGGAGCTCACTTCATTTTGAGCTCTACTCATTAACCTTCAAATCAATCTCCAAACGACCATATACCGAGTCAAGCATCCATTATAGAACATCAAGGTTAAGAAATTCAACGAGTTGCATCATACGGAAGGAATGTGGAGCCTAATTAAACAGCCCTAAACCCCATGATTTTTTACAAAAAAAACCAAAGAAGCCAGCCTAACCCATGGAGTCAAAGGTGAGAGCGAACCAGCCGAGTTGGTTAACGATCTGACCGAGCCGCTCCACCTGTCCTTTAGAGTCACCAATGGCGGTAGTAAACGGATAAACAAAGGTAACACTCTTAGCCACACATCTGTAAGTAACCACATCCCCTTTCACCAAGAACTCGAGAATATCCCTCTTGCCATAGAACCCATCCACCTCGGCCTCCAAATACCTCCCTCCGTTGGGGGAATTTTCCACGACTCGAATCTCAGGATTCTTCTGTGTTGTCAAAATCGCCTCCTCCAATTTCCGGACGGCGGATTCCTCCGCCATCACGGCAGCGTCATCCGGGTGGGGGATCCTCCAGGGGAAGGAGAAGGATGACGACTTGGGATTGGTTGATACGCAGCCGGGATTGGTGGACGGGCAGGGCCGGATCCTGCCGTCTTCGAGGCCTATCTGGAGGGTTTTGGACTGGGAGAAGGGAGTGGTGGGGGAGATCGGAGGAGGGGGAGAGTTTGGGTAAGGGATTGCGTAAGAGGGGAGAGGAGAGTTGAGTGTGAGGGCAATGGCGAAGGAGAGGAGGTGGTCGGAGAATGGGATGATGTGGTTGTTCTTGCGGCGAAGAGCGGGAATTGAGGTGTGGAGTGGAGGAAATTTGGAGGAGGAGGATGAAGAAGGTGCCGGTGCCGGTGCCGGATGTGGAAGCGGAATCCAACGAATCAGCTCCATTTGCTTATTTTGAATTCTGGATTCGATAGCTGCTGCATTTCAAGATAGAAATGGGTGGCTTGAAATGGAGTGGCTTTTCAGTAGAGCTGTCAAGCGGTTTGGACGGGTCATAGATTGGATTAGTCGGATTACTGGTTATTCGGTTATGGGTTAGACGGATTATGAGTTCGCGGGCTATGGGTTTATCGGGCTACGGATTGTCGGGTTGTGGGTTCATCGGATCACGGGTTCACTGGATCACGGATTCATGAGGGTTTTGAACCGGGCGAATTACGAGTTGACTCGGGTTGCCTATCGGGCCATCAACGTACAATTAATTTATAAAATATAACACATAAATTTTATTTAGATAATAAAAAATAGAATTTAAATTCAATGGTATTTTTACATTTTTTTATTTGAATTTAACAAAATTGAGATTATAATTTAAATTTTAAAATAGTAATAAAATTGTAGAAATTAAATTATAAATTGAAATTTTAATTTTAAAATTATGAAATCGATGATAATGAAAAAAGTAAAAGAAACCTCTAAAGATTATCACTAATTTTATCATTAAGATTTTTCATACTTATTCATGTTTATTTAGAATTTATTATTTTTATTTATTGTGTCTTTTCATCTTTCATTATTTTTATAAATAAATAAAAAATTGATTGGCTCCTACTATTTATTTTGTTTATGTTAATAACTAAATAATAAACAAAACATAATGTTGAATTTAACTACCCAACTTTAAAGAGCCAGTACCTCAATTTAGTTCTTCGTCTATGTTATCAGTATTGAATGTGTTGTATGTAAGCTAATTGATATTATCCATTTCTTTTAAAAAAATATGATTCTCAACTTGCAAGTGAGCATTGAGCAATAATATCATATTCTCTTGAATACAAAAACTTTGCTTTTATGAATATATATTAAAAATGAACTAATTATTTTTTGAAGTAAATCCATCAAACTAATTCGAGATTATGAAATAATTATTTATTAAAAATTATGATAAACTGTACTGGGGAGAGAACTTCATACTTTGTCGTATGATATGACGGGTTAAATGGGCGGTCTAGCCGGGTCGCGGGTTAGTCGGGTTACGGGCTGTCAGGTTATGAATTAATCGGATTACGGGTTAATCTAATTACGGGTTAATCGCGTCACGAGTTCATCGATGCTAACCCCTATCAATAATGATCAAGTGTAGTTAAAAATCAATTTTACTCGGTGTTATTTTAGCATGTTAAAAAACGTTTTTAACTTTACTTGACTATTATTTGAAGGGTTTAACATGGTGAAACCTCAATTTTTAGTCATTCTCAACATGCATGTCAAATATAAGTCAAGTTAAAATTTTCAATTTTTGTGTCAAAATTGTCAATATCCAAAGGGGTTAACCTATGCAAATCGACCATCTTCACAAGAAAATTTTAAAATTTTCAAATCGACTAATATTTGACATGCATGATGGAAATGACTATAAAATCAAGTTTCATTACAGTTACCCCTATAAATAATGATCAAACGTAGTTAAAAATCTATTCTAATCTATGTTATTTTAGAATTTTGAAATTTTTTTGAACTTCATTTGGCTATTATTTTAAAAGTTTAACATGGTAAAACTTCAATTTTTAATTATTCCCAACATGCATGTTAAATATTAGCCAATTTATAAGAAATTCAATTTTGATGTCAAAATTGCCAATTTCCAAAGGATTAACCTATGGAAATCGACCATTTTCACAAGAAATTTAAATTCGACTAATATCAGACATGCATGTTGGAAATGGCTAATACTCAAGTTTCATTATGGTAACCCCTATAAATAATGATCAAACGTAATTAAAAATATATTTTACTCAGTATTATTTTAGCATGTTGAAAAATGCTTTTCACTTCATTTGGCTATTATTTGAAGAGTTTAATCTAGTGAAACCTTAATAGTCATTCCCAACATGCATATCACATATTAGCCAATTTAAAAAAAAATCAATTTTCATGTCAAAATTCTCAGTTTTCAAAGGGGTTAACCTATGCAAATTGACCATTTTCACATGAAAAATTTTAAAACTTTCAAATCCGCTAATATTTCACATGCATGTTTGAAATGGTTAAAAAGTATCTTTCACTATGCTAACCCCTATAAATTATGATCAATTGTAGTTAAAAATTAATTTTACTCGGTTTTATTTTATTATGTTGAAAAATATTTTTAACTTGACTTGACTATTATTTGAAAGGCTTAATATGGTGAAACTTTAATTTTTAGCCATTCGCAAAATATTGTCAAATATTAGAAAATTTTAAAAAATTTAATTTTGTGTCAATATTGTCAATTTCCAAAGAGGTTAACCTATGGAAATCGACCATTTTCACAAGAAAATTTTAAATCGACTAATATTTGGCATGCATGTTGAAAATGCCTAAAAATCAAGTTTCATTATGATAACCCTTATAAATAATAATCAAACGTAGTTAAAAATCAATTTTTCTCAGTGTTATTTTAGCATGTTGATAAATGTTTTTAACTTCATTTCACTATTATTTGAAGGGCTTAACATGGTGAAACCTCAATTTTTAATCATTCCCAACATGCATGTCAAATATTAGTCAATTTTTAAAATTTCAATTTTCAGGTAAAAATTATCAATTTCCAAAGGGGTTAACCTATGCAAATCGACCATTTTTACAATAAAATTTCAAAATTTTCAAATCGACTAATGTTTGGCATGCATGTTGGAAATGACTACAAAATCAAGTTTCATTACCATTACCCTTATAAATAATGATCAAATGTAGTTAAAAATGAATTTACTCGATGTTATTTTAGCATGTTGAAAAATGATTTTCACTTCATTTGGCTATTATTTTAAAGGCTTAATATGGTGAAACTTTAATTTTTAGCCATTCTCAACATGCATATCACATATTATCCAATTTTAAAATAAAAAAAATTTCATGTCCAAATTCTCAGTTTCCAAAGGGGTTAACCTATGGAAATCGACCATTTTCACATGAAAATTTCAAAATTTTCAAATGGCTAATATTTCATATGCATGTTGGAAATGACTAAAAAGTCATGTTTCACTATGCTAACCCCTATGAATAATGATCAATTGTAGTTAAATTTAATTTTACTCGATGTTATTTTAACATGTTGAGAAATGTTTTTAACTTCATTTGGCTATTATTTTAACGGATTAACATGGTAAAACCTCAATTTTTAGCCATTCCTAACATGAATGTCAATTATTGCCCAATTTTTTTTAAAAATTATTTCAAATTATTAATTTTCAAATGGGTTAACTTATGCAAATCGACCATTTTCACAAGAAAATTTCAAAATTTTCAAAACGACTAATATTTGACATGCATGTTGGAGACGACTACAACATCAAGTTTCATTACGTTACCTCTATAAATAATGATTAAACGTAGTTAAAATTCAAGTCTACTCTATATTATTTTAGCATTTTGAAAAATGTTTTTAGCTTCATTTGACTATTATTTTAAAGGCTTAACATGGTAAAAACTAATTTTGTAGTCATTCCCAATATGCATGTTAAATATTAGCCATTTTTTAAAACAAATTCAATTTTGATGTCAAAATTGCCAATTTCCAAAGGGGATAGTTAACCTATGGAAATCGACCATTTTCACAAGAAAATTTTAAATCGACTAATATTTGACATACATGTTGGAAGTGGCTAAAATCAAGTTTCATTATGGTAACCCCTATAAATAATTATCAAACATAGTTAAAAACAAATTTTATTATGTGTTATTTTGGCATGTTGAAAAATGTTTTCACTTCATTTTGCTATTATTTGAAGGGTTTAACATGGTGAAACCTCAATTTATAGCCATTCCGAACATGCATGTGGAATATTAGCTTTGACATGCATGTTGGATATGCCTAAAAATCAAGTTTCATTATGATAATACCTATAAATAATGACCAAACATAGTTAAAAATTAATGTTACTCGATGTTATTTTAGCATGCTGAAAAATATTTTTAACTTCCTTTGGCTATTATTTGGAGGGCTTAACATGGTGAAACCTTAATTTTTAGCCATTGCCAACATGCATGTCAAATATTAGCCAATTTAAAAAAATTCAATTTTGATGTCAAAATTGTCAATTTCTAAAGGGGTTAACCTATGGAATCGACCATTTTCACAAGAAAATTTTAAATCGACTATTATTTGACATGCATGATGGAAATGGCAAAAAATCAAGTTTCATTATGGTAACCCTTATAAATAATGATGAAACATAATAAAAAATCAATTTTACTCGGTGTTATCTTGGCTTGTTGAAAAATGTTTTCACTTCATTTGGCTATTATTTGAAGGATTTAATATGGTGAAACCTTAATTTTTAGCAATTCCAACCATGCATATCACATATTAGCCAATTTAAAAAAAATCAATTTTAATGTCAAAATTCTCAGTTTCCAAAGGGGTTAACCTATGGAAATTGACTATATTTACATAAAAAATTTAAAACATTCAAATAGGCTAATATTTCACATGCATATTAGAAATGGTTAAAATATCATGTTTCACTTTTCTAACCCCTATAAATAAAGATCAATTGTAGTTAAAAATTAATTTTACTCGGTGTTGTTTTAGCATGTTGAAAAATGTTTTTAACTTGACTTGACTATTATTTGAAGGGCTTAATATGGTGAAACTATAAATTTTAGCCATTCATAAAATGCATGTCTAATATTAGCCAAGTTAAAAAGTTTCAATTTTTGTGTCAAAATTGTCAATTTCCAAAGGGGTTAACTTATGGAAATCGACCATTTTCACAAGAAAATAATAAATCGACTAATATTTGACATGCATGTTGGAAATGGCTACAGAATAAAGTTTCATTACCGTTACCCTTATAAATAATGTTAAAAATCAATTTTGGTCGGTGTTATTTTGGCATGTTGAAAATGTTTTTCACTTCATTTGGCTATTATTTGAAGCGCTTAACATGGTGAAACCTCAATTTATAGCCATTTCGAACATGCATGTCGAATATCATATTGGACATGCATGTTGGAAATGGCTAAAAATCAAGTTTCATTATGATAATGCCTATAAATAATGTCCAAACGTAGTTAAAAATTAATTTTACTCGATGTTATTTTAGCATGTTGAAAAATATTTTTAACTTCATTTGACTATTATTTGGAGGGCTTAACATGGTGAAACCTCAGCCATTGCCAACATGCATGTCAAATATTAGTCAATTTAAAAAAATTTAATTTTGGTGTCAAAATCAAAATTGTCAATTTCCAAAGGGGTTAACCTATGGAAATCGACCATTTTCACAGGAAAATTTTCAATCGACTTATATTTGACATGCATGTTGGAAAATGGCTGAAACTCAAGTTTCATTATGGTAACCCTTATAAATATTGATCAAACGTAGTTAAAAATCAATTTTTCTCGGTGTTAGTTTAGCATGTTGATGAATGTATTTAACTTTATTTTACTATTATTTGAAGGGTTTAATACGATGAAACCTCAATTTTTAATCATTCCCAACATGCATGTAAAATATTTACCAATTTTAAAATTTTCAATTTTCATGTCAAATATGTCCAAACGTAGTTAAAAATCTATTCTACTATATGTTATTTTAGAATTTTGAAATTTAAAACTTCATTTGGCTATTATTTTAAGAGTTTAACATGATAAAACCTCAATTTTTAGTCATTCCCAACATGAATGTTAAATATTAACCAATTTAAAAGAAATTCAATTTTGATACCAAAATTGTCAATTTCGAAAGGGGTTAACCTATGGAAATCGACAATTTTCACAAGAAGATTTTAAATCAACTAATATTTGATATGCATGTTGGAAATGGCTAAAAATCAAGTTTCATTATGGTAACCCTTATAAATAATGATCAAACGTAATTAAAAATATATTTTACTCGATATTATTTTTGCATGTTGAAAAATGTTTTTCATTTCATTTGGCTATTATTTGAATGGCTTAATCTTGTGAAACCTTCATTTGTAGTCATTCTCAACATGCTTATCACATATTAGCCAATTTAAAAAAATTCAATTTTCATATCAAAATTCTCAGTTTTCAAAGGGGTTATCCTATGGAAATCGAGCATTTTCACATGAAAATTTCAAAACTTTCAAATCAGCTAATATTTCACATGCATGTTTGAAATGGCTAAAAAGTCATGTGTTCACTATGCTAACCTCTATAAATAATGATCAATTGTAGTTAAAAATTAATTTTACTCGGTTTTATTATAGCATGTTGAAAAATGTTTTTAACTTTATTTGGTTATTATTTAAAAAGCTTAACATGGTGAAACCTCAATTTTTAGCCATTCCCAACATGTATATCAAATTTTAGTCAATTTAAAAAATTTCAATTTTCATGTCAAAATTGTCAATTTCCAAAGGGGTTAACCTATGCAAATCGACCATTTTCACCAGAAAATTTCAAAAATTTTAAATTGACTAATATTTGACATGCATATTGGAAATGGCTAAAAAATCATGTTACATTACGGTAACCCCTATAAATAATGATGAAACGTAGTTCAAAATTAATTTTACTCAGGGGTTAGTTTACATGTTGAAAAATACTTTTAACTTCATTTGGCTATTATTTGAAAGGCTTAAAATGGTTAAATCTCAATTTTTAGCCATTCCCACGTGCGTGTCAAATATTAGCCAATTTTAAAAAAATCAATTTCATGTCAAAGTTGTCAATTTCCAAAGGGGTTAACTTATGGAAATCGTCCATTTTGAGAAGAAAATTTCAAAAATTTCAAATCGACTAATATTTGATATGCATGTAGGAAATGACTAAAAAATCTAATTTCATTACGGTATCCACTGTAAATAATGATCAAACGTAGTTAATAATCAATTTTACTCGGTGTTATTTTAGCATGTTGAAAAATGTTTTTAACTTTATTTGGTTATTATTTGAAAAGCTTAACATGGTGAAATCTCAATTTTTAGCCATTCCGAATATGTATATCAAATATTAGTCAATTTAAAAAAAATCAATTTTCATGTCAAAATTGTCAATTTCCAAAGGGGTTAACCTATGGACATCGACCATTTTCACAAGAAAAAATCAAATCTGCTAAAAAGCCATGTTTCGCTATGCTAACCCCTATAAATAATGATGAAACGTAGTTAAAAATCAAGTTTACTCAGTATTATTTCAGCATGTTTAAAAATGTTTTAACTTTATTTAACTGTTATTTGAAGGACTTAACTTGATGAAATCTAAATTTTTAGTCATTCCCAACATGCATCTCAAATATTAGCTAATTTAAAAAAAATTGAATTTTCATGTCAACTTTGTCAATTTCCAAAGGGGGTTAACCTATGAAATTCAACCATTTTCACAAGAAAATTTCAAACTGACTAATATATTGCCATGCATGTTAAAAATAGTCAAAAATCAAGTTTCATTATGGCGCCGGCGTTAATCTCCCTTGAATCCATCCATGACGACCGACACCTCGACTGCAAAGGAAATCTCCTGAGAAAGTAGACATTGGAGGCGTTCCACACCTCGATCAATCTCATCACTCGATAAAGTAACTTTCTTTTTGAATGAGGGGTATGTTCTCCCTTCCTTTCCTTATACAATCCCTGAAAATTCGAGTTGAATTATCACATATAAATGTATCTTCTTTAGTTGATTGGTGACCCGTCTAAACTAAAATCATCCTCATCTATGAGGATGGACTAGGGCCGTTCAACCCTAAGACCAAACCACCTCAAAGTTTCTCATTTTTATGTCGAGCACTTCAAACCTGATCACTTGAGTTGAACCTAAAACCAACCTATCACTCATAATTCATATCAATTATTCATTTATTTAACTTAACTAATTAATAAAAATACCAAGCTGGGAAACTTATTTAACTTAACTAATTAATAAACAAGTGCTTAGTTGGGAGTGAACGTCAAAGAAAGAACAGAGAAGACAGAGAGCTAAGCTGGTGAATCTCTCTTCTTGTAAAACAAACTAGGAAATCCAGCACAGACGACTTCTCATTAGATTCATCTTCTGAAGCTGGAAGAAGACCATAGTAGTGTCGTGCACCAGTTTCCAAATTATGAACCCTTGGATCTCCACTTCTCCAAGGCAAAATTCCCTTGGATCTTTAGTTTGGAGTTAACTACTAATTGAACCACCAATTATAATCGATTAGCTACTAAACCGTCTCATGTGTTATACGATGTTTATAACGACCATATTACATGTCAAATATTTTGAATTTAGGAATCAATTCCATGGTTGTATTTCAAATTCTTTCACGGATGAATATTGAGAATCAAACTACATTTTGATGTCGAGTTAAGCACAATATCAATTGATACAATCTAACTAGGCATGCCTACCTTTAGAGAGTCGTCTAACTCTGAATTATAATCTTACTCCCCGATAAGCCATCAAGGATGTTTCATTCACTGCCTCCTAACAATCATATTAGATGTTAATTTGATCATTATAGTTGTTATTTCTCCACAGATGAATGGTGAGAATCAAACTATATTAATTCCTCTTTCAAATTAAATATACTCATCAGTTACTAAGCTAGCCCAAATTTTATTTTTTTTATGGCAAAGATCACCCGATAAATTATGTCTATCTATAAAAACTGTCCGACTCCAAACTATGATCTTATTTTCTGACAGATCAATCAAAACTGCTTCATTTATTAACTCCTAACAACCATCTGCTACCTATATTCTAGCTGAAGCAATTAATTTTGCCTATAACTACCATATTTTGAATAGAGCTTTTTAACGAAAATTCTACCTTTTAAATTTTAACCATCATAGATAAAAAATTTAAATTCGAATTTAGAACCTACGTATCCGTTGCTTACTAATCAACACATATGAACTGGACTAGAATCCTAAAAGTTTATTCATTATGAATGGAATCCTAAAGTTTTTTTTTCTTGAACAAAGTTTTGGAATTCATGCATGTGTTAAATGGTACCCAAAAAATATTTGTGTTGGTGACATATTAAATTTAAGAATGGAATAAAAATGATGATAAAAATAAAAAAGGCTTAAAAGAAAGTGGGGAGGGGGAGGAAAGGGACAAGAAGGAGAAAGGAGATAAGTGGAAGGATGAGTCATTTGTTTGAGAGGGAATTGGAATTGGAATTGGAATTATCCCACCTCTCTTTCTCACTCCCCTGATTTCCTCGAATTTCACCCCAATTTGATGCTGATATTCTCCCTCGAACCAGTAAAACGACACCATACTAGCGCTATAGTGCATCCTGACTCTGCTGGTAATTTAGCGATATATTACTCAATTAGGCATATAATATATCATTTCATAATTGTTTATATCGATCTTACGTATTCCGACTCTTTCAGATTATCTTTTTTACAATTCGTTCCTTCCGCAAACATAACCTACATATATGTTTAGTCCGGTTCATTTAAATTACCCTTTTTTTTGCATATGTAAGTCGTGATGATTAATTCTGATACTAAATTACACCATTCCCAGAAAACGTTATAACCCCAAATGCCAACAACATAGTTAGCGAGAAGGTACATCAATCACGATTCAGCTCAGTAACTTTTATTTCGTATCGTTTATTCGTCAATTAAAATTAGTATAGCGATACACAAAGTAGGAAATTACAAAAGATTTCGGATTCTATTTAAAAATAAAGAGCCCAAGCTAAATGAAGAGTCCAATTTAGTCCTACTACAGATGTGGAAACGCGCTTTCAGCAGTGGCTTAACCTGTAGTGTTTGTTTCCGCGCGTTTTCTGGGTCCAGCGCCAGGGGGTAGTTGTGCAAATAGTTGTAAATTTAGGGGAGTGCTATGGCGAAATAAGGCAAAACTAGGGGACTGATTGAAAAATAATGGAACTGAGCGGAGCCACAGAGAGAGAAAGAGACCACCAAGTTGGAATGTTTCTTTTCTTCAACACGTCGTCTTATTCCACTTCATATTTTTGTTCCCCTTTCTTAGCCATTAACGATGATAATGGTTTACAAAAAGAATATTAATTTAAAATGAAATAATTAAGTTGGTGAAGTTACGTAATTGATTATGAAAATTTAAATTTTGAATTTAATTACACTCAACAATGAACATTTATAAAATATTATATCTCTTTGAGTTCTCTCATATAATCTTGTTTTCTTTAACATATTCTTATAGATGATGGAATAAGCATACTTAGATTTTTTTAATATTTTTATGTTTTGGAGTTTTTATGTTTGTGAGACTTATGAATTGATGTATTCTGCTGGTGGACATTAATTGTAATGCAGAGTTGATTATTTTCTGATTTGTACACTAAAGCATGTGTTATGGAGTTGGCAATACCATCATCAGATGTCTTGACCCTTTTTGATTATTTAATCATCAATTTTAGATATAGGTTGTTCGACAGTCTGCTAATAGGATCGCCTCCTCAATACTGCATGATAAGCTCTTTAATATATTTTATACGGTGTCGAGATCGATTTCACAACTTAGATCAATTTTTAAACTGCTTATATTGACAATTATCTAGATATTATGTTATTTATAATTTTTTATTTATTTAATTCAATATAAATTAAGTGACATAAAAAAAACCTTCTTTTAAACAATTAATAATAGGCTAAGTCACAGTGGTCGTAGCTGACGGATAACTCGTTGAGGCGGTTCGACGTAGACTCATCGGCGGGCCCCACCACAGAAGAAAACGGGAAAAAATATTTAAAATTAAAAAAATATCCAGTCCAAAGAATTTAAGCTTCATTTACATTTCATTTCAGTTACATTTGAATGAAATTAAGGAAAGGGAGCGCAATTGGGCCTTCCTCTTTGACTTTGACCCATTTTTTAAATAACTTTAAAAGAAAAAGGAAAACAAAAAAAGGAGCGCACAAACAAGAAGAGCAGAAAGAGAGAGCAGAGAAGAAAAGTCCCAACTTTCCTCCCTCTTTCCTTCTACGCTGCAAATCAAACAAAAATCCAAAAGGCCGCTCCATAGATAAATACACCATAGCTCCCCCTTGCCTCTCTCTCACTTCATCATTCTTTCTCACATCCAGAGACTCCCCCTCTCACTATTCTCTGCGATCTCTTCAAATTCAACTAGGAAAAAAACCCACCAGGACTTTCGGTTTACTTGAACCTATTACCCTTCACAGACTAGGTAAGCATCGGTTTATGCTTCTCTGTACTAATTTGGTTTGTTTCTTATCTGGGTACTTGTGGGTCTTTATTGTTTCGAAGACCAGACTTGATTTGACTTGTGGGTAGTGAGAGTTGATTAGGTTTTTGCCTCCTTTTCCTGTGGTGGAAGTTTGGTGGGTGGGAAGATTAGGTTTGAGAAAAGGGGAAAACCCAAATAGGGGATGAGATTGATTACTGGTTAGTTTCTGGGTTGCTTTCGTCTTGATTTGGTTCAGCTTGTTCTGCCAATATTGGAACCTTCTGGATTTAAAGGTTCTCCTTTTCCTAATTTTTAGGTGGTTCTGGTTAAGACTCTTTGTAGCGGAAACTGCTGGCTATATAATTAATTGCTAGTTAATTTTGTTGAAAGCGTTATCTAAGTTTGAATTGATTTTTTTGCAGTTTGTGTTCCAAACACCAAACATGGTGGTAGAGCAATCATCGTTCAGGCAGAAAGCCAGCAACTTGGGGAGATGCTCAGTTTTGCTCGAGCTGTCTGCAATTGGGGATCTAGTTTCATTCAGAAGCGAGGTTGAAGGCAAGGGATTGGATGTGGATGAAGCAAGCTGTTGGTATGGAAGAAGAATCGGCTCGAGGAAGATGGGGTTCGAGGAGAGAACCCCTCTGATGATTGCAGCCATGTTTGGAAGCACTGATGTTTTGAAGTACATCATCGGAACTGGCAAAGTTGATGTGAATCGAGCCTGCGGCTCGGATATGGTCACTGCTCTTCACTGTGCTGTTGCTGGTGGTTCGAATTCTTCAGTTGCGATTGTTAAGACGCTGCTTGATGCTGATGCTGATTCCAACTGCCTTGATGCGAACGGGAACAAACCGGAGGATCTCTTTGCTCCCGCCATGAAGTGCCCTTGCAATTCGAGGAAGAAGCTGATCGAGTCGCTGCTGAAAGGTGAGAGCTTGAGCGAAGATGAGGAAGAAAAGCTTATAGCTTTGCCTCAGTTTGCTAAAGAAGGAATTGAAAGGAAAGAGTATCCTATCGATGTCTCTTTACCTGACATCAACACCGGAGTTTACGGTAGCGATGAGTTCAGAATGTATTCCTTCAAGGTGAAGCCTTGCTCGAGGGCTTACTCTCACGACTGGACCGAGTGCCCCTTTGTCCACCCTGGGGAGAACGCGAGGAGGAGGGACCCGAGAAAATACCCTTACAGCTGCGTTCCTTGCCCCGAATTCCGGAAGGGGTCTTGCCAGAAGGGCGACTCTTGCGAATACGCTCATGGAGTCTTCGAGTCGTGGCTGCACCCGGCACAGTACAGGACCAGGCTTTGTAAAGACGAAACCGGCTGTGCGAGGAAAGTCTGTTTCTTTGCTCACAAACCCGAGGAGTTGCGCCCTGTGTATGCCTCCACCGGTTCAGCCATGCCTTCTCCGAGGTCTTCTGGTTCTGCGGCCAGTGCGATGGATATGGCATCATTGAGTCCCTTGTCTCTTGGTACGACATCCTTGCCTACCGCAGTTTCTACTCCTCCGATGTCCCCTCACGCTTCGTCTTCGCCGAAGAGTGGAGGGTTATGGCAGAACAAGATCAATTTCACACCGCCAGCTTTGCAACTTCCAGGGAGCAGATTGAAGACAGCCATGAGCGCTAGAGATTTCGATCTGGAGCTGGAATTGCTCCGGTTAGAGAATCATAACAACCAGATGCAGCAACAGCAGCTGATCGACGAGATAACCGGTCTCTCCTCCTCCCCGACTCGCTGGAGCCAGGACTTCAACAGGATGGGAGAGATGAAGCCGACTAATCTCGACGATGCATTCAGATCGTTGGATCCTTCTTTGTTCTCTCCGATGCAGCAGCAGTCTCCGACCGGGATGCAAATCCGCCAGAACATGAACCAACTCCGTTCGAGTTTCCCGTCCAATTTATCATCCTCCCCAGTAAGGAAGCAGCAGGGAGGAGGATCCTACGGGTTCGAATCTTCAGCTGCAGCTGCGATGAACGCAAGATCCTCGGCTTTTTCGAATCGCAGTCAGAGCTTCATTGATCGCGGAGCAGTATCAGTCAACCGTCTTGGTGTGACTGCAGCTGCAAACTCAGTGTCGATGATGTCTTCAAACTGGGGATCCCCCGGTGGGAAACTCGACTGGGGGATGCAAGGAGATGAGCTTAACAAGCTCAAGAGGTCGGCCTCGTTCGGATTCCGCGGTGGCAACAACAACAGCAGTCCGGTAACCAGACCTGCAGATGTGGCGATGTCGAACGGTCAGGAGCCGGACATATCGTGGGTGAACTCGTTGGTTAAAGATGCTCCGGAGAACCGTCACAGCCATGTGAATGGAGTTCGTGAGTCCATTCCGCCATGGATGGAGCAGATGTACATGGAACAGGAGCAGATGGTGGCGTGAGAGTTATATTATCACAACAGCAAAAAAAAAGGCACCATCACCGTTAAGCTCCTAAAGCTTGATCAAAAAACTCTGACAGAGCTTTTCTTCAATTTTTACATTCTTGGTTAATTGTTGTCTAGTAATTCCCTATTTACTAATTGTATTTACAGTTCTCCTGAGAGAAAGGTTAAAGAGGGGGGAAAGGGAGGAGAGAACTAGGATCAAGATCGAAACTTTTAGGTGCAAAGGAATAAGTGAGATTATATTCTTTAATTATTTCAATATAATTATAATTTGTTCGAGTGATTTGTCTCATTTCTTCGTAATCTCTTGAATGGAAATGGAGAAGGACGAGGTCTCTTCTGTAAACTGTGTTTACTTGTTTGACTGTTTCTTCTTCTTCTTCTTCATGAATGTACCTTTCTGGATTCAGCAGCAGCATGTACTAATAATATATTAATGCCATGTTTGGATTTGGTCCAACAATTGCATTTAATTTCTTTCTTCAAAGTCATTCTAGATGATGTTGATCTTGCACTCTTGGTCCTACAAAGGCTGCAAAACTAGACTAACGAGTTTGGACAGTTTGAAATTCATAGTAGAAAAATTGGCCTCCGTTTTGGATTCATTAATTGTGATCCACAGTTTTGATGTAGATATATATCTTAAAATTTCGATTGTAACACTCTCATAATTTTGTTTTCGATAATATATTGCCGGATTTTTGCAGATTTGTTTCAGGAGAAATATCACAGCCATTAGGCATCATATAATAGCAACGTAACAAGTGCGAAGCATAAGATTTGCATGGTTTCCGATTGAAAAAATCGAATAGTTCCGAGGAGAAAAGAACGAAATTTTATCATCAACTAAGAAGTTGAAAAAGAAAAGAAAAGACAGATGTTTTATAGAGTTATATAACATCTTTTATGCACTGCTTTAGTTTAGGTACGTTAATTTTCGAATTCGTCAAGTTTGGCTCCGGCGGTGGGGGCAAAACAAGTGGTGGTGGTGGAGCCGCCGCCGCCGTGACGTCAACCACCAGAGAGGGGCGGGTTTACCTGCCATTCTACGGGGGTTCGGAGGTGGAAACTTGAAATTTCCTTGCCTGCCATTGGTTTCTAGTCACAATAATAATTAAATAATTATAGAAGATAATAATTGGACCGGCCATGACCTGGGCGATGGTGGCGAGATGCTTCCTCCTTTATTTTTTTTTGTATTGTTTCTTAATCATGGTTTTCTGGTAGGGCCCAGGCGAGAGGTACTCAAAAATAAATAATAATAAAATGGGCGAGAAAAACTGAAAAGGAAAAAGGATGTCCACCATAATAAATAATAATAATAATAATAAAAGCCCATATTTCCACTAATAGGCGTGCGCTGGCCGAGTGTTTTGAACTACCTTTGAGAGATGGGGGCCCATTTATCTCCTTAATGGTCGGTCCACTCCCATCCTCTTCTTTTTATTTTTCCTTTTTTCTTTATTTCCCCCCCCCTCCCTCCTCTTTTTACGTGGAGATTAGTTGAGTAGATTTTTCTAGACGTTTTCTTAATCACTCATTATCTGTTTGGCCATGTATTATTAGTACAAGGAAATGGTTGGATAATTTAATTGTTGGAACTCATTTTCATTTACAATCATTATATTCTAAAAATATAGAATATAAAAAGAATAAACATAAAAAAGCATTTCGTTTTTAATATTAGTAAGGTGGTTTACGAACCCTCTTAACTTGTAAAAAAATCATTTATTACGTACAAAAGCCTTTCGAAACTTTTATGGACGAATCCTATCACTAACTGTAAAGGATTTTAATTAGTATAATTACTAGCATTTTTTTTTACAGTTGGTAGTTAACAATTTTAACAATAATTATTTTATCAACCATATTCATACATTAAATAAGATAAGCTAATTTGGCGATTTCCAACATTAACATAAAAGTAAGTAAAATTAAATTTAACTTCATTTGGACATTATTTATAGGGATTATCATACTGAAACTTGATTTTTTGGTCATTTCCAACGTGCATGTCAAATATTAACCGATTAAAAAAAATTTATATCAAAATAAACCAATTTTCACATAAAAATTAAAAATTAACTAATATATGAAATGCATATTAAAAATTAAATTTTTACTATATCAAAATCTTAAAATAATAAATAAATAAAATTAAAAAATATTTTTTTAAAATTATAATAATTAATAAAATAACTCATTCAAACCACTTATTAATTTTGGTTGCGATGAATTCATCCTAGGGAGCATGGGCTTTTCACTCTTTCTAAGAAATTTGTTGTGATGTTATTTGATTCAAAGAAGAAAAATGAGCTGGGCCCTGATAGAAGAGTGTACAAAAGCCTATTGGGTTTCCATAAATCGGCCACTGAGCCCATACCGCAGCTCAACGTATCTTTCAGTTCAGCTCCCGCTGTCGTTCGTGTTCTCCGTTCAGCCGCCGAGCTTCCTTTATCTTCCCTCCCTCCGTTCGTCATCCACCGCACTTACTTCATCGCCGGCGCCACATCATCCTCACTTCTTTTATTGTGCAAGACTCCGCCTTTTCAATCCTTTCCGATAATCTCCCTTTTTTTCCGCTAGTAATTTGGTATGCTTTCATTTTCCACCCGATCATTGTTCTCTGTGTTACATTTCATAATTGATTATACAATGTTAATGGACCAAGTGCTGAATACGATTAGTTTTGCTATCATTTTCTTTCATCTTTATCTCCTGGGTAGTGGAAATGGGGACGGTGCAATTACTGGATCCCTCTTGAGTGTTTCTATTCGAAACTGATTATGTCCATTTCATCTGCAGATATTGAAATTTCGGGGCTTTTCTGAGGTTAGAAGCCCTTAAGCTGTGGTGAGCAAGTTGATGAGTAATTTGAATAGCGTGACTTAAGGCATCTCTTCATAATGTTGGTGGCTAGTGGCTCTGCAGGATTGTCCTCCATGGCAGGTTTGCATCACTTTCTTATGAAATTTCAAGACTTCTTATGAACTCTGTGAATACTAATGGAAATAGGAGTAGAAGAAAAAAAAATTCATGTTGATACAAATTTTGGCTTAGCAAATCTATTGTGCACTATTCAGACAGGTGGCTCTGTGTAATTCATCTATTTCGATGAACAATGGCCTTCCTGCTTCCTGGTTTCTCTAGTTTGCATCAGTAATTACGTTTATGGGATTGATTAGAGTTGTCAAATTTACTTTATAAGGATCTTGAATTTTTGTCAGGTGCAGGTATGACTGTCGAAAGACTGAACCTTGTGAAAACCAGGTGTTACTCAGGGAACAGAATCACTAGCAGGGCTGCTTTATCAGAGAAAGCATCATTTTCTGTTGGGGGAGATGATGAGAAGAGTTCACCATTGGTGAAAATGTGCGGAATAACATCAGCTAGAGATGCTGCAATGGCTGCAGAAGCCGGAGCTGATTTAATCGGGATGATCCTGTGGCCTAACTCCAAACGTTCGATTTCATCTTCTGTTGCAAAAGAAATTTCGAAAGTCGCGAGGGAAAATGGAGCGCAACCTGTTGGTGTATTTGTTGACGACGATGCAGATACAATTATGAGAGCTGCAGACTTAGCTGACCTTGAATTTGTACAGGTACATGTTTTTCAACTTTCAGTCATACTTCATTAGCTTTAATATAAAAGCCAATCTGAACCATTTCCCAACAACTCGAATTATGGGGATATAACGGTTCATGACATAGTATCACTATCAGAGTCTTTAAAGACACAAAGATGTTTCCGTTTCACATCATCCTCTAACCCCCAAATCTGCGCACATGTCTTACTGAAGTTGTGCTAACGTAAGCTCTTCGAAAGAACTTCCATTTGAAGAGGGCACATTGATGAATAATTTAAAAGCCAATCTGAACCCTCTCCCAACAACTCGATTTATGACAGCCACTTTGTTGAATGCAGCTTCACGGGAATGGTTCAAGGGCGGCTTTCGGACAACTAGTACAAGACAGACGAATAATCTACGTTCTCCACGCAAACAACGATGGCGAGCTTCTGAATCAAGTTTCGGAGGAAGACTGTTCTTTAGTCGATTGGATTCTCGTCGATAGTGCAACCGGGGGCAGGTAAACCAGAATCCAAATGCATCTATCTACTCCAAAGCCAAAATCTTTAACTTGTTGAATAAGTTTTTAGCTTAATGCTTTTTCTTGCAGTGGCAAAGGGTTTAACTGGGATCAGTTTCAGCTACCACCAATCCGAAGCAAGCACGGATGGCTCCTAGCTGGAGGGATCAACCCAGAGAACGTTTCTGAAGCTTTGACGATTCTGAAACCTGACGGCATAGATGTTAGCAGCGGCATTTGTAGCTCGGATGGCATTAGCAAGGAGCAATCCAGGATATCTTCATTCATGAGTTCTGTACGTTACATTAGCTATTGATAAAAAAAGAATTAAGCTTTGAATAATTTGAAGTGTTTTGGCTTCACTTCCCAGTCAAGCAAGCATCTTGCGCAGCTTTTGGTTGACTCGTGTACTTCTCTAGAAGCTTCAAAGGGAAGTCTGCTGGAAAACATCGTATGATCCGGAGGTTGTACCAAACACAAGTTTATCGGCCTAATTGAAATTGATTAAATTATGAGCTAAAATAAAGAACCTGTAAAACGTGTTATATAAAACTGTGGCCGCCTCCAAACCTATTCAAGCTAAATTTGCACACATTTTGTGATGTAAAATTAAATTTACAGCTCTATTATCTGTAAATGCAAATGAGAATAAACCATTAGAAAAATTGGAACATATCTTCAAATATAAATAGAACATGCCACTAAAAAAGTTAGGATTTTTAAGATGAATATGCTACAGGTCACATATGGACTACTTTGACATAGTAGAGCCTATAAAGCATGAGCTATTCGTCCTCTTAATATCTACTTGTTAAATTCCCTTTTAGAAGAATCATGTTGATCGGGACAAGCTCAGCGATATAAGACTGAAAGATTCACTCAACAAGAAAAAAACAATTAAACATTATATGAGTGTCCATTATAAAATATAATTAGATTCAAATCCAAAATTTTCAAATTTCCAATACACAATATCTGAACTAATCAGCTAGTCCACTTGGACACACCTTTTTCTTATTATTATATAGCTTAAGCTTTTCAAATGATTCTAGGAAGAAATCCTGGTGCTTGTCCAGAGGATCGATGATGAGTTAGTGGGTGTAATGAGACAGCATGCTCATTATAACAAGCCAACACACTGCCCATTATCTTTCACAAAAAAAGGGGTCGGCCATCGTACAAAAATTTATTTGATATGCGATATTTTGAATATGAGTTTCATATCATTAAATCGTTAGCTAGTGGAGACATGTCATTACCAAACGTAGACAGCCTCAGAATTCTAGATGAGCTGGGTACGATGTACCTGTTAAATGTCTATAAGGGAATGCTAGCTGGCCGGGGCTTTATGTGTCTAAACTTCCAAATTTTTTATACAGATTACAGTAATGTTAGCATAAATAATAAGAAACTGGTTTTTTTGTGTGGTAAAACTAGAAATTCATTTTATATACTATTAGTTGTAGGCAAATATTTTTCACCAAATATATTCGTTACCTTTTACCAAATATTTGTCTATGGTTTCATTATAGGTTGATGGATGGTCGATATTGAAAAGGATGTTGTTCTTATCGTATATTATGTTGTTGTGCTACAAGTTTTTGCTTGATTGGTGGCATTATAATTAATTATATATGTCTCTTATTTTTTATGTCGCCCCGTATGTATTTATTAATCGACCGTTAATATAATTGAAAGCATGTCAATTATGAATGATGTATGGGGTTGGTATGTATAAACAGGACTTTGAGTTGGGACTGAGTAACATTTTTGGGCTAAACTAAATACTCAATGTATAGCATTTAAGTGTCTCGATTATTTTTTAGGATCATTTTGAGAACTATTAATCTTTAAAATTTAAGAGGGGATAACATATTGGAATAAGCATTCAGTTGCGATTAGCTGTTACAAATTATTAATCAACAATAATTCAGACAGTTAACTGGTTAAGAAATTGAAATCTCAACAGTTATTCGATTTATTAATTAATTTATTTATTTTATTTTTCAATTAACAGATAATTATAATTAATTATTAACCATCTCGACGGATTCCTATTATACACACGTGTGACCTCCCAAACAAAAGAAACAATTGCCCACTACAAATGCTCAAATCATTCACATATAATTCACCAATAATCCTCTTCCCCCCCCCCCCCCCCCCCCCCACCCATCACGAGAAACCAATTTTTTTTTTACAAAAATGGCCTCTTCCTCCGCCGCCGCTCAAGAGCACCACCACCAACCAAACCCCTACTCCGGCGCCACCACGTCAGCACCGCCGCCGACACCTTCAGCACAATCTCACAACACCAACAACAGCCACGGCCCCGACAACACATCCACGTCAGCAGCCGTGGCAGCCGACACACTCTCCCGCCTCCTCAACCGCCTTCCCGCCCCATCTCTCTCACTCCCCTCCCGCCGCCGCCCCTCCCCGCTCTCATCCTCCGCCGACACGTCATCATCAATTTCCCCTCCCGTCATCTCCCTCTCCGATGACCACTCCTTACTCTCAGCCGCATCCCAACACGGATTCTTCCAGCTCACCAGCCACAAAATCCCCTCCCAACTCGCCAGCTCGGCCGAGTCGGAAGCGATCTCCCTCTTCGACCTCCCCGACGACCAAAAGGAAATGCACTTCCCCAGGAACTGGCCTCTCGGCTACGAGCCCGACGAAGACGGAAACAACGGTGGCCCGTCATTTTGGTTCGACTCGGCCGAAAATGATAATTCGTCGTTTTCGATCGAGTCGCTGAGGGAGCTGACTCGAGCGATGGAGGGGGTGGGGTCAGAGGTGATACGGATGCTTGCTCGGGCTGTCGGGTTCGAGAACCCGACTGCCCGAGTTTGCTCCATGATGGTGGTGAGCGAGAGCGAAAGGGGTTCGGGTTCGGGTGGCGGGTTTTACCCGTATGTGGTGGCGTTGCAGTACCAAATAAGGAGGCAGAAGCATTGCTTGCTGGGGGATTCCGAGTCCGGGTCGTGGGTAACGGTGCTGCCCGAGGTGGAGTCGGTTATGGTGACCGTGGGCGACATCGGGCAGGTGAGTGACTTTTTTGTCGTTTTTCGATTTGAGTTCTGTTTATTTATTTTAAAAATATGATAATATATATATCGTATTGACTGGCTTTTTTAAATTGAAACTTTTGGTTTAGGAAACAAACATCATCTAGAGAAAATGATGAGACATTTTGTTTGTAACTTGTTATTCTATTGTGATAATCATGGTGTGGTTGAGTCATCATGAGTGTGATGTCTACCAAAACTAATCTAGAAGGAGAAGTCTTGATTAAGATAATTGAGGAGCAGAATTCAAGGAAAGTATTCGAATTAGTTTAATTTGTAGCATGATATTCAATTAATGATGTTCACATTTCAATTACCAACCCTTAATTTGGCCGAGTTATATATAAATCATCCACTAGCACTATAGGTTGGCCGCATTATATTTGACACTAGCTAGCTACATTTATGGCTTGTTTGTTATCTAAATAAAAATCATGATATAATAGAGTTGTTTCAAATATTTATGTATAGGGTGATATTTGAAATAACTCTACTCGTTAATTAATGTTTCTCTTTGTCATTTAGGTTTCAGTCAATTTATCCAAAGCATTGTCGCTATAATCAGATGTTGACATGCATCAAAGTTAAACACCAAAGTCCATCACTTTGAGAATCTAGACTATAAATGGATACAAAAATGATTTAGATAGGTGATGAGTTATAGTCATGACGGAACTTGGGGTCGGTGAATTTAGGTAACTCTCCAGTGTCATATGGTTCTAAAATAACAAAATTTTATGTAGAATTTTTAATATTGAAGTTTCTGCACAGTGTATTGTCATATCGTACTTAGTTTGCTTTCAAACTCACTTTAAATATAAAATTTCATTCATAATTTTCGACCCTTCTAGTTCCGCTATTGATGAGTTGAGGTTTTGATGGAAATGAAATAGGTGTGGAGCAATGGGAAGCTAAAGAAAGTGAGAGGGATGGGACTGGGGAGTTCAGAACAAGGAATCGACGACAGCAACAAAAGTTCATTGTCGTCATCATCATCGTCGTCAAGGAGAAGCATATCCATGAGATTGTTGATCACTCTTCCACTTGAAGACACAATCTCTCCACTGGTTTCTTCTAAGCTCACAGAATCTGATGATGATGATGAAGAAGAAGAGTTGAAGTTCAGGTCATTTGGGATGGAGGATTATGCATGGAGAGTTTATCATGAGCCATTCATCTTCAAGGACCCACTTCACAGATATCGCTCTTCTCTTTGAAAAACTAGCTCTTTAATTTGTTGGATTGTTCTTCTTGTTTTCAGTGCTTCACTTTCTTTTGAAAAATGAATCTTATGTGTACTTTGGTTAGTTAGCTTCAAAGTTAGGTTTGTTTGTTCTTTTCCCCATACCAGCAGAATCACTCTGGTTTGACTGACTGGCTTCTTTTATCTCTTCTCCCCTTTTTAAAAAATATTTGTTTATTGTGCTCGAGGAATCCACGTGTACATGTGGTATTGAGACAGTTTTCTCGTCATTGTGAGTTGGAATCGATAAATGGTTCGTTTGCAAGGAGAAATGTGGAATGGAATTTAGATGAAAATGAGGAAATTAGTTCTTAAAATGCACTTTGTTTAGATTTAAATTTTCCGTTTGAATGAAAGTATGTTAAAAATGATTTCATCCCACATCTCAATTGCCAAACGAACAAAAAGAATTCAATTTCAGCGAAATTGACTATTCGAACGGAACTAATTAAATTGCCTCAGAATTCAGAGCCATAATCATTAGTTGAAATAAACAGTCCCATTTTGCTATTGGTATCTCAAACAATCGTTACATCGCATAAAAATTTGAGGGATTCTTAATCGCCAAACTCAATGCCTACATGTTTCAAGTCTTTACTACCGTAGCTATCAAAACCTACTGCATCCTCTACCTCTAAATTGATACGAGTCGAGTCGATCGAAACTCTACATCGAATCCCCACCGCGTCTTCCTCACCGAGGAAAAGGGAACAGCTTTCGTAAAACCCGTCTTTTGGCGGGAGATTCAAGAGGCAAGATCTCGGGGCGGAGACCTTCCATCTAGTGGAATCACTACTAGCAAACCCCTTCTGTTGTTCTTCTTCAAGGGTTAACATTAGTCGATGCCTGCGACCTAGAAGTTCGGCCACGTATTCCATGTCCCCTGCGGCTAAAGCATGACGAACTCGAGTAGACGAGACTTGTCCTTTATCTTTGAAGTCGTTTAGATCTAGCTTTGAAGGATCTTGATGCTTGTCCATGACGGAATTTATGATGCAAGCCTGGATTCCAAATTCTTTGCACAGGCGCATGAGTTCGGATGTGTCTCCAGCAGCTTTATATCCAAAGCGATAGTTTTCGCCTGAAATAGGTAGCCAGAAGTTAATATAAGAGATGAGGAATGGACCAACTGGGTTGATTCGGTTTACCTGCCACAACTCCGGTCACCTCGAGCTCCTTGCATAGCTTCTCGACAAACTGTCGGGGAGTTAGATGCCGGACGTTTGAAAATTCTAGTTGGAATTCAGCTGGTACTACGTTTCCACAGTAGGGTGCCCAGGATGAGAGGACCCTATGCCGGTCGCATTTTGCAACTATCAGAGCCCTGTTTCATAAATCAAGGGAAACTAGCTGTAAGTACCTTAAACGAGGAAAGTAGATTTGGTAAAACGAAGCAAAACTTCATCTTTCATAGAGGATACTACCTTGGTTCCCAACCGAGTACTTCAGCCATTCCTACAAAGGATAGTAGGTATGGAACTCCAATCTTTGATGCTTGAATTGCAAGTTCTCTATGACCAATGTGAAGAGCTTCAAACTTTCCTAGCGCTACTATTCCTCCTGAAACAATCACAAGCATGTGTATATTTCTCAAGCGAATATAGTACAAAGTTATGAAAGCACAGACAAATTGATGAACAGGAAAAAAGGAGAGGCGAGAAAGTACAAACCTGAAACGGAGGAAAATCCTTCAGAGAGGTTCTTGCAATCATCTTCTCGTTCGCTTTGCATAAAGAAAAGTCATCAGCCACTTGATCAAACACAGGAACATTATAACAACACATCAATCATGTTGCACCAAAAGCCAATAGAGAAAATGCAGTCTTGACAAAATCATCAATTCAAAACAAAAAAATGAGCCAGAGCAAAGAGTGCTAACCTGAAACAATCAGCTACAAAAGGAATTTCTCCAGGAGACTTCGATCGGAGGGTTGAGAACAAACGGATTCTCGGCTGCATTGCACGCCCGTAGCAGCTGCTGCCACCAACTACAGCAGTGGAGTCAGGTTTGAATACAAGAGAAGAGAACTGAACAATTCTAGAGCTGCAAAACCCCAACCCTGCTGCAAGTGCTCGCTGAGTATCTCTAAAGTACTGGTTCCGGTGGTTACACTCCCGTAAGTGGTGTGAAATACGAGAGCCACCACCCACCAACATTATGAATAGATGCCTTAATTCACAGCTATCCAATTATCATCAACTTGCTTTCAGCTCCTGAAGGGCTTCTAACCTCAGACAAGCCCCAAAATCCAATATCTGCAGGTCAATTGAACAGAATCTTAAGGCTTCTAACCTACAATTCTTCAAGTGTTTCAAATAGGAAAAACTCAGTATCCAGTACTTGTTCATCTCCTTTTCCTTTGAGGCAAAAACTATCAGGAATCCTACTAGCTAGGAGATGCGATGGAGCATTATAAACTAATAGATTATGAACTGAAATTTAAACAATGATCGGGTGGGAAGAAGGCAATTGAAAGAGTACCAAATTGATAGCGGGAAAGAAGAGAGATGATCGGAGAGCATTGGAAAAGGGCGGAGTCTGGAACTTGAAGTCTTCAAGATGAAGAAATGAGGATGTGGTGCCGGCGAGGAAGTAAGGGCGGCGGATGACTAAACGGAGGGAAGGGAGATAAGAGAAGCTTGGCTGAACGGAGAACACGAGCGACACTACAGAGCGACAACGGTAGCTGAAAGTTACGAGAAAGATGGCCGATGAGCCAGCCGTACGGGCCCAGTAGCTGGTTTATGAGAGCCCAATAGATTTTTATTGTACAATCTTGCTTCAGGGCCCAGCCCATTCATCTTATCTGAATCAATAAGAATTTAAATTATTCACATAGTTTATTTTTTCGGAACTAGACTTTTTAATCGGTACAAAATAAAAGTGAAATAAATATTACATTAGTGGTTGGTATCCATTTATGGTGTATGTTTGATTCCAATTCGGTATCTTCAGATCGCCAACTTATACTCCGGCAAAATTGACAAGTAGAGTTACAGAGGCATATTAAATGCTGAAAATATCGCTCGTTCGGAAGTAGTTTAACTTTTAATTCAAGTGGTTCTTGACCGATTGTCAATTTGTTTTTGTATAAATGAAGAGCATACATCATCGTCGAAACTCATTAAATACATCCAAACAATCGTATTCTGCCTACACTTTATCTACACTTCTCACTTCTCTCCTTATATTCCAATTACTCTTTTCACGTCTTTTTCTCGTTGAGCTCGAACAGAGACATACAAACTCTCATCTCAACAATCATATTCTATCTATATTTTATCTCCACATCTCACCTCTCTTTCTATATTCAACTTATCCTTTTCACGTCTGATTTTCGTTGATCTCAAATTACACCATGTGAACTCTCACTATTCCGCATTCATTCCAGCTCGGTACTAACAAATTGTTTCCAACAGAACCCCATTTAATAAAGATCCTTTTTCTACCCTAACTTTATTACAAATTACCATATTACTCATGTAGACCATAAATGGAAATCCAAATGTGAAGAAATGGAAGAAAATCTAATTGCCAAAACTTTCCTATTTACTCAAAACATTACCATATCTAATATCTTATCTACAAAGATAAATAACAAGTTACTGAATCTCCCAAAACAAAACATTATTATGCAAATTCATTCCCCTTGTTCTGTCTCTCCATCGAAGGACACAAATCCCAGTCCAGCGAAGTACAACAACGCCATGGTAAGTCTTCTGTTTTTCTTTGTAAAGTCAACTCTTTTTCCTTTGATCGTCTCTGCATAATCGCGTTGACATGTTTATTATATTGTCCAGTTGTTACTGGTCCTTCAAATATGGATTTTCATCTTCACAATTTTCGAATTCTTTCGGTATGGACTTTATAATGGGAAATATAACGATCGAAAGTGCAAAACAACATTCAATAACGTTACACAAGTTTAAATTTCTGAAGTCGAATAATTTATTGTGACTTTTGGGTCCAATTCGACGTCAATTTTTTTGAAAATGAGACGTAACACCTCGATATAATGCTAAAAACCTTTTATATTTAGATGCTCATAATCAACAAGATATTAATTATCTAGTAATTAATAAGACGATGAGCGGGAGAAATGTAATGATTGGATCATTGTAATAATTGATAATAACATAATTTACATGTCATATCTTCGCATTAGGGATCAATTGTCGTTATTAGATGTAGTCTCTAATAGCATCATAATTTGCCATGTCCTCCCATCCAATTGTAACATAAGTGAAGAATATATATAATTTTGTGTACTTCATAAGAATATTCTAACCGTTAAAAATGTTTAAAGTTAACTACCAAAGCTCAATTAAGCCGGTAACAAAGCCTTAAACCAGCTAGCTCGCGAACTAAGCTTTTGGAGCTCACAAGTTCACCCAAACAAGGTCTGGTTCGGCTCGTAAGCAAACTAGTTTAAAACTGGGCCAAATTTTAATTAAACTTTTTTCTGAATCGAATACCGAACAGCTCGCAACGATTTGGTTGGTCACGTAGCTCTACCCATGGCCCGGGGGCCGGGACTGTGGGAGGCCCATGTATCCACGTTAGATTGCATATGCAAAGTAGTTATTTCTCTGTTTGGTTGATCACCTCCTGGTGGTGTATATAACTACATCCTGCCTTGCCTTCAAATAACAGCAACCTTCAACAAATAAAATAAAAACTGTCCTTCAAACAAACAAGTCCTAGTTCTAGCAGCATATTTGCCTTAGGGTTTACTTCTCCTCAAATATGGAAGTGGTTTGTATACGTTATATACTTTAGAATAAAATGATGTATTATTTAAGAATGTTGATTTACGAATGTTATGTTTGGCAATTGGAATCATGAATCCTAAAAAAGTTGAATTGAAATAGTACAAAATGGTTGAGTTGAAGTTGGAAGAAATTAAGAAAAAATATTAAATTTAAAGGATATGAAAGATTCCTAGGAAAGTTTATTTTCCTAGGAAGTTTAGTTTCCATCCATAATATTTTTCTACTCCAACTCAACTTTTTTATGTTAATCTCAACTCAACTTTCTTATGAATTATAATTCCTATTGTCAAACAACTCCCAGAATTTATAAATTAGTATGAAAAAATTTGTTAAGTTATGATTTAATTAAGAAGAGACTTTATAGTTAATCCATACAAAGTGTGGACAAGCTTTTGGGTATAGTGGTTGGTTGATTTAGAAATTTCACATGGTTTTTTTTGGTTTGGTTAATTAACTAGAACAATGTTACACATAATGAAGGTCTTTCAGTTTTTAATTAGTAGACTTTTTGGGATTAATGTGTAATTATTGCATGGTTTTGCAACCAACCCATCCCCCTTAAACGTTGACGTTTCACATGTTGGTTAGGTGGGTAGGTGAACCTTGTAACATTGTACTCCTTAGTTGAGTTGGCATTTCTTGTGATTCCTCTTTCATATGCATATATATATATTAGCACAAGGAATAAAAAAACAAATAATGATGTTTGCAAGTTGATTTTGATACATAGAACCAATGTTCACATATCCCACTTGTTATAACTTCTTTTTCTTAGTAGTAGGTCAAACATAAGAAGAGAATTCATTTCTAAAACTATATATAAATAATAGCGGAACTAAAATGGTTGAATTTGTTGGCAGGATTTTAAGTTTATAGTGAGTTTGGAATTTATGCTGGGTGAAATTCAATATTTTAAAACTAAAAAATTAAAATGTAGTTTAGGTTTGTTCACCTCTAATTTCGCTATTACATATAGAGGTATGTTTCATAAGAAAATCAGTTATGGAGAGCTGAGTTTAGGTTAAAAAAAAGTTGTGAGAGGAAAGCTGAATAGAGGGATATAAGATATTTCAAATGAAAGTGTGTCTTTCCTAATTCTTCAGGTAAGAATTAAACTTTCAAATGAAATTAAACGTTCACTTAAAACTCAAAAGATTTATTAAATATTAAAGATAAATAATATCTCGTCGAATTTCGTATTTTTATATTGAAGTGGGGAGCCGTTACACAAAATTCCGCAACCCCCGCACTTGTAGTTCCATCCCCTCGCATATTAATGCATGGAGATCGATGTCTGATCGATCAACCACACTTGTCCAACTGCACTCATGGCCACTACACCCCACATATCCCATATGTCCCCCATGCCAACGTAAATACAATGGCTCCACAATGTTGTAGGTGATTACATAAACATCACTCAACTTTGTCTAACTAGCATAATTCCTGGCTCTAATGGTTTACTAGAATTATCCGCGCGATGCTACATAAAGTTGTAGAGAATAATTGATGATAGATGAACTATTTTTTTTGTTATAAAAAAATGTATTAGCAAAATGAAAGCGCGAGATGATTTAAGGCATGTCCATTGAATAATGAAAAATATCACAAGACCCATAAAGGGTAATATGTGAGCTCAAATAAAGTATTGTAAACTCAAAATAAAGCCCCAATAAACTCAAAATAAAGATTCAGTAAACTCAAAATAAAACTCTTATAAAAGAATCAAACATTATTCATTCAATAATAATTCATTATCTCCTTTTATAGATAAAATAATTTTATGTATTCTTCACATACGGATTCAGAATAATTGAGTACATTTAACCGAATTGTATAATATCTGAAATACACCTATTTGGATATAACAAATATATTAATTCTCATATAAAAAATATATAAAAAAAGATAGATTGGGACTTAGTAGACTAGATACTCCCCTAGAGGCTAGATCAGCCACTCATTTTGTTTCAACTATACATTGAGATTTGACATCAAGTTTACCTCTTTTTGTTCTCTCACTACTAGACTTCTGAGTCATGATAAAAAAACATTGACAATAATATCCGTTTATAGATTACGCTGAATTCAAATTCAAAACTTTTAAATTATGAACACGTATAATTTTATCACTAAAACAACTCATATTAATCGGTCAAAACATGATAAGTATGTTCAAACTTCATAATTAATGAAAAGACATTACTCTTATTGAGTAAAATAAGAAGGGAAAAAAACCCCTATCATCAAATAAGAAATAGTCCTTGATCACTTCCAGCAATCCTTCATTTTCATTATGCCAACAAAAGACTTGAGAATCACTCAAAAAAACAACCCCCCCTCTCTCTTCTCTCTCTCTACCATCTGCATCACTGTCAATCTTTGACAGCAAACTAAGAAAGAGAGATGTTGAAGAAGAAGAAGCAACTGAACAAAGTTGTTAGCAGAACCAAATATAATACCAGCAGCAGAGATCAGCCACCACAGAGGTTGAAACTAAACTTGAGAATGACCCCCCTCCCTCCACCATAACCAACACCACAACTCCAGACAAACCCATCTCACCAAATCCCATTAGAAAATCAACCCACATACCAAATACTAACAAAGCTCTGTTCTTGCTCTCCCCCTTTTTAATCCAAGTGAGCAAAGTCCCTTTCTTCCTCTGTATACTCTGTTTTTCCTTCCTCCTCTGTTTTTTCTCTTACAAAAGCTTCAATCTTTCTTGTTTTTATCTTAATATGCAGCCGGCTACGACAGTCCGGAGGAAATCCTACCAGCACCACTTCTCCACCCTCAAAACGGCGGCGATGAAGCACAGGATGAAGAGCAGCAGCAACCTCTCTGTTTTTGTCGTCGTCTCCTCTGTTTTCCTCTTCGGAGTTTTCATGTACAACGAAGACGTCAAGTCAATCGCCGAGTTCCCCTTCTCCTGGCCCACTTCTCTAGATCCTTCCGTCGAACTCGCTAAGGCAGCCGCCGAGTTCAACGCGATGGTACAAGCAGAGGAGGAACGGGACATGGCGGAGGTTGAACTCCCTCCTGAAGATTGCGATTTGTTCACTGGCAATTGGGTTCTGGATAATTCGACTCATCCGCTGTATAAAGAGGAAGAATGCGAGTTCTTGACTGCTCAGGTTACTTGTATGAGGAACGGGAGGAAGGATTCGCTTTACCAGAACTGGAAATGGCAGCCCAGAGACTGTTCTTTGCCCAAGTTAGTAGAGGATTGATAATTTGTGATTGACAACATTACCCTTCTTTGGAGTTACTATATTACCCTTTGTGTGGAAACTACTGTAGGTTCAGGGCGAGACTGTTGCTGAAAAAGCTGAGGAACAAGAGGCTGATGTTTGTCGGGGACTCGTTGAATAGAAACCAGTGGGAGTCGATGATTTGCTTGGTGCAGTCTGTGATCCCTGCTGGGAGGAAAAGCTTGAACAAGACTGGTTCTTTGGCTGTTTTCAGAATTGAGGTGAGGTACCTTATGTTTATGGGTTTTGCTGATTTGGTCACTGATTGTTTTTATTGTTTACATTCGAGAAAAGGGTATAAAAGTCACCGTCTAAGTGTCAACATTGGTGGGTGTCCCCATTGCTTTGAACGAAAACCAAAACAAAATCTTCTGTTGAGGTTTTCATAAAGATGCTACCTTTAGTAAAAGTCAGGGTTCCTCCACCATGGAGGAATCTTTCTTGTTTTCTTTAGATGTTATTATATTATAACGGATTTTATCTCGATAATTTGAGTTTACGGGAGTGATTTAAGTTGGTTTTTAATTATATTATTTATTAATATATTTTTTTTCGAATTTATCAAAACAAAACGTTTCTTCAAATAAAAGCTTTTCAGAAGAGTTGATGTTTACACTGTTTAGATACAATGGAGACCTCCTATTCTTTAAAAAGCTTCGATATCATGTCAAGAATTGTTGCAATTAATCGTATTATATTATTTGTTAAGAACAGTTGCATTCCAATAACTTGAGTTATTGAGAGAGGGCCGAAATCGGGTTTTATATATTCACTAACACGTCCTTTCGAAAGGAAGCTCTCAAAAGAGCCGAGGGTTTGTACCGTTATGATAAATTATGTGCCTAGATTGTGAGCTACCAGAATTTCAAATGAAGACTTTCCGAATTTTAAAAGCTCTCACACCATATTAAGAACTATTGAATCTCAATAACTCGAATTGTTTGAGGAGAGAGGCTACTTCAGATCGGTTTTTATATTGTTATTTATTACTAATATTATCGTTGCATGGTTTGGTAATGGACGCCACTTAATCCTAAAAGTGATTTAGCATAATTAGTCCTTTTAGTATTACAACATTTGAAAATTGTGGGGGATTTGGTATGGTGAGAGCAGGACTACAACGCAACGGTGGAGTTCTACTGGGCGCCGTTCCTGGTCGAGTCGAACTCGGACGATCCTACGATGCACAGCATCTTGAACCGGATCATAATGCCGGAATCGATAGACAAGCATGGGCAGAATTGGAAGAACGTGGATTACCTCATCTTCAACACCTACATTTGGTGGATGAACACCTTCTCCATGAAAGTCCTGTAAGTATTTAAATCAATTTGTCTAGCTATATCTTGCATGTTCATGGTGGTTATGAATTGTATACTGATGTCTTCGATCCTCAGCCGGGGATCTTTCGATCAAGGAGCGACGGAGTACGACGAGGTCGACCGACCGGAAGCGTATCGGAGAGTGATGAATACATGGTCCAAGTGGGTTGATCAGAATGTGGATCCTAATCGGACCATGGTCTTCTTCAGCAGCATGTCCCCGCTTCATATCAAGTACGTACCCTCTCGAACTCTTTTCGTAGGCTTAAATTAACGTTCTTACGATAGATGAATCGTATAAAAAATCAAAGTTGAATTAAATCCTTTCTTCCAACAATGTTAGCTATTGAGATTCAAAATGGTTATGTCACGGTACTGGAATCTTTCACGGACAAGTCAAATTTTGTATCACGATAGCCCAAACAACGCTGATTGCACAAGACTTACGAAACTGTACAAACTTTATTCTTTTACGAGCTTTCGTTTATTATTGGGTAGTAATAATTTGACTAGAGTTACAGGGGAATTTATAACTTTCTCCTTTTGGAAAGTAGGGAATTTAATAACTAGTAACATGGTCCATATATTTTATTTATGAGTAAGATTTTACTGTTATTAATTAGTGTCGGTGTACTTAGGCCCAACATTTGATTAATTCTGTAATTTTACTACTTTATTAATTTTATTGGGTAGGTAATTGCTGACCAGAGTGGTTGAGAACTGATTAGTCATTATATTTTTTTAAATTGCCCATTTGGTCAACCACCTAATTACTAGATATCATTTTCTAACCACTTATTTACCCAACTTGTTTTATTTTTTTTTAAAAAAATTACAGGAGTGAGGATTGGGAGAATCCGAATGGGATAAAATGTGCGAAGGAAACGACACCGATTTTGAACCTATCGATGCCATTGGAGGTGGGGACGGACCGGCGACTCTTCACCGTGGCATCGGATGTGACAACGGAGATGAAAGTGCCGGTCCACTTTATAAACATAACAAGACTGTCGGAGTACCGTAAGGATGCACACACTTCAGTGTACACAATCCGGCAAGGGAAGATGCTGACGACGGAGCAAAAGGCGGATCCGGCAACATATGCTGACTGTATCCATTGGTGTCTTCCTGGATTGCCCGATACGTGGAACGAGTTCCTTTACACCCGGATCATTTCCCGCTTGTGACAAAATATAAAAAAATCGGGATGAAAAGAGTAATAACATCACCAAATTCACATACAAACAACAAAAGAAATGGTTCTTTTAAAAAATGATTTTTGGTTCTTTTTTGTGGATTAAATTTAAATTTAATTCTATTTTGTCCATCTTTCTTTTTTGTAATTGGGGGAAGGGGGCTCTTTTTTCTTTTTTTTTTCTAAAGTTCAGGAGCGTTATTGTAAATTGAACATTTTATTAGGATGCCAACCGACAAAAAGACATGGTAATTTGATTGGATGTGCGAGGGCAAAATGGGACGAGAGGAGTACGTGATTAAGGTAGCAAAAGGCCGTAAAATGTGGAGTTTATCGGAGTAAAATGCGGTCCATGTCACTATAATTTAAAGTTATTGTATCGTTTATTATTATACTTTAGATTTTACACCGCATATCATTATAGTTGTATTTTAACTGCATATACCCACTATGACAGGTTTCCTACACTCCAGCCCGATTACAACTTTTTTTCTTTTTCATCTCTGTCCATCTATTTTGAACTCAGACTAAATAGGATGATTTTCGTGTTGGTTTTCTCCACTCCGACGAGCATATGTTTGTTCACTATGTGATTAAATCTGAACTGATCAGGCAGAATAGGATATTTGCTACGTATTTGTAGCCTGTACTATCCCTAAACCAGCTGCCTCTTAGGATTTGGTTGAGAAGCGGCTAATGAGGATTATGATAAGGTGGGAATTAGATAATTATTGGTATTTTTAATTCTAATCGATACTTCTTGGAGGTTATGATGATGATGATAATGATTAAATTAATTGATGGGGATTGATGGTGGTAAGGAAGTTTTTAAGGAATTTGAGGATGGAGGATTGGCGGGCCTTCAACAAAGAATTGTTGATCGGAGAGAAGTTGTAAATACTGATCGGTGGAAGTGTTTAAACATCTCTGGCCTATTTCCTTTTTAATTAATATCTTCACACAAGCTTTTAAGCATCTTCAATTAATGTTGAAGATGTTTGCCATTTGGTAATGTTGCCATTTGATAAAGATGATGGGTTTTGAAACTTTCTTTTTATAACTGAGTTTTGAAACTAATTCATAGAATCTTGCTTATGAGCTTATCATCAAAAAATTATTGTCGGTATAACAGTAATTGACGGGTATGAAAAAGAGAAAAATTTGTAATCGACTGAAGTAGAAAAAACTTTTAATAATAGGTATATGCAGCTAAAACACAATTATAATGGTATGTTGTGTAAAATCTGAAGTATAATGACATGTTATGCAATAACTTAAAATATAATGATGTGGACCGTATTTTATTTTGCTACTAATTAAGGGAAAAGGCTTGGGGAAATGGAGAGCACATCCCAATTTTACCCCTTTTTCTTTTTTGGAATTGTAAAATCTCATGTGGAAATTAAGAATTAATAAAAGCTAAAAGAGCACATAATTGTACGGTTCTAATATCACTCAACAAAAGTTTGGATCTTCAATTTGTTTATAGAAAGACAATAAGATATAAGTAAATAGACCTCACACAATTTTTTTTTTAAATGGATTTTAATTTTATTTAGTTATTATTTGAAAAGTTTAATATGATAAAACTTTAATTTTTAATCATCCCAATATATATGTCAAATATTAACCAATTTAAATTTTTTTAATTTTCATGTTAAAGTTGGTTAAAAACTGTGTGTTATACTATGAAAATTTGACCATTTTGATAAGAAAATTTCAAAACTTCAAATCAACTAATATTTCACATGCATATTAAAAATAGGTAAAAACTCAAATTTTACTATAATAACCTCTATAAATAACAGTAAAATAAAGTTAAAAATCAATTTTACTTAATATTATGTTCAGAAAGATAATAATGATGTCACTTATGCGCTTGCAAAGCAATCCCTTACATGTAGCCATTTTAGGTGAGATTTGATTATCCATGGTAAACACTTATTTCATTGATATTAATAATAAGAATTGATTTTACTTTGAAAAAACACTGCCAAACCAGACCACACTAAACTTTACAAATACTAGCTAAATAGTCACTAAGACTTCGAAAAAGTTGATATATGCAAAAGTTAAAAATCGATTCATAGAATTAACTCACAACTAACCAACATAAAAAGTTACTGTAACCATTTGATTACTTGACCATGACTCAACCCAAATCCTAATAACCCCATGAACTAACTCGAGTCCTGATTACCCCACGACTAAAAGTCGCAAACAATGCATGTGTTGTTCGAACCAGTAGCAAATTTAGAGGAAGCTCTCCCAACTCAGTGCACTCAACCGTTCTGAATCCGCCTCTAATGATTCGAACTCCCGAAGTTAAAATATACCCAGCCAACACATCATCATCCTACTATTAAAATCATCCGTGTGGCCAAATAAATATCGCTAGTTATTAGGATGAATTTAAATTAAATGCTACGTGATACAACATAAGTTACAGAACCATAATATAAGATTAGACAAATGAGCAAATAATGCAGTTATGAAAAGATCAAATTCTACCTTCTTGAACAGACAGCAGCTGAACAATCCGGCTCACTGCACTGACGTCGGTTCCTGGCAGCAACAATCGAAACAACGGGACCGACAGCGGCAGCCCCCTGGGTTTCAACGTCGCCGTGGCAGCATTGATTACCGACGGCGACGGCACTCCGAACCACCGGAGATACCATGAAAGCAGCACGGATTTGTTTTCGACATTCGGCCATCTTCCTGAGCTCAAGTAGGTACGTAGATCGTTTTTCAGTTCATCTGAGTGGTTTAGTAGCTCTTCCATTCTCTTCTTTAGGGAGCCTAGGAAGGTCGACTGGACGATGCTGCCTTGCCCGGTGGTTAGTTTCCCTCTCACCACGGCTTCGTTGTACGTGAGTGCAAGCTGCAGAGGATCTCATATTCATCATCTTTCATTTACTTAGAAGTAGTAAAAAATTCTGATTTTGACGTTAAAATCTTAGAGTCTTACGATTTAATTAGTATCTAACAATTCAGATTTCATTTTGTCATTTTATCTCACTTGATTTAACTTAAAAAAAGGAAATTGTTGTTTATTTATTTATTTACAGAGAGACTGATTACTGTAATTTAAAACAAAAGTTAACATACTAACAATAGCGTAAAGTATATTTATTTTCGGCCTTCCCTTTTATTTTTTTTATCTTCTCAATTGTACATGCATCATAATTTCTATGTACTTATGTTTAATGCATTAGTAACATTTATGTCTTAGGTAGTAGTCCATAAAATCTTACGATTTTAAAATTTAAATCTTCGATCATAATTTCACCCTAGTTTTTTATTCCTCGCGGATTCACGATTTTGACTATCTTCCCTAGGCTTAAGTAACGTTCTAAGTTTATTCACCAAGCATAGCTATGCTGTATTGACTAAACTATTACAATCCCACAATTTTGCCAGAATCAGAGAGATCAAGGAGAACATTACCTTGAGACTAGAAACGGCAAGCGAGTCTCTGAAAATGAGAGTCCCGTTGCTGACTTGCTCGGCCAAGGACGCTAGAGTGGTGTATAAAGACAAATAGACCTGCAACGAAAGATATCCAAGATTGGATTATGGTTTATACAAGACGAGATAAAAAATTATGGAAGGTAAAAATGAAACGGTGTAATTACCTGGAGAAGAGCTGGTCTGTCTCTGCTAATGCACTCGAAGAGTACTTGTAAGCAGAACTCCTGGAAGTCAACATCGGACCTACAGATATGCGGAAAGGAATCGACATCACAAACTGGTGTCACCGGAGGAGGAAAATGCCGTCTTTGTTTCCCAGACTTGTTATAAAGAGGTAGCATGTGATTTTATTGAGGAAATTATTTATGCATGGTGTTCACCGATACTATCACAGTATCAGACAAGGTTTTCGGCCTTTTGGCGATTCTAGCAGTTCGGAAATGAAACTGTGTCGACTCTAATATGGTCCGAGGTTCTCTAGAAAGACTACGGAACAGGCTTTTCCTAAGAGTTTGACGTGCTGTAGAAGGTTCATTTTGAACTGATAGATATAAAACTACATGTGATGGATGTCGGAGGAGTTTTGGAGCAAGAAACAGAACAAAAGAAATAGGCATTGTCTGGAAAGTTCACCTGCTATTCCAAGAAGCATCACAGCAGAGTTGTGCGAAGGCGATCAAACTAGGATCAGAAGAGAATGTACTGACCAACTGATCAACAGTAAGAGAGCCATGCCGGTTGTTGCTGCCCGCCCATGCTTTGACGCTAGTCAAGCCAAAAACCTGAGTAAAAAATAGAGAATTAAACGCTTCGTTTATGGGATATATCAAACACGATATTCAATTAGGGGTCAAAGACAATTTTCTTCAAAACCTTGTGCATTGCTCGAGACAGCAAAGACTGCCGCCCAATGGGGTCGTCCACATACGAGCAAGCTCCCACCTTCCGCTTTACGTAGAGAATACCCGAATTAAAAGGGTCATTCTTGTCCCCGAAACTCCACCAAGGCTTATCTGTCGACGGGTGAGTAGAATGAGCCAGAGATGCAAGAGACAGGAAAGGTGCAGTTGAAAAATTGACCAACCTTCAGGGTCAAGCTCGATCTTTTGTGACCAGTATCTAGGACCACAAATGCACACCTTCTTCAACTGTAAAGAGTTATTAAACTATGTCAGCGCAATTATGACTACGCATTTCCTGTATGAAACAAAGTAATAGGAGCAAGAAGCTATCATATTTTATCCATAGGAATCTTTATGCAGACTATGTTACTAAGAGATATGAAGATGCTCCAAGATACTTACAATAGAACGCTCTGGCAAAATACATGGTGTGACCTCACTGTAAGTGGTTTCTGAATAATTTTCAGTCTCCTCGATGGAGACTTCAATGGGGACATAAACAGGCAAGCCACTGTCGACATCTACAGTCTGAACCCAACGAGCTTCAGTAGCAAGGACGTATAAATGTCTGAATGCCTGTAAAGTGAAAAAAAAAATGCGTGACCACGCGTCCAAAGCAGAACCTTTTATCCTTTTTTCCACGCAACCAGACTTTGAACCATATATTCTTGGTAAACTGTTTGTCATTCATTTGTGTGCACCTGAAGGTGGCAACGATTGTCATTGGGTCCAGTAGGCAACCGTGGGTATAGAGAAATCAGCAAAGCGGCAATGGCACCATTGCTTGTTGAAAATGTGCGCATTCCTCCCCCAAGAAACAAGAACCCAATTGCCATGCTCACCTAAAATCAACATGTTGCATATATGTCAAGATTTACAGTTCATGGCTGGACAACTACAAAACCGAAGGTCAAGCAACTTTTTTTGGGTTCAATTCACCCATGATGAGAAGAGCCTGACCATTACAGTCCTTGAACACTATGAAGAATTCCATTAAATATTGGATTGTATTCAGTTATCTACTTAGCTTGATCAAACTGTAAGCTTTCCACAATGTCTTGGAGATGGAGAGCACAGGTAACTTACAAGAGTGATGACTATCCAGCTATATAGAAACAAATCCGAAGAACGAATTCTTAGGGTTATTGGAGATACTCACAGCCATTTGAATGCCATAATTTGTATGACCATCTGGAGAGCTACGGCCACGAAGGAACTTCAACAACCTAAATGTTTGAAGATGTCCAGAACCAGCCATTACCTGCTCTCTCAAATAAGCATCATCAGGAAAAGCAATGTCGGTGATATCAAAAGATATCTAAGAGGATACATATGAATGAAGATATCAAGTTCACATACCACAGACAACGCAAGAACAACAAGGTGAAGGCATATTTCCAGTGTGCTCCTATCAACATAGCGTGACAAGCCCTTGGGAAAGCTGTTAGCTTTTGCAGCACAAACAGATTTTATCTAAAATGGGGAAATAGAGATTCAGACCCTAACAACATGTCCATCGTTGATTCAGCTGAACAACTAATCTGAGCTTTTATAGATACCTCATTCAAAAAGTACAGAGCACATTCATAGAGCAGTTCCTGTGCATTTCCATCCCTTGTACCCGCAAATCTCAATCCTGTAACAATGCAAGGCGGCACTTATGTTTAATTGACATTCCTGTTTAAACACGGGGTATTATGTTATCATATACAGCATACCGAGAGAAATACATGTCCCAGCCACTATATTGACATATGCCTGTACAAATGTTTCAGCATCCATCTCATCAATATCGCTAGTGTCATCTACAAGGCCTTTGACACCAGTTGCTATTATCTCGGGAATCTGGTTCAGAATCCAATCCTTGGATGGCTGCACCCTAGGAAAACAACACCGGCTTTGAACTATTAGGCAGGCCACACATGGCTAGCTTGTCTACTATTCAAAGATACATGATCCGTCATACCTGCTCCACATTATTAAATTCCGGGCAATGACACGAAGCATTATGAAGTCCGGCCTCACATACTGCAGTTCATAGTGGGTTTTTGGAATAGACAATCTTGACACAATGGCCTCTGATTCAGTCTGTTAAAGTGGGAATAAAAAAGAGAATTATTTTAAACAAAAAAAAAATCAAGCTGATAAACTTAGCTGAAATAGGCTACTTCATAAGTTAGAACTCTGTGTCTTCACAATATTCAAGGGTGTTAAGTTATCATAAACGATCAGTCTCTATAGATTACCTTTAAAAACATTAAAGCAAGGGCAATGATAGCTCCAGGTGCAGTAACATCAATACTAACTGCAGTTCCATCTATCATCTGTAACAATTTAAGTGCAAAGCAATGACGTTAAAGGGCATGAGAGGACCCAAAAAGGCTTCAACTAAGACTCTGAACAGTCGATGATACGAAACAAAACAAAAGCATTAGATGACCTGCCCAGCACCACAGTTGGACTCATCTGCCAAAGCATTGAATGATAATGGTCTTTCCTGCTGTAAGATAACATGAAAATTAATATTTGGCTTCAGCTGATACGGAAAGATTTGACTGATGTCTTCCCATACATATTACATTATCATAGTTGCATTACAATGCTAGAGGAAAATGAATTCGGTAGCATACATGGTTAAGTTCTTTGCCACCAATATAGTGGAATAACCTATCCACCAAACTGTCCACGAAACCCAGTGCATCATTTCCTCGACCTTCAGTTAAGAGGATATTATCAAGAAAATCACAAGATTATAAAATTTATTAAATTGTAATCGTCAGGAAACCCATACCCAAGGCAACTAGGCCCAACGAGAATCCAGCAGCTACAGCATAACCTTCCCTTTCAAGTACATTGTCACCAGAACTTCTGCGACCCATCTCACCCTGCAAAGCTTCTGATGTAAGGACTGCGATTTAGAGAGCATAGAGTGTCATATCATATGCCAGAAGATATATTGTTACCAAGAGAATCTGCATTGTTTGCGGGTGCACTGATCCCTCGAAGAGGTATCCAACTGATACTAAAGCAGCTGACTGGGAAGACAACAAAACACTACTCAGGGACAATCTCCGTTGCATAAATGCTCTTAATTAATCATATGAACAGCCTTCCTAGCTGGGGCGCTGAGTGCAGAGCCCAAATAAGCCTTGGAAATCAATTCCCAGCATTTTCAGCATGAAACAATGAACTCTATTCTAGTTAAGATCAACAAACAGACTACTTCAAGGAAGAAAGCTAAGTATAAAGTCAAGTACTTGGCATATTAGTATAGAGTTGATGGGAGAAGTATAGCTAAACATCGAATTGCTCTACTTATTAATAATGGCCAATAATCGACATTTATGCATACACATTAAAAACTAATTGCCATGGCTATAGACCACAAAGCCAGAAGAATGAAGAACAAAGAGCACACGCAGCTAGTAAGGTTATTAAGATGACAAAGCATAGAAGAGGCCATGAAAAGTAGTTAATTGTAGCTACCTGAAGATGGGAAGGTAACTCCAACTCCGCAAGTGATGATGATTGTCGAGCAGGTATGTGAAAGTAAAGACACTGTAACAGACAGTACAGTGATCATGATAGATTAGCAAGGTGCGCATGGAGAAAAAATAAATTGAAGTACGATGTAACCAGCGGACTTAAGTGTCTGTAGTAACAACATAGAAAACCCATAGTGAAGATGCAAAGAGTCTAGAGTCTATCATCAATTGAAAAAGCATATCAACACTGACATTGATTCCCCTATGAGAGAAGCATGGGATGAATCTTTAGAAAACCAGAGGAAGAAAAAATTAGGAAGACAGTTGTCAAAGATCAAAAGAAGACATATCACTACAGCAAAGTAGGTAAACTCATTTTTACCTTTGATATAGAGGATTCCATGGTTCCTCGATAGGAAGCTGCAAGCCCTAGCAATAGTCCAATGGTTGTGCATTCATGTTCCTACAGATTATCGCCAAACAAAAGTGCTTTAGAGGCTAAAAGAGTATAAAATTATAAATGTCGAGGGCACTTTGGAATCAGAACTTTCTACCAAACGACCTGGAATTACACTGTCATCAAGTAACTAGATAGATATCTTGCAAAAACTGAAATACAGATTTCAATAAACCATATAAAACATAATGATTCGGTAAACAAAAGATATGCAATTCACATCAAACCTGTGTGAAATACTTGTATATGTCTGACATGGTTAACCCATGCAGATATCCATGTAAACCTAATGCAAGGAGAAGTCCCGCATGGACAACATTTGGTACCTCCGGTTTGTTGTACATTATCCATGTTCTTGACACCTTACCCTGAACATGAAATGATAAATTTAATTATTTAAATAAATTGGAATACTTTAGCTCACAGAATATCTGTAGAGAGGTAGTGCTGCTAGTAAAAAAATTACCATTTATACTACAGCATGACTACATGAAAAACTCTTAAATAGGGCACATAACTAATATCTCAAGATTCACCTGGAGAGGGGCTAACCGTAGTCCAGCAGCAACAGCATTATGAAACTCTGGCCATGATTTAAGCTCTTGTATATTTCTGATACTCGGATCTAGATTAACCTACCAAAGGAGAAGAACAGTCAACAAAATACATTCATAGATACACACTACCACTAATAGAATAGTAACGGAATAGAAAAGAAGACACTATAACTAATAATTCACAGACCAAGCATCAATGGAGGTAAGCAATTGTATTAAATAAAATAGTATGAACATACAGTTGCATTTTGTTGGGCAGGTAACCGACCTGCTAAAACAAGCTTGGGTACAGCAAATTCCTGAGAAAAATAAAATCAAGGTAAATCAAACTGTATCTAATGACAAGACGTCAAAATAATAGGATAAGAGCATCAACAAAAAAAAGTACCTCTGTTAAGAGGGTAGATATGGTTGCTAAAGTGAATGCCCCGCGACCAAGAGGAAGAGCAGTGGTTCGTTGGGCAAGGTGCCATAGTTGAGTCTTACAAATATGGAAAAAGAATAATGAGAATAATTACCAAAGAAGAACACAGTGTAACAGAAGCAGAGGCAACACAACTAGAAAGTATATCTTCGACTGAATTTCTTCCACCTACAGATAACAAACTATAGTCCCCAACTGGGAAAACGGGTTACTACAAGGAGTCATGATGGAGGAATCACAACAGAAATAAATTAACAAATAAACCAAAGAAGTGTACAGTATGAGACTTGACATAATCTACTAGAACCAGTCCAATGATAAGCAACCAAACAATCCAGCCTCTGAGATCAGAATATATGAGGCTTAGACGCTTAGTACTCTTAAGAAGAAAGAGTACCACATTCAACACCCATCGCACTTCAGGAGCAAAACTCCATGTGAATATGTAAAAAATTGACTTCACTTGGATGTGAGAAAATGCTTACAATACAGATGAAAGTTATCTTGAACAAATCAGCTATTATACAATAACCAACATGAAATATGATCACCCCCTTGGAAACAACGAAACCAAAAAAATAGAGGGAGATATTAGGATGATGCCAATTTGGTGGAATATTATTGATGATTGGTATCTACTAGTGTCAGGAAAGATTGATATCACGGCCTTTTAAAAGATACAACTACCATATAGGAGCAACTAGTACAAACCTGTTGAATATCCTGGTCCGAAGGATTGGGGTATGTAGATATTTGGATTGCGACAGGTCTAGCTGAGCATAGAACACGCCTTACCTGGAAACAGTTGAAGCAGTTTTAAGGTAATATAACTCAGACCACTGAGTACATCAATGGAGCGTGTTTAGGAAGCATGGAAAGACAGTTTAGTTACAAAATTATATAGCAATTACATGTGCCAAAAAAGTTGAGCATTGACTGTTAAAGGTCAGACCAATTATTTAAATGAAAGCTGCATATGATGAAGTAAACCTCATTCAATCGCAGATCACGACCATAACGTAACTGAGTGCTAGAAGAGAAGATATGTTCCATCCCATCCGCCACAGACACATCAGAAGAGGTTGAATTTTCCAGTTTGGAACTTTCTAATCCCACGGTTTCAGTAACAGTAGAAGGAACGGTCACTGGATGTAAATGTAGCATGTAAGGCGTTGACATTGATATTAAATTCATGTCAGATCGGCTTCCAAGATCCTTAGATTTGCGGGAGGGAACCAAACGTGACAAAGCCAAATCTTCTCTCCCCAGAAGAATATATGCAGGTGCAGGCCAATCTGTAGGTGGAGATTCCCGGCAAGTGCTCAGTGCCTGCAAAGAGCACACACAATCAATGTAGATATATATTATATAAGAAAGTAATGAGTCCACGAGCAACTAGAAAGGATTACCCAAATTTTCCCTTACTGATATCTTTTGACAATGGATACATTTCACATAAGTAATAAAGCATTTGTACAACAAAGTTACTTAAGCCTCTGCGCTCAAGGTCGGATAGAAATATTAATAACCACTTACATGTCGCAGAGGTAAAGATACACCAGAAGGCAGTGTGTCAAGTTGTCGTAATCCAAACCTTTCACCGACCATTGCCAAGACAGTCAGCTCCTCAGTGGAACAGGATGAACCCGAAGCAATGTTACAGTAAACTCCAGAAGATACCTTCTTACCCATCTGTTCACCACCACATAACAAACTGTAGAAGGAAACTATCTTTCGCGCCAAGCTCACAACATTACTTCCATCTTTGCAAATCAGGGGTGGAAGATCATTTGCACTAGCTGACTTACAACCATGTTGCAAACACTGTTCAAGCCATCTGAATAAACTGGGAGGAGTTGTCCAAGAAGAAGACGTACCACGTCTCTCGATTTGCTTTTCAAGACCAGGAAAATCACGGATATAATGATCTAAATAACCTTCTTGTCCAAGAAATGCAGCAATGTTGCATAATAGGACCACCAGAAGCTCCAAATCTCTGCATGAAGAATCATTGCACTGAACATAAACCAATTGAAAAAAGGATGTATTTAATCATATGTACAGACATCATTGACAGCAGAAACTCATGAATCCTAATGCATGAAGCGGATAAGAAATGAGTTACACTTGGCGCTTCATGAATCAAAAGACATTTACGCTAAACTACTTTGAGAAGAAAGACCGCCTAATCGACTGATCTTGGACTTTCAATCCTGCTGTATTGAACCTTGTGTTATACACTTAAACAGAAATGGATGAAGACATCAATATAAAAAAACCTTAATATCATAACCTAATCCATTTACATTTTCATGTTTGGCTAAGTTTAGAGAAGACAGTAATAAATTTATAGGCCTCTTAGCTTGGGATATCCAATTCAACTTTAACACTGAATTAAACCAAAGCTTTAAACCACAAGATTATGGAAGAAAATGAAGACGGGGAGTTGGAATAAAATTACCTTTGTCGTAGACTATCCAATTTTAGAGTCTCATAGAGTGCATGGAGGCAACCCAAAGTCTCCCTTAATAGCTCAAAACAGGTAGAGTTCGGCAAACTACATTTTCCTTCCGCAATTGATCCCTGGGAGTGCAATTTTTCCACATCAAGGGACACACAGGAAAATCCACCACTTACACTAATTTTCCGATAATTCTTGTGGAAGTTGCTGTTCACAAGGAATTCCCAAGATGAAGCTTGTGGTGGCTTAACACACTTAACAGAACCAGATTCCCCGCAAAGTCTGAGTATGATGGTACAGAATGAATCCCATTCAGAGTGTAGACTAGACTTGCCACTCATCGAATAGTCAGAATCACCATCACCCCATAGAAGAAGAAGGAAATGTTTGTACAAGCTAGGACAGAGTCCATCAGCCATTACGGTGATGCAATCATTCACCAATTCAGATGAAAGGCTACTCCGAAGAACACATCGAAACATCTGGATATCATACATTGAATGGGAAGAAGAAAAAAGGTGTCATACATATAAGAATTGCCTTCAGATTCCACAAGCAAAGAAACAACCAATAAATGGGAAAATCATCAAATAAAAATGTGATTGTGATCCCCAAAATCGGTAAGACAGAGTCATATCGTCAAAACAGTTTTTTCCTGAGATATAAAGGAATATATACCTGTCCATTGTTTACTATAAGATTGAAACGGCCCTCCACAGCATCAGCCAGTCCTAAAACTTTCGAATCATGGTGAACGGAAATGGTATTTGAGAGCTCTGACTGAGAAGAAAGATGAAGTTTACCCAAACATGGAGGTAGTGAATATCTGCACAGACATTGATGCCCTGACTGCAAGTTTAAAGTGTTAATCATGCAAATCCAACTTGACCATAAATATCCTCGCACAAATAATGTTCATGACTGTAAATATGCTCGCACAAATAATTTTCAAGGTTCGAACGTAGAGAATAAGAGTGTAAATTTCCACAGGAAACCAGTTGCATTGTAGTATATGAACAATTATTGCATGGAAAAAGTATTAGGTGTGGTAATGAGTCAAACGCAAAACAAACTGCACAGATCCAATTAGGTCCATATTGTAGCATGGAACAAGCAACTCGGAACAATAAAGAAAACATCTAAAAGAAGTATCCTTGCGACATGTGCAAAATCAAAGAAACATCTCACATAAGTAACAATGTTCAAAGCATCACCCAGTAAGAATTGGTGTATGCCGTATGAACTTACATAAAGAGAAAGAGTGTTGTCAGGGGCCAAAGCAATAATGTCAGAATATGGTAGCAGTCCCACTTTCACTCTGTGAAGGGAAAAGAGAAGCATATAGAAGAGTAGAAGTCCAATCGAATTAAAAAAAAACACTGCGAGAGAGAAAAGAAAAGGGGGGCAGTGGTGTTCAGGATCACCTTGGACGTGTCACCACCACAGGAGCAGCTGCTATCGCGGGAATACTCCAGCTCATGTCGGGTTTAATATCAAAGACAGTCTCATTGTTGATTTCAGTTGTTTGAAGTCTCAAAGACAACAGTTTCTTTTGCTCTTGAAGAAGAAAACAAATAATGGGGCTAGCATCATCATCAGTAGCAAGAAAAACCTAGTAAACATGAAAGAGCACAATAGATAAGAAATTTCACGGGATAGAGATATGATAGTGATGTTAGCCACTTAAACTTCGATCAACACTAAAGATGTTGAACTGGCAATAACATGCACCTTACAAGCAGCTGTTCGGGTACCTCTCCCCTGCCAGATTCTTCGAAAGGAGACTTGTTTAGCAGACAGAGCATAAGGGACTGCATCAGTTGAGCTACCATTTACCACCTCAAGATTATCATTGATTATTTCAGCAACCCAAACAGAGTGCTGCGATTGTCCTGCTCAAAAAGGAAAACATGGGTAATTACCCCTCAAAGGAAGGTATGAGATTCAACAACACTGAAAAGAATGAGAACCTCGATTATATGATGCCATCAAAGGAACCAGGTCGCTGGTCCATATTGTTCTCTCCTCGAGGTCCTTCATAATGTTCCACTTTCCTCTCTCTTCTACACAAGTTGGCTGGAAGTAACACACAACAGCGTAGTCCCAAAACATAAGAAAAAGATCCAGAAAAATAATATAACGTAATCCAGGCGACAGAAAATAATATGTACCTGTGGTTCTTCCAACAGATCCTTCAGAATCAAATGTGAGGACATTGTAACTGCCTCATTGTTGATACCATAAACAGATGGACTGTAACCGCTGAAACGTTGTTGTGGAGAATACCTTGTGTCTCTCTTTGGATACATTCTATCATGCGATGATGAGAGGGATGAATGTGTTGGCCGACTTCCTTCAGAAGCTGCCTGAAGTAACAAACCATATGGAAGGGGCCATATCGATGCGATTCCGCAAGGGAGAGGGACATAGACCACTTCGCCTATTACGAAAAGTAACATGGTCGAGTAACAGTCTTAAAAGATAGCCGATAATTTAAAAGGATTCAAGAGCTGTACCAGATATACTATATACTGTTAGAGTATCAGCTTCTAATATACATAGGCATGCTTCAGATGCTTCCCCCAATCGACACCAGCAAGCCTACACATAGATAAAGCGAAGTTACCACAGATATAAACTTCCGAAGGTTACATGGTCCACTTCTAGGTCATAACAACGTATTAATCCACCCACCATGACAACTGCGGATGGAAGCGTGAATCTCTTGAAAACTCTTGCTCCCGTAGACCATAAGATCCTACCAACGAAAGCATTACAGTTTAGTCCTGGATCTCATACATGATAAACTCAAATTCAAATTCAAATGATCGACTTCGGTTCACAGTCAAAATGCAGAATCACATTGCGAACACTCTTCACTCATTTTGCATTGACTAAACATCAACGAAAACCAAATCAGCCAAAATCCTCCGATTGAACTAGTCTACAGTAGTGGTTTCCATGTAAGAAGGCGAACTCAAACAATGAAATGCTTAGTGTTGCTTACTTGTTCCCCCTGATGAACAGCTCGTGGTCGCAATGATCGCTAAGTGCAGAAGCGGTAGAGTCATCGGCTCCATTTCCATCTCGGACGGTATCTGCGTCGAAGAGGAAGTAGTCGTACTTATCGGAGACACTGCCTCCGCCGTCTTGGGGCTTGCCTCCGTCGAGAGCTTCGGCGATCAAGCCAAATGGCTTGAACTCGCCGAGCACGGTGAGCTCCCGAGCTGCAACCGCCATTTTAAGGGAGAGAGCTGAAGCGCTTGAGTGATCCGAGTAGTGGAAATTTGGAGAACGAGTGAGAAATGTAGAGAGGGAGAGCGGAGAGGTTTCATTTAACTGGCATTCTTCAGATTTTCCTCTCCCGCTCTTTTTTTTTCTTTCTATCCTTGAAGTTGACTGAAGGCTTCAACCCTAAACCCCGACTGTTTTCAGACTGTGCCCGGCGGAATGTTTCCGGGTTCACAATCGGAGCCCCGGGTCCGAGGCCCGGCCTGTTGGGCTGTGCTACTATCATGAGATCTTGATAGTTCACTGAGCTTAATGCTTAACATTGTTGGAACGATGGTGTAATCAGTAATCTTGATGGAAAAATGTACCTATATGACTATATGTACATTGGTGGTGATGATTTTACATATCCTAGCTAATTGAGTATGAATAGTATATATGGCCGTGTGGAATTAACCATTTTATAATCAATTATTTGGGTATATGATTATTGAATTCGTTTGGTTTAATTTATTATAATTAATAGTTCCTAGCGTATATTTCTATTTATTTATGTGTGTGGCTCTTGTACTTTTTGAATAGCTTATTAATATTGTTCAAGTTATATATATTTTTTGGCACAGTATGAATAAAGTATAATATATGACATGCATGTCGAAAATGGCTAAAAAGTCATGTTTTCCTATTACACAACAGACGCGGTGGCCACAAAGCCCTTCATCTCCTTGAGACAGTCAGATCTCACATTTAGCTAGGACACTAGCTGATTTCATATTTGGCACTACTAGGCTAAATCGTTTGAGATGTTCAAATCCACACCACCTCCTCAATCGAGGACCACTTCATTCCATCCTAAATCCCCTTATACTACATCTAAATGCGCTACACATTGATACACCATCAATTCAAAGAATCAAATACTGTTTGTATGCCTATAATAAGATATTTGTTACGAGGAAGGTCATGAGGGTTGTTGGGAGAATAAAATAAAGCAGCACTTACAAAGTTTACAACCGTCAAAGGACTGAGGTCCAACCTATGAAGAAGTCTCAAAATTTAAGATCGGGGTTGGTTTGGATTAGGATGTCAAACCACGAATGTTTAAACTAATCCATGACTTAAGGACCAGAATGTTAATAAATATCGGATTAGAAGCAATTCGTACTTAATCCAAAAATAAAATATACCGTTATGGGTATGTTGAGAAAATAAAACACCTCATCCGCACTGGACTGTCACCCAACTTTTCTACACGTCCCTGTTTGTTCGTTCGTCAGATTCCAAAGCTTTTCTCATTTTTATATACGACTAATTATATTCTTCTTTCATTTTCTTTTTCTTCTTCACAAGATTAGATCTCTGGCTCGCCAGTATTTCTTCGTTGGGTTCCCTTTCTCACACACCTTTTCACTCTCATTTCCTCTCTGTAGATCATTGTCCCCTCCTCGTTCTTCCCTTTTTCCATCCGATTGATTGAGCTGCCGAGGGGTCTTTCGCTGCTCTAGATAGATCTTGCAGCGATTCGAATCCCTCCCACCGGTGTCTGTTGACACTTCCCCGTCGACGGTTTCACGACCTTTCGCAGATCTGGTCCTCCACTTCTGAGTCGTCGATCACTTCCGTCATCATGGCGGCCGCTAACGCTCCGATCACCATGAAGGAAGTGCTGACGGTATGTAGCTGCTCAGCTCGTTGATTTGAATCCGTTGAGCTCAATTTTTGTTGTCCAATTTTGGATCTCAGATTATTGCTATGCATGGTTTTCTCGTGATTTCTCACCGTTTGGAATTTTAGTAATTCTCCTAGGCAATGTCGATCTGGTCATGCGTTTACATTTTTAGATCTGCTGATTTCATGTCTCCAGACCGTTGCGTTTGGTTTTTTGTTGTTTTCGCGAATCCGAACGTTCTTAGGATTTGGTGATTTGATAATTCGGTGATGAGTTTGGGACGTGATCCGTTTGTTTGTGCAGTTGCCTAGTATTGGGATCAGTCCGCAGTTCATCACCTTTACGAATGTCACCATGGAGTCGGAAAAGTACATATGTGTGCGAGAAACTGCGCCACAAAACAGTGTCGTTATTGTCGATATGAATATGCCAATGCAGCCATTGAGGCGGCCGATCACGGCGGACTCTGCTCTTATGAATCCTAATTCTAGGATTCTCGCGTTGAAAGGTAAGGATCCGGTGCCAGAATACATTTTTATGGTTCTGGATGATCATTGTCAGTGCTATGTGCAGCTCCATTGAAATTTTAATATGATACGTAATTGTCTTAGGCAATTGAACTCTGTCCTCTTTGTGATTATCATAAATGAGAATTTCTCTATGGACGAAAGTTTACTGCGTTTAAAATTCCTAATATGACTTGAAATTGAATGGGTTTGAGCTATAGTAGAGGAGGCAATTTTTTTCTATTTATATGATTCATGTGAGCTATACTTATGGCTCTCTTTTTTGAAGCTCAACTCCCGGGCACCACTCAGGATCACTTGCAAATATTTAATATTGAGATGAAGACAAAAATGAAATCATACCAGATGCCCGAGCAGGTAAAATGATTATTTTGGCTAATATGGGTCCTTCGGTACTTCATCCATATTTGGTTCATCTAATGTCTGCTTTGTTTTACGAGTAGATTGTGTTCTGGAAGTGGATAACTCCCAAAATGTTGGGGCTTGTCACACAGTCATCTGTCTATCATTGGTCCATTGAAGGTGTGATTCTCCTTTCATTTCCTTATTCGAATCTGGTATTGTATTGTGTTGTTGAACATGCTATATCATCATAGTCGTTTTCAGATTGCTGATTTATCAACTTCTATAACTTCAGGTGACTCGGAACCCGCTAAGATGTTTGAGCGAACAGCTAATTTGGTGAACAATCAGATAATAAATTACCGATGTGACCCTTCAGAGAAGTGGTTAGTTTTGATAGGGATTGCTCCAGGGTCACCAGAGGTACTTGATTAGTGAAGATCGACTGTGTTTGTTTATTCTTGAGTTTAATTTTAGGAACTAAACTTAGATTTTAGGCGAGTAAGAAATTGAGGTGTCTTGGTAAGGTTTTATTAAAATTTGAGATGTGGAAATGAGATGGAGTTTTTGTTGATAAGTTGTTACTAATGAGACATTTGATAATCTTTTAGTGATAAAGAAAGGAGTGGGATTTTGCTAATGGACTATAAAGAGTATAACCTTAATTACATATTCTTATTTCAACGAGGCACACTCGGAAAGTTAGATTCTATGAGTAAAACTTAGATGAAACAAACACTACTCAGCATTTGCTCTTTTGCTACCCTTCTACCTAACATGTATCAGTGACTCTATTTTATGTGCATGATCCTGATAATGAGCATTCCTGTTTAATGATTGTGCAGTTTTTTCATATGAAGTATTGTTTCTATACAACAATTTTTCAGTAACTGTTTTGTGCTACTTGTTTGCAGAGGCAACAACTAGTGAAAGGAAACATGCAGCTTTTCTCAGTGGAGCAACAGCGTAGCCAAGCTCTTGAAGCACATGCAGCAGCATTTGCCCAATTCAAGGTGGGAAGGAAGATTCATGACTGGAACATTTTTTAGCCATAAGTATTGACAGAATTGCACTGGCCAAGCATTCGTCCTGAAGGTTGCTTATGTATGTCTGCTATTCTGTTACAGGTTCCTGGAAATGAGAATCCGTCTACTCTCATTTCTTTTGCCACGAAGAGCTTCAATGCTGGGCAGATTACCTCGAAATTGCATGTTATTGAACTTGGTGCTCAACCAGGTCAAATCTTTGAGCCCTTTCCAACTTCGTGTCTTCTACAAGTCCTCCTGAAATCTTCCTGGTGTTTGTTGACATTGGCTTTATTGAGTTAGTGGAGATTCACGGCTCTTATGTACTTTTTCTGTTCAGGGAAACCTTCATTTACAAAGAAACAGGCAGATCTTTTCTTTCCTCCAGATTTTGCTGATGACTTTCCTGTGGCGATGCAGGTTGCCTAACTTCTACTCCCTTGGCCCCCAATTTGTCTAGTTATTCATCTGCATTCTGATGACAGTTTTGTGACTCTGCTACTTTGCAGATATCCCACAAGTTCAATTTGATCTATGTTATCACCAAGCTAGGGTTGCTATTTGTTTATGACTTGGAGACAGCTGCTGCTGTCTACCGAAACAGGATTAGTCCAGATCCAATATTTTTGACATCCGAGGCCTCTGCTGCTGGGGGGTTTTATGCCATTAATAGACGAGGTCAAGTGCTTCTTGCTACAATAAATGAAGCAACGATTATAGCATTTGTCAGTGGACATGTAAGTTCATATAATCATTTCCTTTTGTTGGCTGCTAAAGTTTAGTTTTGTGTTTGAATTTTCTGTATAAATGGTGTTCTTGCAGTTGAATAATCTTGAGCTTGCTGTTAACCTTGCCAAAAGGGGAAACCTTCCCGGTGCAGAGAATCTGGTAAGTGAAGTTTTTTTCTGTACAATCTGCTGGCATTCAATGTATTTTTAATTGTAATAAAATGTACCAATTTTCGATGTTCGAAATTTCAGGTTGTGCAGCGATTCCAAGAACTTTTTGCTCAAACAAAATACAAGGAAGCTGCGGAGCTTGCTGCAGAATCCCCACAGGGTATTCTCCGAACACCGGATACAGTTGCCAAGTTTCAGGTATGCATTCAGCTTCTGAGTTTCCAGTTTTACAATCACCCTTCCATTTTTTGATGACCTGAAGCTTGATAGTGATCCCGCTTGACTGTATCTTTTGTGAACTCCAGAGTGTTCCTGTACAAGCTGGACAAACTCCCCCACTGTTGCAGTACTTTGGAACTCTACTGACAAGAGGAAAGCTAAATGCATTTGAATCATTGGAACTGTCACGCCTTGTTGTAAATCAAAACAAAAAGAACCTTTTGGAGAATTGGTTGGCTGAGGATAAGTTGGAATGCAGTGAGGAACTTGGTGACCTTGTTAAAGTATGTTTTCCGCTGGGTGACTTACTTAGATTATACCTTCTTTTATGGTGGGAATGTTATTTTGACATTAGTAACTGTGTTGCCAATGTAGACCGTGGACAACGATCTTGCACTCAAAATTTATATTAAAGCTAGAGCGACACCGAAAGTTGTTGCAGCTTTTGCTGAGAGGAGGGAATTCGATAAAATTCTGATTTACTCAAAGCAGGTAATGTGCATATAAATTTTCTTCCATTTCGTTAAATTTAGTGTTACTGGTGCTAGCATATTCATATATTTAAGGGATGTGTGGCTTTTATTAACCTTTTTTTTGCTCTAGGTTGGGTACACTCCTGACTATTTATTCCTGCTCCAAACAATTCTCCGTACAGATCCTCAGGTACTTTTTTTCTGATAGCTGGATTATGGAAGCAGTATGATTATTGTTTGAAATCTGGAATTGTTCGTGTGTGAACTACTGCAGATAGGGATTAATGTTGTGTTACCTGTTTTTATTTTGTAGCATAATAGAGTTTATATCTTGTTTTGAGTTGTAGGGAGCTGTTAACTTTGCTCTGATGATGTCCCAAATGGAGGGGGGCTGTCCACTCGACTACAATACTATTACTGATCTCTTTCTTCAGGTTTGGTTTTCTTATTGATGAAATTTGAACTATTTTCTTTTAGGAGATGCCCTTTCTGTAAATATTGCATTCCTGGCTTTATTTCTGTACTAATGTCTGCGAGCTTGGTCTTTCATTTTGTTATATAGAGGAACTTGATTCGTGAGGCTACTGCCTTCTTGCTGGATGTCTTGAAGCCCAATTTGCCAGAACATGCTTTCCTGCAAACAAAGGTTAGATAGTTGAACCTTCAAAGTAAATGTTCCACCTCTTTTCCCATGCCCGAGTTCCTCATGCTTTTGTTTTTGCAGGTCTTGGAAATCAATCTGGTAACGTTTCCTAATGTTGCTGATGCTATATTGGCTAATGGAATGTTTAGCCACTATGACCGCCCTCGTATTGGACAGCTTTGTGAAAAAGCTGGTCTTTACATTCGAGCTTTGCAAGTGAGACACCCAACCCATCTTTTAGTTCTGTTTCAACTTATTGTTGCAGTTTCTAGAAGTAAATGTTCATTTTCTGTGCAGCATTATGCTGAGTTGCCAGATATCAAACGTGTCATTGTGAATACACACGCAATAGAGCCACAGGTAAATTTCTTCAGTGCTTCTGATTCTACTAATACTTAAGAATTATAGTTTCTTTTTTTGAAAAGAAGAAAAGAACTATAGTTTCTGATGTTTAACTTTATGTTCTGTTCAGGCACTTGTGGAGTTCTTTGGTACTCTTTCTAAAGAGTGGGCCCTGGAGTGCATGAAGGATCTGTTACTTGTCAATCTGAGGGGAAATCTTCAGATAATTGTGCAGGTAACTGTTTTATCATGCCTGATTTTCTCAAACAGAAACTGATTATCAGTTCTTTTGATTGTAAGGCTAAATTATGTGCAGACAGCGAAGGAGTACTGTGAGCAGCTTGGTGTTGATCAGTGCATCAAACTGTTTGAACAGTTCAAATCTTATGAGGGGCTCTATTTCTTCCTCGGGTCATATTTGAGTTCTAGGTATTGCACTTTGTAGTTGATTAGCCTTTTTATTCTCCAGTTTCAAGTTGTCCGTGCACTTCTAATCCAATGTTTTAACCTATCTTGGTGAGCAGTGAAGATCCTGAAATTCATTTCAAGTACATTGAAGCGGCTGCTAAAACTGGACAAATAAAGGAGGTGGAACGTGTCACTAGAGAATCAAATTTCTATGATGCTGAAAAGACGAAGAATTTTCTTATGGAGGCCAAGCTTCCTGATGCAAGGCCACTGATTAATGTTTGTGACCGGTTTGGTTTTGTTGGGGATCTCACTCATTATCTGTACACAAACAACATGCTCCGGTATATTGAAGGTTATGTTCAGAAGGTATGATACTAGTGTCAGTTCAGTGCTTGTCGAAATGTGCTGTTGTTCTTGAGAAGCAGTAGGCTGATTTGATCTCCCTTTGATTTATAGGTGAACCCAGGAAATGCTCCGATGGTTGTTGGGCAGCTGTTGGATGACGAATGCCCTGAAGATTTCATTAAAGGGCTTATTCTCTCTGTCCGTTCTTTGCTTCCAGTCGAGCCCCTTGTGGATGAATGCGAGAAGAGGTAGGTTCCGTTGCAGAAACACCCCCCGCCCCCAACTTTTCGTTTTCTGATAATAATGTGCTGTTGCTCTCTGTAGAAATCGGCTACGTCTGCTCACTCAGTTCCTGGAGCACCTTGTGAGTGAAGGAAGTCAAGATGTGCATGTTCACAATGCACTGGGTAAGATCATCATTGATAGCAACAACAATCCGGAGCACTTCCTCACTACCAACCCTTACTATGATTCAAAGGTTGTTGGTAAGTATTGTGAGAAACGTGATCCCACCTTGGCTGTTGTGGCTTATCGAAGAGGGCAGTGTGATGATGAACTTATCAACGTCACAAACAAGAACTCCCTGTTCAAATTGCAGGCCAGGTATGTGATGTGGCCTCTTCTTTCTTTGCTGTGCATGCATGTAGGAGTTATTAGTAACCTTTTTTCCTGTTTTTAGGAAATGTTAGATGCTCTGAAATTTACTTTTATTTGCTTGGCTTGGGATACAGATATGTTGTTGAGAGGATGGATGGTGATCTTTGGGAGAAGGTCCTTGATCCTGAAAATGAGTATAGGCGGCAGCTGATTGACCAAGTTGTTTCTACTGCTCTACCTGAAAGCAAGAGCCCGGAACAGGTTTCCGCTGCTGTCAAGGCCTTCATGACTGCTGACCTTCCACACGAATTGATTGAGCTTCTAGAAAAGATAGTGCTGCAGAATTCTGCATTCAGTGGAAACTTCAATCTTCAAAACCTGCTTATCTTGACAGCAATCAAGGCAGACCCCTCTAGGGTTATGGATTACATCAACAGATTGGACAACTTTGATGGTCCTGCTGTGGGGGAAGTTGCAGTTGAAGCACAGCTGTATGAAGAAGCCTTTGCAATATTCAAGAAGTTCAACTTGAATGTTCAGGCTGTAAATGTTCTATTAGATAACATCAGAAGCATCGACCGGGCTGTGGAGTTTGCATTCCGTGTTGAAGAAGATGCTGTATGGAGCCAAGTTGCCAAGGCTCAACTTAGGGAGGGTTTGGTCAGTGATGCAATTGAATCCTTCATTCGCGCAGATGATGCCACTCAATTCCACGAGGTCATTCTTGCAGCTGAGGGTGCTAATGTCTATCATGATTTGGTGAAGTACCTTTTGATGGTCAGGCAAAAATCAAAAGAGCCCAAGGTGGACAGTGAGCTCATTTTTGCATATGCCAAGATTGATCGGCTAGGTGAAATAGAGGAGTTCATACTTATGCCAAATGTGGCTAATCTCCAACTTGTCGGTGACCGCCTATTTGATGATGCTTTATACGAGGCTGCAAAGATCATATTTGCCTTCATATCTAACTGGGCAAAGTTAGCTTGCACACTTGTGAAGCTCAAACAGTTCCAAGGTGCTGTTGATGCAGCAAGGAAGGCCAACAGTGCAAAAACATGGAAAGAAGTGTGCTTTGCTTGTGTTGATGCTGAAGAATTCCGATTGGCTCAGATGTGTGGTCTGAATATCATTGTCCAGGTAATTTTCGAAGTCCTATAGTAAAATTTCTTGCTCTTATATATCAGAGATGCATAACTTGTTGATTGTACAAAGTTCTGAGGTTTGCCAGTTTGTGATTACTTTCAGGTGGATGATTTGGAAGAGGTCAGTGAATTTTATCAGAACAGAGGATACTTCAATGAACTAATTTCCCTGATGGAGAGTGGTTTGGGTTTGGAACGCGCACATATGGGTATTTTCACCGAGTTGGGGGTTCTTTATGCTAGATACCGCTATGAGAAACTCATGGAGCACATAAAATTATTCTCGACCCGTCTCAATATTCCTAAACTTATCCGAGCATGTGATGAGCAGCAGCATTGGAAAGAACTCACCTATCTCTACATTCAATATGACGAGTTCGATAATGCTGCTACAACAGTAATGAATCATTCTCCCGAGGCATGGGACCACATGCAGTTCAAGGATATTGTGGTCAAGGTTGCCAATGTGGAGCTATATTACAAGGCTGTTCATTTCTACTTGCAAGAACATCCTGATCTTATCAACGATGTCTTGAATGTATTGGCGCTACGGGTTGACCATACTCGTGTTGTTGACATTATGCGGAAGGTTTGTTCCTTTACTTTGTGGATTTCCGTTTTTGTTTATGACTCTGCTTTAGTTGTGCTCAAGTGTTTTTTTTCGTTTTCAGGCTGGCCACTTGCTTCTTGTGAAGCCATATATGGTTGCAGTCCAGAGCAATAATGTGTCTGCTGTGAATGAGGCTCTCAATCAGATATACGTCGAGGAGGAGGACTATGACAGGTTACGGGAATCGATCGATTTACACGACAACTTTGACCAGATTGGTCTTGCCCAGAAGGTGAGATTGGTGTGAGATTGGTCTTTGACCTAATCAATCAACTGTCTATTCTCTTTTTAGTTATGTGGTTCTAACTGGGCTTGCTGTACAATGATGATCACCAGATTGAGAAGCATGAGCTTCTTGAGATGAGACGAGTTGCTGCATATATTTACAAGAAGGCTGGCAGATGGAAGCAGTCCATTGCATTGTCAAAGAAAGATAATTTATACAAAGATGCTATGGAGACTGCATCACAATCCGGCGACCATGAACTTGCCGAGGAATTGCTTGTTTATTTCATCGAAAAGGTAAGGCACCTCGCTCTATGATGTTCATTAAAGATCTTGAAATCAGTTCCGTAAAGTAAATGTTTTTTGGTTGCTTGCAATTAGCTAATATATCATGAATTTTTCTGCAGGGGAAGAAGGAATGTTTCGCTTCTTGCCTCTTTGTGTGCTATGATTTAATTAGGGCAGACATTGCCCTTGAACTTGCTTGGATGAACAACATGCTTGACTTTGCCTTCCCATTCCTGCTACAAGTAAGCTCTTCTTTACTTGTTATTATTTGTATCTGGACCAGTCGCAACGAAGCAGCAAAACGAGGATTGTAGCAGAATATGGTGCCGTGTTTATAGTACTTAAAGTAGCTTCTTCGTTGCAGTTCATTCGTGAATACACGGGCAAGGTTGACGAGCTGGTGAAGGATAAACTTGAAGCTCAGAAGGAAGTAAAGGCTAAGGAACAGGAACAAAAGGATGTGATTGCTCAGCAGGTAAATACCCGGTGATTTAACTTGCAGATAAACTTGCAGCTGTAGCCCTGTGATTTAATGTAGCTTCGTTATACTATTCAATTGTCTTGTGATGCTGACGAATTTCGTTGATCTGACAATTGCAGAACATGTATGCTCAGTTACTTCCTCTTGCTTTGCCCGCACCTCCAATGCCGGGTATGGCTGGACCCGGGATGCCAGGAGGTTACGGGCCTCCTCCGCCCATGGGCGGAATGGGAATGCCTCCTATGCCCCCGTTCGGGATGCCTCCAATGGGCAATTATTGATTGATCTTTTACTGAGGCCACCACGCTTTTTGTAGAAAGTAGGCAGTAAAATCATCTCTGCGGCACGCAAAAGAGAACGGATGTTTCGGACAAGAGGCAGCAGCAGCAGCAGTCGGGAATTTAACCATTTGGCGGTGTGATTAGTCGCGTTTTGCGAAGGAGATTTGTCAAGGGTTTGCATTGGGGTGATGAACTGAGTGTAATTTTGGAATAATTTGCCACTTTTTCTTGTGAAGTGCCGTCATATATTTCATTAGATTTTTGTGTGGATATGTGTTGTAATATTCTTTCCTGCTGATAGCAGAAACACAAAGCTAGACAAGACAATACAATCTTCTCGGATTTGTATTTTTCATTCATTATTTTGCTGCTGTTTGTTTGTTTTAGGAGTTGATTCCTCATTATACGAATTTTTTTAGTACAAAAAAGAACAGTTTCAATTTTGTTATCGATTTTGGTTTAGTTCCATAACTTCCAATGCCTTCCAGATGTTTTGAGCAGTGCAGTGTTCCAACGGTTGGAATCCAACCCATGCCGATTCGAGATGATGACAATCCAGGCCTCGTAATAACGGACAACAATCCTTCGCGGCCGCTCCACCGTCAACCCCACGACCGGCCATCTCTCATCAACCGTCGCAACGTCCTCAGTTTTTACTCACTCCACACCAATGTGGAGATACTACATAGATGCAGCAATCTGTGCCTTCTTCCTCTTCTGTCAGTTAGGGAGTAGTTGGGCTGGTGTTTAAGATGGATCCAAGATAATTCTTTCGAGAGTCGTACATAGTTATGCCGATTCTCGTTGAATGTCAAAGCATCTCCTCCATCTTACGATTGATCTGCATCAAGTTCGTTTCGCGACATGATAATAATGCTGTCGATTTAGTGGCACGAGAGGCTCTATATTATCCTTCTATCGAGTGATCTTTAGTTTTGTGTTACTATATTTCTAGTTGATCATTTCTATCTCTTGTGTAATACCTCCAATAAAGAAAAGGTGAACGAGGGACTAAATTAGTTATCAAGAACCTACCAAGTTATGGATTTAATTAAAATTATGTTAATAAGTGACTGATTTACTACCAGATACAAACTTTAATGACGGAAATGCATTTTATCCGGAAAAATAACGATAACGAAGACGGAGGTTGAACAAAAACGCAGGAGGTTAATTAGAGATCTATCTTCCCCCTTTGATCTCCCGGCGGTTCAAACAATGGCGACGATCACTGTCCTCGTTCTATCTCTTCTCAGCTCTCTCATCTTCTACATCTTCACCTTCATCGCCTTCCACATTCTCACCTCCCGCCGTAACCGCCAAAAAGCCATCGGTTTCTTCCACCCTTACACAAACGACGGCGGCGGCGGCGAACGCGTGTTATGGTGCGCAGTCAAAGCAATCCAGGAAGAAATCCCCGACTTCGATTGCATCGTCTACACCGGCGATCACGACGCCTCTCCTCAGTCCCTCCTCGCCCGCGCCACCGACCGATTCGGCGTCCAATTGCTCCGTCCGCCGGAGGCGGTCCATCTTCACTGGAGGAAATGGGTGGAGGAGTCTACTTATCCTCGATTCACGATGATCGGACAGAGCCTCGGTTCGATTCTACTCTCCTGGGAAGCTCTATCGAAGTTCACTCCTCTGTATTACTTCGATACTAGTGGATACGCTTTCACTTACCCGATCGCTCGATTGTTCGGATGCAAAGTCGTTTGCTACACGCATTACCCGACGATCAGCTTGGATATGATCTCCCGCGTTCGTCGCCGGAGCTCCATGTACAACAACGACAACTCAATTGCGCGCAGGTGAAGAAAAATTCTCCAAACCTCTCTTTCTAATTTGTCGTTAGGAAATCCAATTGCCTTAAGACCAAAGTGTGTGTGTTGCATTTCAGTGATTGGCTATCGCAGTGTAAGCTCATCTATTACACATTCTTCAGCTGGATATATGGATTTGTAGGCTCTTGTTCACATCTGGCTATGGTGAACTCTTCCTGGACTCGATCTCACATCGAAAAGCTTTGGCGTATTCCTGACCGGATCAAGCGAGTCTACCCTCCTTGTGATACATCAGGGCTACAGGTTTTTCAGCTTGCTAAGTGTTCTTAGATTAGTTTAGCTTCTCTTGTATTCGATTCTGCTATGTATATAGATTAGCTTAGTGCTTAGTTTGGCAAGTAGAAAGTTGGATGGAAATTTTGAACATTTCCACCTGCCAAACAAATCCCAAGACTCCATCTGCAGTTGTCATTTTCTGTGTTTGTTAGCATTTTTTATATAGCTCAAGTTTGCTGCTTTTAGGTGCTTCCTCTGGAAAGACCGGCGGGAACTCCAGTGTTCATATCAGTAGCTCAGTTCCGTCCTGAGAAGGTGGGGAAATTTTGAGTAACATTGTGTGCAAAAGGTACTAACAGTTTTTTATGGCTCTTCGTTGGGGGCCGGATTGGAGTTTCGTTCTTAACCTTGATTTGAGCTTTGTTTTCAAATGGTTCAGGCGCATCCTCTGCAACTCGAAGCCTTCTCTCTTGCCCTTGCAAAGTTGGATGCCGAGGTGCCGAGGCCAAAGCTCCAGTTTGTTGGTAGTTGCAGGAATAAAGCAGACGAGGAGAGACTGCAGAAATTGAAAGATAAAGCAATTGAGCTGAAGGTAGATGGAGATGTGGAATTCCATAAGAATGTCATGTACAGGTTAGTGCCAATCACGTATATGATGATTATATTTGCTCTTTCATTGTTAACCTCTACTGGACTTCAACTTTGACATGATAACATCTTTGTGAAATTTTATCTTTAGGGGTCGTATGGACGATCCAAACGTATTTTAGAGCAAAACGATGTGTTATTTTGAGAATGTGGCGTTTATGATGTGTAAGGGATGTGGTGTAGAAATTATCTTGTTTGGCTAATGACGTAAGTAATCATAGCAGCAGGTGTATTGCATCGTCATTTAGTTATTTTGCTGCTGTATTGGATTTCTAGTTCATGTTTGGAGTAGATGTCCGAATGCTCATCCGTCTTCTGGCAAATTTTCAGGGACTTGATAAAGCTACTGGGAGGTGCCGTTGCAGGATTACATTCTATGATAGACGAGCACTTCGGCATCAGCGTTGTTGAATACATGGCTGCCGGAGCCATACCAATAGGTAAAATCCTCACTCTCACTCAATCCCTTTTAATATATTGTCGTTGGAAAAATGCTGCCACATATGAACTCACTTTGCACCGTGAATTCTCCTCTTTCTCCTCAGCTCATAACTCCGCCGGTCCTAAAATGGACATTGTGCTGGAAGAAGACGGGGAGTCGACAGGGTTCCTTGCAGAGACAGTCGAAGAGTTTGCAGACGCCATCCTCAAGGTCATAAAGATGTCGGAATCCGAGAGGCTCAAGATCGCTGCAGCCGCCAGGAGAAGGGCTACCAAGTTCTCGGAACAAAGGTTTTATGAGGACCTCAAAACTGCCATTCGACCTGTACTAGTACGAAGCCGTTCTTCCACAAATACCTGATTCCTGCACTAAGTAGTAGGAGTACTTATCCAGTAATCCAGTAAAGCCATTACTTTTGACTGTTGAAGTTTTAACTATACTGGGGAGAGGTTTTAGTCTTGTGCTTTGCTGTGGGATGGAAGGTACTGAATATGAGAATTCGGGAATCTCGAAGTACTGAATACAGTTTTACATTTCAGGATTTCAAAATTTCCGCACTATCCAATCCTCGATCTCCAGATTCCAGAAACAAACTTCACGACCTTGATCTTGACTTAATCTCGTAAGAATTCTGAAAACGGTATTTCATGTGGAGCTTCATTGATGTTAATTTCGATACGGAGTCGCGAGTTATTCGAAGAATACCGGCCAAACTTCCACCTCCAAATGCAGTTAGCACAAGCTAGTTTCGGGGTCTAGCAATAGTTTCATCACTTGATTAATTGATTGACTAATTCCTTGAAAACAGACTTTTACCAAGGGAATCAAAGTTTACTGCAATAGTTTTCTACCCAAATCCTTGCACCCAAAGAAGAAAAGTCTCTGGCTTTCTAGGCACCACATACAATCTACCAATAGCCTTTGTCCATAAGTGAATTGGGAGGAGATGTTTGATCAAACGTCGGATCAATTAAGTCTTGAAACCCCACCACCTCTTCTGCTTTAATGGGGCGTGACTGCGAGTTCCTTTTCTTCAGGGTAAGCTTGTAGGTACCGGAACCAGACTGGTCCGAGACCCTCGACTGAATTCTGAATTTAAAGGTCTAATTCATGTAAAAACTCAACATGGACTTCGATATCGAAAATTTCACATAGAATTTCATCGCTCCGGATCAGACCCGCCTTGGACGGTGGACTAAGTTGGCCCACATCGAGTTCCGTCATTCCTCGTAGGGCTCCCTCCTGCTGCTGCTGCTACTCTCTGAAAGTCCTTTGTTTTCGTGTACTACAGTGGCACTCACTAACTAAGGACAGTCCTTTCAACATTGCCTCTTTGTAAACAAACGCATGGGATGTGGACAAAGACAAAAACAAAACAAATTGAATGGCTGCTTTTGCTTTCAAAGATAGCATCTTAGATTACAGGAGCCGTAATTCTGTCACATCTCTACATATGAGCTTTGTGCTTGTGGGGTTCTTCTTTCTTTGTAATTGGCACACTCTCTTCTTGGATAAGCATCCCACTTGGTTGAAAGACTTAAAACAGTTTGAGGGGAATAGGCACGCTCTTAAAGGAAGGCCCCTAGATAGATATCTGCATGTAATCATTGACCAGATCTTAATTCACCCTTTTGAACCTCTACTGGATTGACAGTTGATTCCATATGAACATTGAACATTTGGTTATGATTTGACATAGAGATATGTGTTTTGGTATAGACCGATGGGACCAATAAGAGTGTGGTGCGACTGGATGGATGGTTGTGGATGGATGAGTAGAGAGCATTTTCCCTTGAATTATGGACACCTAGGAGGTTCCTCACAAGACGGATAAATCAGAGAGTAAGAGAGAATATGAGGGGGTGGGCGTATATGGAAGAGACGAGAGACAGAGGATTTTCATGGGCATTTGCCCTTTTAAGAGGTTGACCTGTTGTAAGCGTATAGCATGGTATGGTGCTTACGACTTAAGTATATTTGTTGGTCTTAGTGGAACTTATGTGTCATAAATGTTGTGGTTGATGAGCCTTTTATACGGCCATGGTCGCATGATACGGTTTTCACGTGCCCTGCTAGAAGTCGTGACTAGTGACTAGGTGCGGGCCAAATCTGAGCTTTTGTGGATGGACGGTCAAGGGGCAGGGATCGACTAGGCTTGTGTAGAATGGGCAGACGAACCACTTTGTGGTGGTGTGCGCATGTCCCTTGATCAGACTGAGTGACGGTTGAAGGTGACTAGCTAGGCTGAACTGTTCTATCATAGTGACAACGTGCAATTCAATCTTTCGGTCTTTTTCTGTTGGGTTGGACCGGCTGGGTCGACCGGCTGATTCGGAAATCTAATCCATTGGGCTAGGCCTTGAGGTCAAGGGCCATCAATAAGATCCCATGCAGCATCTAACAATCATATCTTAGTGCATCCTAACTGTTAGTAATGCATTCAACTGTGTCTTTTTCTTGACTGTACAAATATACAATACAGTAATCACCAAAGTAGTTAATGCTGCAGATCCCCAAAAATCCCTCAAAATCCATAACCAAGATTCATCTGTCTCCTGAAAAAAACAGTCAAAATGTGCAGAAAAAACTGTCATGCGCCTTCTCCAGTGAATGAAGTGACAGATGAGTAACTCCAAATCATGATTTCAAAATTTGACCCAATTGGACACAACCCCCTCCCAAACAAGATATCAAATCAAACACATGAAAATCAGATAACAACAACACATTATTGTTAGTCACATATAACCACAGTTCCCTAGTCTTGAATTGTCTCATAAATAGACTGTCTTTCTGCTGCTAGATTTTTCCATCTCTGTTCTTGACCATATACACTTCAGTAAAGCAAAAAAGATATGGACTTTACTGACAATGGAGATGAATCAGCATTCCCCTTTTCATGGTCCAACTGCAGTTTCTTCCCAGTCCATGAATCTGCAGAGGATAAAGCGGCTTCCAGCTCCAGAAGCCATAGCCAAGCTGAGAAGCGCAGACGAGACAGAATCAACGCTCAGCTCACCACCCTAAGGAAACTCATCCCCAAATCCGACAAGGTAACAAATTTAACAACAAATTTTCATTTCCCCCAATTTGTTCTTGATCCTGAAATTGATTCGATTTCCTCTTCTGGGTTTTACTAGATGGACAAGGCGGCTCTGCTGGGAAGCGTGATCGAGCAAGTGAGGGATTTGAAGAGCAAAGCTAACGAAGTGGAGAAGCAAGTCACCGTCCCGTCGGAAATCGACGAGATCAGCGTCGATTGCTGCGACGTAGGAGGAGGAGGAGGAGGAGAAGATGACAACAACGTGTTCTTCGTCAGAGCTAGTTTGACGTGTGAGGATCGGCCGGAGTTGTTATCCGAGCTGATCCGCATGGTGAAAGGTCAGCGGCTTGAGATTTTACACGCTGACATTACCAGCGTCGGCGGGAGAGTGAAAAGCGTCTTCGTGTTTTGTAACAACGGCGGTGGCGATAAGAGATCGGTTGTTAGCGGGATCAAACAGTCGCTTAACGTAGTTCTGAGTAGAATCACGTCGGCTACTGTGCCTTCCAGTTATCGTATTAGGAGCAAGCGGCAGCGGTTCTTCATGCCGTCGAATTGATCGTCGCCGACGACGACGAATCTCAGCTCCGTCAAGCTTCATCAGTCCGATGGATGAACGGATCCTTTTTATTTATTTAATGGCGTTTCGGTAAAATGTTGGTTTTGATTGGGTAAAAAAAATGAATGCAATTAGCCAAACTAAACAAACAAAGGTACAAGACAAATGGGTTCAAAATGAGTCCAAGTAGACATCTCATGGATCATGATGGCCCACAGGCTCTGGATTAGACCCAAGATTAAGCCCATCTTGCGCTCTCAATCTATCAATGTAACTCCTAACTTCCTCGGCGATCATCCTCTGCATGATCTCCAACAAACAACTCTCCTGCTCACCAATCCCCGCCGCCGCCTTCAACCACTTTTCCTTTCCGCCGCTTTCCGCCGCCGTCACATCTTCTTCCGCTCCCGGTGGAGACAGCGTCAACAACGTAGTAATAATCTCCCCCTCGCCTCCATTACCAGTATCATTATCATCATGACGTAAGCAGAGCTTCTTGTTACTCCCCGATTCCCCCTCCGAATCGGCCAGATTCGAGCCCGAATGCACAGGCTCCGCCGGCGAAAAATCCCGATCATCCCTAGCGGCACGTTTGCGGCGGAGCGTGGAGTTCCAGTGGTTTTTAATCGCGTTGTCGGTCCTCCCAGGGAGAAGGCGGGAGATGGTGGCCCACTTGTTGCCGTGGAGGGAGTGGGCCCGGACGATGAGGGCGTCCTCGGCGGGGGTGAAGGGGCGGTGCTGGACGTCGGGAGAGAGCTGGTTGCACCACCGTAGCCTGCATGACTTGCCGGAGCGGCCGGGGATTCCTGAGCTGATCATGGACCAGTTCCTCGGGCCGTGCTGCTGGACGAGCTTGATGAGTGCTGCGTCCTCCTGCGGGCTCCACGAGCCTTTGATCCGATCGGCGGTGAAAGAAGACGGCGGTTCCATGGATGTTTGTTTGTTGGGGGTTAGAAAATGCGGTGGAAATCTTGATAGAAGAAATGAAGAAGAAGGGATGATATAATATAAGAGAATAACGGTTAAGGGGGGAATTTGTTGTTTGTGTGTTGTTAGTGTGAACCGTAAAACCGCCGCTACACGGCGATGGCGATAATTGTAACGACTTTGGCTCGTTACATGGGGAAGTTATTGAATATTTATTTTAATTGATTTTTGCGTGTGTGTATATATATAACTGAATGAAACGGAAAGGATGGCGATGTATAATTGTTTTTTAAAAAATTGAATGTAACAGACTAGATGAATGAATAACAACTTTAAGTCAGGATGCACATGTTAAGTGTTATTCAGGGATTCCGTAAGAGATTCATAAGGGTTCGGTACATTAAATCGGATTGTATAAAATTAAAAAAAAAATAGTATATGAACAATATACTCATTAATCTGCAAAAACTTCCTGCAAGGAGTGTTGGTGTCGTGATGGTGATTTGTAATGACATTGGTGAGGTGTTGCGGTTTGTCATGCAATGCTTATCGGCTCGTCATGACCCGAGGGAAGCGAAGGCATTGGCGTTATGATCGACTTTGGAATGGACGAAAGACATTGGCTATGAAGTGTGCTGCTTCGAGATTGATAATTAAATTGCGGATTTGGCTACAAAACGGTGATGGTAGAGATATCTTGAAGTTCGGACGCCTCATCGAAAATTGTCGAAGCATCGTTAAAGACAGGACCGCTTTTCATAATGGCAAGAGATCTAAAAATGGAGTTGCGCATGAGTTTATTCGCCGCTCCCACAACCGTGTGTGTGATTGATGTGTAGCTTTTGTAAACAATATTTTCTTTGATTTAAACCATTAATATTGAAATTCTAAACTTGAAGATGACTGGAATAGTCCGGAAGTGGCATCGCACCAGCGAAAGGTGCTACCCTTGAGTTCCTAAAATTTATAACTCGCTACGTATATTTTGTTGTATATGGTATTTCAGGCAAAACATATGTTGTATTATTAGTGTTCTGGCGAGTTATATTATTGAATTAGTATTTTAGTTGGCCCTCAAGGTAACTCGCAAGTCTATTGAGTCGAAGATATCCTAAACTTGACTCATTGAGAATCCAATCGACTGGAGTCTTCTCTGTGGGCCTTATGGATACTGGCCTACTAGCCCAACTGCTAGCCCCTCCATTCCTCAAGCCCACAGCTCAACAGATTAGGGTTACACTCCCTGCAGTATATAAACTCAGCTAGCATCCACTTTTCATTCCTCTCCGTCAGTCTCCTCCCAACAAAAGGTTTATCCAGCTTCACACAGAGCAAAGGGTAAACCAGAGGAAAAACTTTCGAACTCCATCACCATGAGGGCCAAGGCAAGCTTCCGATCTTCAATCCATCTTTCATTTCTTCGATCTCGTTATCTCTCCTTTCTAATTGTTTACTGATCATCTGATTTTTCTTCTGTGTCTTGTTTTGTTTTGCAGTGGAAGAAGAAGCGGATGAGGAGATTGAAGAGGAAGCGCCGAAAGATGAGACAGAGATCGAAGTAGTCCGCCTCCTCCTCATCGCTCGTGGAATACGGGATTAGCTTACCGTTCTAGGTGGAGTTTTCCTGTATTTTGTTGTTTCCCACCGTTGCAAGACTTCACCGATCGTTTTGCCAGTAGCCGATTGTTGTTTTTGTTGGAATTTTGAATGTTTTAAGTTGGAGACAGTGTTATTTTGCTACAATATATCTGTTAGTATATTGATGGATATTTCAGTAATGGAGCTTCCTAGCCTTTCTTTTCTCACAGCTTACTGCAGCATGCTCGTCCTTATTTTGCTTCAATATGTTGTTCTTGCCTCTTGTGATCTGATGTTTGCTATATTGTGTTGCTTTTGTGATCACCATTCGCCATAGATGACTGTAATAGGCTATAATAGAGTTGATTCTGCTTCGACATGAATTTTGATTCCCGTCAGTTCTATATATCATACGGCTTAGCCTGGCTGTTCATAGTTTCACCGTAGATGGCTGATATTTAGCTCGCTTTGCTATCTTTATTGTGTTCAGGTCCTAGTCTTTTCTATCTGTGAAGTCGATAATCCACTGCTTTCTCCATGTTTCAGTGGCAATGCATGCTTCCTAGTAGGTCTAGAGTTGATGTTGTTATTTGCTTTTGTTAGATGCTTAGGTAAGGTGGATTTTCTATGGGTTTTTGCGCATTGGCCAACTGATTTAGTCGAGAATGGATCTGGGTTTAAGGTTTTACTTCTCTTTCAATCTTGTTGCGTGGTATTCAACTTTGATTTGCCCTTTGAACTGTAACCCCTGACATCAATGCACCAACAGCAAATTGCATATGATTTGGTGTATATGTTGTATTATTGAATCTAGCGAGTTGTGAACGAGCTTTTTTGGAGCCGAATGATGAGTTGCTTGTGAGCTAGTGTTATGAATGAGTTTTATCCGAGCCGAACTATTGACGATGTTGAATTCTGGCACACTACAAAAGAAACATTGAAAATGATTTCGACTTCCATTCATATTTCATAGAACAAACTTTTTTTTATCATTGTAGAACAAATTGTTACAGACACTGTACCACGAGCATAGTTAGTTTAAACCCGATTAGCAAAAAAAAAAAGAATTCCCAAAACAGTTAAACTTCAACTCCTTTCCCTCGCCACTCAAGACAAAACGAAAGAAAAACAAGATGAGCAAATAATAGTAAAACATCGCCACTGCCAAAATCGCCGCCGCCGGAAGCACCCCAAATGATCCAACCATTTCCGAAATAACCTGTCTCAGACGACATCCTGATAAACGTCGTACCACAATTTGCACCCGGTGGCGTTGAACCGAGCTCCGACCTTATGAGGACACCTCGCAATAACCTTCTTCGCCCCGTCCTTCAGACAGCCGGAGCAATCCGCCGCCGACATGTTCCTCGTACATGCCCCCTGTCCCATCATAATCGGCCTGTCTATTTCCGGAAACTTGATAGCCATCGCGTAATCCTTGCTGTTGCTCACCTCGTCGCCCAGCTCCTCCAGCACGTGCTTCACGTAGTTTTCGATCGGGTACACGTTCGTGTAACTCGTCTCGTTGCACACCACTCCCGCCACCGCCGGCCGAGGGGACATAGTCGGCGATGAAGAGTGTGAAGAGTGTGATTTCGTTGGCGACCGCGATGGTGATAGAGATCGAAAGCGCGACGGTGATGGAGATGGCGACGGTGATCGCGATCGAGATGGAGATGGTGATGGAGATGGAGATGGAGATGGAGATGGGGATGTTGCGTTGGAGGCGTTAATGCCGGCGGTTAGTAATACGACGACAAGGGCGGTAGTGGCGAAGGCAAAGATCAATAGGCGGCTCATTTTTGCTCTGTTTTTAGATTTCTTGTTCTGGTTTGCTCGGTTTTCTTGGTTACTTGCTCTGTTTTTGTTTGCTCTGTTTTTTCTTTGGGGGCTATGGTGGTTTTTAAATGGGAGAAATGGAGGGAGGGGAAAGATGTGGGTTTCTGGAGTGTAGCGTGGGAAAAGAGTTGATTTTTACTGAGACGCAACGAAGAGTATCATTGGTGCCTGCAAGAGGAGGAAGATTGATGCTGGGTTTCGTTTCATTCTATCTTTGCCAATCACAATCCAGAAAGGATCATTCTTTCTCGTTTCTACCGCTTTGTGTTATTACTCTTCACAATTATGATCTTTTTTAGTTAAAAACTATGGAATATATTACCAAACATAACCCCATCTAAAGTAAATAAAAATTCATTCTAACCGTAATATGAGAATATAAATTATAATAGTGTTTAGTGTTTTTAGGAGGATTTTATTTTAAATTTATTTGAGTTTTATTTTGAGTTTAGAGAGGCTAATAGTTTATATATTACCTTTTATGGTTCTTGTGGTATTTTTCATTTTTCGATTGACGATTGACATCATTTAAACCGTCAAACGTTCCATTTTACTAATACGATTTTTATAACAAAAGAAAACGTCATCTATCTCTATTTCTTTTCTAAAACTTTCTACAGCATCGCTCGAATAAAAGACAACATTATACAATCTCATAAAACGAAAATTTGTATTCCATTTAAGGATAATCAAATTTGTATTTCATTAAGGATAATTATTAATAGATGGTTGAAGTTTGGGTTGATACATCAAAAATAAAATGTGAAATAGAAATTTAATATTCGAATAATTATGAACCGTCGTGATCGCAAACTGAAAATGGACGTTGGTGATGGATTTACATTACCAGAAAAAAATTGGGCACACCGAAAGTTTCGATATACCAGGTATACTGAAGAATTCACCGTACATAAAATAAGTAATTATATAAATAATAATAAGATTATTATTATTATTATTACATCAATAGTGCAGTAAAGAGGTAACAACCTCTTTCCATTAAATTTATTTACATCCTATTTTTATTTTTATCATGAGCTTTAAATCTTCAATTGAGAGGATTAAGAATCTTTTTTATATTGTTATAAAAGTTAAGATTCTTCAATTGACATAATCTCAAATTTATTTATGATCCCATTTTAATAAATAGTCTTCACTATTCAATATTGTACAAAACAATTACTTTATATTACACACAACTTTTTATCACAAACAAAAACTTTTCACTCGATTTCTTTTCCTCAACGATTTTTATTCCCCAGACCAAAATACAACCTATATTTCAATTTGATCATTTCTTTAAAGTTTGATGATCAAGTTTAACATAGAAAAATTTGATCATCAAACTTAGCATATAATAATCGGTGGAAAAAAGTATAAAATAACAACTAACAAGAGACGGACATTGATGCCACGTTTGGCCTCTAACTAGGCCTTTTATTTTACGTAACCAATTTTTTTATTATAATTGTGTATATATAACCCATTATTATTGTATTTGTTGACGGCGTCAGTGGCATCCGTGGGATTAATGATCGTCGGCAGGTTACGACGCACCATCTTATCACGGCAGGTTACGACGCACCATCTTATCATCATCATCATCCTCCTGAAAATGGCGTCGATACGAGCGCTCAATGGGACGGTTTCTGATGCTCTTGGAACGCTACAAACTTGGACGAGGATCAGAGGCGGCCGCAACTGAAGTACTGCACGGATCTTTTCAAGGGGCTGCTAGACGACGGCCGATTTCTGAACCGTGACGATTTCCTGGACAATGTGATAACATGTCCCGACCATGTGTCGCCGCCGGATCTTTATACGATGGTGTATTGTCACTATCAGAGTGATTGCGAGAAGTGTCTCGAAGACGCTGCTTCGTTGATCGGTCGATACTAAGCCGACTGTTACGGGTTTCCTGCGTTGAGTAACGATTGTTGCGTGAGGTTTGATTTGCTTCACTCGATTTGACTTGAAATCTAGTAGTTTTATTCTATAGTTGGGTCAACTATGAAAGAATGAGATGTTGTGTTTAAGTGGAGTTGTTATAATGATAAAATTGTAAACAAATACTTGATATAATATTTATTTACTTTGTAAAATTGATATTGTATATATATTTTTAAAGTATAGCTAGGAGACTACTCTCATGCAAACAGAGTCAACTAGATGGTGGTAATTAAAAATAAAAGTAACAACGACGATGGATTGTATGATGTTGATATGGTGATGAATATCATGTTATCTAAATTGTCACCATCACAATTACTGACTCGTTAACGTAAAACGGTGTAATTTTATATATGATAATATTTAGTTAATTAATAATAATATATTATTTCATAAAAGTATAAAATTATTGGTTTTAAAATCCCAAACTCACCAGCTTTTCCAACCAGTTTTTACTAATTGGTTAAAGAAACGATCCGCTTGCAACAACAAATCGAAATGAGCATTTAGTTGGGTTTGTTTGATTAATAATAACAGGGCGGTTAAAATCACAACCCGATCAAATATAGTAATACTATTAAAAAATCAAACCCAAATTGTCAAATTCGGCGGTGAATATGCACTAACCGTTATCAATCGGAAGCGTTGCCAAGTTTAGTTCAAAACTTTAACTTATTACATAATGTTTTTAATATTTTGAGATGATTTGTTATATGTTTTCAATATAATCTAATAAATTTTAAAGTCTAACCCAATGCATTAAATCATTCCGAATTTATTGGGGGTCATTTTTAACACATACATGAAAGGTAATTGAGACATTTATTTGCTTAACATGTAAAGTTGAATGCATTTAATTCCTCTACAAACTGATTGAGACATTTCCAATTGGTACACGTCAAATGAAACAGCAAGGTCTGGCCCGGCGCATTTGTCTTCATCAACTACTGCCGGCGAGTTGCTACGCTACGTCGGTGTAAATTAACAAAAACTACAAAGATAACACAACACATAATAAAGCTGAATTTTGTCAGTACATAAGCTAACACAACTCAGCAACTCAGTAATTGTAAACATGGCCGGTCGACGCTTGGATCTCTCAACAACAACAACAACGGCAGCCATCGGATTCATCATCGTCGTCACGCTGTTCGGAATACGAGGCAAGGCCGAATACGACAAAGGTTTCGAATACTGAAGCAATACGACCAATTTCAACCCGGTGAAAGGCAGGGTAATGTTTCAAGCCGTCTTGACATTTACCTACTTGGTTGCCGATGGCACGACGTACGTTGACTAACCGGGGAACCGAGACGGTTTAATCTCCTACGGTTCGGGCGAGATGTGGGTCTACACTTGGGTCCACTGTGGATCTTATATAGCGTGCTCAAATTGTCTTCGAGCTGCTGCATCGACGGCGAAGGGATCCTGTACTCATTCTTACGGGGTTGATGTCATCAATGACGATTGCAGGATTCGGTACGAGACTTACCAATTTTAGGCCAACTCGTTCGAATCCCCCAAATGGGTTTTGTTTAGGTTTTCTGTTGGTCCTGGCCCATTTTATGGTGTACTCTTAAGAGGCCAGTTTCAGTCATCAGTGTGTGCAACTGACATAATTTTACAGTGTACACCTTATTTGAAAATGTTTGTTTCTTAGTTACGTCTTTTCTTTTCCTTACCGCACTACAACAGGCTCCGAGCCACTAATTTAGCTAAATACAATTTTAGCCTTACAACAACAAAGGCTGAGATTTGTTCTTATGTAGATCACCACTTATTGCTGTAAATTAGCACGATCTTTGAAGAATTATGTAAGAAAAAATATATCTCCTCATTTAGGGTAGATACGATTCACTTACATTATACCCCTAAAGTTTAAACGGTCCACTTCCACGTGTAAGGAGTTGTAATTCGCACACCTACCACCTTTTTTGGATGTAGTAAACGTTTTTCAAACTCCCTCTCCAAAATCGAATCATAATTTTCCATCACCCGTTACTAGACCTCTATCCAATACCATCAAAAATTGATGGGGAACTTTTGAATGATGCGTCACCGACTCGAGTACCTTGCCATCCACCAAATTATCATAGATCAATTATCAAAACAACAGGAAAATACCGCGTTGAATTTTATTTAATAAATGCGTTTTTTCGTATGTATTAACTCTAAATTTGCTAAGGTCAAACAAACTATATAACAAATTTAATGAGCCATAATTCCTGGCCGGACTTTGGCATCGTCGACTACTTCTACTGTCTCGGCCCGTCCCTCTAAAAGCTATATAACTAACGACAAGTTGGTGTAAACCGACAAAAACTACAGACAAAACACAACACATAATCAAATCAAGAAGTATACATAAGTCTCATTTATATAAAGCCATCCAAAACATAACTCAGTACCATACACAAAGAAGTACTCTGTAATTTCTAAACATGGGTCGTCGACGCTTGGAGCTTGCAACAACAACAACAGCAATAACGGCAGCCGTCGGATTCATCATCGTCGTGGTCGCGCTGTTTGGGATACGAGCCAAGGCCGAGTACGATAAAGTTTTTTATTACCGATGTAACACGACAAAGTTCGACACAGTGAAAGACACGGAACTAGCTAATGACGCCAGGATATTTATCAACGCGCTCAGCGATGGTATCTCATACGGTTACGAACCGGCGAACCGCGACCGGTTAATTCCTTATGGTCAGGACGGGTCGTTTATCCATACTTGGGTACACTGTAGATCTTCTGAGATATGCCCGGTCTGTCTCCCAGCTGTTGCATTGACGACGATCCAAAATTGTAACAACTGTTACGGAGTGGACTTCCAGAATGACGATTGCGAGATCAGGTACGAGACTTACCCATTTTAGGCCCAACTAGTTTTTATTCGGTTTAGGTGACAGAACAGTGTGCCTAGCAACCTAGAGATCTCGAGTTCAAATCCAGCACATCCCTACAAAATGAATACTATTATTATATTTACTTTCAATGTTTTATCGTAAGAAAAAAAAAGTGTATTGTAATTGGCACGCCATACTCAAGGGCTACCAGTCTACACAAAGTTCAAATTATAATCAGAAAGATCAGGAACATTTAGAACCCCTCTTGAAAGTCTATAAATCATCTCATAATCTTCTTCCTCCAAGAGCTTATGAACAACTCCGTGTGGAAGCGTAATCGAATGAGTAGGCATGTCATAGTTCTACAAAAGCTAATTGGCAAGGCAGAGCTTTCAAGACATGTCAACTTGTCGAGACCATATTTCGACTTTAACAATAGTATTCACACGCTTATCCACGATGTTATTTTAGAGGAAACTCTTCCAGACTACAACCAAGTATCTCTTTTAAGCATAAAACTCCAATTAGTTCATTAATATTTTTCTTTTCATACGCATGCGGGTCAATGCATTTCAAAATTTGTACAATCCGACTTCTTACATAACCCAACCTCGATCCACCACGACTCCTTTCAACGCATCAAATGTACGTTGGAGACATTTCCAATGGCTACAAGTCAAATGAAACAGCAAATTCTGGTCCGACGCATTTGTCATTATCAAGTATCACTACTGCCGTCGAGTTGCAAACAAATGTACAAGTTAATGTATCATCATCGTCGTCATCATCGTGCTGTTCAGGATACGAGGCAAGGCCGAATACGATAATGGTTTCGTATACCGTTGTAACGAGACAAAGTTCGAACCGGTGAAAGACGAGGTGCTAGCCCAGGGCGCCAGGGTGCTGCATCCACGGTGTCCCAAACTTGTGATAACTCTTAACGGAGTTGATATCTTGAATGACGATTGCGAGATTCGGTACGAGACTTACCCATTTTAGGCCGACTGGTTCGAAGCCCAAATTCATTGTGTTTGCTTTGTTTTTGTTGGGCCTGGCTCATTTCTTTTGTAAGAGGATGCCAGTGATTTTATATTTAGGAACAATTACTTGTTGTATTGGGTTTGGTAATTGATCCGTTAACCAAACCAGATAAAATGGTTAACTTGACAACTGATTTGTTATGACAGTCCTATATATATATTCATTAAAAAAAACAATCAAAATTATTAAAAAAATATTTTTTAACTTCATTTGACTATTATTTGAAATGACGGAATAAATCTCTTTCTTTATCCTCAACCAACTCACTGGTCGCGATAAATTATTCTATTAGATTATCAATCCAATCACTGTTTATGTTTTTTTTTATTAAAAACCAAAAAAGAGCCTTACTTCTATGGCTTAGATGTCTTATATTTATCGAAAAAGTGATTCGATTAATGGGATTTGATATGATACTTATGAGATCGATGAGATTGATATCGATCGACATTCTTGCGAGTTGGTAAGCGGAATAAAGAAAAGATAATGAAAGGATAGAAAGAAATGAATCCCTTGAATTCATATATCCAAGCCCAATTTTGAGAACAGGGAAGGTTTCGTTGGAACAATTATTTATTTCAGGTACCTCGTCTTTTTTTTTAAGAGGCGAAGTTTTTTTTGGGGGATGATAAGAAGATATTGGAACATTAATTTAGAAGAGATGCTCAGAGCGGGAATTCATTTCGGTCATGGAACTAGAAAATGGATCAGTGGCATCCGTGGGATTAATGATCGTCGGCAGGTTACGACGCACCATCTTATCACGGCAGGTTACGACGCACCATCTTATCATCATCATCATCCTCCTGAAAATGGCGTCGGTACGAGCGCTCAATGGGACGGTTTCCGATGCTCTTGGAACGCTACAAACTTGGACGAGGATCAGAGGCGGCCGCAACTGAAGTACTGCACGGATCTTTTCAAGGGGCTGCTAGACGACGGCCGATTTCTGAACCGCGACGATTTCCTGGACAATGTGATAACATGTCCCGACCATGTGTCGCCGCCGGATCTTTATACGATGGTGTATTGTCACTATCAGAGTGATTGCGAGAAGTGTCTCGAAGACGCTGCTTCGTTGATGGGTCGATACTGCGCCGACTGTTACGGGTTTCGTGCGTTGAGTGACGATTGTTGCGTGAGGTATGAGACTTACCGCTTCTCGTCGTTTGACTAGTTTGTGAAAATTTCGAGCGTGGTTTGCTTTGGTTCACTCGATTTGATTCGAAATCTAGTAGTTTTACTCTCTAGTTGGGTCAACGACGGAAAAATGAGATGTTTTATTTAAGTGGAGTTGTTATAATGATAAAATTGTGAACAAATACTCAATATAATATTTATTTACTTTATAAAATTGATATTGTATATATATTTTTAAAGTCTAGCTAGGAGACTACTCTCATGCAAACAGAGTCAACTAGATGGTGGTAATTAAAAATAAAAGTAACAACGACGATGGATTTTATGATGTTGATATGGCGATGAATATCATGTTATTTAAATTGTCATCATTACAATTATTAATGTAAAACGGTGTAATTTTATTTATGATAATATTTAGTTAATTAATAATGCTCTATTATTTCATAAAAGTTATAAAATTATCGATTTTAAAATCCCAAACTCATCGGTTTTTTCAACAAGTTTTTACTAATTGGTTAAAGAAACGATCCGCTTGTAACAACAAACCGAAATGAGCATTTAGTTGGTTTTGTTTGGTTAATAATAACAGGGCGGTTAAAATCGTAACCCAATCAAATCCAGTAATACTATTAAAAAATCAAACCCAAATTATCAAATTCGACGGTGAATATGCACTAACCATCATCGATCGGAAGCGTTGCCAAGCATAGTTCAAAACTTTAACTTATTACATAATGTTTTTAATATTTTGAGATGATTTATTGTATTTTTTCAATACAATCTAATAAATTTTAAAGTCTAGCCCAATGCATTAAATAATTCATAATCTATTAGGTGTCATGTTTAACACATACATGAAAGGTAATTGAGACATTTATTTGTTTAACATGTAAAGTTGAATGCATTTAATTCCTCTACAAACTGATTGAGACATTTCCAATTGGTACACGTCAAATGAAACAGCAAGTTCTAGCCCGGCGCATTTGTCTTCATCAACTATTGCCGGCGAGTTGTAAACAAACGTAGCAACTACTGCCGGCGAGTTGCTACGTTACGTTGGTGTAAGTTAACAAAAACTACAAAGATAACACAACACATAATAAAGCTGAATTTTGTCAGTACATAAGCTAACACAACTCAGCAACTCAGTAATTGTAAACATGGCCGGTCGACGCTTGGATCTCTCAACAACAACAACAACAACGGCAGCCATCGGATTCGTCGTCGTCGTCACGCCGTTCGGAATACGAGGCAAGGCCGAATATTCGTTCGAATCCCCCAAATGGGTTTTGTTTAGGTTTTCTGTTGGCCCTGGCCCGGTTTATGGTGTACTCTTAAGAGGCCAGTTTCAGTCATCAGTGTGTGCAACTGACATAATTTTACAGCGTACACCTTATTTGAAAATGTTTGTTTCTTAGTTACGTCTTTTCTTTTCCTTACCGCACTACAACAGGCTCCGAGCCACCAATTAAGCTAAAGACAATTTTAGCCTTACAACAACAAAGGCTGAGATTTGTTCTTATGTAGATCATCACTAATTAACTAGCAATACGTTATAAATTATGTAAGAAAAAAAATATCTCCTCATTTATGATAGATACGGTTCACTTACGCTATACCCCTAAAGTTTAAACGGTCCACTTCCAGAGTTGTAATTCGCACGCCTACCTCCTTCCTTGGATGTAGTAAACGTTTTGGTGTAAACCGGCAAAAACTACAGACAAAACACAACACATCATCAAATCAAGAAGTATACATAAGTCTCATTTATATAAAGCCATCCAAAACATAACTCAGTAACATATACAAAGAAGTACTCTGTAATTTCTAAACATGGGTCGTCGACGCTTGGAGCTTGCAACAACAACAACAATAACGGCAGCCGTCGGATTCATCATCCTCGTGGTCGTGCTGTTCGGGATACGAGCCAAGGCCGAGTACGATAAAGGTTTTAATTACCGATGTAACACGACAAAGTTCGACACAGTGAAAGACACAGAACTAGTTAATGCGGCCAGTATGTTTATCAACAAGCTCAGCGATGGTGACTCATACGGTAACGAACCGTCGAACCGCGACGAGTTACTTCGTTATGGTCCGGACGGGTCGTTTATCTATACTTGGGTAGACTGTAGATCTGATGAGATATGCCTGGCCTGCCTCTCAGCTGTTGCATTGACGACGATCCAAAATTGTAACAACAGTTACGGAGTTGACTTCCAGAATGACGATTGCGAGATCAGGTACGAGACTTACCCATTTTAGACCCAACTAGTTTTTATTCGGTCCAGGTGACAGAGCAGTGTGTCTAGCGACCTGGAGATTCCGAGTTCAAATCCAACAAACCCCTACGAAATGAATACTATTATTATATTTACTTTCAATGTTTTATCGTAAGAAAAAAAAAAGTGTATTGTAATTGGCACGCCATACTCAAGGGCTACCAGTCTACACAAAGTTCAAATTATAACCTGAAAGATCAGGAACATTTAGAACCCCACTTGAAAGTCTATAAATCATCTCATAATCTTCTTCCTCCAAGAGCTTATGAACAACTCCGTGTGGAAGCGTAATCGAATGAGTAGACATGTCATAGTTCTGCAAAAGCTAATTGGCAAGGCAGAGCTTTCGAGACATGTCAACTTGATCTTCACTAACTTGTCGAGACCATATTTCGACTTCAACAATAATATTCGTACGCCGATCCACGATGTTATTTTAGAGGAAACTCTTCCAAACTACAACCAAGTATCTCTTTTAAGTATAAAACTCCAATTAGTTCATTAGTATTTTTCTTTTCATATGCATGCGGGTCAATGCATTTCAAAACTTGTACAATCCAACTTCGTGCATAACCCAACCTCGATCCACCACGACTCCTTTCAACGCATCAAATGTACGTTGGAGACATTTCCAATGGCTACAAGTCAAATGAAACAGCAAATTCTGGTCCGACGCATTTGTCATTATCAAGTATCACTACTGCCGTCGAGTTGCAAACAAATGTACAAGTTAATATATCATCATCGTCGTCATCATCGTGCTGTTCAGGATACGAGGCAAGGCCGAATACGATAAAGGTTTCGTATACCGTTGTAACGAGACAAAGTTCAAACCGGTGAAAGACGAGGTGCTAGCCCAGGGCGCCAGGGTGCTGCATCCACGGCGTCCCAAACTTGTGATAACTCTTAACGGAGTTGATATCTTGAATGACGATTGCGAGATTCGGTACGAGACTTACCCATTTTAGGCTGACTGGTTCGAAGCCCAAATTCATTGTGTTTGCTTTGTTTTTGTTGGGCCTGGCTCATTTCTTTTGTAAGAGGATGCCAGTGATTTTATATTATAGGAACAATTACTTGTTGTATTCGGTTTGGTAATTGATCCGTTAACCAAACCAGATAAAATGGTTAACTTGACAATTGATTCGTTATGACAGTCCTACATATATATTCATTAACAACAACAATCAAAATTATTAAAAAAATATTTTTTTAACTTCATTTGACTATTATTTGAAAGGCTTAACATGGCGAAATCTCAATTTTTAGTTATTCCTAACATACATGTCAAATATTCGCCAATTTGAAAAAATTTCAATTTTCATGTCAAAATTATCGATTTCCGTGTGTTATACTAAGACAATTTGACCATTTTCACATTAAAAATTTTAAATTTTCAAATCGGCTAATATTTGACATGTATGTCGAAGATGGCTAAAAAATCAAATTTCATTATAGTACTTCTATAAATAATGGTCAAATGAAGTTACAAATTTAATTTTACTCATTGTTATGTTAGTGTTGAACAAAATGTTTTTTTAACTTCATTTGACGATTATTTGAAAGGTTTAATATAGTGAAACCTTGATTTTTGATCATTCCCAGCATGCATGTCAAATATTAGCCAATTTTTTTTTAAGTTGGCTAATATTTGACATGCATGTTGGGAATGGCTAAATTGTGAGGTTTTACCATATTAAACCCTTCAAATAATAGCCATATGAAGTTAAAAATATTTTTCAACATGCTAAAATAACACCGAGTAAAATTGATTTTTAACTACGTTTGATCATTATTTATAGGGGATACTATAATGAAACTTAATTTTTCAGCCATTTCCAACATGTATGTCGAATATTAGTCGATTTGAAGTTTTAAAATTTTCTTGTGAAAATGGTCAATTTCCATAGGTTAACCCCTTTGGAAATTGACCATTTTGACTTGAAAATTAAAATTTTTTAAATTGGCTAATATTTGACATGCATATTGAGAATGACTAAAAATTATGATTTCACCATATTAAGCACTTCAAGTAATAGCCAAATGAAGTTAAAAACATTTTTCAACAGCGAGTAAAATTGATTTTTAACTACGATTAATCATAATTTATAGGAGTTACTATAATGAAACTTGATTTTTAGCAATTTCCAACATGCTTTTCGAATATTAGACTATTTGGAATTTTTGAAATTTTCTTGTAAAAATGGTTAGTTTTCATAGCTTAACCCCTTTTGGAAATTGACAATTTTGACATGAAAATTAAAAATTTTAAAATTTGCTAATATTTAACATGCATGTTGGGAATGGCTAGAAAATTGAGGTTTTACCATGTTAAGCCATTCACATAATAGTCAAATGAAGTTAAAAATAATGGAACTCCTATAATAATGGTGAAATGAAGTTAAAAACAATGGAACCTCTATAATAATTGAGATTTCACCATGTCAATTGCATTTGACTATTATCTGAAGGACTTAACATGATGAAACCTCGATTTTTTATCATTCCCAACATACATGCCAAATATTAGCCAATTTAAAAAAAATTCAATTTTCATGTCAAAATGGTCAATTTCCAAAGGGGTTAACCTATGGAAATGAGCCATTTTGACATGAAAATTTCAAAATTTTCAAATCGGCTAATATTTGACATGCATGTTGGAGATGGCTAAAAAATCAAGTTTCAATATGGTGCCTCTATAAATAATGATCAAATAATGTTAAAAATCCAAATTTACTCGTTGTTATGTTAGTGTTGAACAAAATGCTTTTTAACTTCGTTTTGACTATTATTGAAGAGTTTAACATGGTGAAACCTCGATTTTGGTCATTTCCAATATACATGTCAAATATTAGCCCATTTTAAAAAAAAAATCAATTTTCATGTCAAAATGGTCTCTTTCCAAAGGGGTTAACCTATGAAAATGGACCATTTTGACATGAAAATTTAAAAAAATTCAAATCGACTAATATATGACATGCATGTTAGAGATCATTAAAAAATCATGTTTCATTATAGTTGCCCATATAAATAATAGCCAAATGACGTTGAAAGTTCACAATAATCCTAGTTCCTAGTGATTTACTCAATCCGCTTAAGATCCTAATAAAAACGTCAATACTTTTCTATCTCTAACACTCTCTGGTACATCTTAACCCCTTCTTTCATGATTATTTGTTAACTCTCTTTCTCCATATTCGTACGATATTCAGACTTTAAGACGCCTTAAATTAACAGCTCAACAACCAACACGTTTTTCGGGTCCGAACTATTGATTGAGGCAACACCATTACAATTATGTATTAGGCTCCCTTAAATCTCGTAAAATTATCGTGACGTGGAGCCCCTAATTGCTGCAGCCGCCTCACTTTGGACCTCAAAATGGCATTTTTTCGCCACTGCTGAAAGTTTGACATCATCAGATACGGCCATAAGTGTTGAGACTAAGAGGGCAAAAGGGAGGAGAAAGCAACTGACCCATGCATGGCAAAGACAAACTTGATTGAAGGAAGAAAAAAAATTGAAGGTTACGTTCTCAATATAATTACCCCTTTTTCATCAAATCCCTTTCATTAGATTTAGACTTCTTTTTTCATGCATCACTCACTTTCATTCCATCAATTCCTTTTGACTAAAGAGACCCACCCTAGATGGTCTGCTCATTTCAAAATGTAGTTTTAAAGACGGCAATGATTTAACCGTTTAAATTAAATGTATTGAATATTGTTTAAATTATTAGTGACCGTTTAAGAGTTTTGAGAATTATTTTTGGACGGTCCTTATTACTTTACTTTCTTATAATAGTGATCAAAATCATGATATATGTCGGAAAATCAAACTTCAATTCTCCCTTTCAAATGCAGTCTCTAACACCACTATCTATTTGCGCAAAAGATATCATCGTACGGGACCCGTGATACTTTTAGACCTTTTTGTACTACTCATTTTCACGTAATATAATGACTTTCTACTTTAATTATATGAGATACTGTGAAGTTATTGAAAATTCCCAGGAGTTGTATCGTCTTACTCCCACTTTTATATTGATTTCTAACACAAGAATTCCCATGAAAATGTTTAGATTCTACAATCCATTTCTCGAGAACTCCACGATATAAAGAATCGGAAAACCAACAACAGTAAACAAAATTTAATAAAAACGTCAAGACAAAAATGTACAGCGGCGAAGTCAACCCCGACAGAGTCCCAGGAAAATATAAAATCCCAGTGAGCGAGCAGAGAATCACGAACAACAAGGACTCTTGACCAAATACTCATACTTGCGGGCCCCGCTCGTCGGAACCGCCAACGTCACCTTAACGCCGTCCACCTGGCCATGAACCGGCAGCATCAAACAGTACCTATCCACACACACGGGCCCCACACTAACCGGTTTCCCCAACCCAAAGTCAACTCTTTCCAGCCCGAGCCTTGACCACTGCGACAATATCAACACACCCACCGAGTCCGGCACCTTCCCCGAACTCACCGATTCCACCGTCGACTTAACGAACTCGTCGTCCACTTTTTCCTTCGCCTTCTTCACCAGCATTGCCACGTGTCCCAGACCCTTTATGGTAATTTCACCCGCCGTCGTTTCGGCACATCCCAGCACGAACGCGTTCCCGTAATACCCGGCGGGGAGACTCGGTTTGACTCGGTTGCGCACGTTCACGCTGAACAAAAGCTTCAATGTTTGGTTCCGTGGGAAATCCATCGACCTCGCCCAGCTCCTCCACACGTGCGCCGCCAACACCTCGAACGACGTGAAGAAGTTTTTTTCCCCCGCCAGCTCAGCAACTCTCTTCAACTCGTCCTGACTCCTTCGGTCAAAGATGATCGATGTCGGAGTGAGCCGCTTCTCGTTCAAAAAGCGACTCAAAAACCCGCCGCTACACAGGTCGGGTACCCGGCTAAACTCGGGATGGCGACGGATTATTCTCGAGCTCGACCGAACGTCAAATTCGAGAAGGTGCCGGTCCCAAACCGGCTTAGGCGGCTCAGGTGCTCCTACGCTTGATGCTGCCAGCTCAGCAAACGAGTTGAGGAAGTCGGAGCTGCCTACTCCGTCGAGCAAGCAGTGGTTGAATCCGAATGCTAACGTGGCTCCACCTTCGCGGAGCCACGTCAGCTGGACAACAAGCGGAGGAGCTCCTTTGAGTACGTCAGCCACGTGGAAGGATAGAAGCTTCCGCCACTGGCTGACGGACTTTGGCTGTTGAAACCCGCCGAAGTCCGACAAGCAGAATGAATCAGATTCCGCTTCGACGAATAGTGCACCCTGTGACTGACAGTTGACTTCGAGGTGGTTGTGGGAAGACGAGCAGTTGAAGTGGCTGAACCGGACGCGTCCGGCTAAGGGGTAGTAAGGGACGAGAATGTTGGATAAGGCGAGTTTGAGATTCTGTGTGAAGAGGGAACGTTGGACGACGTCGTTTGATGCATCGAAGACGAAGAGGTACTCGATGGTGAAGCGGAGGAAGAGTTGGGAGTCGAGGGAGGAGAGAGGGAGGATACAAGACGGCGTCGGATTGGAGGGTTTGACGACGGTGGCTTCTATGATGTTCACGGCGGAAAGAGAAGCTGTAACGTTGTTGGTGTTGTTGTCGTCGTTGGCCATTTGCGGAGGAGGAGGGCGGGAGGAATCTTCTGGTGCGGGAAAGATTTGTTGGGTAATGGTGGGGATATGTATATAATGTTGAATGGGGGGCCAGACCGTGGATGGGTGAGTGAGAAAGATTTGTACAAAAGATTCGGCTGGGGGCATATAAATAAGACTTTATTGGGGGAGGGTGGACCTTTAGCTTTCTGTCTGTTGGCCGAAGTTGATATGATGATATATGATAAGATTGCTTCCTTTTTTTTTGTCCTTGTTTTTATACGTATCCTTAACCTTATAATTGTGAGAATATATTGCTTACGTACATTTGTCTATTTCGGACACCTACGCACTTGGGTGCCCATGGACATTTTTCGTGGTTGTTGCGTACATGAGAAGGGTTTAACATTGTGAAGATTGGTTTTGTTTTAGTTTTACGGTGGATTAATGATCATCGTATCTTAAATAAGTCCATGGTGGTAATATTAGCATTGGCCTAGCTGCTACGTGCCGAATAATGAGCGGCCACGATATTACTACGTACTCTAGGCAAGATCCTTACCGTTGATAATAAAAGGTCATGATGCTTCACGACCTAGCTAAATCCTGCAGGGTGGGCGGTTGACGCGCTACTCTCTTCTTAATGCGACACGTGCCCTATCACGTTGATAAAACAGGTGATGGAAGTCGATTACCGATCCGTTGAGAGATCGGCCATTCCTCTAATAGTTCGACCTTTTAGGCGGACGGATATGGTTAAAGTGAATACCATTGAACCTGCTGGTTTAGACTTGCAATGGCCATTGAAAAGTGGGTCATTGGACCTTTGGGGCCATTATATATCACCAACAGTTGTCAATTTTCATGTAGGAAATTAGATTGCATGTATCAACGACACACATGACACAAAACTGAACTATCGTTTTCAGAGAAATTTAAACAGGGAAAGGACGAGCAAAGATATTTGAAATATATAGAGAGACGACATATCACGTGAAAAAAATAAATGGGGGGCACCGGCCTTTTTTTATTTATTATAATTAGGGTGGCAATGCATGCAAGTGGCGAACGAAGTAAATGTGACTGACTAGCTGTACTGGCTTCTGTGTCGTCTTCTTCTGGCTGGACGAATCCCTTGGGAATATTATGCGCTGTCTGTCTAGCTACTTCTTCTTTTGCCGTACCACCACCATTTCTCACGCAAGCCATGTCTTTTGTCTCCTTTCTCGATTGATCTAGTTTGATCCAAATGCTCCGAATCTAGCTCGTTAAGATTGTCGATTAATGAAGAATTAAATTTGGGAACAAGACTAGAATGGCTGCTTGCTTTCTCAAGTAAATAGTTGATTTAGGCTCATGTGGATATTGGGTTCGGTGAGATCATACTCATTTTATACTAGATTTAGATTAAATAAATATTATATTGGAGCTGAAGGATAAAGTAGTAGGTTGCTCTCGAAAAAAGAGATATCAAATATCTTGTGTGGGGTATATTTTTTTATATGACTATAGTTTAACCGGACTAGATTGTCGGAGGATTAACCCCTAACAAAATAAAAGCCAAAAGAACAAAAAATTGAGTTAGGATCAAGTGAGGTGCCATCATGACCCAAGTTATCTTTGGTGGTTGGTAGTGGTACATGATCAAGATGAACGAGAAAAATAAGGACGATTGGATCTTACAAAGAGAATTGAGAAACAACGAGAAGTGTAAGTAGAACATAGTTGAGAGGTATTTAATTAATTTTGATTGCGTTACATACTTACTACTATACCAACGACGGGTTGATAGTCCGTCGGTGACACGTCAAATCAAACATTACACGCTTCAATACGCCGATCTTGCTAGCATCCGATGCGCGCGAGTGGTTGTTGCCTTTTCCACTAGCCCGGATCCGGAGTAGTCTAATGGACCCTCTTCACTTTTGCGGTGGTCGCCCATGGGTTACATGTTAACAAAACAAGGTAGTTACGTTGTTAGTTTAGCTTTTTCTGGCTCCTGTCGTTTTGGTAACAAACGTAACGTAAATTGCTGAGAAACGATATGATTGATCATCATTATCCTCATGATCAACAAAGTCTCGGAAGAATGCATCATTAAAGGCATAGATGTAAATAAATATATTGTAATTTATAAACCAGTTGGTCAATTATGTTGTTAATTCGCAAATAAATTTGAAAAGTGGCGACACGCATAAAGCGAGATTTGCTGTCTTTTTCCTCTTTGTAATTAAATTATGCATGCAATGGTTAATTGAACGTGGCTACTTATAGTAGCACTTTTTAGTTCAAATATCTCCTTTTAACTTGTAATAAACGCCGTAACTGGGGGGCATATGGTAATTAATTAGTCCTAGACGATATTTTTGTTTTGAAGATAGATAAGATATGAGGAAATGAACAAAATTACAATAACGGGATTTATATTTTGATGTACTGGTGTATTGATCGTTCTAAATTAGTGTTTATATGTGGATGTGTTAGATTTAATTAGATATTTTTAGTTGTCGGCGCGTAATGTAATTAATTATATTATTCTATCGGGACGTCCTTATACGATCTCTAATTGAAAATAATCGTTGTTAATGGCAACTGTGAATCGAGACTGGTTAAGACTGTCGATTAGTATAACTACAAATACTCGGAGGTGTTAAGTTTGAATTCTAGATTTACCCTGAGAGGGAGGGAAAGCGGGGAATTAACTTTAATTGACCAAGGCTAGACTGGGCTCTTTATTCCTCAAATAAAGAGTTGACTTGAACCCATTTGGAATTGGTCTTGGTGGGGGCGAAGGCCATCTTACGATGGATATAGCCAACACTGCTAGTTTGAGCTGGAATATTGGTAGCTGACCGCTCTCAAAAAAAGAATGTTCAATCGTTTTATGGGCGCCTGTCCCTACATAAGATCGGAGTTTAATTAATCGATTCATACTGTCCGAAGAGTGCCACATCGGGTCAGGGAGTAGTATTTTAGGAGGCCTATTATGGGCATTGGCGACAAAGTAAACAGGTGACATCTCGTGACCAAACAATGAGATGAAGATGAGCACCCAAAAGTCTCTTTTCGAAACAGATACGAAATCACGGGTCTCATTCGATTTGGCATACAATATTTGTTTATTACTTACGTAACGTGATGCTTTGGGCAAAATCATATATAAAGCAAAAATCCACAGAATATCTGGGTTTTGAGGTGCAGAGGGGAGAACATGTACACACACAGAATAATATATATTGCTATTGTTGCTATTGTTAAATCATTCTGTGTAGATCCGCAGTTAGGGGCTATAGAGCTGTCTCCATAGTGTTGCCATTACGGGGGCACAGCACAGTTTTGCTGTTATATTCTTCCTTTTTCATTTTGTTCATGTGTATACATGGTTATCATTCATTATTCTTTCTAAAGATAACAACCGTATTATTAAATGTATCAATGATCTTGTTCAAGGGTTTGTTCCTTCTCTTCTATTCGAATCTGCCGATGAACAGGTAACATTTATAGCGGTTCTGTAAGTTCGGTGGTCCGTTACGTCGTTTGGACTAGAAAGAATCGAGTTGATTGTTGAGTTGTTGATCCGAGATGCGCTTAGGAGTTTTCATTGTCTCTAGATGATGAACAATTAAAATAGTTTCGAGATCGAGTTCAAACTTGAACCTGATTGTCTTGTGGTTGGTAGTTGAATTTTCATTAGATTCGAACGACTCTGCCCAACCATGGACCGGTTTCTTGATACTTTAGGGCCAGCCATCAATAATATTCACGCGTCAGTGGGTGCAGTGCAGCGTTCCGACATGAGTAAGTTAATGCTGGTAATGAACATGAACCCATGCATGCTGACATTGTCCAACATTTATTATACACAGCAGCAGTACCATAATATTATTTTTTCTAATGTCGAATGTCTGGACAATGCACGGGGCCAAACCCGCACCCACTGGGCTGGTAGCATTCCTGAGCCTGGGTTTTCATGGGCTGAAGCCCCAACTTCACAGAATGGGCTCGTCTCTGTAACATATTCCACAATGACTGGGCTTTGTCCGGCATAGCCCACATCCATAATATCTCATAAGATGTAAACATTGTTGGCGAGCATGAGGCTATGGGTTATATGAGTTATATGTTGGGGCGGGGTTGTTATAGAGATAAAGTTGTTTGTTGGTAATTTGTAAATATATCGTTTAAATTCAACATATTTTATAAATGGACATAAATATATTTTGTTTTGATCTAGAAGTTTAGTCCGATGAAAAGAATAGAAAATTATAGGTCATATCTGTGCGATATGGAAAAGTGAGATATATTATATGATTCTAACCTTTTTTGAATAATGGAAACCTGACCGGAGCAACAGAGATATAATAAGCGTCCCTAGATATTCAACGATAATGGCTCGATTTGAGACAAAATTGACAATGAACCTTGTCCACTCAACATCTCCCTTGATATCAACTTATAAATAACCTCATCAAAACTCTCAAACAAATATAAAATTGATTTTTTTTTTTTATCAATAATATAAAATTGATTATTGATAACCTAAGTAACCTATGATACTCATAAAATAACATTAACAATTTGCTTATCCATTTACAACTTCAACTATATAACCAAAAACTTTACGCATCCAACTCCAAAAGAGAACCAACTGCCCAAGTGCTACCAAAGACTCGACCAAATTAGGACAATAATTATGAATTAGAGAGAATAATGATATACGTATCGTCCAAACGCTCCCTAATAAGGGTAGGTTTTTTCAAAATTAAAAATTTAATTTTCCATCCAACAGTACTTTAGAACAACACGTCACCGCCGGCCACATTAGAGCGGCCGTCAGATCCTCTTTTCTCCCCCCAACTCTTTCCCAAAATCCCAGTTTTTTCAATCTCCCCTTCCATTATCCTTCACCCACCTTCCAACCACCGCAGGCGAATTCCACCATCATCGTCGATCTCTGCTCCTCCCTTTACTTTCCTCCCAAAAGAATGGACCCCTCAACTTCCCGGGGAGGACACTCCCGCAGCGGCGGCGGCGGCGGAGGAGGACGAGAAGATTGCTGGAGCGAAGGCGCGACCGAGTCCTTAGTCGAAGCATGGGGCGATCGCTACGTCAGCGTAAAAAACGGCACCCTCCGCCAGAAGGACTGGAAGGAAGTCGCCGACGCGGTCAACGCTCGGCGGAGCGCCGCCGGTAAACCGCCGAGGACGGACATCCAGTGTAAGAACCGAATCGACACGCTGAAGAAGAAGTACAAGGTAGAAAAAGCCAAGCCACCGCCGTCCAAGTGGCAGTTCTTCCGCCGCCTTGATTCCCTCATCGGCTCCTCCGCCACAGCCGCCACCGCGTCCAAGAAGAAGACCTCCACCGCTGGCCTCACCGGATCCACGGTGGCTCTGTCGGTGAAATCCAAGCCGAGATCCGTCCTCCACAGGGTCGAACCGTTATCGAATTCGACTTCAGAAGGAGGAACCAGCAGCTCGTCCGGCGGCGGCGGCGACGGAGATGCAGGGTTCGATGAGAGGGTTGTGAAGAAGCAGCAGAGGATGGAGGACGTGAGCGGCTCCGACGGAGCTGCTTGTAAGGAATTGGCGAGGGCGATACTGAAATTCGCGGAGATTTACGAGAAAGTCGAGAGCTTGAAGCAGAAGCAGATGGTGGAGCTGGAGAAGCAGAGGATGGAGTTCACTAAAGAGCTCGAATTTGAGAGGATGAACATGTTCATGGCTGCCCAATTGGACATGAAGAAGAAGAAGTCGTTTAAACGGCAGAAAGTCGCTTCTGGATCAGGTTAATTCCATACATGGACTGATTGAATTGAACACTTATCCACTGTTTTGAATCTAAGAGCTAGAGTGAGAGCAATTAGCCTATCAGACAAGTTTTGACTTCAAATTGTTCATATGCCGAAATCCTTGCTGTTTATGGACTGATGTCAACCTTTAGATTTGACAGTGCGAAAGCATATCATTTACGTCAAATAGAGAGCTTAACGAGTTGCAAATTCTTGTTTAATCGTCGAGATAACTTCAGATATTTCATTACAGTCAACTTAGATGCTGCAAATGGTGATGCTAACTTGATTTACTTCCAGGTGGAGAGTAATGCCTGAAAATCTGGATGCTATTTAGGAACCAAGTCGACTCCTTTTTCTGAATCGGGGAGAGCTTTCACGTTTCCAAACTCGTCTGTCGCATGATCAATGTTGGAAGATCGAGCCATCAAGAACCCTGATGTCTTAAGTGCTGTTATTAGTGCTAACTTCACCTCTTTTTTTGTATATGTGATTAGTTGTGTACTTGGCAAAAGCTTTCAGCCGGTACCAGTACTAGTACCGTTGTACTAGTACTGTTTTCATCTTGCTTTTGCACGAGTGGTCTGTAATATTCGACAAGGTAACAAATTGCAATAAATCCAACTCCTTCCTCCTCCATCTCCATACTTTTGGTTCAACTGTGATGTCTCTGCATTAATGGGGGATACAATTACTGAATTACACAGTTGTAATTTGTAATTCCCCCCCATGTTTTTACAGCTAGGGTGAAAGCTACAGAAATTTCTGGTGCAGAAAGAAAAAATTGCAGTTTTTTTTTCCAGCAAAATGGTGGGTGACACAAGATGAGAGAAATATCTAAAGTTGAACCGAACCACTTGCAATTTCTGAGAGAAAAGATGAGATCTTTGGATCCGTAATTGGCACCATGTAAAGTTGTGAAGAGTGTTTGTACTCTGTGTTTTGTGGGGTATGACTTTGGAGAGGCGACATGACATCATTAGCTAATGTCTTGTGTCTGTTGCAGCACCAAAAGCAAATACCCTTTTAGTGCAGTTTTGCAAAGCTTTCAACTTTCCTCATATTATTGCAGAAACAAAGACAGATCATCAAGGAAGGAACACAGAGAAGAACAACAGTACTACTGATATACTGCTAAACATAAACATGGTTTTCCAAAGCCCCTCAGAATATATAAGGAAACTGACTGAAATCACTGATAGGTAGTGGTACTTCTTGCTCGAATCCGTCGATCATTGAGGGGAACTCGCCGAATGTAGTACCGATCTCACCAGTGGGAGCGGAAGTACAGCGAAGGAGGCGAGCTCTGGCAATGGCGAGATCAACCTGGAGCTCGACCATCTTTCTCTGGAGCATGGCTATGGCGCCAATGCAGCCATAGACAGGGTCCACTAGCCTGGCCTCGGCCTCGTAGGCCAGGGAATTCACGGTGTCTTCTCGCTGCTCTTCGGGGACCTCTGTCAGGATCTTGCTCACGTTGCTTGCGCCGAAGACTTTGTGGACTTTGGCAAACTTTTTGGGCTCGTCGGACCGGAAGTAAGGGGCGAAGATGCAGTTAGAAGTGCATCTTCTCTTGAGGAACTTGCAGGCTGCGCATGAAGAGCTTGATCTTGGCTCGTGGTGGCTTTTCATGGCTCTCTCTCCCATTGGGGAATGCACGTTTGCCAAAAAGGCCTATCTATCCCTTTTGGTTGTTTTTTCATCATCATCGGAGCTTTATATAAGTGTTTTCATAGTGTAAACAGTGTTTTATACAAATTTGTTTATGAATGTTTATATTTGTCAACTTTCAACTTGGCCTATTAGCTCAGCTGGTTAGAGCGTCGTGCTAATAACGCGAAGGTCACAGGTTCGAGACCTGTATGGGCCATATTTTTTCCCAATTTTTGTTGTTGAAGTGGGCTTTTATACGTGCTAGAAGGTGGAATGAAGTGGGTTTTCAATTGTTTTCATATGGTTATGATATATTTTTACACTGAAAAAGGTTAATATGTTAATTGCTTGGGTATATAACTCAAACTAACCATAGTTTTCTAAATGTTATAGTTTAGAGAAATTATTCACCAGCCAAAACTTCTAAATCTCATAGTTTAGATATCTTTGGTCTCACATAAGAAAGTATAATAAAAAAAAATATAAATCACAAGGGATTATGAGTACCGTGTACCAAGTGATCATTTATAAATTGTAAGTTCGAAAAAAAGATATATAAATACTTTTAAGTTTCTTCATATATTGACAGACTTTGAAGTTTATTGGTAAAATAGTGACACATTTTAGAGAATGTTATATGTGCAATTTTGAACATATAGAAGGTTGTGTTATTATTAGGGTTTTGTAAGTCTTGAGGATTATCCTCGAGAATGAAAGCCATGTCGTCAGGCAAATCAGACGCAAACCTTCTATATGTCATCGATAGAAGGTTGGAAATATGTCATGTTTTGCTTGATAGCATAGAGTGGCTCATTGCTTCAATGAGTCGTGCAACAAGTACCCATTATAAATATTGGGTATCGGGGTAGATTTAGTTTGCATTAATCATTAATACTTAGATAAACAATCTCCGATGGGGATTAATCCTTTTGGTGAGCAAAATTATCCAAAGTGAAAGGTGTGAGTTTGTGGGTGATTTTGGTGGAGTGTTGTGTTCATAATATAAGGATGAGACATGATGGATCATTGGTGTAAAAGGATGGGATATGTCATTGCCAATTTGCTTGCTTGCTGCACTTCACTTCACTTCACTGGTTGGATATGAAACTTCACCAAAGATAAAAGGACAAAGGCCACTGACTTCTCCCTCATCCATAGTTGGCCATATCTACCATAAGGGCAAAAACTCCATTCTTGATGTTGAAATGACTACTACTTGCTTAACAAGAATCTCCCCACCCACCAATTAGTGGCCACCTCTCCACTAGGACAATAATATGGCGGTTCGATTTGGTATTAATAATTTTTTTTTTGGTTGTGAAAGATAGATATTTGTGTTCTATTTGTGTGTTAGTGTCCGCTGAGGTTGGGAAAAAAGTGTTAAGACCATACCGAAATATCGTTGTTCGAATTTGATTAGGGTGTTAACACCCTTTTTTTTCCTGTTACGGTGGATTTCTTGATATACTTGTATATACCAAATGGGCGGTGGATTTTTTGATTAGGAATAATGTAGAGCCCACGTGCAACTAAATAGGTGACTTGTTATCTCGACGACAGATGAAACAAAGAGTAACTAGTGAAATTGAACAATGATGGCTCAGAACCTTAGAAAGTAATTGTCAACCCCCACAACCCCCCCCCCCCTCCATAATGTCTTGTGTTGAGAAGGTTATAAGTCAAAATATCGAACCTGTGCCACTCTAGAATCAATAGGTCGATAACAAAAAGTGAGCCAACCATCCAAGGCCAATTATCTTATAAATTAATGATTTGAGACTTAGATAATACAACTAAATTTTTTACATATTTATCAAGACTTTGAAACTCATTTTTAGACTTAATATTTTGTCCAAGATCTCCAACTATACCGTTTATAATTTTTATGCATAAAATGATCTTGCCATTCTAGTTGTTTTTATAGGCACCAACATGATCAAGTTTATAAAAAAAGCCATGGATATAGATTGGAAAATAGTGCTAATTTTATTTATTTATCATTATTACTATTTTATGTGATATTTTGTTGTGCTTTTAGCTCGGGGAAAAAAATCATAAATAAAAATGGGAAGCACATTTCGCGATGTGTGGGCCACACAAGTAAGCCCAAGTACTTATTTGGACCTCATATGTTTTTTACTGGGCCTGTCTTTGCTTTTATAGCCATATAAACATCCTTATCCTAGGCCCGACTGGCTTCCCGTTGTGAATCAGTAATTTCTCATTAATGTAAATAAGCTAAAATCAATTCTTTTTCTTTTCGAAAATATTTATTAAGCGGAAGCAAAACATAAACCTAATCAAAAATAAAAATAAAAGTAATTAGCAACTAAACAATGAAACCTAGCAAGTTTGGATATTAACAAGCCCAAGTCAGAAGTTTGTTCTCGTGTCAAAAACTGATTAGCCTAAGATGACCGGTCCATTACTCTAAACAATATGTACAAAGCCGCTAAAATCACCCCTTCTAATTTGTTTTTTCTTCTTTTCATTTTTATTTTAACATTAATATATGATGATCCGAACACAACTTATTTTGATTATTACAAAACAAAATATAAAAAGTAAGCACAATACTGATATCCATTTTGTGAGATGTGTGTTGGGACTTCCAGATCACTAAACACACAACTTTATTATCGAAATAACTTCATTTAAACATCAAAAATAACCACTTTGAATTGTTGATATTAAATAAGGGAGGATATAGTTAGATACTTTGAGTCTTTGACACATTCCACCTCCTTGTTAACATCGAACCAAGTTTTGTATATGGTTATTGAGATTCGAGAGACACCTAACAAATCTTAGTCAACAACTTGAAGATATATGATCAAACCAGAGAAATGGTCAATAATAATACTTTTTTATAAAAACAAGTCGTGCAAAATTAGGAGAAAAGTTAAAGTGGAACCTTCATGTTAGCTGTTTGAATGTTGACATTTCAGGACAAAACCAACCTTTTGTTTCTGTCTTTCATCAAAGGTAAACAAACTAAATAAACCTTTTGCTTCTTCAAAGGGACTGAGAAGGAGCAATTACATGTTCTTAACAAACCATTAAAAAAACAAGTTAATTTAAAATAATTTAACACTAAGTAATTTTAATTTTAATTTTAACATTCTTTAGGGTTTCATAGTAAAATTTTAAATTTTAAGCCATTTTTAACATGCATGTCAAATATTAGCCGATTTGAAAATTTTGAAATTTTCCTACCAAAGTGGTCCATTTTCATAGGCTAACCCCTTTAGAAATGGCTAATATTTGACATATATGTTAGAAATGGTTAAAACTTCAAATTCCACTATGTTAAGTCCTTCAAATAACAGAAAATAAAGTTAAAAACTATTTTTTCTCAAAGTAATCAAGCGGGCCGATGTTGTCGAGTTTGAATTGTTCTTTATTTTCAATAGGTCCTTGCTATGCTATCATTTATTGTGAAAGGTAAATTCATATATTTAAATTTAACATGATATGAACCTTTTAGTTCAGCTTCTTCCACACTTCAAAGCACAACCACTAAAGAAATATCCCAAGTATAGTTGTCAATCATAAAAATATAAAACTAGAAACAAAAACAATTAGATTATGATGAATTAAAGGAAATCATACTAAAAGAAGTTAAACTCCACTAAACCATGAGTCATGATCAAAGATTAAATCAATGGTATTGGTTAAACTACATTGTAAAGTGCCATCATCCCATTTGAAAACTTTAATAGGGTTAACAAATCTTTCCATAATTAGGAGGTCACAATCTTATCAAAGCACATCAACCTCTTCGTGCCTCTGCATTACTATTTTTTAATTTAGTGTAAACAACAAATCTGATTGGGATTTGAATCTACACAAAAGTGATGATAAAACATACTAATTCCTTTCAATTATGGATTTTGTTTCATTATAATAAAAGATAATAATAATAATAAATATTGATAAAAATGAACCAAACTCACAAGAGACTGAGATGCCGCCAAATGGCAGCAGCCCACGACTTGATCAGCCAATTCTTTCTTAAACCCTTTCCGATTGAGTCCAAAAGGAAACTGTCAAAACCATGCAAACTTATTTAATTAATTAAATTTTTTTTCTGGAAGAATGATTGTTATGGGCTGTAAGGGGCCATTTGGTATAAGGAATATGTGTATGTTTTTGAGGAATTTTGTGATTTTATTTATTTATAATATGTAAGATATAATTATGCGTTATATCATTTAGTTTTAACCGATTACTTTAGAAAAATAGGAAATCTATACACTTAAACAATTAGGAAATTTTAATAAGGATTGCTATAAGAGTCATGATATAAGGAGTTTTATTAATTTCTCGTCTACTTTGTCTCCAGGTTTCAATAAGGGAGGAATTTATATTTTGAGATATATTTGTTGAGTGTGTTTGTAAGGAATTATGTATTATGAGATATACTTATTAGTTTAGTAACGAATATTGTTAACATGGAGCTTTCATTTGCATATGTTTTGTGTATTTGAAAAACATCGATCTTTAAATATCTAATCGATGCAAACCGTGTATATCGGTTGTGAGGGATTTGGTTTTAGTGACGAGCTCTAAAGTTTTCAGGAAGTGGAGAACCCACGAACACTAATTTTTATCCTTATCAATCGTGGATAGATCATAAAGCTTTGCAATGACCTTAATGGTTATTTCATAACAAAAATGGACCTTCATTAGAAATTATGACTTCTCTCAAATGAATGATTGTTCCCATTGCCTGCTTTATATCAAATATACATGTCAAACAAAATAATCTAACCTCGTCAAACTTTTAACAAACATTTGTTCACATTTCCATCCCCAGTTCTTAATATACAATGCCAAACGACCCTTAATATAAACAATGCCTTGTCCCTGTAAACAGTTGGAAATGAAAGAATATTTAGATTACTTTATGACCCTATTCAGATCATTTCAACCAATCAAATTACAGCAATTTAATATACAATGAAGACAATTTCCTCAAGTCAGCAGATGATCCAAACAATCCTAACTAAACAAGGAGAAAATTCCAAACCAACCAACAAGAAAATATAAAACCAGAGAGATCAGAGGAACCTGTTCCTTTGATGCAATGATCATTTTCACACCTTCATGGAAGCTGGAATTCCAAATCCTGCTGCAATTCTAAATCCTTCTTCAATCATGATTTCTTCTGCCTTTTTGCCTACAGGAACACTGGTGGAATCAATAATCCACCTCTCTAATGAAGTCATATCCATGGAGAAGATTCCTTCAGTCCAGTCCAAGAATGTCTCCACCGTGATTCGAAGAATCAAGCTTTTATCGTCTCTGTTCGAGGACATTCAGGATGCCAACACACCGCTCCCTCCATCTTCGATTCTGTGTCTCACGGAGCTTTTCTCGGTCATCAGAAAGGTCAAGCTTTTGATCCAGGAATGCACAGAAGGGAGCTCTCTGTGGTTGCTGATTCAGACCGAAATGTTGTCGAATCAGTTCCATGTCTTGACCAAGGAAATGGGCCGGGCGCTCGATATCTTGCCGTTGAGTCTGATGAATTTGAGTGCCGACACGAGGGAGCAAGTCGAGTTGCTTCACAGGCAAGCGAAGAGAGTTGATGCTTTCGTGGATCCCAAGGAAGTTGAGAGGAAGGAGAGGGTTTTGTTTCTTATGGCTAGGCACAATGATAGAGGGAAAAGTAGGAACAACAAGATTGATTTTGGGGAAGTTAAGGATGTTTTCGACAGGATCGGACTGAGGACCCCGCTTGATTTCGAGGAGGAGATTTTGAAACTGGAAGGGGAAGCTCAGAGACAGGCAGGAACCGGAGGGTTGATCGTGGTTTCCAACATAAACAATCTCATCTCTCTTTTGACATATTCAAAGGCAACGGTGTTTCTTGGAGGAGAAGAAAGGGTTGTTCTTCCAATAAAAGAGGAAACTTTTTCAACAAGGCAGCAACTTTCATCGTCTCCGAACATTCCGGATGAGTTCAAATGTCCGATTTCTCTGGACCTGATGAGGGATCCGGTCATTGTAGCTTCCGGTCACACTTATGACCGAAGCTCCATCGCTCAGTGGATCAACTCAGGTCACCACACGTGTCCGAAAAGCGGGCAGAGACTTATCCACATGGCTCTAATTCCTAACTATGCACTCAAGAGCCTAGTTCATCAATGGTGCCAAGAGAACAACATCCCACTAGTTGATGACTCTTCTCCATCTTCTTCCGAAAACGAAACTCGCTGGTACGATACCAGGAACAAGACAGCTGTTGATCATATCTCAGCCACGAAAGCAGCAGTAGATGCTGTGAAAATGACAGCAGAGTTTCTTGTGGGGAAACTAGCAATGGGGTCTCCAGAGGTTCAGAGGCAGGCGGCTTATGAGCTTAGACTACTCGCGAAAACCGGTATGGACAATCGGAGGATCATCGCAGAGGCAGGAGCGATTCCATTTCTAGTATCAATACTGAACTCAAACGATTCGAGAATCCAAGAGAATGCGGTAACCGCATTGCTGAATCTCTCCATCCTGGAGAACAACAAGATCCTGATAATGGCGGCAGGAGCGGTCGAGAATATAATATCGGTGCTCGAATCGGGGAAAACAATGGAAGCGAGGGAGAATGCAGCGGCAGCAATATTCAGTCTCTCGGTGATCGACGATTACAAAGTAATAATCGGAGCCAAACCACGAGCGATTCCGGCTTTGTTGAGACTACTGAGAGAAGGAACCACAGCAGGGAAAAGAGATGCTGCTAGTGCATTGTTTAACCTAGCCGTTTACGTGTCCAACAAGGCAGGGATCGTTCTTGCCGGTACGGTACCGTTGCTGGTCGAGCTTCTGATGGATGACAAGGCGGGGATCACGGACGATGCGCTGGCGATTCTGGCCTTGCTGATTGGTTGCTCGGAAGGGTTGGAAGAGATCAGGAAGAGTAGGATTCTTGTGCCTTTGCTGATTGATCTGCTGAGATTCGGATCAGGGAAAGGGAAAGAGAATTCAATAACTCTGCTTTTGGGACTGTGTAAAGATGGAGGACAGGAGGTTGCTAGACGATTGCTGATAAACCCTAGAAGCATTCCTTCTCTTCAGAGCTTGTCGGCCGATGGAACGCTGAAGGCGAGACGGAAAGCTGATGCCTTGCTTAGAGTGTTGAATAGATGCTGCTCTCATTCTTAGCATAGCCTGATGGGGAACTTCAGGAAAAAAGTGTGAATTTGTACCAATCTTTTTTTACATGGAACAACAGCCAAACTTCTTTTATCCAACTGCACAGAGTCAGAAAACTAGGAATTCCGAATTCTTCGTAACGAAATCAGGATATGAAGCGTCAATAAAACATGGAATAGAAGGAATGGATTGTTATTCATTGATAACAGGTTACAATAGTACAACAATAGCATTTACATCAGTAGCTAAAATTAACATTAGCATAATCTTACACTGAATCTCAAGCTAGCCTGGAAATACAACTAGAGCACAGATTGTACAAGCCCTCTAAGTGGAATTACTGTATAATAAGGATCTTATATATGCAAAAGGTTTAACTTATGTTACAACCAAACAAGATCCGTTCGAGTCTGTTGAGTAAACTATGATTCACATGGGACGGAAGGGGTTCAGAGAAATCGATTGATTTCAGCACTGTACCAAGTCCAGTAAGATATGTGTGCCTTGTACCTTATAGTTCCAGTACCAGCTTCCACTATCAATCTTATTAGCTTCTATAGGGTTGAGCTCGACTTCCAAACCTGAAACTCCTGAAGTTACCTTCATCTTGTGGCCGTCGGGAACTTCGAAAACATGATTTCCCTGCAGCAGTATTATAATGGAGTTTTAGCAATTAGTCATCTTGTTAAACCATAATCTATATACAAGCTCAATCCAACATTGACTATTTTACCTGTATGGTGACATCGTAGGCCTCGAATTCGGAGTTCCCATGAAGAACAACCTTAAATTCCTCGACTCGTCGCACGTTATGTTTCCAATATACATTGTCTGAAGAACTCCAGTCAATCCCTTCATTACAAATGCTTACATTTTCCAACCTACATCTTCCACACCTACACAAAAAACCAGCTTTATATGCAACGTCGCTGATACATCCAATGCTTGAACGTGAATGGGTCAAACTACTCACCTGCGACCGTAATGCAGTAATGGTTCGCCATGTGCATCCATTCTGGTTGAGCCCATGATGTTTTCAGCAATAACTATCAAGCTTCCATTAAGCTGGAAAAGAAACAAACAAATAAGCATAATAGCAATAACTTCTGCCCCTAAATAATAACAAATTGAAAGCTCTTAAACCTTAACGTTCTTCCAGAGAAACTCAGCAACCTCAATTTGTAACTCGGAGCCCTTTGATATTGACCCTTTGGTAAACTGAGAGAGGAAACGACTGATCACTCTCTTGATTGAAATTACTAAATCTATGGAAAACCATCGACATCAAAGTATGAAAGCACCACAGTAAAAAAACTGTACCTTCTGTCTCGTGACCTCCCAAAGAGGACCAAGAGCTGGATGGAGCAGTATCAGAAATGGCGGAACAGAATTAACATACTTGTCATTACCTTCAATCTGCAGGAAACACAAAAAGATAAGGGCAAACAGCATAAATTTGACGTCAAATAACGTTGGCAAATGGCAGCTAGAAAAAGAATACAGATTGTCTGATATTACTAGGGAATAAGGAGTACCTCAGGGAGTTCAATATCACACCTTGAGAGAAGATCATAGGCATTTCGTAAGGTATCCAATAATGCACCATCCGGAGTCTGCACATGAACCAACACTAAGACGCCTTAATAACAGGAAATCTGACAAGATTATGACCTTGACCACGTTCTAGCTGGGTTTGTTTGACTTTCAGAAAACTAGAGCATTGTTCCTTGTTTGAAGCATAAAGAATGACATTGTCCAGCCACTAAACAGAATGGGAGAAGCAAAACCATTGAATATCAAAAGACTGTAACCTGGTGCAAAGAAGTGCCTGCATGACTTTGCTTCTTCTTAGCCGAAGATGTGACCCTTCTACGCTCGTTATAGACAATGAATGTATCCAACTCATCTGCAGAGATGTGTTCTCAATCAATTAATATTCGAATATATATTATAGATGTGCTGGTGCAAGCATAGTGATAACAATAACGATTAACAAGAATGAATGACAAAGGAGCAGAATTAGGCCAAACACTAAATAAGAGTTTAGTTTTTAACCTCCCACACCCTGGTATCTTGACGAATATGTATTCAAAAAGTTGTCCGCAATATTTTGCATTGTGCATTCTAGCCGGCCACCAGAGACACTGCATGTATAAAAATTGACGGATAATTCCATCAAGTAACAGTGAGATAGACCATTTCAAAATCAGTAACATACCAAAAAAAGTCTCCTTCCACGAACGAAAACAGAAACATGGCGGAGAGATCCCGGAGGCGGCAATATTTACCTGTGATGGTTTCCCCATTGGTCCTCATATTGAATTTGTTTCCTTATATTAAGTACCATGCCTGGTAAGCATTTTTCATCATTGCTCGATGCTACTGACTCTATAGAAGGTAAGTCCACATACATAATGTTTGTGTTTGCAGGGAACCCCTGCAATCTAAATAAAGACAATAAATTATCAGGCAAAGATTTTGTTTGCAAACTGACTAAGAGAAGTAACTTAGAAAAATGCTATTCCAAATGCTTACCTGTTTGAAGAAAAAGGCTGATTCGTTATCCCATACTTGTCGAACTCGGTATATTCAATGCAGGATAAACCATAAGCCCATTTTCCATTAAGATCCTTTTTCTCAACAAGGACGTTAATTCCTTCTGTAGCACCCGACGTTCTCTTACAAGATGCAAATCCCAGTTTCTGTATCATGTCCAGTGCAAGATGGTAAAGAACACGAATTTAAAGGGGAAAATAGTTTCTTAGCATTCCTGTACCATAAGTGCACACATACAAAGAATCACAAGTATTAGATGTTAACATACCTTACCATGACGAAGGCCCATCCCAGCCAGTGCTAAGAGCGTCAAGTCTGTGGCAGCCGCGACATTACTGCACAGGGAAAATAATCCAAATGCTTAAGCGATTCTTAAAATGGAAAGGCCAAATAAATAAGTAAATACTGCAGCACAACAAAATAAACCTAACCTGACTTGCCGCACAGTAGCACCTTTCCTCCCGTGATCATAAAACCATTGGAAGATGCCATTATCATAAGCAAGTTTCCAAATCACACCATGGCCACCGGGCTTGGATACAGGTGAGAATGGTTTCCCAACCAGCCACTTGCCATCTTCAGCACTAACAGCGGGAACAAGAGGCTGGTGTTTCGCATGTCATAATTCAACAATCAATACAAATCAACAGAATTACAAGAGCAAGTAACACCGGGACACGCAAACTGTTTATAAATTAAGAACCTGTTCGAAAAGTTGGAAATTGGAACGACCTCTTCCAAACCACCCGAGTCTTTCACAAAGAGAAGTGACACGCTCATGGTTATTCTTAGCTGGGCTTGTCATGATTGCAACTGGTGTGATGCACTGCTTTCCATAGAGCTTGAAGTACAAGAACTCTCTAGCCTAGCGATCACAAAAATTACACCCTGTTACTACTATAATAAGGTTGCAGGTGGTTTCTTTGAAGTAGAGTGATAAGAAAGATCCTATACCTGAACATCTCTAATAAGGCCTTCCAACAAAGTCCGCCCGCAGTAAGGAAGCATTGCAGCAGGAAGACATTCGCCTGTGTCAGGATCTACCAAACCTAGACGATCAGCAGAGCCGCCCAGGGGATAAATTTCTCCAAGATCTGGTAGACCCTAATAAGATAGAATCTTATTATACCAAAACAAAATGCACTAGGGATGATAACCTCAATTCCCTTCATAAAAAAGCATATGCACTAGGGATACTAACCTCAATTCCCCACATAGCTGCTTGAGATGCATACTCAGTATCTTTCGAAAGATCAAGCCCACTAGGCGCATGGATTTCCAGAAACTGGCAGTTCATGGTGTCATGTATATGTTGAGACCAGTTTCTCGTTTGATTTTCACTAGTTGATTGAGCAAGTAGCTCCAGCACCATTATCTCGTATCTGTAGTAGCATGGAAAGCTCAATTCACTAGCAGATATCATATCACAATGTTCAATGAATCAAATGGAAATAACATCTAAACTCACCCAATGATGCCTCCAATGCAATCGTAGAACTTCTCAATCTCCTTCATATTCTTCAATAACAATTTCAAATCCCCAACTTGCTTCTTCCCCACGGCGTGCCCATTATGCTCCGACGACGGGCGTTTACCGTTGTGACCCAAGTCAAACTTCTCGATCATCTCCGCCAAAGAATACAGAGCAGTCTTCAAAGAACTACCATTACAATCCGCCATCATCGCCTCGCTTTCAAATCCAAACACGTGCTCCTGACCAGCAGCAACCAAACACTTCAACAAGAACAATTCCTCGGAACCCAAATCAAGCAATTCCATAATCCGATTCCCTCTGCACTCGAAGAATCGCTTCACCAAGGAATCACTCTGCAGCACAAGCAGCTTCCTTTGGAGAGTCCCGCAATCCGCAAGCTTGGACCGAAGAGACCTTAGCCGAGAAATCTCTTGCTGGAAATCGAAGTCGTCAGGAGCTGAAGGTGAACACTCCACCGTCGCTGTGGAGACGCGGGTAATTCGGAATCCTTGCTGCTGATGCGGAGAGCACACGGAAAGAGAAGTAGTACTAGTAGTAGTTACAGGTCTCCGGAAAAGAAGTGAGCTTGAAGATGAAGAGGGTAATGCAAGAAGCCTGGAGTCCGGAAAGTGAAGCAGGGAGGCGTTGCCGGCGCCGGAGCCCGTCGCCATGGCTGCAACGGGGAGGGAGAGAAAGGATTAGAATTTCTATCTGGGTAAGGGAAATGGGGAGGGAAGAAAGTGAAATGGCGGAGGAAGAAGAGGAAAAGTGGAGGGAAGTAGTAGTGGGAATGGAGGGCGGGGGATAAAACCAGAGATGCTGGGAGGATATACCGATGTAGAGGAGCCAGTAGAGGAGACGAGAAATGAGAGAATTCTTTTGTATTTTTCCTTCAGCTGTTTGTTTTCGTCTTCCATTTTTGTTATGAATTTTTAACACGGTTTACATAGTTTATTAGTTTAATTTTGATTAAATCATAATTATATCAAAATGATGTGAATTTGATTCATTTTGATGCTTTAATTTTTATCTAATCGACTTGTGTTATATTGATTCGGTTATGAAAATATTTATTTTTAGTGAATTTTTGCCGTTTTGATAGTGAAAGAAAGAAAAGTAAAAATAGGAAAGATGTGTAATATTTAGAAATGTTAGATGAGAGATTGGTGAAATTTTGATAATATTTTAAATTTGGAGTGTGTTTGAAAATATTATAGGTGAAATTTAAAAATTACATGATAACAAATGTCAAGTTTAATAAGTTTATATAAATTTTCTTCATTTTAAAATTAAAAAATTATAATATGTCGAGGCTAAAAAATATAAAATAAATATTATATATTTCAAATCATCAATACAAGACTTCTAAAACAATTCGGCTTGGACCGAATTATAAATTGAATACAAAGTCTTCTCTCTTCATTACTTTAATTTTGTGCTTATCGGATAGAAAGAATATCATGTGGTGACTTTGCATTGGTGCTTTGGTGGTGGGTGATAGTAGAGGTGTCACACCACCTGTGTTTTTTTTTTGTTTGAATTCACGATGGGCTTGATTTTAAACATGCATCGGCCGGCCCATATTTTTCTGGTGGGCTTAGCGATCTGAAATGTCAGGCTTTCCTGATCATTTGTTATCCTTGCTGGCCCGTCCAGTTATTGTCCTAATACTGGACCACAGGCCCCTTTCTTATAGTCTTCCAAGTTTTTTAGCCCAAACTGGACGAGGCCATGAGCCAATCATTCCATCATATCGAACGGATTCTCCCAACGGATTCTACCAACAAGTTGTTAGTATAGTGGTATCAACGGCCGTACTTGAAAAGAAAAATTAAGATTCGATTTTAGATCGAGATCGGTATAGTGGTGTCAGGGGCTGTACTTAAAAGGGAGAATCAAAGTTTGATCCTAGACCGAGACTCTTTGTTAATATAAGATAGAAGACACATAGTAAACACATCATGGGTGATCCGCAACATTGATGTCCATTGCATAGGGTGTACTGAATCCGAACTGGAAACCTCAGGGTCACCAAACGCACAACTCTACCACCAAAGCAACCGTAGCTGAACACACGTGGAGTCTTTGTTAACTTTCCGGCCATTTTTCGTAATTAATTACAAGATTCAACAACTAGTCATAGTACAATAACCAGTTATAATTGGTTGTGCATGCCTAAAGTAATTATACAACATGAGAAAGAAGAAATGAAAGCTAGGCACATATGTAGAAGTCCAGTGCGGTTGGAGGGAAGCACACGTGCATGCATATCCATAAATATAACTTTCTCTTAACGTTAGCTTTTATGGTTGAAGGGTTGCTGGCTATATAACATCTTTAACGTTGTCAAAAAAAGAAGTGGAGATGTAGTTGGAAAATAACATGCAATTCATGAAGCTAACCAGCCTACTCCTTTTCATTGTCAGCCCCTATTACTTTTGCCACACATTTATGCTCACAATAATTAGTTTTTATATTATTCATTAATATTTACGCTAAATTAAATTGAAGTTTTCAAGATTCGCATATTTTGATATGTCATGTGCACGGATAAACACCGCAAACATTTCTTAGATCGCACAATTACCCAAATTCAGATAGTCAACCCAAAGCTGCAATATTTGATTATCTTGAACACACACACATATGCATGATGCATGCATGTCCTTATTAGCTAGCTATATATTAGACCTAATTAGCATCACTAATTCCCAAATCCATGGTTTGGATTTTTCGACCAAAGTACATTTGTTTTGACCCATAAAAGGAAGATTTGTCTTTTTTCTTGGGACTTACCTATGTGAAAAACAACACTGCCTATGTAATATATATGCATACACACAAAACTACAAAACCTACTAATTTTTTTTTTAATTCCAACAGTCATTTCCCGAAATGTTCCCCTAGATGAACACAAAGACCTGCTTATTTTTTTTTATAAGTTTCAATCTCTAGGTGTAAGAATACTACAAAGGAAGTGTTGTCTTTCCCACTAATTAACGTATATAATATATGGTTTATATTAATAATATAATGCACAGACACCAATGGGGAAAACAGTATGTGTTCTTCGGCAGATGTATATGATATTGGTTTTATGAGCACTTTGATCAATGCCGGCTCAGTCATATGAATCCTAAATCTATTACTTAAAATTAATTATTAATTCATTTATTCTATGTTCTACATGATGCGTCATCGCTATTCATATTAATCCAAGTGTTTTTAATATGCCGCGGCAGTTCCAAAATAGTTTAATATTAGATCGGCCGAGGTTAGAAAGAGGTTCTGCCAAGTCTGTCGGTATGGGGAGATCGTTCTATTACGAAAGAGGGAAAACTCAAATCCTAAAAGCTACGAACTCAATGTGTACGCAAAATTCTGAATCCAAATGAATTGACAAGTATCGTTCAGAAAATCGCTGTTGATATGAGTAAATCCGAAAAATGTCATGACTACCATATAAAAAGAGTAAAACATACAAAAATGTAACTAATTATGGAAATGAAAAACTATGTAGATACCTCTTTCAATTTCTTTTGTTCTTTTTTTTTGGTACAAGAGATGATACGATTTCACTGTTTTCAAGCCAAAACTAAAACGATAAAAAATGACGAAAAACGATGCAATGCTTGCTAGCAAGTACCTCAAGATCTCACTCAGAATACATGTCCAAGCTATGGATCATTATTCACAAAGTCAGATCTAGAGTACTTGCCATCCTGGCACGCTTACTATCAACACCCTCATTCATAACAACACTACTATTATACTTATTGTCCCTCCTAACAACTTCACTGATCTTCGAAGACGAAGAAGACGATAGAGACAAAGACAGACTACTCTCTGGGTCGAGATCAACAACATTAACAGCATAATCATTACCTCCCATGTCCACCTTGGCCTGTTTCGACACCTTCAGAGACAACTCCAAATCCAAGTGATCACCAGATTGAACCGGGCGCATTGACATAAGTTTCCTCTTGAAGCCACCGAGGTTAATAATGTCGTTGGTAGTAGATTCTTCCAAGGCCGGGGATGCGGGCTTGGCGAGGATTTGGGGTGGCCTTCTATGGAACAAGAACTTGGCAGTGTTCTCAAAAGTAGATGAGTGGTTGGGGTGAGTAGTACTTGTACTTTTGGTTGATGCTGGTATTCCTTTGAGCATGAGGGAAGAAGGAAGATTAATGTTGTTGTTGGGTGAATCACACGATGAGTACTTAGTAGTGAATGGCTTGTGATTGTTGTAACCATAAAGGCTACTTGTGGCTAATCTTCCTCCTCCTATGTAGTTTGTTCCACATATGTTGTGCCCTCTCCTCCATGATGATGGGTAATCTCCATATCTATGCAAATGTGAAAACATATCAGATTTGAACCATTTCTCGATTTATGTGGGTCATCTTGTGTAGAGATCATTTCTGAATAATATTTATTTTTTGTAGATAAAATTATATATGAATTATAGTATTGGTCGTTACCTAACCAATTTGGAGAAAATAAAAGAACTATGAATGAATTGATTGGGATGGACCATCTTTGACTTATGTTTGTTGAATAAGGGGATGGAGAAAAAACTCTTATATGCAACTGAATTCTTATTCGTTCGAATCTGGGTTTGTGAAGACAATGAAATTAAATTGAGTGTTCTGATTCTAGAAATTTGTTGTATTATGTTGGAACTTTTGGTTTCATTGAAATAAAATCTTTATTTATAAAAAAAATAGAAATTAATTACCTAGAATTAGCAGGTGAGGAAGGGCCATAGTTGAATCTTTGAAGCATTGGAAGCTGGCTTAGGTTGTAGCCATGGCTATCCCTCCCTTGAAATAAAACACCTTGCGCATTACCTGTGAACCAAAATTCCAAATCAACCCAAAAGTCAGAAACCGAGAAATTCAAGGAAACCCTAATCAACCCAAAAGTCAGAAACCCATTTGTGTCACTCTTATCTTAATTACCTTGATTTGGATCATCAAACTTCTTGCTTCTGTACATCTGCAAACCACATCAACAAACCAAAAAAAATTCATAATTGATCAAAACCCTTTTGAGATAGGATAAAACCCATTAGAGATCCATATAGGTTCGGCTTTTCGGAGGTGAAAAGTTGGATGGAATTTTGAAATTTTTTCCGACCGGACGGTAGAAAGGTTAGATCTCGACGGAGGAGATCGAATTATATTCTCCTCTTACCATCTAAACTCCATTTAAATCCAACTTTCCACCTATCAAACCAACCCAAACTATAAAATAAAATTATTTCCCTCGATAGAGTAGTAAATATATATGCAATTACCTGAAGATGGCTTTTGACATGAGCGATGCTGAGTCCTTTGATGTTCATCAGTTGAAGAACCAGCTTTGGGGTTGCTCCTGCACCCAATTCATCAAGTTAATTCATAAACTAGTTAGAGATTTCATTAAATTGAAAATCAAGCAGAAAGAATTAGACTCAGTTTGACATGTGGAAAGATGGAAAGAAAAAAACTAACTCTCTTGACCGCCGAGCCTGTCAACAGCTTGAAGGAAGGAGAGATGAAGATCCGGGGTCCACCTAAGCCTCGGCATCTTCGACCTGTTATACTTCCTAACAGATCCTCCTCCTCCTCGATTCTCCTCAGTGATCTCTTCAACAGAACTGTTACTAGTGCAGTTCGTGCTGATGTCACCATCATCATCATCTTCTTCGCCTTCTCCTTCTCCTCCTTCGTCTTCTTGGTGTTCTTCTTCATCGTGATTGTAACTAGTTACAAACTTGTGGTGGTGGGGGAGCAGCTGGTAGGTTGACTTGGGGAAAGAATCGCCGTCATCATGAAGACTTGACACCATCATGAATGAAAAAGCTGGAATCAACAATCCTTCTTCTTCTTCTTCTTCTTATTATGTGTTGGAGATGAGCTGTTTCAGTTTCTTCTTCATCTCTCTCTCTCTCTCTCTAGAAATGGAGGACAGGGAGGGAGAAGATGAAGAGAGAAGGGAGGAATAAAAAGGAGGGGAGAAATAGAGAATTCTTAATATTCTGAAACAGTAGAAAAAATATAAATGAAAAATAGTAGAGAATAAAAAGTAGATGTGTAAATGGTTGAAAATGGAAGAAGAAGAGAGTGAGGGAATTGAAAACCCTAGCCACCCCCTTGACATTTGGTATTCCATTCCTCTTTCTTTCTCTATCTAGCTATCATGATCTTTTATAATTTATTAATTTTATATATGTTATGATTATTAATTATATGTATTTGTCTCTATGTGTATGGGATGAATGCTAGAATGCAAACTGCAGCTAGTCTTGTATGTACATTATTGCTATGCATTTATATCTCAATTATATTCTCTTCTAAATGAAAACGACATAATATTATGGCTACATTTTTAGTGGAATTTGGGTAGCAAATAGTTGAAAATATCACTATGCTGGTCATTAAAATAGTTCGGATTAAATTTAAAAATCCGTTTAAAGTTTAACCTAAATTTAGATGATTTGGAGCATTGATTTGAATGTATTCTGCTTGGCGTGAGTTTTATTGGGATGGTTAGAGTGTGTACTTTGTAAGAAATATTTACTAAAAAGAGTCTTTGAAGAAAATAGGTGTAGTGGATGGTATTGTGCGTTTTAATTATGGAGATTTATAGTCGATCTTCTTTTATTATGCCTCGGGATCTGACATAACTATCCACATTCGAGTTTCTCGCTTTTTCTAAGATATGTTGTTTTGAGATTTTTTTGAATTCCCGATAGTAGTGTTAGAATCAGTCTCTTAAAAGTATTTGGATCGGATTTACTTATTTAACTGAACAAGACTTATTGATAAATAAATTTATATGTAACAAGGAAAAAAGAGACACTCCAATTAAAAGGGTATAGAACACATTTAGCTTTGACTTGCAAGGTATCCCTTAGCTAAAATAAGTACCTTGCGCTATATTAATTTATTTTCCAAACAATGATCAAATTTTCACCTTTTTGATAAAGTAGCTACTTCACTTTATTCATTGTCCACAAACTAGGCTAGTTGTATATATGGCTAACTTTTCCACACATACCCCATGCACATTGAACAGAAAATTGATCTTTGTTATATCACTTGGCTTGCGAGATTCGCACAAAGTTGGATTAGGCGATACAATTGAATCTGATAATAATAAATTTAGAATTTTTATTGTCCACCTCAAACGACAGGGGCGGAATATAAATTTAACCGTTAAAAACGATTAGTCTGAATAACTTGAGTTAATAATGTAGCAAGCGCTCGTGGCCTAATGGATAAGGCATTTGACTTCTAATCAAAGGATTGTGGGTTCGAGTCCCACCGAGCGTGGTATAATTTTTTTTCCGTCAAAGAAAATAACTTCAATTATGAGTTATTACCCTATTGAGATGAGACGATTCTCCATTTATGTGAGTTGTATGGTGATATTAAATTTTGTCGATCCGAACATATACATACTTCAATCTACTTTCATAAACCGAATTATAATAAATAAAAATTATGGACCTCAGCATGTTGTCAATTGTCAAGGATGTTGATGGAAGGAATAAATGATTTTTTAGGAAAATAGCAAGGGCAGTGACAGGTTTTTCTTTCTCGACAAATACGTGTTATTTGTATAATTATCGATATAACGAATATGAAGATTATTTGTTTATCAGTATCGAAACCGGACCAACTGTTAGGGGCCAAATGAGGAGGGAAGTTGCTGGCCTGTCACTCACTCAGTGCACTGACTAAACTTTAAATTTTTGTTGTAATGATAAGAAAGGACAAAACCTCATTGCTTCCCAAAACAAAGGGATAATATAATGCCAACGACAATCACGGATTTGTCCCTTGTCCCTATCCCATAAATACAACCCCTCTTTGGTTTGGTTTGCCCTTATCCCAAATTAATATAATTAATCAATCAAACCGGTTTGACTCTGGTCAGCCGGTATTTGAATTATTAAATCGCCTTGCTAAAAATATAAAATCGATAAAGAAGCAATTTGGATTATAAGATTGTTTTTTTAAAAATATGTAACATCCTGACGTCCATGGTTTCGTCAGGCAGTTACATATTCGTTTCCAAAGATTAAACGTATTGGATTAAACTATCAATATAAAATTAATAATCATGTATTACGATATACTTCATAGCTTCAAAATATATATGATCACATCAGACCGTAGAAAACTTAAATGAATGTATACAAAGTTTTAACAATTAAATATTTGTTATGAATCAATATAAATCTTTAGTATCAACATAATTTATTAACCAAATAAAATGATGAATTATTATTGTTATTTTAAAACAACTTAATCAAAAAATTTCCTTTTGGCTGTTGGCCTTATGTGAACAGATGATTAGTAAGGCAATAGTCAATAGTCAATAGCAAAAAAATTAAATGGGATGGGACATCATATTATAATAATGGGTGGGGGACATGCATGCAAATTATAACAAAATTACAGAATGTTAAGAGAGAATTTCATCCTCCTCCTCCACCATTTATCAATCTCATTCAAAGGAATTTCACCATGCAAGTATCTGTGCTTTCGGCCACTGCTGCCACTGTCGAAATTTCGAGTTTCTAGGCCGAATTTTCGCCATCAACGTTTCTACCACCAGTTGATGCCAAAGTTTCAACATCAACTATCGAATTTAGGGTTTAGAGTTTCGTCGATGCTAAGGATGTGGGTCTAATTTGTATTTGAGTACAGGATTCTTTACAATTGCCTTTGACTTGATGTAAATGTGATGCCCTGGTCCACAATTAAAAGTTGGGGAGAAAAAAGAAATACCCTTCATAATAAAAGTAGTTATTAATTAGTAATTTATACTTGGCTAATTAGCTGTATGCACTAACTTTATTGAGATGTCTTGAATCTTGAAACATAACCAAGAAAACATTAGTCAAAGGGGATGGTTTGTAGTTTGGTTTAACCACATTAATATACTATATATAGTTCAAGAAAATGAGTTTCTTCAACCATTGGTTAGCAATGACTGATTCAGGGTCCTCTAGCGGACTACTACGTAATTGAATTTTGAAATTTAATATTACGTAATTTTCTTTATATTTATGGACTGATTGATGTATCTTACTATAAGAAAATCCAGGTTTAGGGACCGTACATACAAAAACGGTCCCCAAAACCTTTAAATGATCAGTAATAAGGTGAAACCGTCTACAATATCTTTAGGGACCATCTGGTAAAATGGTCGTATAGTTCCTAAAATTACATTTTTTATAGTTTTACCCGCTAGTAAAACAGTCACATAATTATAATTTGAACTTCTAAAAAATCCTGACCCAATACATTAAATCATCATAAATTTACCGTTGGTTAGAGATCAGATTGTCACTATAAACATGTTTTTGTTCAAAGAATAAAAAAAACATATTGGATAAAAAGGAATATAAATGAATTGAGCAATGTAGTTGGGGGGAACTTGTTGTTTGTTAAGGTATGAATTTCCCACCTTTTTTCTACCTAATATTCTTTAGCATGCAACGCCATCCTTTTTATTAATTCGCATGGTGTGGTACGGTTACTATTTTGTGCACGAAACCTAGCTAGCCACCTTGTCTTTTTTTATCTTATTTTATAATATTGTTAGCTCGATCGCCAGAAATGAACAATAGAGATTTTGGATATGTGATCGTCGAGATTAAAATGTACAATTTTGTATAATTTTCTCACAAGTGAAATGTATATAAAGTAGTGAATTAAAGTAACGACGTAAGATTTAAGAGAGATAAAAAAGGAAAGGACAACAAAGTATATCTACCAAACAATTATGACAGTCTGCCTCATGTAGTATGAACATATGACATTTATAGTCGGTATCTAAGCGGTGTGACACTATGCCTTCATTTTATCGGGCGGGATGATTCTAACCATCAAACTGACATGGTCTGCCACGTATATATGCTTTAGAGTGATGACCTAGTTGCGGCGGGCTAAGTCAACAAGCCTTTTGAGTTGTTGGTCACCTTAATCAGTATCCTCTAAGGCGATCCTATATCGATATGTGTATGAATGCCGACAATGAAAACTAAGTACCAACTGTTGAAAAAATTTCTTCTATGGCAAAACATGTTGGTTTCAAATGCACGGGGTTCTTGGAAGAAATCAAAGCCGTGGAAGAAATGCTATTATTATTGTTGGTGAATTAAAGTGTTACGTTGAAAATTAAAAAAAAAAGAGCTATTATTATATAGCTTTATATTCAATACTTGGAAATGAATGTCTCAAGAACATGTTATTTATTCTTTTATTATGTTTCGAATCAGAGACTTGGGAGCACTACTATTTTTGCAATTTGTGTCCCTTTCTTAATAGCTTGTAGTCTTGGGAAACTTCAAACCTACGTATTGGTACAAATTAGAATTCAAACCACCCAAATTTTAATTAACATATATATATATTGATGATGTGTGTATACTTGGAGAATGGGGAAAACCATCTATAATTTATTAAAAACCACATACTCCTCTCTCAAACTATATATTAATTTCTGTTAATAGAGCTGTGTATTGGCAATCCATAAGTACTGGATTCGAATTCAGTCACATCTACAAATTGACACCTTTCATGTATAGGCTTTTATATGTTACGTTCCGATCAGTGGCCCTATAAGACCGCATTGGCTATATATCCAAAGATCAGCTTGATATTTTCGGTGTTGGATTTGACTTGTGGATGTTGAGGGTCGGGTCGATGTGGAGCTGGTGCTTTATAGGCTATTATAATTTACGACGGAGCACTTGTTGTACATGTGATAGGTGTTATAGTCATCGTAGAAGTCTTGGTTGTTTCCTGACGGTTTGTCTTTGCTTGCATTTGCAGGTGATCTCGTAACGGTACTAATAAAGTTACTTATACCATGATAAAACAAAATATTTTAATATCTTTTAAATCGTGTAAGACCGATCTTACTATTGGCTCAATTTATATGTTTTATGTGTTATGGAAAAATAAACAATATATCAAAATAAAAAACAAAGGGAGGGAAAATTCAAGGTCTGGACAGGAGAGATTCGACATCAGAGCATATAACACGCACAACCCAATTAGTTGAGTTAAGTCAACTTACAACAGGACCCTTGTCTTTTACTCAATTATTAATTAATTACAATTATAAATACATTAATTAAACCAAACTGGACCTCTGTCTTTCTATTTTGTAACGTATTAATAATTAAAAAAATGAAATGAAAATCGATCAGTTTGATTCGATAAATCTACTCTGTAATATTATTATTATTATTATTATTATTATTATTATTATATATGGATGCAAAATCGTGGTTTTTAAAATATTTAATTTGGGTTTGCATGAGAATACGTGAAGTTTAGCTACTAATGCGGATCTACCACAACATGTAATTTATATACGGGGAATGAGGAGTATGTCTGTCGTTTACTCATTCAACTTCACTTTTCTTATTTTCTTTTATTTTATTTTATTTCAACATGCATGCATATACATATACACATGATGTATATGATCATAGGCCAAATTATGAGACAATTTAAGTTATATTATTAAAAATGGAAAATATTATAGAATTTATAAAAAAGTAATATGTGAGCTATGAATAAAGTTTTTATAAGCTCAAAATAAAGCCCTCGTAAATTAAAAATAAAATACTCATAAGCTCAAAATAAAGCCATAGTAAAATCAAAATAAAGACCTTATAAGAGAACCAAATACTAATCGTAATTCATGTTCTCCTTTTATAAATAGAAGAAATCGTATTAATAAAATGAAAACGTGAGACAATTTAAGTAATGTCAATTGAAAAATGGAAAATACCACAAGACCCAAATATGGTAATATGTGAGTTTAAAATAAAACCCTCATAAGAACCAAACATTATTCATTCAATAATAATTTATATTCTCCTTTTATAGATAAATAAAAATTTCCAAAAATAAATCGCTAACCACACATTCAAATCCGTCAATCTATTACAAATTTTAATACTCCATAAACAATTTTCAATTCAACTTGAACTCGTACATATTTTAATCCTAATTACGCTCCTGAATCGGCCCGAAATGCCCATGGAATCAGAGTTGAACAGAGGAAGTATATAGTCATGTGGTGACTGGTGACCCAACTGTGTTTTGAATAATAATAAAAACACATGTGTCATATTTGAAAGCTCCTCGATCAGTAATAGAAAGAATTGACGTGGTCATGATCTGGACTCTGACATGGCATCAACGGCTCAGAGACGACCAAGTACTTTTTTCTTCTCTGTTAACGTCAGAATTAGTGGCTGCGATCGACAGGCATCAATTGGTTTATAGAGTTGACCATATATTGGACCTGTGGATTCTTATGCTGATCACCAACGTGATGAGACTTAGGATTCCATATATATATAATATTTGTTATTAATTAGTTATTCTAAACGTATATATATAACTGGTTATTTTAGCAACTGGGCTTGGGACAGTTGGGGTACGTGACATTTTAGCTGTCATGCGTGTTAAGAATTACGATATATTCCTTCATTATCCCACTGGTAATGTTTATAGTCAGTTGTTCATGTGGATCTGATTTTGCGCTTAATGGTAGTTCTTTAAGGGAGTTGATGAAACCTTATTTTTTTATAACGAAGAATCATTTCGACTGGTATTATATTTAGTGATGTTGTTGTGAAGTACTCATCGATTTAGATGAGACTGGCGACGATGAAGTATAGTAATAAATGTTTAATTGCGTGCTATGTATTGCTCATGATATGTGATTACCGCTAGCTTGATAACTTGTTGGAAACTTTCTCTCCAAAAGTTAGTTTTTGGAATATGAGTTTTATTCAAAAAATTGTAATAGTTGATAATAGAGCCTGTTTTATGCATGTTTTATGTTTGTTGAGGGAACGATTTGCGTAAAGAGTGACATGAGAAAGGGGCGAATATGAAAAACCATAGTAGATCGTTGTGGACAGCGTTAGTGTTGTAAGTGTGGTGCTATATTACGTGTGTAATTGTGTACCACGTACATCTCTACGTATGAGATTAGCATGTGACACCTATAATAAAACTTAATTTTTAACCATTTTCAACATGCATGTTAAATATTAGTCGATTTGAAATTTTTGCAATTTTCCTGTGAAAATGGTCAATTTCCATAGGTTAACCCCTTTGAAAATTGACAATTTTGACATGAAAATTAAAAAATTTCAAATTGGCTAATATTTGACATGCATGTCGGGAATGGTTAAAAATTAAGGTTACATCATGTTAAACCCTTCAAATATAATCAAATAAAGTTAAAAACATTTTTTTACGATTTTTATTGTTGTTGTGTTAGTCGGGATGTATCAGTTTGCGGAGGGAACGACTTGCTGAGGGAGTGATGTAACATGCAAACGGAGCGAATCTGAAGAACCATAGTAGGTCGTTGTGGACGTCACTGTCAAAATTATTGTGCTATATATTACGTGCGTAATTATGTACCATGTACATCTCTACGTACGAGATTAGCGTGTGGCCCTATAAAAACATGGTCCATTGATACTCTATCCTCACACGCTAGCTTTGGAGGATAAATTCTACCTAAAAATCGATCTGTAACAGCTGATATATATCAGAGTCTGCCCCGTGCTTAGTTTACATTTTCCGAGAGGGCGACATGTGGAAGAGGTGACTTAATTAAAGAACCGGAGTAAACCGTCACTCACTGCTACTTCCCATATAAAAGCTCAAGTCTTTTCACCAATTGGGATCCAGTGAGGCTAATTAAACAATTCACTTATGTCCTCGATGCATCTATCTACCAGCCCAGTTGATCAACTGGGGTCCTTACACATTGACCAGAAAGATTCCAAAAATGTGAAGGCAGCTGATCATACTCTGTTTCCCATCATACTCTGTTTCCAGTCAGTAGCAGTCAGTAGCAGTTACCACAGTTTGATTGACGGCGTAAAATGCTGCCTACGCATCACTCTCACTACTCATAGATTGCCCATCTTGCTGTTCTTTCTTTCTTTCTTCTGGAAATAGTCAAAAAGGGGACCCATTCTGATCGACTTTTCATTGATCCTAAGGCTTCCTAACTAACCATGGAAAAGGTTGAGACTTTGAGAGAAGTTAACCCACAGGCTGCGCCTTTGACTACTTCTTTTCATTTGTTGTTATTGATGGAGATTAGATCACCACCCCAAGTTGGTGATTGACTCCATCTCATTTGGGTTTGTTTGACTAGTGTTTACAAAGTTGTGAGTCAAGAGCCGTATCGCTCCGGAGCCGGGAAGCTCGATTCCAGATAGTGTTGGCTTGGTTAATCTGCATACAGTGCTTGAGGTTTGTGTTTGAACATCCAAGTAGAGTTAAGGCAACTGTGACAAAATTTTAAAACGGGTAGGGGGAGAGGACACATAAAAAGTTCAGGTGCAGCTTGACTTCCAATTGCAATTAGCTTGATCCGCCAAGAGGAGGTTGTCCACCGACGTTTTGCTATCATAGACCAGATTCATTGATTGATGTGGAGGGCATGAGAGGCTGAGGATACTCATAAGTCACTGTGTGTAAAGAAGGCAATCACGAGACTGATTATTTAGATTGTGCTGGACACACCAATATACTCATTAATTGGGGTGTATAGTTTTTGTGTTTCTAATCCATTATATTAATCACATTATGATGTACTTTATGCTTGAGGTTTGTGTTTGATCACCCAAGTAGAGTTTAGAACGAGGGTGACAATACTTTAAAACAGGTCGGGATAAAGGATACATAGAAGTTCATGTGCCGTTCGACTCTTGATGTGTAGTTAATTTGATAAGCCGAGAGAAGGAGGTTGTCCAGCAGCATTCTATTGTCTTTTATGAGATTCGTGAATTGATGCGAAAGGCAAAAGAGGTTGAGGTTACTCACATTTATAGAGAAGACAATGACACAACTTATTATTTAACTTGAGTTGGACTTAACGAGATGTTCAATTGTGCCGCTATTTCTGATCCATTGTTGACCTATTGATCACATTATGATCTACAGTGTTTCTAAGATGCATAACTGTTCTTTACCTTAACATTAGAACTACCCCGAAACTAACAAAAATCAGAGCAAAATCTCACCAATACTTTGTAGCTTCATTTTAATTCCAAAAATTTCCTACATAGAGAAGGTCACCCCAAACTTTGGCCTCCCTTGGTCATGTGCGAATTTCTTCAACATATGATAGTAATTCACCTGCAAAACGAAACACAAAACCAAACGCATACTTAGATAAAGCGAAACGCTATAGTTCAATCATATAATTAGAGTGTGCAAGATCATCACTGACCTCGAGCCGCAACGGTTGCATCGGAACAACGAACCCAGCGCCCACCGAGGTCCGAAACGAAGACGCAAACTTCTGCAGAGTGAAACTTTTGTAGGCGTTTTGCGTCAGCTTCTCGAGATTTCCGGTGGACGCGAATACATGCCCGTGAATGCCTCTCTCTTGAAGCCATTTCAGCGGGAAATCAAATGAGAGATCGGCAAAAGCAGTCACAGCAAGATCTCCTCCGAGATAATCGACTTCAGGTGTAGCAGTGGGATTGGTTTTCGGTTGCCTTCGAGGCTCGGTAGGGCCGAGCCCTCTGGTTCGATATCCCCAAACTGTTATTGGCCCACCGAGACCGCAAACTGGAGATGAATTGCCACCTAAGAAGAACCTGTCGGGTAGCGGCGAAGGTGTGTTTGATGCATTATTGCCCCATGGGAAGACTACGCCGGCAGAGATCCCCAAGTTTAGTGCAGAGTTGAGGAATCTGAGAGGGATGGCACAACGAAGATCGACCTCCTGTTTCAATTGCACGGTCTCAAATTATTAAAAATGAACTCGACATGGTATCAAGAAGTTTCAAGCTGCAACTCTCTCTAAAGTCCAAACATAGGAAGAAAGCCGAGTGAGGATATGAGAACGAATTTATAGCAGTCTGTGGCTGAAGGAACAAAAACCTTAGCCAGTATGATGACGAATAAGAATAGATACAAAACTCCACATAAATTCTAGTGAAGTTAAAAGATTCTATAAGAAAGCAAGCACGATGAATCAAGTTCATAGGCCATAGTCGAAAAGGAGTCGCAGAGTCGTGTACCTGGCGTACGAAGCGCAAGAAACGACTATCTGGTGCAAGCCCAGCAATTTGAGAGGTAGCAGCAAACGCATAGCCGCGAAGTGGCCGGACAGTTGAATCTCTCCTATCAAGTTTGAACGTATATTTCAAGGACGAGAGTAAACTGTGGCCAAGCTGCCTCCTTACTGACCTGGATGCCATTTGCGAAGGATCCGTCAAGTTACGCCATGCAAGATTGTAGGCCAGGTCATGGTTCCCGGAAGAGAATAGGTCAACAGAGAGGCCCAAGGACCTCTCTTTGAATGACGAGAACTTCAGCAAATCTTGGGATTGCAGGAATGCACGGACGTTCAAAGGAATTGAAGATCCTATGAATCTCGGAACATGCACACCGGCACTTACCTCTGCCATATGGTCCCAACCGTATGCAAACGAGCCGTCCCATAGATCGCCATGGCCAAATATGTTCTTGTACTTGATTGTTCCTTCAACAGTCGAAGATCCAGCCTGCAAATTCGAGGTATATCAATTCAATACACCAGACACCAAAAGTATTCCTTACAGCAAGTAAATTGTTTGCAAGCTATGATAATCGATTCTGATTCTAACTATTGCAGTAAGGCAAATGATACAACTACTGATCTACTGATACCAATGGATTCAATTCAAACAACTACTGGAAAATGCAACATGAAATTGAATTTTCGTCTTCCACAATTCAATCAATGAATCAACTCCACCAGTCTCTATTCAAAAGGAAAAGCTAATAGTACAAAAATTGAACTTCAAGATATTACCTCGGCCTTGGTGTAAGCTCCAACTTCGCCAGAAAGGCGGGTTTGGGCCTCTTCAACCTCCACCAAGACGTTGCAAGTGTCTGGGAGCTCCGGAGGGCCAGTCTCGAGCGTGAACTTAACAGAATCGAATACCTGCAAGGCTTGCAGCCTCGAATTGACAGCTCCGGAGAGCATGATAATCTCCTGCATAGTGGTGCAGCTCTTAAGCAGTGCCATCTCCGCCTCGATTAGGTAATCCTTAGTTCTCGTATTCCCCTCGATGATCACATCGTGGACTCGAAGTGGAACGTTCTGCGTCTGCATCCGACGGAATAGGCCCTCGAGCTTCTCCTGTTCTGTCCGAAGACGCGGTTCGGGTGCTCCGTCGACTTCTGGACCGGCATTCTCGTTTTTGACGTCGTCTGTGGGGGTTTCCGGCGGCGGTTCCGGTATTACCTCGTCGGGAGTCGCCATTGATAGTGTGAGAGAGAGCGGCGGCGGAAGGAGTATAATGCGAAACAATCTGGGCTGGGATTATTATTATTTTGAATCTTGGGCTGGGCTTTGCAACGAATTTATCGTTTTAATCCTATATCTTAACTAAAGAGACAATATACCCCCTGAAGTTTTATAAATTTGTTGTCCTAAACCCTATAAGGCATAAGCCAACCAAGACCATCTCGGTCCTGGATAAACATGCAAATGTTACATATTACTTATCTCGTCAATGTTACATTTCACTTGTTGGTTAGGGGTGAAAATATCATTTGACTTAATCACAACCCCGTTCACTCATCCATCGTCCAAAAGGTAAGTGTATGAGGCCACTCAGTTTCTCAAATACCTTCAAATGCCAGCCAAACCACAACATGATGAGTAGGTTATGCACACTTATCATGTTCCCTTTCAGATACTCGAGACAGTTGATATGAGTGCATATTGTTGTTGATGCTTATTTAGCGTTTGAAGAGCCTAGAACAGCAAATGCTCGTTGAGAATCGAAAACATTAAGAAGCTTTTACGTGATTGTACGATGTTCTCGGTAAATTTTCAAAAAATATCAGAGCCTGGTTTCAATCCAGGGATCTGTGGGTTATGGGTCCACCACGCTTCTGCTGCGCCACTCTGATTTGTTGGTGTAACAACATTTATTCTTGGTTAATAACTTTGAAATTCATGTAGGGTGTCTGCTTCATTTTGGTTCCCAAGTTTTTCAGTACTTTTTGGTTATCAATTCTACCATTCCTCTGATTTCAATTACCCTATGGTGATTCAAAAATACAAGGAATTACACTCTGGTGAACACAACTGAAAGGAACAAAACCAAAGAAAAAACACTAGTCATCAGCTTTTGAAACCATGAAACATCAACTGCAAACGGCTCAGTAACAATTACTAGGCCGGAAAGCCAGAGGACCAGCCGCATATATAACAGTCTCGTACGGAGGGTACTTGTACACCTTGTTCTCGGACCGGAGCGTAGCTCCGTAAGGTCCCGAGTTAATCTCCGTAGCGACATTGCAGGATCGGAGAGGAGACGAAACAAGCTTCACATTGCAGGCTTGGAGAGGCGGGATGTCGAAAATTCCGTGGCCTAACCTGAAGCCATCTAGCTGAGCGAAGAAGTAGCCGTGTTGGTTCGCAGTGTAGACCTTTTGGAAGGTCAACATGTGTCGCAAATTCCTACAATTGACGTTGACTTTGGCGTAAGGGATCGGCGTAGCACCTGTGAAAATCGGTGAGATTATGGTTAAATGAAACGAATAGTGTGGTTAACTAAACCATAATTGTAGTCAAACCACTATTCACTAACCACATAGCCAAACTATTTTAAAAAAACTCATTGTATATAAACCAAACGACTCGGAATTTCATACAAACCAAGTCAACAAGCAAATACAAAACTCTTAAGACTAGTTAGGACTTGTTATAAAGCATACAACTTAGTTAGTTTCTAACTTGCATGGGTTATATTAAAGCGTGAATCATCGAATTGTGAGCGGATATATTTGGTTGATTATTAGTATTTTACTTATGGTTCGAGGAAATAAAATGCGTATATATACATTCTACTAACAATAATGATTAAAATTTTTAAAAAGAGTTTTTTAATTTTATTTAGCTATTATTTAAAGGGTTTAACATAGTGAAATCTTAATTTTTAGTCATTCTCGACATGCATTTCAAATATTAGTCAATTTTAAAAAATTTAATTTTCATGTCAAAATTGATCAATTTTCGTGTGCTAATACTCAGGAAAATTTACCATTTCCACAAGAAAATTTCAAAATTTTCAAATCACCTAATATTTGACATGTATGTTGGAAATGGCTAAAATATCAAGTTTCATTATGGTAACCCATGTAAATAACGACCAAATGAAGTTAAAAATCAATTTTACTTGGTGTTATGTTAGTGTTGAAAATTTTCAAATTAATCGGCTTATTTTCTACATACATATAATGGTAACACAACTAAAATTCCAAACTAAAAATTTTATAATCGAAAGAACATACATATCATTGTACACTATAAGTACTTTATAAATAATAATTGTAGATTAAATGTACTAGTTAATCAAGACTAATTTTGCGGTTTTGCAGATAATGGCGGTAAATCACGTTGATTTTGTAATTAACCACTAACAAAATTGTAACCCTACCTGTCAGGGAGCCAGGATTCTGGCATTTCTGGCAGTAGACGACCCCTTCGACTACCACGACTGATACGATGTTCTGTTTTGGAATCGGGACATAATGTTCTTCAGTTGTTGCTGATGATGATGTTGGGAAGGCTGTAATTGTGAGGAGGATGAGAGAGCAAATTGAAGCTATGATCAGATGGTTGTTGTTGGCTGCCATGGCAATGATGAAGTTGATGAACTTGAGAGGTAAGTGGCTATTTTATAGTAGCTAAAAGCCGAAATTGATTCTTCAGGTTTTTTCAGGAGATGGGAAGTGTTCACTGGCAACTTTCTTCTTCCTGGAAAAACAGTGTCAACTACTCAGATCATGGCGTTTTCTGCAGTGTTCTGTGTGCACAGGAAACTGTGTTCTTCTCATCATTTTTAACGTTCTGCTGTTAGTATTGGTTAACTTCAGTAGTTACTTACATTTTCCTTTAAGAAAAATAGGTTACTTGTTTGCGTTTTGTTGTGGATTTGATTGAACGTATCGACATGTGTGTTTTATTATTGTTGAAATGTATGGTAAAACAAATTGGTTCCCACATAATTGTGTATGGTCAAAATTAACAAAACAAAATTCATATAACGACGGCTCAACACGCTGAACGTAAGTCAATTTAAAATTTTTTAACCAAATAAAACTGATTTTTAACTTTATTTGACCATTATTTACAAGGGTTATCAAATTAAAACTTGATTTTTTAGTCATTTCTAACATGCATGTCAAATATTAGTCGATTTAAAATTTTTGTGAAAACGGTCCAATTCCATAGTATAGCACACGGAAATTGACCAATTTGACATGAAAATTGAAAATTTTCAAATCGGCTAATATTCGACATATATGTTGGGAATGGCTAAAAATTGAGTTTTCATCATGTTAAACCCTTTAAATAATAGCCAAAACCCTTTAAATAATAGCCAAATGAAGTTGAAATTTTTTTTGAAAAGTTTTAGTTAATGTTAAAAAATATCAAATTAGCTTAATTACTTTCTGTATGCATGGTGGAAATAGCTAGAAATCGAACCTAAAATTTTTTATAGTCAAACTTAAAAGTCTATTGGTTACTCCTTGTTACTCCATATTAGAATTATTCGCGTGACGCTGTGGAAAGTTTTAGAGAATAACTGAAGATAGATAGACAATTCTATTGTTATAGAAAACATATTAGCAAAATGAAAGTGTGAGACAATTTAGTCATGTCAATTGAAGAAATGAAAATATCACAAGACCCATAAATGGTAATATGTGAGCTCAAAATAAAGTCATAATAATCTCAAAATACAGTCATAGTAAACTCAAAATAAAATCTGTATAAGAGAATCAAACACTATTCATTCAATAAATTTATTGGCTACTCTTTATTACATCATAATAAAGTTATAATAAACTCAAAACAAAATTATAATAAACTCAAAATAAAACCCTCCCAACACCCAAGTCCTTCGACTTTCTCATACGCAATCACCCAACAAAACTCTCTCCATTGGAATTTACTGTAGTAAATTTCTACAGACCATGCTCTGCATCATATTCAAATGTCCACCAACTCCGTAGATTAAGACCTTCTTGTTCCAGTTCATTTCCCTTCGTCCTTACATTCTTGTAATCATCTAAGAAATGACATAAGCAATTTTATTTATTTATTTCATGGATATTATCCTATTTACATTCCAGCTCATGATTTCTGCTGTACACGACAATGATTAGCCAATCTCACATTTGACTTATTCTTCATTCAATCAGATAGAAAGCGTGTCGATGATTTCAATTCCCAGTTGGATTTCGTCACTGTTCTGCAGAATATTACAGCTAAATCCCAGCGTGTTCTTTACCTGATTTCTCTGAGTTTACGCAGAAAGCTTCGAAAGAACTGAGAAAGATTGTAAAGAATAAACAAACAGGCAACGAAATGATGCCAAGCCTTTCAAAGCTTCATTCTTTGGCTCTGTATCTATATACACACAAACCCGAACCCGAAATAGTTACAGAGAACATCTACAACCTCTCAACATCTCATTGCTCTTACCCTACTTGCTTTCAGCTCCCATCGGCCGACAAAATTTCGAGCTCTGCCCACCAAAGAGGGGACAGTTTCGGGCTGGCAGCTTCAGGGCTTATCCCGGTGATTAGTCTTATCGTCGACGCAACTACTGCCATTGTAGGTCTTTGTACAGGATCGGGATGAACGCACGACTTTATAACTTCCTCGATTGAGTTGAGTTTCTCCGCCTCGAAAGAGTCGAGCGTTGGGTCCACGATTCGGTGGAGGGGTCGGTCTCCGGTCAAGTAGTCTGATGCCCAGTTTTGTACTGATCCGTTATTATTGGAGACCGAGTAAGGGACACGACCGGTCATCAGTTCGAACAACAGCACACCGAAGCTGTAAACGTTGGTTGGGATATTCGACGATGGCATGTCCGAGAGTTCTGTCTCGGATGCTTCCAAAGGTGTCGAGTTGGTTGAGAAGCTGAAATCCGAGAGTTTGGCTGCGTAGTCTTCGGTGAGAGAGACGGATGAAGATGCTAAGTTGTTGTGCGCGATTGGTGGGTCCAGCTGGTGCATGTACTCGAGGCAGTACGCCATGCCCGCCATGATTCTGAGCCGCATCGACCAGTCCAGGTGTTCGGATTCTTTAACTGCAAGAACAACAACGAAGTTAGGCGTCAAACAAACGATTAAAAATAGTCACAATCCCATGATGGGCTGCTCAATACAAACATCAAGTCAAAAGACTGCTTAAAATTGATGCTTACTATGCAAATGTTCGAAGAGCGATCCGTTAGGAGCATATTCGAAGACCAACATCCTTGTGAAAGGCTCGTCTTCCACACAATACCCGAGAAGGTTGATGAAATTCTTGTGATTCACTTTCGATAATGTCTCAATCTGATAACATAATTACAGAAAAAAGATGAGGAGATGCACACTTAGAATTGTTACTTTACGAAACCGGATTGCGTAGTAGTATACCTTCTTTGCGAACTGTACTTCCAAATTTCTTGACCAATCCTTGTCAGATAAGGCAACGTAGGCCACCGCTATTTCAACCCCGCTTGACAGAGTTCCTTTGTACAACATACCAAGTGGCGAAGAACCAATTACGTTACTGAAATCTTCACAAGCTGCTTCAAGCTCGGATCTTTTCAGCTTTGGCACACCTGAGATACAAACTGAACATTTAGTATGAAAGCAGTAGGACAGTAGACCAGCATTAACTAAGATATATGCTTTACCAGTTGTAAGCGCTTTCTGAAGCTGCCCACTCAGTCCAGTAGCCCAAGGTTTGACAGCTGCCCTTTTGGTTTTGCAGAGATACATCCCAGCAATAGCAAAGAGAAGAAATGCAACACCCCCTAAAGATGCAGCAATTGGCACAATGATGTGATTCTTTGAACGGGAACTTTCAACTGTTGAATTGGGACGACTTGTGACCGTTGGGGCTGGAGCTGGAAACGAAGGTTCGGTCGAATTTGGAGAAGCAGAAGTCTGATTGTTAGCATCTGGGAGCTGTGGAATTGGATCTTGGGTTGATTCGGTAGCCGGGGGAGGTGGAGGCAATAGACGAGTTATGTTTGGGAACGGAATAGACGGATCTATAGAAATGGGAGGTAGGGGAGGTATGAATACATAGGGGTTGAAGAACCGGGTATTCGGGGGGAGAACTACTCGTGGCCGATTCGGTAAAAGATCATCAACTGTTTGTAGAAGTCTCCTCTGAGCTGCATCTTTGGTTTTGTGACAAGATGCATCCTTTGCTGAATCATACAGTACACTCTCATCAACTTGAACTTCAGAGAGCTTCATAAGTTGATGAATTTCAGGCGAAAAGATGTTGAGGACGCCATTGTGATCCAAGAGTCTAGAAAAAGCCATGACAAAGATGTCAATAAAGCATATCAGGCAACAATAACACACAAAAAAAACAGAAAATTTCTGCCACGAAGAACAACGTACAGAATCGTCAATGATAGATTGCTTCCAAGGTTTGTAGGAAGTGAACCGCTGAAGTTGTTGAACCCTAGATCCAGCACCTCTAGGTCCATCAGCTCGCCAATACCTTCCGGAATTGTGCCAGTAAACGAGTTGTTGCGCAGAACACTGCAGAGAAAACATAAATCAGAAAGGCTAGGCAACACAAAAGGGTGCAGGGAAGTCTCGAAATCGGGTCGAAATACTGACATGGATATTAAATTAACGAGCTTTCCAAGCTCAGGAGCCAAAGTTCCTTCCAGGCATAGATCTCTCAAGTTCCTGCAAAAAATCACCAGACCAGTAAGGGCAACATCTAAGAATACAAAACTCAGATTTTCTAGCTGGCAATTCCTGTTTGGCTAAGAATGATACAATCTATAAAGAGTCACAATCCTCAGTCTGCTCGGATTTGAACATCTCTAGAGCTATAGAATTCCGTTACTGACACTAGGGACCAGCGAAATGATAAGGAAATGAACAAAAAATCTTAGTTTGACCTTGTTCATAATTTGGAAAGATGGCAACATTTTTTCCGGTGTACCAAACAGCGCGTGAAACGAAAGTGATGACTAATTTATCAACTGAGAATTCAACACGGAGGCGGAGAAACTCACAGGGAGACAACTCTTCCATCATCGGAGCAACCAACGCCGAACCACGAGCAGTGATCGGCGTTCTCACCATCGTCATCCTTCCAATCGTTCAGAGCACCGAACGGATCGCTCACCACTCTCGCTTTGAACTTCAACAAAGCCAAACCTGCAACCACGCGCCAAAAGTAAACAAACATCAGAACCTATTCCCGCCACTTCAGAAGCAGGTAGCGAGATGAAAATCGGCAAAATCGGCGGCAGTACCTTCGGCGTCGAGAGAGAAGGAGCAGAGAATCAAGTCGCAGTAGAGGAAGAAGCTGAGGAGCAGAGCTGCAGAGCATCGGAATTTGCGGGACTTTTCCATCATCGGGGTGGGGAGGTGTAGCTGGTTATAAGTTCATGGGAGGATATCAAATGGGAAGTGGAGATGGACGGAGAAGGGGACGCCGGCGGCGGAGTTAAGAGAGGGGAGAGAGATGAGGAAGAAGAAGAAGAAGCAAGAGATTCAAAATCTGTGTTCGGACGGAGTTGCTGGCAGAAGCGTATCTACCAATTTAGACTGGAGAAAAATATGCAGAATAAGGAAAAGTTTAGAATATTGTGTAAAACGCGTTCTCTCTCTTTGGACTAATGATAAATTAGTAAGAAATTAATTAATTGCACCGTTCTACTCATTAATTCTCCCTTCACATCCATGTCCAATTTCAATATATTGGTAGCTTTTCGGTATATATTGAGAGTCGATCGCTCTGTATTTCAACATGAATAATAATAATTTTTAAATTTTAGAATTATTAGAATTTGTTTTCCTCATTTTCTCACATTACTTTTTCTCATCTTCCTAATTTGAAAAATAAAATTGTTCATCTTGTGACACGAAAAACGAAACTCTAACTTTCTAAATAATGAGGATAAATTCCTAGATTTACGTTACTACATTAGCATGTACTATTTTGTAATTTTTTTCATTTTTATTATTTATTTTGTGCATTACCTAAGTTAGAACAAAAATTCAAATTCAAATTATGAATCATAAACTCTTTGCAATAATACTTACTTTTTAAAAATTAAATTATAACTCTTAAACATTGTATTATAAACCTAAATAATAAATCATATCTTAAATTTAAATTTAAATTATTAAATTCTAAACCTAAGAAATACCCTTTAAATCACTCATATAATATTCTAAACTCTAAACACTTAACTAAAACCTCTAAATTTGTAATTTTCAATACACAATATGTTAAAAATATGATATAATGAACTGAGTATCTATATCCGAAATGTTATCGTTGAACATATATAGTTTAGTTTTCTTTTGTAAATTAGAATGAACTTATAAATCTCAAATTTAATTTATTTGTACTTACGTGAAAAAAGGTAAGTATTCACAAAATTCCATGGTGAAAAGGAACGAACGAGTGGAAGAACTCAACCATTGTAGTTTTATCTTTATGGATAATCATAAAATTAAGTGGACACAAATGATATTTCAAAGAAGAGAGATTCGGGGAAAATGCCGGCACAAACAACTAAAAACTTGAAAACTACAACACAAAAATACAAGATCAAATTAGGAAAAGACATTAATAAAGACCAAGTAAGTAGTTTGGTTTGGGTGAATAATAGAGGTTTTAAATTCGTCATCCTTTGATTTATATTGTACTTTTATGTACATATTTGTATGAATTTTTTAAGTTAGATTACGTAAGATAGTGAGTTGATGGATAAAATAATGTAAGATTAAAGAAGAGAATGGAAAATTGACAAATTATATATAATGAGAATATTGAATCTACGATCGTTTATCCTTCAAAGAGTGGGCATGACAGTGTTTATAGTATTGTGAATTGGTGATGTACAATGTGATTTTATCCTAACAATCGGTATGATCACGGTGGGCGATCTTAGCCATCGGTTTAAGGTAGTCCTTCAAAATATCGTTATGTATGTCTGCAAGCGATGATCTAACTGCGATCGACTAAGTCTAATAGAATTTTGGGCTCGATCACCTAAGAGCCTTCAATCGATCCACTTATGGTCGAAGGCCACAAATCTATACGGTCAAATTCTAATAATCAAATCTAAATAATCAACTAACAACGATGATCCTTATTTGGATTTTCGCCCTAATAAGCAGTAATGAATATAAACTGATTAATGTTATTTTTGTGATAATCTTTGGAGAAGCTTCACTTGGCATATTGTTTTACATTTTGGACTGTCAATAATGGAGAATAAGATAAAACATCGCTATTATAACACGAAAAAACGTTTTGGTACTCTGAAGATATCGATATCTTTTATATTATATTTTGGATTTGAAATTATATTTTCTTCAGGTTGTAGGTTTTGTATATTTAGGGTTCGGGGTATAACATTAAATGTTAGAGTCTAATATTTAGAGTTAGGATTGATTAATTTTGATTTATTGTCAAAATTTAGAGTTTGTGATATAATTTAGAATTAGAATTTATAAATTTAGTGTTCAGAGTTAGTATTTAGTGTTTAGAGTGCTAATATAATTCCTTAATGTTTATTATTTATTTTCAAAAACTTTAAAATTTATTTTTTAAATTTCAAATTTTAAAATGTAATATTTTTAATATTAAGAGTAGCTATACTTTCAGGTTACTCAACCGTTCCCTTGGGATTAGAAATTAGGGAAGAAATCTTCTCCTTCTTTGAAATTTCCAATTGGAATTATTAACCTGCGAGTTTCTGTGAAATTGTGATTTCATATGCGGTTTTGTTTTCTTTTCACAGACTTTAAAGTTGTCTTGTTTGCTAACTATTCTTTAAACGTAATTTCAGCCGTACATCTGTCCTGTAGATCTTTTGTTTGCTTATGGCTACAATTTTTCTGTACTTGATTGTTTTATTAGTTAGAATGATTTCGACGGTGGGGTTTGGACTCGCATGAAGAAAATTCTTTCATCATGTTGGGATAAGATTTGGACACGTAGCGAATCGTTATCGATCCAGTGGTTGAGATTTATTCCGAAAACAAACTCTTTCCTCGTTCACTAGGCTCTCGCCACCTATGGACGTCGTGGACTCGACCATATGTATACAGTCGTAAGAATAAGTACAAAACTTATACATAGACTTGTATACAAGTGAAAAAGAATATGCACGAATAAAATGATATGTACATGTGTACAAATTGTTGCACCACAGATGAGTAGAAAGGTCACTGGACGAAATGTCTCGAGAAACATAAGTCGAGCGGCGGGATATATGTCGAAGCTCCTGGGATTGAGAAAAAACCGCATCATAATAAGTTGTCTTCCGTTAAAGCTCCATCTCCCGTTACAAGAGGTGCTTTGAGGCTGCAGACCTTTAGCTTGAGTAGTTGTTTAAGCAGACCGTGAAGGTGCTACAAAGATGAATGCGATTTTCGAAGCTCGAATCTGGGATTTCCGGGTTGAAAATCGACGGAACTACCCCTCTAGTACAGTGAGGAATGGGGAACTAAGTTGTGCAAATGGAGTTTGTTGATGGTTTCTTATAAATTAAGTTGGCATTACAGAGAAGTATCTTTTAGAGCTTTGCTTTTTAACTCTACTCACTCATTTCTTTCAAATTTAAGGAATCTCTGCCGTCCTTCACAAGGAATCTTCACCTGGCCAGGCTATAGATTCTTTGTACTTAGATGAACATGATTCAAAATTCCTTCAAATTGGAATCATAGTATTTGGATACTAACATAGTTATTAATTATTTTGCTGCGTATTTTCAAACACATTACACATAACTACTCAATTCCCCGAAAATCATACAAAATTATCAAGCATAACATAATACACATTTTGACGGCTCGGATGGAGGTTCAACAATGTAGCTTTTTAGGATGGTCAGAGGAGCTTCGACGGCAATTCCAAGGAAAACTCTAGCTAGCAACGGAACTCTAACCGTGGCGAAAACTCTACGGGGTACACTTTGATGTTAGAACTCCAATGATGGAATTTCGGTGGTGGAGCTTTTTGTAATTAGGGTAGTAGATGTGTACACAAAGGGTACCCCCCACAAACAATAGTGACATGAGGTGAAATAATTGAGTGTAGCAATAATTTAAACTTGGTAGACCCATGTTTGATATTTGGCATTACTAAGAAGATTAATGGCTAACATATGCTTCTCACATGCCATTGTTTGATTGCTTCTATACACAAAGGTCCAATAGGAAATTGTTTGCATAATGCTTGACTATTTAATTTGTCCCTATATATTAACAAATAATAATAATAATAATAATAATAATGCTTGGTTATTGCCCATTACTATTTAAATTACAAATAATAATAATAATAATTTGTGGCCACCTTATCTAACTATATATCGTGATATTATTCATGCATAATAAGAAAGACATGGTGGTCAATACATATTTAATTATGTTGGTTAATACTATTTATTAATTACTACTATTATTTTGTTAATTTGGTAGGTGGTTACTTGGCTAGAGATGAGTGGTAGACTGGTGGGGGTCTCAATCACAAAGTCTTGATGGATTAATTACAAGTCTTTTGATGGAATTATCACACGTAACTATCAAAAGATAAGTAAAATAGGACATTTGTATTAGATAACAAAATATTCAAACGTGTGGTTCATCTAATTACCCAAGCCCTAATATACACATCCTGCAAGTCAAGGGAAGGTGCACCAAAGTCATGTAGATTAGTCTACTTAACTACTATATCATTGGATCGAGATAAATTCAATAATAATCACCGACCTCTACGGTTCAAGTATGGAGTCTGATATATAGATATTGAAGGGGATGTGGAGGTTGTTATGTCCAAATTCTTTCGACGGTGTACAACGAATGTTGTGTTGCAGGCAGTGCTATTGTGCCTGAGATCCTTTCCTTTCATATCTTCCACGTCGTGGAGGCCGATCTCAGTCGGTGTGGGTTGATACTTAGCTTTTGGATGTTTTGCTATCTTGATGTATCCTTCCTGTGGTGATTGTGATTGCAAACTATAATTTTGTGATATTAGGTGTATCCAACTCTAGTTGGACCGAGCTAGTTTACTCATGGACCAACAAGCCACTTCCACCAACAAGCCACGGGAAGTATGATTTGGGAAGCGTTAAAGTCCAAAAAGCCCGGCCCAGATAATATAGATTAGGTGAGCTCAATAGTCCAAGAAGAATAAGGGGTCGTTTGGATCATAGGTGATTTCAACTAGAAGAAATTTCAAATATAAGGGATTTTGAGTGGGATAGTTATTCGAACAAATATAATATTTGGAGGAGAAATTTTGATGGATTTAATTTTAAAAATTATTTATGTAATATATTAAAAAGTAGAGATCTCTTCGGTTCACCAACAAACTCATCTCTTGTGAAGTGTTTTGGATGGCCTCCATAAAATCTCCATTGGACCCACCAAGGAGATTTCAATTGCTCCAAAATGACCTCTCAAATAATAGCACAATCAAACAACCCCTAAGAATTTCTCATTTGGCATAGGAATTTCACAGTCGGAGCACATGTGAGGAGATCAGAGCACTTTAATCACCGAAATATATAAATGAAAAGAGATAGATAAGGAGGAAGACAAAAATAAAAAAATAAAGCTGTGAGTGAGTGCCTTCTCTTCTTTAATCTTTTCAGCCTTTTGGCAGGATAGAACACGTGATGTGGGGAACCAAGCACGTCTCAATAATTACCATTCTTCACAATTCTCATGGTAATTAATTCGACACTAAAACGTACGATTAGTGATTAATGCATGAAATTAAGTCTGAAATTTTATCCGGCATTCGAGAACCGCGACTCCGGTGCTTCGAGGGGCGGACGGCGCTGTAGGGGGGAGCGGGAATGTGTTCGCGAGATGCGGCGAGAGGAGCATAGTCGTACATTCGTGGGCTACATCCTTCACCGCCGTAAGAGCATGTAAACGACATTTGAGTTTTTTTTTCCAAAGTAACAAAGCCTGGAACACAACTGAAAATGGCGGGACTGAGTTGTTTGATTAAGCAGAGCAGCTGAACGCGTAATAAGTGAGTGAAAACAGAATCCAAAGCCCTGCATGTATTTTGACAAATTCCGAGGTTTTCCATTTCTACTGTATTATTGGTGGAAGACTTGGCGTACGTATAACGTATAGTATAATGTATATTTAATGTTTATACAGAGGACACAGTCGACGTAGTAATGATTATGCCGACAATTTCATAACCCATCGGCCAGAGGCCATATGCTGATGTCCATTACCTCAATATCGGATCCCAAAGTCAACAAGTCGATCAACTACTATCCAAATGCTCCTACCGGGTGGACTAAGGTTATCGATTAGTATATATATATATGTGGATAATTAAGATATTGAGTTTAAATTTTAATTTTTTATTGAAGGAGGGAAGTGAGAATTTAGATTTGGTTGATTAAGATTTGAGCTGACTTTATTTAGTTTCAATCAACTACTTCACTCAATCGAGTCGAAAAATTTATCGAATCAAGCAAACCCCGACTCCATTAATCACTTAAAGTTAAACGGAACGGTCTTACTCGTTTTACACTCTAAACATCACCTAACAAACAACAACAATTTGCTATATATATCTAGAATATACATTCCACATCAAACGACTCCTAAAATCCTTTTTAACTAAAAATTAGTTAACAAATTATAATAAAATTCATAAAACCATTCATATAAACAATATCCTACGTCTCACCAGACACCAATATCCTTCAGCAATAAGGAATTTATATGAACCACTTATCCTTAACAACTTTTTTGCATAATTGATAATAGATTTATTATTTACCTTAAAATATATGTAATTACTTTATTTTCTTATCATATATTTTTCTTTAAAAGTTATTCCATCTATCTATATGGTATTGTCGAAAAATATCTTACTAATTTAATAAGTTTATGTTTATCCATAATAATTATTAATTGAGTGTCACCTTATTGTCTATCTTTATTAAAATTTGAGATAATATAATAGTCAAACCCATTAATAATATGTCGAGTGGCACGAATTATTCATCGCATCAACAAATCAAACGGAAAATCGGATAAGCATAAAATAAAAATACATCGACAAGCCAAATAAAAGATCGAAGAAGCATGGAACATTAGGAGCTGCCAATTGCCAATCCAACTACTTGATTTCTACTCTTTACTTCAGCAACTACACTACAATGCCACCCAACCGAAACCAAACAAACCAAACCGCTTAATTTACAATTCCACTCAACCAAAACGGTTTGGGTGAAAAATTCAAAATAAAAGAAGAGAAAACAGTAAACAAAATTAAAATCCTAGCTGTAATCTACTACCACCATTCCATCTTCTGTGTTTACTGTTAGTCGGAGTCTGATCGGAACTCCTTTAACCTACGCGATCGACATCCTCCGGCGGGAAACAGGGTAGCAATCGGGGCAGCGGATCAGCCCGTTGACATTACACTCCGTACAGCTCCTAAACCCCTGCTTCTCCGAGTAGATCTTGTGACTCCCGCTGCACAGCTCACACAGCACAAATCTCAGCCCTCCACACAGATCGCACTCGTCCGACGCAGGCGGCAGCACTCCAATCATCTTCTTCAGCTCTCCGCTCTCGTGCAGCTCCCTGATCCGCTCCACGCCGACAATGCATTTCCCGCCGATCAGCACCACCGGCAATGTGACAGCTGGCAGGATCTTCTGCAGCTCGTCTAGGTACTTGCCATCCATGGACAGATCTCGCTCGTCGGTCGGGGCGCGGATCCCGCGGAGGATCGATCTGACAGTGCGGCAGTCCTCGTAAGTCCTGCGCACCACGCGGAGGCTGGTGAAGTAGAGGACGACGCACTCCGGCGCCTGCGGTACCGGAGGAGGGAGAGATTTGCGGAGGTAGCGGAGGACGGAGGTGGAGAACCGGACGCGGTGGAAGATTGAAGGGGCTCTGGGGGAGATTGAAGGTGAAGAGGAGGCATAGTCGGGCTCGGAGATTAGCGTTTGGATGTCTTTGAAAGAGGAGCAGGAGAACTTCTTCTTGTGCGCCGGAGTAGAGATTGCCGTTGATGAAGAAGACGGGGGAGTAACCCTCGTTGGCGACGATAGCCACTCCGGCCACATGAGTACAGAGAATTTCAGGGAATTGGGGATTTTTACTGGAAGATGGAATTTGGCAGATTGTGGGCTGTTATTGTTTGGTTTATAGAGGGGAAACAGTGGGGGGGTTAAAAAAGGTTAAAAAGGTGAAAATGGTGGGTGGGGGATTTTTACCTTTTTACTTTATTTACTTTATTTGGGTGGGGGGTTTCCTATGGTAGCAATTTTAAGGTTGGATTTAAATTTGTTTATGGTGAGAAAGGTTAATGAATGACTCATATGGAATTATAAGCTTACTATATTGTTTATTGGTTGGTGGGGGAGGGGCGACCGAAACGCTTATATTTTCTCGGTCAAAGTCGTTAATATTAAGTTGTGAGTTATTGTATTTCCATTCGAATCGTTGGAAGAAAGTTAATATTCATTAGCATGGGTATTAGGGAGACTGATGGGAAGAATGCGGATAAAAAACTGAATCTAACCTAGACGTTTTGGGGGCATGTTGGTGATTTGGTCTGAACTCAACCAGTGTATGGCCAATAATAAGAAGAAGCATAATTTCTCCCCAATGGTCACGTCAACTATGTTGACTCGTAAGGAAGTTTTAATCTGGCTGATTGTAATGGTCTGAAGTTAACTAATTAAAGAACAAATGTCGGGGGATCTAAGGTTATACCCCTTGAGTTGTTGGAAGAAAAAACCAATATTTATTTATTTGTATTATTCACCAGCGTGAGTATTAGAGGTTGGATTATGGAGACTAACGTGAAAAATGTTGATAGATAATTGAAATTTTTAACCTAGATGTTTTTCTGGGGCATGTTATGGTCTGAACTCAACCAATGTATGACCAATAACAATAAAAAATCTAATTTATACCCATTGGGCACATTGATTATGTTAACTGAAATGGTCCAATGTGACACTCATAAACAAGTTTTAATATGGCTAATCATAATGGATCAGGGTTAGCTAACCGATCTCAAATATGGGAGATCCCTTTAGATGACCCGTTGGGTGATCACATATGAAATACATCTAATAAGATTGAATTTTTCTTATTGCTTGAATGCCATGATTTTAGCATGCATTTCTATTTCATACATCCACGATCAATAACTATCCAAACTCAACGGTTCGAGTGTTGTATAGAGTCTTTTGTACATTTGATCCGGTGATAGTTCATCAATATCGTATCTTTAACATCAAAGTACTTGGTTTCTAAAACTAGTTATAACCACCAAGTGAAGTTAATTAACCTTGTTTGTTGTTTGTTAGTTGGTCCAAATCAACAGGCGATTCATTTTTCACTGTTGAAGAAAGCTATATAGGCAGCAACTAATCCAATGGAGGGAATTGAATTTCCCGAATTGGATTAGGTAACAAGGAATTGAAAATGGTGGCTGGTGCAAGTGTTCTATCAAAGTTTGCAGCATAGTGGTGTGGGTGTGTACTCTCTGTTTTACCTGCCCACGTTCCCCTCAACTAATAATTTCAAACTGCTAAATTACAAAACTATATCTCTATGGCTTTCAATTATTAAGAGAAGTAAAGTCTTTTCTGTCTTGAGAAAGTGGAACGAAAATGATAACAGATGATTGAAAATAATGGAGGTTTCAAGCTCAGCTGTATAGCATCACTGTCCCTTTGTTTCTGTGGAGACGAGGGCTCTCCCTGTAGGCCACTTTTTCTTCGGTAAAAAAACTCGGTGAGGAGCGAGTAGATAGAAAGCGGTAAAACTAACTATTTAAGATATGAGAATTATTGATAACACCCTTGAAAGATATTCAAAAGAAAAATATCACGAAATGGGTGGTTCCATTAGCTGATCGACGAACAATTTACATGCGTAATTTGAAGGAAGCGAAAAACAGCGTGATGATCTCTCGAACGATAAATCCTCCTGTGGCAAGGAAACCATGGCCTTCCCCAACATGGGTCATAACAAGCTCTACATCCCCTTCAAGGTTTAACCTGCAAAACCCAAAAACGATAACACCACAAGCAAGCATCTCGTCCAGCTAGTAACTCAAGTAATAGAGGATCGGAAATGCTGGGATAAGGCATATGCCAACATCGTGGAAAATGGAGCTTAAAGAGTCGCGGAGGACCCAGTCGGTCGAACCTCCGACGCCTTGATGAACAACGCCATCGACATTGATCTTGAAGTGTAGAAACACCAATGGGGACCGAGCAAGTGGGGGCCGAGGAGGTGGAAATGAGGCAGGGGAAGGGAGGGAAAGGAGGAGATGGGGTAGTTTCATCACCTGACGGTGGAACTGTCGATATGAAGGTTACAAAATTCATTGAGTCTGTTCGAAGACGATAAAATTATGACGTTTTTCCACAGCAGCCACCGAGCCAAGCCAAGGTCCAAACCACCTTCAAATTGGACCTTGGATTCCTGAAATGTTTGAACGACAACTTTTAGGATGTGGGCTCATGATTTCTTCAGCGATGGATGGCATAGAGCTCTTGGGCTCATGTCAACGAGATCAGGCCTCCTCTAAATTTGGCCTATCTAAGCCCATGCTTGTTGCTCTATTTACCCACCAAGTCAACGCCATCAAGTCAAAACTCAGAAAACAAAAAATGCAATCGTTTCTCTTCCTCACTCTGCAGTCTCTCCTCCTTCTGCTAATTCCGATCCACTGAGTCGTCAATCTCGCCGGACAAATTCCTCCGGCCACGACCGCCGCCGTCATCCCTCTCCGACCACCTCAATCCGAAGAATTCATCGAACTTGCACAGCCTCTTCCGTCCGATGAGCTGATCCCGCCATCATGTTCCCTCCACGTCATCCACCACTCCTTCGCCGACACAATCAACCGCCCGCCGTTCTCCATTGCTTACAATCCTCCTCCGGCGTCGAAATGCCCTCTCCCGTGGGCACATGTGGCACTCGAGCTGAGCGTTACCTCCGGCGGGGATCAGTATTACCGGATCTCCGGATTGTGGCTCGGCGGATCGGAGATTCTCCGGACCAGCACGGCCTAGCCGACTAGCGAGGAAATCTTCTGGAAAGTACGGACGGATATTACGAAGTGTGCTTCTCTTCTCGCTCAGACGAATCTCACTCTCACTATGATGCTCGAGAACATCGTTAACAACGTCTACACCGGCATTTACCACGTCGATGTGTTCTTCCTCTTCTACAGTGCTGAGGCTGTCAGTTCTGATCCCGGAGGAAAAATTACTGTCCTGGAAGAAGGAAGAGGTGAGACGACGACGAAGGATTCCCCGGCTGATTTGGTGATTCCGATTTCGTCAAGCGACGGTTACGAGAAAGGATTCTGGTTCGTAATCGACGGAGGAGAATCCGATCTACGTTCGAAGGAAGTCCGATTTCCTTTGAATACAAGGAAAGCAGTGCTGGAGCTTTATGTTTCGTTCCATGGAAATGACGAGTTCTGGTACTCGAATCCGCCGGATTCGTACATTCAAGTCAACAATCTGACCACGGGGAGAGGCAACGGCGCTTACAGAGAAGTGTTCGTCACGATCGACGGTGAAATGATCGGATCGGAGGTTCTTTTCCCCGTGGTGTTCACCGGCTGGATTAACCCATTGTTCTGGGAACCGGTGGTGGCGATCGGCGCTTTCCATCTCCCATCATATGATTACGATTTGTCCCCCGTGCTGGGACTGGTACTGGATGGAAAGCCTTACAAGATTAGCGTCGGAGTTAGCGACGGAATCTCGTATTGGCTAATCGACGTGAATCTGCACATCTGGTTGGACAGTGGTTCCTCGAGAGTGGAGGCGAAATCAGTCGTCTACGACACAGTCCAGCCTCGTACATCACTCGAGAGGAATAGTTCCGTCTCCTGGACGGATCATTCGAAATCAAGAGCAAAAGAAGAACTCTTATGATCGGGTGGGTGAAATGGAGCTGAGGCAATCACACGACCTCAGTCTCTCAAGAATTCAAATTCCGAAACATAATAAGCTTCGAAGGCAACGGTACAATCAAGACAGTCAACCAGAGAATCAAAATGAAGAAAGAGGTTATAGTCACTAACGAATTCAATCAGCTGGTTAGTCGCGTCAAGATCAAATGAAGGTATCCGATCAAAATGTCACCAGCTACGCTCCCCGGATCGAATCCGGATACTTATCTGATGATCACGAATGTTTCTCACGCGTTCTTGGAGAGGTACGTTAATGGCAGAGGAGGTAATAAGAGGAATGTGTATAATAAACAGGATTCCAATGGATGGATGGAAGTGAAGGATCATGATGTTCTCAATGGAGGTTCGGTTACTAACCAGACTTTGAGTTGCAGGGACGGTGATGAACTGAGTTGCTTCATTTGGAGCGTTTCGGCCGTCGACGGGAAGCTTGTGAAGAACGACACCTCCTCTGTTTGTCCGTCTGTGTATGTAAACTGAGGAAGCTTCGTATTATTTGTATCACAAAATTGGAGTTCTGTACAACAAAACTAGTTCAGAAATGCAGAATACAGAGAAAGACGACGACGTATCTTGTGTAAACTGTGTTGAGAAGGTATATATATGCTTTCTTCTCCTGAGATTTGAAGCATTTTCTACACTGAAAGAATATAAATTGCTTCCGATTTTCGAGACGGATCTCGAGCTCTCCTATACTAAGGCTCAACTGGGACGCCAGAAGCCTTTGGCGGCGACCATGTACTGAGCTTTGTGAACTTTAACCGACCAATGGAGCGACTTCAGTATAGCGGTGAGGCTGTTGATAGATTCCATTGTCTCGAAAGCCAGAAAATATCCGCCCGGTCGAACTATCCGATCAATCTCTAATCCCACATCTACCAGGTCACACCTGATGCAATAAGATAGAAAATTTCAGATTCCAATCCAGATTAAGTATTCATGGTTCGGACTGTACCGTCTACCTTTCTGACAGGGATTTGAAGATGAAGCTGGCATGCACGAGATCGTAGGTACGAGGGTAAGTGTTGAACGACTCGCACCAGTCGTGGTAGACTCCGATCATCCCTCGGTCGAATATTATCGGGAGGGTGTCTTTCTCGGTGACTGGGACAACATTCATTACCCAGTAAGGAAGATCAATTAGTGCTGCAGCAAACCTGTCCAAGGAAAATGTCGATAGAAACTAAATCAGTTTGCATTTGGTCGGAGATAACTGGTTTTCCAAGTAAGGTATTGGAGATAAAGATCATTACCCTCCATAGCCAGCGTTCATATCCATTACATTGCGAAAACCGCCCCAGCTTATGTTGAATTTCGTGAGGTAAGTATTGGATACTAGGTCTGCCCAACGTCTGTTATCTGCGTTGTACTGTTCTACAATCCCGGGTTCTGACGGTAGGGATGCCGGCAGAGTGTTGATCCTGTACGGCCATGTTACTGGCCAGTTCATGACTTCCCCTTGTTTATCGAGTGGAAGTTTAGAAATGCAGCTGCGGAGAGGCGTATACCTACGAAAACCAGAAAGCAGAAACTTATTAGAATCATTAATCAATTCCAGCAATTCATAATCTATTTTATTTTGAAGATTTACCATGAAACGTTTTTTGTGTCGTTTTGATCGCAAAGAGGAGGGTTGTTTTCTGGGCGTTTCTCGTAGCAAGAAGGAGACTCTGGCTTCTGATAGATTACAAGTCCGATTCCTGTCGAATCTGTTGTCTTTGAAACAACCTTCCAGCACATAGATTCCGTCAACGCTACCATAACTGCAACAGGAAGACGATGGATGAGAATTCATTCAGTAACAATCATGGATGGAGATTATTATTTATTACTACGGGAGAGAATAAATTATAAATCTCACTTTTCCAAACACTTGCATCTCTTTCGTCGTCACGGTACACAGGTGTAGCTGACCATACAAAGAAACCTCCAGGCCTCAAGATCCTATTCAGCTCCAGGAGCGGTTTCCCACCTGAAATTTGTGCTTCACCGTCATGAAAACTGTAAAAATAACTTGGAAAGAGGAGAGTACAGAAGAACAAAATATACCCTGTGCATCCCAGTGAACCCGACACCTGGCACAATGTACCAGGTCGAAAGAATTATCAGGAAACACAAGCTGTTTAGTCCCAATAACAGAGAGGAAAGCAGGTATCCCTCGTTCGAGAGCGAATTGGATCTGAGCTTCGTGTTCATCTTTTGGCGCAATGGACATGGTGAGAACTTGTTTGTCTAGTAAATAACCACCAAAGCTAGCAACACCGCAACCCACGTCTAGAGCTACTCTTATGTGTCTCCCCCAATCGATGGCTGGTACAGTCTGATGACGATACAGTAAAAACCATATATGAAACAAATCTGGACATAGAACAAAAAGATATATGTATGGCGAAAATTCAAAGAAGATTTCCACCTTCTGAATGAAGCCGGCGTAGCCGGCGACTCCATCCTTGAACTGAGTCCCACCTCCAGGGAAAACGAAATGATCATCTTCCTTGCGGACCCAGTTCTGATTCTTCTTGTACTCCACTAGCTTAGGATGAGGCACATTGTCGTACCATATCTACAGCATATCCACACATTTAAGGCTCATCCATTCATTCCCATGGCAATTGATAATGGATAGCCAAACAGATCAGGAACAAGTACACTTACACTTATACTAGATCGAGAATCTCATTCGTGATTTTGACATCCAAACAGAAAATTCACGAGCTAACAGGGATACTTGATGAGGTAAAATTATGAATCGAAGCAAATAATCTCCATGGAGATTGATAATGGCGAGCCAAACAGATTGATAATGGAGAATGTTCACTCATGATTTTGACATCCAAACAGTAAATTCACGAGCTAACAGGGATGCTTAGATGAGTAAACTTTTGAATCTAAGCATTGCAATCAGAAGCTAGCCTAATCATTCTTATAAGATTTGAAATTCAAAAACAAATTTGAAAATCGGATTGAAATCTCACCATGTCTCTGCTCTTAGGCCAGGGTATAGGCTGCTTGTATCCTTTGGGGATCGGGATCAAACACCTGACGGGCGCAGGCTTTGGGCAATGCCGCTCGCGATGCTCCATGTGCCGCCTCGACGGAAGACTCTTAATCGCGTCGGTGTTATCCAAACAAGGGATGTAATCCACCATCGCCTGCTTCCGTTCGCTGCACAGATGCCACGTCACGTCGAGAGCCGGGGCGGTAGGGAAGTTGGACTTCCTTGCCGCGAGAGCCGGTGAGTCCTTGGGAGAGATGGTGACCTCCGCCTCCTTCTGTGCCTCCTTCGGAGGCGGAGGCGGAGGGGGAGGAAGCTCAGCTGCTGTTGTTGTGGCGGTGGAGACGTCGGAGCGATCGGCGAGGGAGAAGTAGTAAGGGAGCTCGACGGTCTTGCCGCTGGAGAGGAAGAAGAAAGTGATGGAGACGAGGAAGACGAATAGGAAGAGGAAGAAGGCCACCCCGAAGGTTCGCTCCCTCATCAGCTTGCTCAGCGACATCACGACCGGCGGTGAGGTGGAGAATGGAGTCGACGACGGTGATGGAGGATGAAAGGAAATGAAGAGAGTGAGTGAAGGGATCGGGAAATGTGTATGAAGACAGAGAGAGATTAGGGAGAAAGAAGGTAAAGCTGAAAAGGTGGGAGGAGAAGAGAGGTTTCAGGTCTGGAAATGGTATTTTTGTGTTCCCGCAATTTCTGTGTTCAGACTGGAGGCTATGGGTTGCCGTAATTTTCGAAATCAATCTTTAATTCAAATTAATAATTTGGTATTTTGTTTTATTTTTGTTTATACTATTTAAAAGGATGGGCAGTCTAGAGTTTTACGAGATTATTTGAATGAGTTATTTTACGAATAAGATATTATAATTTTCATTTTAGATGGTAAATAAAGCTAAATTATTTAAATCAAAATATCTCATTCAAATACTTCATCCGAACAGCTTGATAGCTTTATCAATTTGTAAATGCAATTATTGTCCAACTTTTAATCTGCGAAATTATAATGTATCCTTACCCAATAATTGTGGTTCCTGGTTTCTACAGTAAATACTTTATTCTGATAGCTTTGAAAAATATTCAAAGAGTTATAATATTTATTTAATAAATTTCTAAGTAAAATTCTCGAAAATAGAGCAAAAAGCATATCATGATCCTTCTGTCGTGATAATAAATAATGGGGATGGCTTTGTGCTGTGCTGTCTCCCTCTGAAAGTCCATGTATCGATGTCACAGAGATGTCCATTTTCTTTAATTAGAGTGTCGGTTGTTTTCATTTCTTTTTCAAACAATCTATGATTTCGCACCATATTACATATTCATAATAACTTATCCAAACGACCCGTAAAGACCCGTAAAATTTAGCCTGCAAAGTATAAAATTCCATCCTTCTCTTGCAGTTTTTATGGTATAAAAATCGGAGCACCGATGACAATCTCCATGGTACATAACAAGAAAATCTCAAGTATTTCACCGCTACTACTATCCACCAACCCGCAAGAAAAGCTCGAAGGAATGTGCGTGCAAAAACGAGTTCGAAAATACCACTTCCACATCAAAATCATCATCAGTATCATTCAATGTAAGGCAAAAAAAAGATTCCCCAACTACTACTTCCTATGTAGACCTTGTCTTTCACTTCACTCTGTGATTCCCGGGCCAGCATTTTCGACATCGACATCTCCCATACCGGTATCTTCATCCTCCTCGCTGTCTTCATCTCCGCTCATCTCCTCATTCTCGGTTCTCAGCTTCGCCATGTGCTCAGCAAGTAACTTGTCGTCACGTTCGCTCACCTGAAGAGAAGACAACAGTGTTAAATTACGAGAAATGGAAGATTGTGGGGTTTGATGAAGTTGAAGAAGACACTCACTGCTCTAGGAGCCTCTTTTACTACAAGTTTTCCTTTCTTCTCTTCGATTGATTCGCTGCATGCTGTGATTGCCTTGGTAAGGATCGATATTCCTTGATCCTGCAAAAGCCAAAGAGTCGTTAGATATCCTGCAGAAACAGTTAGTGACGAACAATGGATCTCGCATAGACGAACTAACCTTGTCTAGTGTTTGTGTAGTGAGCACATAGAGTGGAGGAGCAACTAGCTTAATCTTCACTGGGCAGTCTTTGTTACCAGTAGCCTCGGCCTTCCTCATGGCATCCTAGAGATAAAAAAAAAACATGAACTTGATCATCAAGAGATTCCATCTCGAACAAATGGGTGAATGTGAACTCTGAAGAGAACCTTAATATGAAGGACTCCATCAAAAGCGAAGCACTTCATTTCGATGTCGGCTCGAATCTTCAAAGGCTGGGGAGTCATTCTCCTCTTTATGTTCTTCACCAGAGAGTCTTTAACTTCCTCTGTGACAGCTGGCACTACCTTGGTTACCTACATGTCAGAGATGAAATCTTGGTGACATGGCTCAAAAAAAGAACCGTGGTTGAAGAAAAATGGCGAGCTTACCTCTTGTCCATCAGGACCAACTTCCTTGACTTCGCGGGTGAGGGAGCTTAGGACCGTGTCAGGGTCAGTGACGATGATTTTGAATGCCTGCAACAATAATATGAAGTTGATACAGAAAGTTGGGGGAGATATTAAGAGTTGACCCTGAACAATTGTTGCATTCCTCACCTCAAAAGCATGCCCATATTTACGGTAAAGAGGCCAGCCAATATGGATGTACAGATCCTGCCACAAGTTTTTAATACTTAAGTTAGTTAACTAGTTAAGTAAGGAATAACACCATCAAATAGATAAAATGTATCATCAATATGCAAAGATAAACAAGTTGAATAAATCAGCACAACATGACTATTAATAGAAAACTATCTTCAATAAGTTCCAGAATCCATTCATCAATGAATTGCTCACAAGCAACAAGATATTAAAATGGGCATTTATTTTTGCCAACCCTCATACACAATTTCTCTCTTCTGCAAATTAACCCCATCATACTTTTATCCTCATGATTCTTTAGCCTTGAAGCATAAGCACAAATCACCATCATTAACAAAGTGCAACTATGAGAAGTATCTAGAACAGCTTCAAGTCTTGTCAAACTAGCAGCAACGGGAAAGGGTGGTTGCTCGACTAACTAGGTTCAATTTACCAAGAGAGAGCTTCATTAGAAGTGTAGTATCATAACGCATTAGTTCGTGAAATAAACAGCCAGATGTCAATTGAGAACACCAAATTCAGCAAGAAAATCCAAATATCTTGACTGCATTCCTACAGTTCATCATTGTCCAGCTCAAATAGTTTACCAAGAAATTCCAATTATCTTGACTTAATTCCTAGTAGAACCAAAGTTCATCATCTGCCCAGCTCAAATATAAAACATAGGTACAATTCTTTTCCTGAACCCTGCGTTCTCATAATTAACTCCCGTGCTTACAAATCAATTTCAATTGCCCAAACAACTAACACTTGATCTCGTCTCAGCGCATTACCTCCAAATCAAGTTCAAGCGTCTCAGCAACATGACGCATGATGGAGTGAACGAGCTTACTCTTGTTGTACCTCTCCTCACAGGCCTGAATATCCTCCTCACTAACCCTCCTCTTACTCAAGTCAATATACCCCTTCTCCTTGTCAACTCTCAGCACCATCACTGGCTCGATACGGCCGACCTTAATCAAGCTGCTGACACTACGAATCCGGCGGCGGGAGAGCTCGGAGAACAGGATCATGCCTTCAATGTTGTTGTACTCGAGCAAGGAGACGTAAGCCCCCATGTCGGCGATGTTCTTCACCTGAATCATCACCGCCATGTCAACTTCAGGGTACCGCGCTTCGTACATCCGACACTCGAGGTTGTTCGTCGCCATGGTTGCTGATAGGGAAGGCTGCGAAATTGAGAGCTCCGGATGATGCAGAGATTTTGGGGAGAGGGGTGTGTCGGAGCTCTCTCTGCTTGTTTCTTTGGGTATTGGGGGGTTTCTGGAAAATTAGGGTTTTCTGAAGCAACAGCAATCTGTGAAAAAGAAATAAAAACAGAAATTTATGTGATAAATAATTAATTCCGAGAGAAAACTTGACAGGGGAACCCAGTGGGCCGGGATAGGAGTTGCGGGCCGGGCCGACTCAAAGGAACTTTGGGTTTGAAATCCAGAGCAAAAAAAAATCGTCGACAGCAGGATTCGAACCTGCGCAGGCAAAGCCCAACAGATTTCGGGTCTCTCTTTATAAAGTAATAACCAGGGAACTCTCGTAATGTTAAAGGCTGATAGAAGAATGTAAGTTGATACTAAAATGATCGCCCACCGTGGGGCTCGAACCCACGACCACAAGGTTAAGAGCCTTGCGCTCTACCAACTGAGCTAGACGGGCTTGATGATGTTTTGGTTATGATTAGATATATACTCAAAAAACCAAGGCTATGTGTTATTATATGACAACATCAACGTATTCATTTCATTCAGATACTAAATTTAATGATGGAGACAAAAAGGACAGGTATGTAATTGTATAAAATAAATGAATTAACAAATCAGATCAAGTTCTCTGACATAGTATATAGTGTATATAGTGGAAAGTCAACCATACCAAAAAATAAAATGCATAGTAGAAGTATTTGAAGATTTATCACCTAAAATACTGACGATTAATGATAATAAAAAAATCAATAATGAAATGAACAAGAATAACCCTTGATTTGCATGATATAAAACTATAAAAACTTCAAATGAGCAAATATCTAACCATCATACCCCACTACAAAGGAGGAGCCATATCAATTCAAACTAAAACGCAAAGAACAACAATATTAGAAAAAGTATCTAAGACAAAGATTCAGCATAATTTGAATCGCCACAATTTAATCATTAATTCACCAACATAACTTTTGTAGCTAACGCTATATTTAATTATCCCGATAAACTTTCAAGTCACCAAAATACAACACAAATATCCCTTTACTACTCCAACATATGCATATAGTATATTATGATGACAAAAATATTGTTTCAATTGCGTGGTGTAAACTTAAATGACCACTCCGTAACATTTGAAAGTCTGATGATCGCTTTGTCATGCGCCCATACTTTAGTAACCATACATAATATTTGTTTTAAAACCAGAGATTTGAAATTTGAAGAAGCGCGGTGGCCGAGATAGGGACTCCCTCTCATTTGCTTCACCATTGTCAGCCCAACGTTCTGTTTTCAGTTAAGCTCCCCGGAACCCTAATCGCACCCAAAAAACGATCACCGGTCTCTTCTCCGATGACGGCGATGGTATCGGAAGCTGCCACCGACAACACTTACGAGGAGGCTCGCAAACTGCGTCTCGAGGAGAATCGGAAGCGCTTTCAGGTCCATTTTCACTCGCTTTTTTCTCCTTCTATGGCTCTACCACCCTTGCAAGTTGTTTCATTTCCTCATCCTTTTGCTCATATGACAGGATTTGGGGATTTCCGATCTCTCCAGATCTCTTTCCAAAGTCTCCAATTCCCCCACTGCCGCCTCAAAGGTTGGCATTCTCATGATTTTCCCTCTGCCTTCTCCGCTTTGATCTGCGATCAGTTTGTTTTTTGCTTCAATGGTTGAATGTGTACTATTTTGTACGGATTTCTCTGAAATGTGGTTGATTGTGTACTATTTTATACGGATTGCTCTGAAATGTGGGGGGATTTTGCAGCAGCGTCAACCGAAACCAAGGTCGAAACCAGGAACTGCGTTAGATGAGTTTCAGCCACGGCGATCGTCTCGTCCGCGAAATCACATTACTTCCTACGTCGAGGATGTGTGTATAATAAACTCTCGGATTCATCAGTTTTCTTATCATTGTTTTTTTTGTTCTCACAAGATCGATCTCAATCTTCGTTCTTTGCAGTTTCAAGCGGACTTGGATCTTTCAGCTAAGCGCCGTCGTAGCAATGGCTCAAGGTTGAATTCATCGTGGACAAGGTTTGCATTCCTTTTGTTCCTAGCTTTATGAAATATTGAAATCTACCTGCTGGAATACTAAATTCTTATCTGTATCATGTTTCAGCTATATAGCAAGGCCACTTGAAGAAGTCGTACTTGCTTCATTCGAAGAACGCGAACGTGCTCGTAAAGCAGCTGAACGTTTCGAACAAACTTTGCCCTCCGATCATCCGGTGTTCGTCAAATCAATGGTTCGGTCTCATGTTTACAGCTGCTTTTGGTTGGTGAGTTCTCTTTCTTGCCTCCCTCCCTTATTGCTTGTAATCATCATGGTAAGTTTCATTATTGATATTTGGTTCTTCTCTGCAGGGACTTCCATCTCAGTTCTGCGCAAGCCACCTTCCGAAACAGGACTCAGATATAATACTCGAGGATGAGAATGGCTCGATATATGATACCAAGTACCTCAGCGGAAGGGCTGGTCTTAGCGGTGGCTGGAGGGCGTTTGCGTTGGAACGCAAACTGAACGACGGTGATGCTGTAGTGTTCCAATTGGTAGAGCCAGAAAGGTTTAAGGTAATATGCAGTACAAATTCACTTTCTTCTACTTATATTTCAACGAAAGGGAGTAAATTGCTTTGATAGTTTTCCCTTACATTGTCATTTCACTTCCATTACTCCTTCATTAGAACTCCAGCAGCCTAATCAGCTGCGAAATCATCACAATTTGCATCCTTTTGTTGATGCTTGGCAAATAAAGGTCTAGGCTTCATGTTATTTTAGATTGATTCTCTTGGTTGAATCTATTACTGTGGCTTAAATGAACTTTAATATGGTTGTAGGTATACATTTTCAGAACAACATCAGATTCCGACAGAAAGCCTAATGCAGATGCTGTGGTTTGCAAAGAATCGAATGGCGATCAACAGTCAAATAAGAGACGGAAAGTAAAGGAAGATAATGATGATAATGCAGCTGACGAAGAAGAAGGAGCCGAGCCAACACCTAGAAGACTTACTGGTAGAAAAACAGCTGCTAAAAATCAAATGAAGAAGGACGGCTTGGCTCCAATGGAGGAAGAAGATGTCATAAAGAAAGGTGAGACATGCAGAAGAAAGAGTGGAAGAAGATCAACTGTGGCATCAGATGGAACGAACGAGAAAAGTACGACTCTCGAAGGAGGACAAACTGAAGAACATGCTTTAGTTCCTGAAGAACAGAAGGGGAAACCGAAACCAGTTACAGACGAGATGTCCATGGAGGAAGAAGAAGCAGTTGGTGTGAAGGAAGCGAAATCTACTGCTATCAAGGCAAGGAAAAAGGCAGCTCCTAGGCTATTTCGAAGGAAAGTGTATTAAGAGGAAATCCACTTATAAGATGGCTGGTAGTGCTAACTTATTGTAGAGTTAGAAACTTTTGACAAGCATGCTAAGTTCATGTATCTTTAGTCTCGGCGTTTTGCTAGGAATGTTGCAACTTCAACGTTCTGATGATTGGAAGAAAAGTAGAAATATAATTTCCTTAGTCTTTCTTTTCTTTGTTGTTCTGTTGTTTAAGCTCGCACCGTGTTTGTACCCGAAAAGTTCGTTCGTTTGTGATTCAACTTCATTTTAAATGAGTCAAATTTAAAGAGCGGTAATTGATAACTTTGAGTCAATAGATTTGCAAGCGGGCTCAAAAATTAATTTGAACACTACTAGGACTATGTTGTTTATTAGACGACTCAATATTGCCATCTTATGTGTTTCACCTCAAATATTCTAATCGGAAAGTTTAAGTTTCGAAACAAACTGAAAACCAGCTCGTCAGGAGGTTTTAATGAATGACATTCGAGTTCGAGTTCGAGGAATAAGTGATAGTGAATAAAATAAGCCATGCTCAAGTTGGCTACAAACTTGAGATTTTCTGGATAGAAATTTTTTAGATGGCAAAGATAAGGACAGTTATCACAATCGAAGTTCATCATTACCCAAACTTAAAATCCTAACAATTCCAACCATGGAAACTCTGGCTGTTTAACAATATCTAAAACTAAAACTCCCCCCCAGAAAACGATAGCAGATAGACCATTTCATAGACTAATTCCCTCCCTCTCCCCTTTTCAATTCTTCTTCTGAAAGTTCCCTCCTTGAAATGGTGATGTTCATCATATCATGCCAGCAGATATCCATTCCAGCTCTCTAGTTCAGAAGGGTCTGGTCGAAATGCCATACACCTGGTGATCAAAACGAATCGATAGAGAAATCAGGATCTATAACGACGAATGTCAGTTTGTAAAGCAATGGATGCAGTTTAAGTGTGTTGGGATTTGCATACCGTGTCCCTTTCCGACTCTTCTGAGCTGGGCAACGTATTCTGAGATCTTCTTTATCGCATCAACCTACAAAAATAGCATTCCAAAAGTTCAGGGATCAGTCAAGAGAGAAGACAATTCTCCTACAGGCATCAATGAATGAATTCTTCGCGTACCTGCTCAGCCAAGAACTCGCCTTCAACAAAATCAGTCAATTGCACATCGTTGTTCTTGTCAGCTACCTGTTTGCAGCAACAAGAAAGTTGAATTCAAGACATGAAACCTTTAAAAATGGTGATAGAAAGGGAACCATCAAGAACTTGTCTTACGCTATGCAAATTCAAGAGCTTCTCGTTTGTCAGTTTCTCCAGAGACAGGGCAAGTTCCATTGCTGAATTACAGATGAATAAAAATCACAATGAGTTTATACAAAGACGAAATCTTTCATGTCAAGGTTTTGGCCAAGGTCAGATGTTTTCATTTTCAATCAAATATTACTGATCCTAACACATGAATGCTTTGACAGCTCAGAGGACATAAACATTACCGTACAGAGCGTCGCCTTTCTCAGCATGGTCAAATTCAGAGAGTGGCGATACTATGGACTGAAGCTTCACTTTCCCACCCCTTTTGTTCTGAAAGACAAAAAAGCAACTAGACATCAAAATCTGTGGCTACTAAGTCGAAATCTGCATAAGACAAACTAATCAAGTGAAAGGGAAATCCAGGGTACCTGGTACTCCATCAGCTTCTCAGCATGTTCCCTCTCTTCAGCGCTTGACTCCTTGAAGAACCTATCCAGTTATTAAGGAAGAACAACGATTTATATGACACTATGACTAAAAATGGCGTATAGACAACAAGGACACGTAAATAAGCGGAGGAATTTGAGAAAAGATACATACTTGGCAAGGCCCTTGAGAGCAACATTGTCTCTGTCAAAGTATGCATGCATGGCATGGTAGACATACGACACATTGTACTCCACACTGTTCATGGCGAAAAATAGAGATCAACAGGGCAAACAATTATCAGAAAACTTCACAATCTTAGCAAAATATGAATGATAAAAGTACCTTTCAATGCAACAAAAACCTTTAGATCTATTAGTAAGAGACAAAATCACCAAACGAAAGCTAAGAAGCAACATCCCCCCCCCCCCCCAAAGGGACGGTTCCAAATCCACACCATCATCCATCATTCAAAAACAAAGACAAACATCAACAGTGTAATTCAAAAATCTCGGCATAAATGAAAAAGGAGTACAAGGGGACTTTTCACGAACACCTCGTATGCATATAATGTCACAAAATAACGATCAATATACAATACCCATAAAAGACTGAAGCCAACGAAGAGAAAGGCGGGGGAAAGAGTAATATACTTGATCTGTTCGTTGATGGCAGCTTCACACTCATCAACAAACTTCTGCCTAGCGAGAGACGCGTTCGAGGCAGTGGGAACCAGATCGAGCTCCTTCTTCACCTCTTCAAAAGGCTGAAACACAACGCCAGTTAGCGGTTTGTCATTCACCGCCTTGCAAGCCATTGCCGCCGACGACGATCCGGAGCAGGTTTTCAGGCGAAGAACCGACGACGAAGGAACAGAAGGAAACAGAGTGTTGTCCCGGGAGGCCAGGACGGAAGAGAACGCCGGCGAAATCTTGAGCGCCATGGATGGAAGGTCGACGGAGTTGATTGATTAGACGAAAATGGAGGAAATTAGGAAAGCGAGCGGATTGGTTGTGTGGCAGAGAAAGTTGGGGAAGATGAAGATATATTGGCCGGATTCTGTGGTGGCCGTTGGATGGGTTGGACAGGTGGACGGCGGTGATTGAGTTGGTGTGTGGTGCGTGTGGCAGGCTCGTGGCCAGCAAATATCTGGATTAGTTCTGGTTTATCACGTGAACTTTGACAGGAAATTCTTGTCCTTTTCTGTCTTTTCATCTCTTTTGAATTTTTCCCTCCGCCGTTGCGCCACCTGGCTTTAAACTGCCCAATAGGCCCAGGCCCAGGCTATTGGCCACTCTCCCAAAGAACCAGCCCAAAACACCAGACCAGGCAATAATCTATGAGGGTTGGGGGCCTCAAATCCTAATCTTAGGGTCAATTTCGACCCGTCCGTTAACGAGCGTTTTGTAGTGGACGGAAAATAAGTAATGTACGAGTTTTAGGTACAAGAACAATATGTGGGAAGATATGACAGTGGACATCCATAGTTAATACCATTTTACGACATTGTTATACCATGAAATGGTAGAGGCTACAAAATTTCATCTATGTTGTCATTTGTTAGTACGATGTTCCATCTTCAGCACCCAACAACTATTCATTTCTAAACGGTTTTCAACATTTGTAGACGCAGACACAAGCATCAGAGTGGAACCCGGATTCGGTACGCATTTCCCGACGCGATCTGCACCATACGATCCCTTGCATTTCTGGTCGCAATCGTCTGACGTGCACCCTAAAGTGGACAATCGGACAAAAAACAAGTATTGGCTTCCACTCTTTCAACCGTCATTGTTGCACCTACAAACCCGGAAAAAACACAATAAAAAACCTGAACCGAATTGATCATAAACTATATGAACTCATGTATAATTCATCATAATCAATCAAAAAACAAACCTAAGAGAAGAAGGACCATTAGAAACAAAGAGGTACAGTGACACTTCAAGGCCATGCTTTCAACTTTCTTATTCCAGCTCTTTGTAGTTGAAATTTATTTGGTAAGGGCTTTGGTATTTTTGAGTATCAATATTTTCGAATATCGAAGTGTTTACCATGTATATGTATATATATATACATTCCTCGCAAGTACATTGGACTTGTAGATATCAACTCAATTAATTCTTTTACTAAATTATATACTATCCAATATAGTGATATTGTAAATTACCATATTGAATTATTGATTAGGTATGAAATTCTATATATATGTAGGGAGACCATTACTTGATTGGGTAAAGTTCTATAATGGTCGACGAAATAAGTCAAAAATTCCTTTCAAAGTATCATGAATCGTTATTTTAATAATTTGAGTTGATAGGAGAAAGCTAATTATGAATTTGATGGGGAAAAAATATTTATATACATGAATTAAACTTATGGGACAATATAAGTATTATTTGACCCATTTACTATTTTATTAGTTGATACCACTCTACGACACTGTTTTATCGTAAAACATAGTAAACCATATAATTATTCAATTTTAAATAACCCCGAGTACTTTTAGTATTGGTTGTGCAATAAGTACATATAAGTGTATACAAAATTAGGAGGAACATTCGTAAAGGCAATAGCAAGCCCCAGAGGGGGAAGTTTTCTCCGGGATGCACACCCCTAGCAAGTTTCGGGGCGCCCCGGGTCTATAGTATCTCTTGCACATCTCGTAACAAGCTTCTGGTGTGCACCATGTAGCGGTCAACTGAAATGCACAAGTCTTGGCTTCCACTCTTTCAACCATCATTTCAGCACCTGGAACAAAAACATAACCAAACCCGTCAAAATTAAAATAAAATAAAAAATCAATTTTTTTTTATTTTTACTATCAAGATTCTTCCTCATAAAACTATCTATAAAAAAATCAAACAATTTGATAATCAATTAAGTTATGAACCTAGGATGAGAAGGACCACTAGAAACAAAGAGGTTGAGTGAAACTTGGTGGCCATGCTTTCAACTTTCTTCTTCCCTCGAAATTTGTTTTATGGAAATTATATATATATATATATATATATCGATAATTACGCTTCGGTACATGCATGTATCACGGTTACATTGAACTTATATATTGATATATATTAACAGAATCAAAAGTCTTACCTTATTTTTCAGAGGTATTTAATTACTATGAATGTTATATTTTTGAACATATTAAGCATCGAACTGTATGAATAGAGAAAATCATTCAATTGTTGGGTACTTCTATAATGAGAGATTGAATTCCCATTGAAAGGGAAAATGAAAAATCTATTTCATGACAAAAATTATAAAAATACCATTTATATTTTTGAATCAAATCTACCGTCAGTCGCTCACCGGAGGGGTTGTCGGAGGAGCTCCAGTTGTCGGTCGCCGGTTTCGGATACTCGTGTATAGGGAGAGTGTACACTACTAGACTAGTGCATTTGTACGCGAGTATGTATACATGTACATAGTACGGGAACATAATCCAATTGTCATTAATAAAAAGAACATAATCCAATTGTCGGTTGTTAGCAAATCTGCCGGAGATTATAGCCGTCGATGTTGATGATCAGGCCATCCCTACGATCAACACTGAAGCCCAAGAAAATCCATCATCAGATGGGATAACGAAGGATGTTCAACTCGAGCATCCAGGCATTCAGAGGAAAGCGAAGTGTAAGGAGCAAAATGAATGAGGGCCCAAGGATATCAACATAGTCAATGAAGTCATCAACAAAGGCCACCCTCTCTTCGTGTCACCCTCAATTGTGACACTTAGGGTCCTCTCTTCGATACGTTTACTATTCGGTTTTGGATTTTGTTGCATTGTTTTGAAACTTTCAGGATATATAGATTGTCTTGACGGACGTCGAGTTTGTGTTGTCCTACTCATATCAAACGTGAATAGTACCACATAGTTATGAACATGAAAGTTATGGGACTGATCTATACCGACATCAAACTTAATAGACGATTTGAATATTTGATCCATTCATTAGCTGATACCACTCTACGGCACTGTTTTCCCATAGAAAATTAGAACGAACACGGATAAAGGCAATAGCAAGCCCCAGAGGGGGAAGTTTTCTCCGGAATGCAAAACCCAACGTGATCCGGACCGTATTGCTTGCATCTCTCAAAGCAATCTTCCGTTTTGCACCATGTACCGATCACCTCAAGCGTACAAGTCTTGGCTTTCACTTTTTCAACCATCGTTATCGTGCCTGAAGAAAAATAACCACTTAAACTAAGTCAAGATTAAAAAAGATAAACTAATAAACTATGAATTATTGTCTAATTCGTCATAATCAATCAAACACAAACCTAAGATAAGAAGGAACATTATAAACAAAGAGGTGCAGTGAAACTTGGAGGCCATGTTTTTAACAAATTTTTTACATTATTATTTTGCTAAATTAATTCGTATCGTATTAGTCATCAATACGATAAGAGTTTTGTGAAAAGCGAATCGACGAAGAGAGATTTTCGAAGCTACCATTACTGAGTTTATAAATTTTATGAAAAGAGGAAAAACCTCAAAACCACTATTGATGATTAATACTATAAAAATTAATTTAACAAAATAATAAAAAAATGTATTAAAAATATACTAATCATTTTATAAACTATATAAAATAAAATACGGACAACCATCAGCAAGAAAAATCAACCATTTCTTCATGTAACCTATGGGGAGTTCAACAAATTAAACAAGGAATTAATAGAAGATAAGTGTGATTGATCACTTAATTATTTGATGGGGGGGGTGTGGCTTCACGTGAATGTTTGTCTTCTACTTTCCACACCCTTCTAGACTAATTCTAGTCTCTACTAACAATATTATTTTAACTTTAGCATATGACTAAGTAACGTTATAATGCACTTTTAACTAATTAAATACTTATATTATAAAGTTATTAGGTTTGCCATTTTCTTATTGAAATATGGCATTTGACTTTCACTAAACATACAACTCAAGTAACCATGGAAGAAACCAAAAAGGCAATCAGCTGCAGTACTGTTATGATATTTCATGCACTCCCAGTAAATTTTATTAAATTCGAATTTAAAACCTCCGAATAAGCACCATACAACTGATTTATTGCGAACAACTCCACTTAGACTAATTATTTGGGTTAGGAAGAAGAAAGCAACGTGCATGGGAACCAACCTAGCAATTAATTAATCACACGCTGGCCGGCGGCATGGGAGTCAACCTTGCTCGGGTTTTGTCAGGTGGCCGGCGGCAGTCAACCGAGCTAGCTATTCCCAAATTAATCAGTTGATAATTCGATCGCATTTATATCTAAAACATATGTGAGAACAGAACATCACATGTTACATGCACAGTTTTGTTTCCTAACATGCAGCCAGTGGGATTTCAAACCAAAGACACCAAATGGCCGCTGAAAAGAACACGTCAATTCATTAATGCAAACTATAGTCAACTATATCTTTGTAATCGAAACGGTTTAGAAAACACTAATTAATGCATAACCTCATAGTCTAGGGCTCGAAACGGCTGCCCCACTAGCCCTTGCTCCTTTGCCACATTTATAATTTCCATAGATAAAAGACGGTTGATTTCGGTGGGTGGATTCATAATGGTTTAGTGCACAAGATCGTATTATATAAAATTCATAATGTACTAGTTCGTATGTGAAAATTATACTAAATTTGCTCAAAATATAAAGAAAATTGTATAATATTAGAGTTGTATATTCGAAGATATTACCTTACGAAAAAGGCATGGAAATTTTGATTGGCTATTAAAAGAGAAAAATAATATTTATATATGACGTTAATAAATGAATTATGTGTATGCATAAAAGTAAATATACGTGAATAATTTTTTGTAAATGAATATGTGCGTGAATTTGTCTCACCATTTAAGTTTAAATGCTATATTTTCATATTGATTATTATATACATAAATAAATTGATAATCAACATAAAAATATAATGATAATAACAGACTTCTCCAATTTCCACATGACTGACCCAATGAAAGTTGAAGGACATTAATAAATTATGTTTCCTCATGATTTAATTAAACTTATCATAATTCAATAATGGCTTATTATAAGTCAAAAGCATTTAATGATTTGATTCTCCTCTAAATATTATAGCCCCTCACGTCTACACATAATAAAATACTCTGTTTTTTTCTGGTAATTTGTTTAATTTTCCAGCTATAAATACATTTACTCTCTCACGCATTTCAGCACACTAGCTAAGAAGTAACACATCTCTTCACTATTTCTACTAAAACCATAAGAAAACTCCTCACTCACCACCACCGCGAACAAAAAGAAAAAGAAAAAAATGGTCGCCGGAGCTTCTACTTCACCGTGCGCTTCTTGCAAGCTCCTCCGGCGACGGTGCGCCAATGACTGCATCTTCGCACCCTACTTCCCTTCCCACGACCCCTACAAGTTCGCCATCGTCCATAAGGTCTTCGGCGCCAGCAACGTCAGCAAAATGCTACAGGTCAGTACTCATTATAAACCGTTGCATTTCAATAATTCAAATTATTGAAAGAACGTTAATAACAGATCTTATATTACTCTTTCGCACGCCTAACTCCTCAAATGAAAGCCAGCTTACGGGTGTAAATTTCGCACATGCTCTACCTTGTGCGTTTTTTAATCAACAGATCGGTTGGTCTAAAGTCTCATATATCATGACATAAACCGTTACACCTCCCAATAACTCGAATTATCAAGAGATTATTGGGAGAAGGTTAATTATAAATTTTATATCATTCTCTTACAGACGTCATCCTTCAATCTTCTTTTTCTTCCTTCGATCTAACGAAATCGAATGGGACAGGATCTTCCGGTGGAGAGGAGGGCGGACGCGGTGAGCAGCCTGGTGTACGAAGCGGGAGCTCGGGTGCGGGACCCGATCTACGGGTGCGTAGGAGCCATATCGTACCTTCAGAGGCAAGTGTCGCAGCTCCAAATGCAGCTTGCTCTGGCTCAAGCGGAGATCCTCTGCATCGCGGGGCAGCAGTTCAAGGCTGCAGCAGCAGCTCCTAATTATAATCTGGCCATGATTAGTGACGATGATAATTACACGACGAATTCAGAGTCTTCGCTGGACGACGTCGTATTGGACAACAATAAGTCGTTGTTTCTCTTGCAACATGGCTTGCAAGTGGGTCAAAATCACCACCATGATGATCACCGTCAATATATTGATTTTTGAGGCTAATTTTGTAATTATTGTTGTTTAGATTAAGTAATCAATATAATTAAGGGGGTATTTAATGTGGTTTTCGAGGGTCAACTTTAGCATGTGATGGTGAAAACGTAATGTGTTAAATTAGACTTTGTTGGAGATTTCTCCTTCGTGTGATTGATTATTATTAGCTAATAAAAGAATATGGCCGGTGGAAATTCTTAGATTTGGTGGATGTAAGTGGGTTTTATTTTGAGTTTATTGAGATTTTATTTTGAGTTTAAGGGGGTTTTATTTTAAATTTATTATTTTTTATTGATTTTGTGTTATTTTTCATTTGGCACGACTTAAATTGTCTCACTCTTTCATTTCGCTAATACGTTTTCTATAACAAAAAAAAATTCATCTATTTTCACTTATTCCCGTGTAGTAGATGAGTTAATATTGGATAAGTCAAAGTGTAGAATGTTAAAGAAACCTTATATTGTGGCTTGTTAATGGTTATGTTAATGGTAGATGGTGCATGCATCCCTTCTCAGAGAGAATCTCATGATTCTACTCCAAACTCCCAAGTCCTAACTACCATTCCAGCGAAAGACATAACTTTTACATGCATTTATACAACGACGAATTTAAGATGGTTTAATGTACTGGATTAAATTGTATAAATGTCAAAATATATACTGGGCTGCATATAAAAAATATGTCAACCTACTTATAAATATGAAGACAATTACATAATATCAAAACTCAAAATCCAAAAATAAACTAGACTGGAATCTAGAGGAGGTCCTTTGTATCTATCACTACATCTATGAACACCGATTAATTAGTATAAACATGATTAAGCATAAATTAATCTTTCTCTTCATTAGAAGTTCAATTTCCCATTATACTATATAAAAAAACATATTGTCATTGTTAATATCAAGAATGAATAAGGACACTGAATGAATAGTAAGAGATCACATATATCGTAGTTCGAGTTTAACGAGAATAAGATGTAGAAATGATCATTTAATTTTAGAGAAATAATAAAATTAAACGAAATGTAGACATAGTAGGTGGAGATGTATTTAATGAATTATGACGGTCTTACAAGCCTCCTGTTTATACAAAATGGATTAACATTCGACAATCGATTAGGAGCTCGTCGAATCAAACACATTCGACCCAGAAGTATTATTGATTATGGAAGAGCACAACCTATACAGACAAACAAGAACATCAAAATCAATAATTTGGTGTCTAGATCATGGAACTAAATCAGATGATTAATTTGGCTTGTGAATTATCAATTAAGCAGCCATTCAGAATGCAGATAAATCTTGCGGCCGAAATGCACGTAGAGTGGGGTCACGCGCCGCCGCCACTGATCCCTCTGGCTCTAATTAGTGGCTTTCATTGTCGTAGTGAACGTGCATGCAATGAACATATGAGATTATTATCATTGTCTGGATTAATCACATCTCCAGATGTCTCTGGAGTTTTGCTCCCAGCGATGGGAGTTAGTGGCCTTTCAGTTCTTCCACTGTGGCCCCCTAGTTGATAGAAACTGTTCAACAATGGCGTAGCTGGAAGATCTTTCAAGTGAAAAAGGGCTCATTTTTTCCCATAATTCAGTTACCTGGCTCCTTATATCCACCTTCCTGTAACTAGTTACATCCTATCATTACATACATGTTTAAAATCAGTTACAAAACAATGAATGTAACTAGTTATCATGCATGAATGTTATTAATAACTAGTTACTAAACATCTTAGATGGCGAGGGTTGAACAATATATTATTAAGCTTTACTTTAATCTTTTGGTGATTTCAAGAAGCTGCTGTTGGGATGTGTTTTCCATCAGATTCAAAACATTAGCCGCTTCTAATTGGATGTTTCCTCGAGCACTCAAATCAAAAATCTTTATCACCAATCGGTGTTGATTGATTTTGACATAGATTAGCACCTCGAAGTAGCTTATTATCATTTGTATTTTTTAATTGCTATGATGCGACAATACATTGTTCTACAATCGTTAATTGTGTTCAACCTCAAGTTCAAAGTAAGGGCAATCATCGAGCTTTAGTGAAGCACCATCAGCACTACAAGCTTGAACAATGAACTTGAGACTGCAGACATCAGACGGAACAGCCAAATCTGAAACATAGAACGCTTCAACTGCTGCAACTCCAAGATAGTTAGAATCTCCGTCGCGCTGTTCTGCTTGTTTCGCCACGTAGTAGACATTGTACGTTGGAATCCGAAATGTAGTGATTCCTTCTTTCAATTTCCACTTAATCTTCAAGCTAACCGCACTCGATACATCAGTACTCCACCGGACAAACTCGGCTGTAACTTCCCACGAATTAGCGGGAGGGAGATTCGTGTTCTGATTGGAACTCTTCATAAGAATATGGCCAAGCACAGCAGAATATTCAGGCCTTCCTCCATTTGGCCTGTGGCATACAGCGCGAATCTCCTTCAGTATGTGTCCGTTCATTACGACCTTGCTCTCGTATACCATCCATCGACCGGTTCGGGTTTCCGAGTCGGTCACCAGTCGTGGAACAATTGCTTTGTTGAATTTTCGAGACGGCTCTTCGGTTTCCCATGGTGCGATAAGGATTACTGATTCCTTGTTGTTCAGGGGAGAGACGAAATGAAGTGATAGGCCCAGCTGTGAATCATCCTTCTCCAATTTTACCTGAACCGGTAAGTCTCACTAGATCAAAACCTGTTGGTCATGAGAGATATTTGTGGTAAGTTGAGAGAACTTACAGAATACAAAACCTGGAGTGGCTGGCAACCCAAAAGATGCTCTCCAAGGAACAGCCTTGTTTCGAAATAAGCATTGTCTTGGAGGGTCCCTTTGAATGTAAGGTTTCCTCCGCCATTGTAAGACGGTTCCCTGAAACTGGAAAATTGCTAGATGCTATGAGACCTTAGATATGGAGAAAATGGCTGGGGGTTAAGATGTACGGGAAACTTACTCGACGAGTACTTGTATAGCATCTGGTTTCGAGTTGTCAGCATATGTAAGTAAAGGCTGCAAACAGTGTCAAGAGTAACCAGTTATAAAAACAAAGTAATACATCATTAACTGGAAAATCTATGAAAATAAAATACATATCAACCTGAAATCCTTGACAAGACATGTTATTCCAAGTAGCATCTGTTACTTGCTCTCCATCAACCGATATATGATACCCAACACCCTGAACGCGATCATATACAGAACGATCAGTACGGAGAAAAATAGAATCTGAAACCCTAATTTAAAGAAGCAGAAACAAACCTGATCAAAACTAGAATAGAATGGTAGAGATCTAGGGTACTTCTGAACAACTCCCCACGAATTCTCGACTAGATTCCACCACCTACAACGAAATACATTTAGCACGATGAGTCCAAGTCCTTGAGCTTGCCCAGCCGTATGGAGCTTACTCTCCCGGACGATTTTGCCCTTTGCTCAAAACTCTGTAGTCATAAGATTGCCATCACAAAATATGCTACGTAACTTGCATTAGAAGGAACAAGGAAACGTGAAAAAATGGGTTTTTGCTGCAGTACCGGTTTTGAGCAGTCCGAAAATCAGGTGGCTGCTTGGTCTCGTACACCCATCCCGGTGCAAATATGGCAGCCGAAACTTCGTTACTCTTGATCACATCGAGTGCAACGTTCGTCTGAGTTCGCAAAGAAAAGTTCTTATAAACATTTGTGTTAATGAAGAGCATCGATGATTCGAAAAGACACGTACATCCCACATTCCACCACCGTATGTGTTCCTCCCGAACACATCGATTCCCATGTAGACATCGAACTTTCTGTCGCCGGCTACTTCAGCTGAAAGCTTAGGATAATCCTTCTGCAAGAACAAATAAACAGAATCTTTAAACAGAATCTAGAAAATGAAGACAGAATCTTTAAACAGTTTACCTTCCATGTGTAATTGACGAATATGCCATCACATATATCAAAGAAAGCTTTGTTCTTTCCATTCAACTGATCTTGCCATTTAAGTTCTCCATCAATTGTAACACTGTCATACCATATCACCATTGATCCAGGCACCAACGAATGCATAGTCCAAGTTAGATGGCGAACGAATTCCTTCAGATTGGGAATCTGACTCGGATCCAATTTGACCTCCATGTTGATCTTCATAAAATGACAGCAATCTTAACATTACTGTACTGTACTGAAATAGTAAAACAAATAAAGAACAGTAGTTTTCTGTGGTGAAAGAAGTATACATACCAGCCATCCATCGAAGCCTAAAGAAGCAGCAAGTTCAGCCAAACGTTCAGCGTACAGTCGAGCAGAGTCCTCTGTTTCAAGCAATTTGTTGCTTATTGTTCTACCTTCGTCCCATTCTGTGATGAACGTCCCCAACACCTTAAGATGTGTTTCCAATAGACCAACAATTAAATTTTTCTATAAATGATGCGTGCATAGAATATATACCCAACACGGATGTACAGTATGGTTCAACAATCAAAGCAAGAACAAGCCTTTCAAGCATGAAAACCAAGAATGAGTCAAAAGTCACTGCTGCAGACACTACTCTACAGCTACCCGAGACAAACGTTTCCAAGTCGATCACATTTACGACCCAGACAAACAACCAACTCCGGTTAAAACCAGCAAGCAAAAGGGGAAAATAGTACCTTTACTCCATGTCTATGAGCTGCATTAGTCCAGCAAGGAGGAGGCAGAGTGACCAAAGAATGTGAAAAATAAACACACACATCCATCAAATACCAATGCCAGATGGAATAAGCATCCGGATTACTCCCTCCTTGAACCCACTTATCATCCACATACCCACCTTGCATATCATGGCACACCAGCATCCTTGGTCTATTCGGCAAAGGAGATTCAAGAGGGACGGATGATTTGTTGAACGGGTAGTGAAACGAGTCGAAGTAAGCTCGAGACTCCAGCTCTTCGAGTGTCTTGAGTGGGTATGAGATTGGAATTGATGGCTGTAACGGGTCGAAAGCGGGTTCCGCATCCTGCTGCTGCTGCTGCTCCGATTTCGCCATGGAGAAGATCCGAGAAAGGATTGACTTGGTTATGGTACGGAGGAATTTGAGGAGGTTGTACACTGAGATTAGAGTTTCGCGGCTTATTACGAGTCGGAGGAGACGGGCGAGCATATACTCAGATGATTGATTGATTGATTTGAACAAAGAAGAGACCTTGACTTGCTTAAAGAGACACCACCATTCAGCAATGTTACAGTGAGCCCAACGCAAAGAGCTAGAACAGCCATTCATCAACCAAATGCTGGAAATCACAGGGATTACGAATTCAGCAGCTATACCAATCAGACCCACAATAGAGAATCCGAGTAAAGATGGATTTTTTAGCACAATGGAATCAAACCCAAAGCAAAAGAAACAAATTTTTATCTGGAAGAAACCTACGACTCGTTTAGTTCCGCCTCCGATTCACTGTTGCAACCAGCTGAGTGGCAGCGAGGAGCTTCCCAGGGTTACCTGCGTTTTCTTTGACAACAATTGCAACCCATGATCACTAATTATTATATGTTCATACTTCATAGGAATGAACTGAGTGAATAAATCTATTACAGCGACGAGTCACTCACGCCGAATGCAAATCTTTTTTTATATTGGGAGCGGGATCGTGTTTGGTCCCGGATTGTATCAGGGTCAGATTCCTTATGAAATCAAAGAGAATATGGTCCAGTAGATCAGATCACTGTGATCTAACGATTCAGATTAGAGAGGTAGAAATAGGAAAAAGACTAATCGACCCCAACTGCCTCTGCCCAATAGCCATCACGACCTCCCCAATCCACACATGTTGGCTCGCTGTCGGATTCGTGTACTCGTGTATATGGAAAACGCATGTATAAAAAGTGATTACATAATGTTCTTGTGGAATATGTTATAAATATGAGTATAAAGATTTGTATCTGTATACCGATAATGGCAGAGTCAAGAGTGAGCAAACTTAAATTATCGTCCATAGTCTTTTGATAAGTTATAAAATCCTATATGAAATTTTTATAATTAAAAATATTTTTTCTTAGTATAGCTTTTAGATTCACTTTAAACTTGAATATCCTACTCAAGGTCTTCAATCATATTAGTTTCGCTATTGTGTATAGAACACCATTATAAAGACATATAGACACAATACATAAATATGTATAGTATTCATAATAACGTGTTCAAAACAAGTACAAAGACATATACACGTGTACAGAAGTATCTGGTTTAAAAACGGGTACAAAAGCATGTACATACGAAGGGTTTGATCTTGGACTTTTAAAGAATGATCTAAGGGTTATGATTGAACCTTGATGTATCAAAGATTGACAATCCCCTTGACAATGATCTGAGCTCACGAAATAAAATACCAGTAACGTGTTACGTGTGCATAGGGAAAATAAATAAATGAACTTCAGATCTTGAAATCTCTTAGCAAGTTGACTGATCCCCTTGCACATGAACGTTTCAATGTTATATTGAACCAATGAACTGTGAATGATTTCCATATTTGCCCCTAATATTTTCAATCGATCAAGGCTATTCATTTTAACGGATGAGATCTATCTTGATCGGAACAAAAAAATCATTTCCCTCGATCCGGAACCGAGAGTCCGGCAGGCACGAAGTTTCAGATTCCTCCGTCCCCACATGAGAGTTCGATTCCGCCATCGTTAAGCCTGAGGTCTGCTTTCAGAGAAAGCTCCTTGGCCAACAATGTGCTGAAAAGATAGTAACTTTACGCAACCCAGAAGACCAAATTATAAGTATGGCGCATCGAATCGATGTTTCGAAATGTCAGCTAATCTGGCTTCCATTATTACTCCTTCTCGCGTCGCTCCACTCCGTCTCAGCCGCTCTCTGCGAGCTCAGTCATTCCGACGGCCGCCAGATTTTCAACTTCAGCTTGACTACTCCTCTACCTGGGTTCCCGCATGGGATCCTCAGCGAAGACGGGTACTTTTCCTGATCTGAGTTGGTTGGTTTTTGGTGCCCTTCATATTACAACTTTCATATTACATGGCTGCGTTTTGGTTGGCATCAGCTGACCCACAATGTCGATTACAACTTTCATATTACATGGCTGCGTTTTGTGTATGAGCTATTGTGGCTTAGGTCTTCTGTTGAATTAGAGCTTCCACCACTATCCACGACTTCTACTTATCATCCAGCAACACAAAGATCTATAGGCCTTATCTAGAACCTGATTTTGCTTTGTTTGAATGTAATGTGTAAGCTTTTTGGTCTAGGCGGTGGTGTTGTATTTGATAAATTGCTGTGTCCTTACTGTATCATATGAATGGTATACCTGACTTTCACAATTCTGATTCTTGCCATGTTCTACCACAAAATTACAGAACGTTATCTCCAGTAAATCTGATGTCTCTTAAGAGGAATGAGAAATCATTTCAACTGCATGTCTGCTTCTCTTAATCCTGACAAGGTTCTGATTTAAGTGACCGCTCCTTCTTCAATTGATGATTTGCAGGTTCTACAATGTTGCCAACAATGAGAGCGTGCTCTGGTTTCAGGTTGGACCAATCAGGTTAAACTTTCATTTCTATGTTAACGATTACGCATACATTAGTATATGCCAATTGATCAGCTAAGTATTATCTAGCTAAGGTTTGGAATGATATGCATGATTGTGTGGATTGAAGTCAGTAGGAAAAATGCTTCCAAAGGCAAATAGAGTATGTGAACTCCAAAGCTACACGAGCTTCGAATTCGATCCTTCCGATCAATCCACCATTTAATTTCTCTTATTTGATTCTTTTGGAACAGCTCTGTGATAGGATGATCTTTAATCATGGCCCGCCTAGATGTTTTGGCTGCCAGGTAACTGCTCTTTGTTAAGGAACACTGCATCATCATGGGATAACCTGTAGACCTGGAACTTAGATTTGTGGTTACTAGCTTTACATATTCCTGCCAGGAGTATGATTTTCTTAATGTTAGCTATCCTTTCTGGCACTGCAGGGTTGTGGCGGGACATCACACTGTGGAACTGGATGTACTGCACTTGTAGCGAATAATATAGATGGTAAATGTTGTTTCTTACACATAAACTCCAACCCATACTTGGATTAATACCGTATACAAATTGTTAAAATTTTCTTCCTTGTGCTGGAATAGGCGAAACATTTTGACTAACCTCATCTCGTATGTGCAGGTTATGACGTATGCAGCACTCTTGGCTCGATTTCGAGCACTGTTACTGAGATCATGGGTAAGAATGCTTATGCCAATCCATAAAAGAAAGCAACAAGTTTCAATATTTCCTTCATACTTCCAAATCATTAATCTTGCAGATGATGAGAATCCACAGAACGGTGTCAATGTTAAGATCTCAAGTCTTGACAATAAGGATAATTGCTCACTTACTGTCTCTGTCATCTGTGATTTAGCTGGAATCAAAGTAAGAAACTATTTTCATGAAATCGGAAATTCTGTCTCTGCTTGGAACTAATTATAGAGTATCTTCTGCAGGGCCCCAGTGCACTGCGGAAGTTAGGAACATGCACATATGTGAGTTTCTCAGCAGCTAATACATAACTGGCTAATATTGTATATTCTCTGAATCCTATGCCAAGGAATTTATTTGTTTTCTTGGGCAGGCTGCAATTCTACAGCATCCAGCTGGCTGCGCTACAGTTGTATCTGCTCGTGGGAAAGGATTGGGATGGTTTTCCATATTGATAATAGTGTTAGTTCCTCTCACTGTTGATAACTACATTACCTCTCTACAGTATTCGTGCTTAACTTTAGTTTGCTTGATATTTTTCAGTATCCTGTCTCTTTTCGGAGCTTATATGATAGCTGGTGCAGTTTATCGGCATTTCTTCCTTGGGATCAATGGATTAGATGTACGTACTCTAACCACAACTAGTTCCGATGTTTTCTCAATGGCATCTGTTTGATTTTATACGCATTCTCGACCGAAATGGTTGTTCCTCTCTAGGAAATTAAACTTGACCAGAAGGATTTGATGGCTTATAGTTGTTAAGTTAAGAACTAACGGAGAATTCAATAAATGATGGCCATAAGCTCTCTTCTGCAATCATTTTTATTTCATACTGAGTGCAAACTCATATGTGTTTTTCCAATCAGGCGATCCCGAACTTGGATTTCTGGGTCAGTTTACCTCTCAGAATGCAGGTAATTTCGCAAACCAAGTTGTTATACTTTGAAACAAATCTTATACTACTAGATACTGTTTTGTCTGAATTTGCAGGCCTATTTCGCTTCTTTGGTACGGAGATTCAAAGGACCTACCGAGACCTACCGAAGTTCCTATTCTCCTGTCAACTTTTAGAACGGCTCTTCTATCCAGTGTCCAAATTCACAGTTTCTCTTAGGTAGTAGTAGTTCCACAGCAAACCAGGTAGAATGTAGCTTCATGGTTTTCTGGAAATAGACTGTGAAGCAGTACATTTAGATATAGCCTCTGCAGACTCATGAATGGAACCAGAATTCGAAGATGCATTGAGCCGATATTCGATATTCTCGTCAATGTCTGTAATTGGGATGTCCTAGCTTCACAAAGAACAATATCACACTTGGATTCAACAAGTCAGATTAATCATATTTCTGGAAAACCACTCCGATTCTAAACTGATGAAACAAATTATAAACAAAGCAAATCCCAAGCAATATATTTAGCTGTCTATTCCTTTCACGTTGAAATATCAAAGTCTGATCGGTTAGCTATCATGTGTTAGTTAAAACTTACACCCACTACCACCAACTACCTCGAAAATTATCACAAAACAGCTGTAGATAATTTATTTGATGCAGCATCATACTTAATCTCTTTACACTCGTTACCTTCACCGTTAAATCTTCCTTTTGCTGCAAACATTTTTCCCCAAGAGAGCTAGTAAAGCAATGTACTTAAGCAGAAGTATGATTGCAGCAAAGTCTGTCATTCAAAATGGAGCAGTTCAAAAATTTATTTACAAAATAGCATCATTTCCACCCACTTTGAAGCTGATATTTCACCAAATCCTCACCTAAACTATCCAGAAACAGATTATTTTAGCCAATAAAAAAAACAGAAAAAATAACACACAGAGAAAGTGTCGCATTCATGAATGATACAATGCCAACTCTGAACCCAAAATGATTTAAAGTAATAAGTTGGATTGAATAGAATGTGAAATGTATTAGGACGTGTATAAAAAATATATCAATTCATCTTAATATATATAAAAAATTATATACTTTTGAACCTCTTAATTCATAGATGAACTAAACCGTATTCTTGAAGAGACTCTCCTAAATTCGTCATTTTGGCACGATACAACACAATACTTAACTTAGAAGCCAAGCCACATCATAACCACACAAGACTCAATTGATCGTGCACATATACCACCTTCACTAATCATCATTTGGAGTAGCAATAAATTATTAACAAGCTCCCAACTAATCCCACATCTAATCACCATTAAATAACATGTTATAATAGTCGAATTAAGTAGACACAACTGGATCCAATCATGTTAATTAAATTATCATTTGTACTCACCCCCCTGCCACGATCCATCCTACTCAATTAAACAAAAGACAACCATTTGTACCAAGAAAAAATTAACCCACCAACATTTGTACCATTTTCTTCCAGGTTAAAAAATATTTACAGACAAGTCCTTCCACAATCCATATATTACATCCTCTCCAAAACAGTCCTTCTGCAGCAAAATTAACAAAAAATGAAAACCCCAAAGTCCCCTGTTTCTTCTTCATCTTCATCTTCTTCTTCAACATCTTCTCTGAGAAAAGCACGGAAATTATCTCCGTACCTATTCACACTGCTCGCATTCATCTTCTTCGTCGTCACTCTCTACGGCGAGGACTTCCTCTGCCTCCTCTCGCGGCTCGATTACTCGATCGTCGAATCCTCCTCCTCTGTTATCTCGCCGCGGCCGGAGGAGGAGAAGATTCCGTTTGCGGTGGGGAAAACGACGCCGGAAGGGTGCGATTTGTTCAGCGGGAAGTGGGTGAGGGACGAGGTGACTCGGCCGCATTACAAGGAATCGGAGTGCCCGTACATCCAGCCTCAGCTGACGTGTCAGGAGCATGGCCGGCCTGATGAGGATTACATGTTCTGGCGATGGCAGCCTAACGACTGCGATCTCCCCAGGTAAGTTTTGTGGTTAATTCATGATTTGAGTTGATTAGTTGTGATTAGTTGCTACCTGCTACGTACTTAACACGTCCCCAACACATCGATCGATCGATCTTGGATTATAATAATTGTGGCTCTGCTCCATCGCTGAGGAACAGAGGAAAAAGTTAAAAAAAAGTCGTTGGAAATTGAATGCAATGGTTTCCGTGATTTCCAAATTTAATGTGGTGGGTTATGTTAAATTTGGTCGGCAGAGGTTAATTTCGAATTAGTTTTTTTTTATGGGGTAGTCTCTGCATGTAGTTTAGCCGTTATAGTGAGGTGTCTGGCCGGACGGGGTGACCGGAAAATCATGCCAAAGGCGGCATGCCGGCGGCGCGGGTACTTGGTTTTTTACACTTGGCACTCAAAGCTAAAAATATGACTAAAAGCCAAAAATGAACGTTTTGTTTCTTTTTTTTTATTATAATTTCTATCCGTCCTCTCCGATCCAAGCTTTATTCAGCTCGAGTTCGGCTCGTTTTCAAGAGCTAACGAGTTTGAGTTTGAGTTCGTTTCCAGCTCTTAACAAGTTCGAGCTCGGCTAGTAATGCTAATTGTAATAAATTGAGATGAATTTTAAACTCAACTAGGATAATTTTTTTAAAACAATACAATATTTTAGAATTGACTCGACTCAGATAGTCCAATTAAGTAATTAATCATTAAGACGTCATCATCATCCATCCTCATATTAATTTTAGAAAAAATAAGAACATTCGAATCACTGAAATATCTACACTAATTAAGCCAACTAACGACTCTCAATCAAACCAACTCTCGAGTTTTATTCGAATTGGTAATCAAGCCAACAAAGTTTAGTTGGAATTGGCCCAAACTCAAAAACTTTATTATCGAGTTGGCTCACAAGCCATTTGTTTAAAACCGAATCAATTTTGTTTAAACGCATGCTCACAATCTTGAGTTGCGAGGATGGGCTTTATTTTTGTCGAAGTAGATCGAGACTCTTAATCAATACAAGATAGACAGCAGAAATTAAACACTACGTTAGTATCTAGTTTGTGGGGTTTGTTGGATTCGAACCCGGGACTTCCGAGATAGCATGTTTTAGATCCATTCACTAGCTCCTTCATTTGGGCTGAGAGTCCAGTAGTGGGTAAATCCCGTAACATGTACTCATTTTGTGGCGGGCTGAAAATTCAGTAATGGGCTATCTAGCAGGCCTTTAGATCAAAACATTATCCGTTTGAAGTTTGGCTGACAAATTTACTCTTGGGCTTCCACAACACGTACTCATTTTGTCCTTTTTCCCATGCACGCAGCTTCAACGCAACACTACTGCTAGAAAGCCTACGAAACAAACGAATGCTCTACGTCGGTGACTCCCTAAACAGAGGCCAATACGTCTCAATGATCTGCCTCATCCACCGCCTAATCCCAAATGCCTCCGCCAAATCTTTCGAAACCACCGGCTCCTTAACAACTTTCACCGCCAAGGACTACAACGCCACTGTGGAATTCTACTGGGCCCCGTTCCTCCTCGAATCCAACTCGGACGACGCGGTCATCCACCGCGTGTCCGACCGGATCATCCGGAAGGGGTCCATCAACAAGCACGGCCGCCACTGGAAGGGCGCCGACGTGGTCGTGTTCAACACGTACCTGTGGTGGATGACCGGAGTGGATATGAAGGTTCTGCAAGGTGGAGGGTTCGATGATGAAGGGAGGGAGATTGTTGAGGTTAAGACGGAGGATGGGTATCGGATGGCGATGAGGAGTATGCTCCGGTGGGTTAGGAAGAATGTTGATCGGAAGAGTGGGCGGGTTTTTTTCACCGGCATGTCTCCTACTCATGGCAAGTAAGTGGCTCTTTCTAACCTTTTTTCGGGCAGACACCTTTCGGTAGAGAGTAGTGAATAAACTTTATAGGGTGTTTATTCGTGGGTGTGTGTATTTAAACCCTAAATCTTTAGACCGTTAATTTATAATTTTACCACTAGAACAACTAATTTTATTTGGACTATCAATTTATGGTTGAAAGCTGACCAATTCGGATGAAAGTTTTTGAAATTCGTCATTTGGTCTAACTTGTTGTCATAACTCATTCAATAACTTGTTGGGAATAGAGTTCATGTATTGATTTCCACAGTTTCTATAAGGTGTGTACATATTGAGGGCTATTAGAATTTGAAATGGAGCCTTTTCGATTTTTTAATGCTCTGATGTTATATCATGAATTGTTACATTTCAATAACTCAAATCATTAAAAAAGGATTCAAATTGGTTTTTTTCTAATAACCGGCCTTCTAAATAACCAGCCTAATTAACCAAACTTGTTATAACCGGCCTTCTGAATCTAATACCCTTTGGTTCTAGTTTTATGGATGAATTGAAAGATATAAATTTTAGGGGTGGGAATCGGTCGGCCATGGTCAGACCAGTCTGAATTCGGGTGGTGACCATGATCGTGTAACCCGAATTCTACTTCGTTGATCAAATTCGGACCGTTTTGAGAAGGGGGCGCAGGGTGAAAAATGTAAATATTCTCAAAATATCAATAGACAAAATTTGTAAATAAATAATTTTATAAAAATATAACTAATTGTAAAGAACTAGATACATATGACGAGGCACTAGCCTATGGCAATCAATACCCCACATCGGCCCCTAGTTTTGAGTAGTTCGAGCTAAATTTGGTTTGATAACCGAAATGAATTTCAAATATCGTGATTTTTTAAATGATTTGGACAATATTCACGAATTTGGATATCGAATCATGTTTATAGACATTTATTTTGATCCGATTTGAACGCTTAATCTGTTGATTTGTGCAGTAGCGCGGAATGGGGAGGGCAGGCCGGGGGCAACTGCTACAACGAAACATCACCGATCACGAACAATGCAACGTACTGGGGATCAGACAGCAAGAGGAGCATAATGCAAGTGATCGGCGACGAGTTCCGAAAATCGAAATTCCCGGTGACGTTCCTCAACATAACGCAGCTCTCCAACTACAGGAAAGACGCCCACACTTCTATCTACAAGAAACAGTGGAGCCCACTAACGCCGGAGCAACTGGCCAACCCGGTCAGCTACTCTGACTGCGTCCACTGGTGCTTGCCTGGCCTACAAGATACATGGAATGAGCTCCTTTTTGCCAAGCTTTTCTACCCCTGAAGTTTTTTTTTCCACAAGTAATTAACGAGGGTTCATTTGGTATACTTACTACATTAATTTACTTTTTTTTTCTTCAAAAAGAAAAAAGATTGATATAGTGTAAGGGAGGAAATATGAAATTGATTGATTTGTTGTAGATTTTTTTCAATTGGTCAATAAACCTGCTAGTGAACTCATTTATCCAAATTGAGTTGCTCTAGTGATTGAGTTGTGTCTTGATGGTCTGGACGTTTCAGGTTCAAATCTTACACAAGCCCATTCTACAAAACGGACATTTTTATATTAATTTTTACTTATATTTTCTATTTTATACAGACCAATAAATTTCTATTCGAAAAAAGTGATTGTACAAGTCCTCAGCCAAAGTCAAACGACCTTCTCCTGCCACATCTCAGTTCACTTCTGAATTTAGTAAATCGATACTATATAATTTTCCTTTTATTTATTTAATATAGCATACTTATTCATAAAAACTAAGTATACAACCTAGTGTAATTTCGACTCTTATATAATCTAGCCTAATGCATTGAATTTCCAACGTGGATTCGGTGGATATTGTCAGCTTCTATGGGGAGGTATGCACTTTAACATGATATTTGAGACAACCACAACCACAAGATTAATCTAAAGGCTGAAATCAAAATAGGCTATTCTCAAAATTAAAAAAATCTTAGATCAATATATTAATTTTTCTTTCCTTATTTTTATCATTAACTCTTTTATTTAATTTTTACCCCAAAAAAGATATTCCATTGATGATCATAATTTATGCAACACTAGTTCAAAAATTCATCTCACCAACCAACGAGGCGATCATTCCCCATAAAAATAAACAACACAATAGAGCACGATGGCCGAATAAGTTCATGAGCGACCTTGAACAATAACCATGACCACACCCCATTCTCATGCAATAACGTAACGATAATCCGTTCACACCCTCCGTGGCCAATTTGGAAGCGGATCAAACCATGTACTTGTTACATTTGTGACACGACTTTAACTGAATAACGTCCAAATATATATATATATATATATATATTTATTGGTGCCCATGCCAGCAGCACACGGTTTTGAATCTGGTCCACCACTGAGATATATGTGTCAGAGGACTCAATGATTTCAAACGTAAGATCCAGTCCGTAGCTTATGATGACAATACAAATGCCTAATATCAATGGATATGAAGGTGACGTCGTAAGATCAGTTGGCCCATACGATTCTTTGTTAGTTTCTTCCCGCTGAAGCCTATGTATACAATATATGTGTGGTTCATGTTGAAACCATCTAGTTTGATGTCGGCCTAGCTTCGTCACTGTTTCCTCCGGTTTTTTCTCTTCCAACAGTGGATGGTTGTTATAGGATTGCGCCATGTCGTGATTCGCAGCAATGAGGTCATAATAGTCAAATGAACTGGAAAAAAGATTTATGACCAGAGGAAAAATATATTGGGTATGTAAAAAATACATAATACTAGTCCTAGAGCTTGGTGGACCTAGACGGGTGGTTCGAATGGAGGGTGAGAGCGAGAATGTTTACTTTTTCGGTGGATGGTTACGGGCCTTTGACGATCGATTTAAGAGAGAGTATGATAGAAAGAATAAAGAAGGAACAAAATAGAAAATTAATATATATGGATTGATGAACATTTATTAATTATTAAAGGTGACATGATGATCATTGTGGCCTATAGGTGATTGGTTTTAGTAAAACGGTCATTAACCTGCTAGTCACTAAAACTACAGTTTTTATAATAAAAGGTATTAACTTATAAAAAAGTATCCAAAAGACAGAAATATCACGGGGTATATCCTTTGTGGAGTCAAACCAACCATAAATATATAGCTCAGTGATGGCATATAGTTACGGTCGTGTATGGGTCTAATGATGAACATAAGATCAGGAAATTGGCTAGGCATGTGACTAGCTGTTGTAGGGCGGAGGGTTGAGCCATTCTTAATGGTATGCGCCCTTCGATTAATTGTCTAGGTGACATGCTGACGTGACGTGACTGGACAGGTTTTTCACATCAGAGTGACAGGACTTTAAATCAACATGATTCGAATGACGTGTTTGTTGTGTTGGGCAGTTTGCGTCGACCTGTTGGTTTGACGATCAGAGTCGTCGGGCCAGATTTAGGAAGGTGGACCGTCACGCCTTCTGGGAATGAACCGTTAGACCAGGGCCATCACGATTGAAATGTTGGGTAATCTTGATTGATTGCCTAAGTGACATGTTGACATGACGTGACTAAACAGCCTGCACATCATAGTGTCAAGTCTCCAAATCAACATCCAAATAACGTATCTGTTGTGTTGGCTCCTCTAAACTAACCTATTGGTTTGTCGATCAGATTCGCCAGATCCGATTTGAGTAGGTAGACCGTCACCATCAACAAATTGGGTTGTGGATTTCATCCGTTTGGTAAATGTCAACAAAGAGGGGATCATAGACAATAGATGAAGAAGAAGAAGAAGAAGAAGCATGCTCCAAAAAATGAAAGGTGCCTTTGGTTGATCAACTTGCCTATGCAACTTGCAACAAAAGCCCCCCCTTGCAGAGAGACAAATAGTACGAGGGCGGAATATTCAAACTGACCGCCCCAAGTCCCCAACCAAAAACCAAAAGAAAAAACAAATATGAATTGAATACGTTAGGTGTATATTTTTATTTTCATAAATAATTCAACAACACACAACTTGCAATTGAAAATTCAATTCAATATATGTACAACTTGAGTTTTCTAATGTTTTAAGGTCCTCAAGTTGCATGCAAAAGCATATACAGCCATTCATGGATTGATACGGCCGAGGAAATTGCAATTATCGCCCTATATCGATTATTAATCCCCCTAGTTGTTCAAGTGGAGTAGCGTACCGGCCCTCGTAGTAGGTTGTTTACGAATCGAATATAGTCGAATTTTATTGTGTTCAAACTTTGTTACGTTTTAGAAGAGCTCAAACCTGTTAGAACCCGACTCGTTAATCATTTTTTATGATCCAAATTTCAACTCAACTCAAATTTCAGATCCTTAAAAATTATCAAGGAATTATACAATAAAAAATATCGACAAGTCAAACCAAAAAAGAAAATATCCTAAAATTTATAATCAAGTTTAGAATTTTCTCAATTAAAATATATAGTTAAACATAAATAATGTGTCACTTATATTTTCATTAGCATAATCACAAATTACATACTCAGGTTAGTATTAATTGAGTTGGCTCTCAAACTCGTACTCGAACCTATCAAATCGAACATACCCTAATTCAAATTTTTCTCATTTTAAATCGAATCGAATCATTAACAAATTTTTACCAAATCAAACACCAAACTACTGCTCGTTTCGTCAACGGTTAACATATATTTTTACCCTGATGAAAAGTTTACATATTTGTTAAATTTTGTCAGGCTACTAGTGAAAGGAGAAGTTTCCAAGAAATTCCCCATAACAATTATAATTAAGATTGATAGTGATGATCGTAGCAGCCTCAAATGTCGCCGTTCCAAGGAACAAAGCGCAATTCGTTAATTAGAATAAAAATCAATTTTTATTTATTTCCACCAGGTAATTAAACGTAATAAAAAGATCAAACCCACTTGTTGATTATGAGATTAATAATCTAAGTATTTTGTCATTTGTACTAATCCTTGCCGCTCACATGATCAAAAGAGGCAAAAGAAAGCATCATCCTACGTACAAGCTGTATTAAGAATTTTCATTAATCTTCATTAACATTGATAAAGTCAATATCTGATCTGTATGACTATAATTATCTTATAATACATGGTAGATTATGATACAGTAATGTACACATCTTAACTACACTTACATTATTTTTGGCACACAAATACTAAAAGAGCACAGAAGCGTAGTATTGATACATTTCGAGTTTAATGTATTATACATCATTTTCACGGGGAGAAGGATGGAGTTTTATTATAGAGATAATGATGGAAATCGTTGTATTACAAATATACAAGTAGAGGAGATATATATACTTAATGAAATTATATTAAACTATACATATTAAGCCACAAACCCAATAAGATATAACGGTGATTCAATAACTCATGACGGTCTTCAACATACATATACTGAATACACAGTGTTTTTATTAACTAGACATGTAAGAAAGAAAAAAACGGTTCATGGATCGGTAAGTAGTCTAAAATATATTCACAGCCAATATCCCACTAATACATTCTAGAACGAATACAGATTGATGAACAACTCGAAATCGAAAAACAATTTGAAGATGATACAATTACAACATTGTATCAACTTCTTTTCCACCGATTTAATTTACACATAAATCCTTTGCTTACTCAACTCCAAAAGGTGGGGAAAAAACTACTTAAACCCTCCTTCTGAAAAAACATCTTCATGTGTTGAAACAAAATAAAATAAACCATAACCACCTCTAATTAATTAACAAATTTCACCATAATTAGAACTTAATTAATGACGATGATGACCAGACGATGACGAGATTACTGGGGGGATTTAATTTATAATTTGCCGTTGATGATCATTTGCTCTGGCCATGTTCTCAGCGATCTGAGCCAACGACTGCAAGTTGCACCGTACGATTGTATCCACAAAGCTACACGTGTCCTCTTTTGTATTCCCCGCCGGTATATCCACCACGTAAGACTCCACCACCACCGTCCCTCCGCCTCCTCCGGCGGCGGCAGGGTGGAGGGTGGTCACGGAGCGGTAGTTGTGGAGGCGGTGGTCCCCTCCCACAACGCTGAAGCTGATGACGTGGCGCTCGTCGTCCAGGATCTCGAGCCGCTCGGTGCTCGAGGCCGCGGGGAGCCCCGACACCACGCGGACCTCGCGGAGGGTGCCCACGTCCCCGTCGCCGTCGATCACCTGGCAGCTCTTGAGGAAGTGCTTGTACGCCTGCGGGTTGTCGAACCGCCGCACCATAGACCACACGGTGGTCACGGGGGCGTCGATCCGCTGCACCGCCGCCGAGCAGCACTGGTTCGGCCGCAGCGTCCGCGTATGGTGACGCGCGACGTATTCCGGCACCTCTGCGGCTGCAGTGACGTCTCGTGACTGCAGCAACGGTACGTGCCGGCACTGCTGGTCGGCTGCCTTGTACTGGCAGCCGACCCGTGGGGCAGGCGTTCGTTGGAGCTGAAGGGAGGCTGGCATGATATTTTTATCAAACCTTTGTTATGGAGCCGGAGAGTTGCCGGCGGTGAGGAAAGTGTTGGTGTTGGGTTAATTTTTTTGGTGATAGAATGGGAAATGGAGGATTTGTGTGTTTATATATGTGAAGAGAATTGGAAAAAAAATGGAGCAACTTGGAAATTAAAATGTAAAGATTTATGATATAAATATTTATATAAGATATTAAAATGTAAGTTGTGGTGATAAAATAAAAATATGAAGAGATTGTTTGAAAACCTTTAATTGGGGGAAAGCTAAGAGAGAATACGCCAGCGGGAGACAGCAAGTGGGAAGGGAAAAAGAAACTGCAACTTGCTACCTATCTTTCTTTGATTTGGGGGCCTAAGTTTTAGGTTTGGATTTCGTTTCTAACATCATGACGCATTTACATGTGCCATCAAATCTAGGATGTAATGATTTTCGACATAATTCATAAGGTTTAGTTAAAATGATTAAAGTGTACTTTAAAATATATGTAGCTCGATAAAAAAAAATAATAGTAGACGCTTGAATTATAATTAACTTAGAATGTATTGATATGTTTGTTTGCTGTTACGGATCACGGCGACTGAGTTCTAGACTAGGTGCATGTCCCGATAGAGTAGGGTATTTCGTACAAAATTCCTTATAATTAAGGGGTTTGTACATGATTTTTACAAAGAGCAGATATTGTGTATAAAAATTACACAACTTGTACCACACCTTGAATATAAAAATATGTACACACTTCACACAAATTACAGTTTGTAGCTAGGTATGAAGGCCTTCAATCTAAAGAAGGTTATACAAGTTGTAGTAAATTAAATTGCTTTTGAAAGTTGAAGGGTGATTTCAACTGATGAGAAACAAATTACTTTTTCACTAAAGAATTCATCATAATTAATGAGTAGTCGTTCAACATTTTGATTTTTCATGTTCAACTTGCATGGTTTTTCTATTCAAATCGATTATTTTGAAGGTTGATTCATTGAATTTCTCGAGCTTGGAACCTTCTAGATCAGAACAAAATGCTAGTGGGGTTGTGTTGGCTACTTATTTTCCTCCTACTAACCAATCCACAGCCAACTTGCTCGCTTTTATAATTACCCACATGAAGTTTTATAATTAAAATGCTCTTTTGCTAATCTTGTTTAGTCACTACTTGTCTAATCTTTCGTCGATTCGAGAGTCGTCTAATGAATTTTGGAGGTTCTATTTTACGAATTACAATTTAGTCTATATTATGAATGATGGTTAGATAACCTTTTCGAGTCGTGTTTATTTCGGGTTTTTTATCTGAGAAGACTAGAGCATGCATAAATTATAATGCAGATCACAGAGGCTGCTGCGATTTTTTGGCGTTATTAACACCACCATGCAACGGTGTAGCTGTAGTGGAAGTTTCGTTATTGTATCGACATCAAAGTATGGATATATTTGCTCATCTGAGGCCAATGTTTCCACCTAACTTACAATTTGGATAATGGCCATCGGGTCACCATCAAGCGGAAAGTCAATCCTCGATGGGATCAAGGCCCAATCTTAGTTTTTTGGATCAGTCGTCGGAGATCCAATGGTCTAAATTGATAGGACAATATAGTCATTTTGCTTTTTCTTTTTAAATACTACCGTGCCGACTTCGATTGCCGGCACCAGAGCTGTGCTGCCAGAGATCCGTCGACGTTATGTACATATTTTTTACACTCCTTTTTTCCGACAAATGTTTTTACAAATTTTCACTACAATAAACTACAAGTCTAACAACACGTACATTAAATCTGAATGGCACTAATTCCTAACAACAACCATTTATTCATTGTTAGGCTGATCAATACTAAATCAATTTTACAATAATCTAGCAATCGCGGTTAAATGAAAAGACCTAACGACAAATAAATGTACATACATTTATACTTGTGTATACAGAAACTTTGGCAAAGATCACATGCACACGTACACACTTTCTATTATAGAGTACCCCGCACGAAGTGGTTGGGTTAGAGGAAATAAAAAAAAACATATATACTTCTTTAATCTGAACCGTGGGATAAACATGATCAGATCTGACGGTCTAAATCGATTTGATGCATTAAGGACTTCATTGGCTTGATGCTGCTGATCTGCAGTCTCTGGATAATACATATTTTGGATTATACAAAATGGAGACTGACCTTTTCAATATGTATATCAACTTGTTTATACTTGTCATTTTTTTCAAGTCAAGCATATCTATGGTACATGATACAATGAATGTAGCTGCAACAGACAGAAAAATACACTAGCTAATTGGAAAATTACGATAATTACATGATAATATGTTATAAATTGTAAACGTTTGTTTAATTTTCTACTTAAGTCAAACCATGTTTCGACAATACAATATTAGCCAAGTTGACTAGTGACAGTAGTTCAAGAAAGTACGTCTGTTTTTCCTCTAAATTTTGTACTGTAGCCATGCCAGAAGGAATCATTATCGTAGGAATAGTTTCTGCTCGTGGACAAGTGGCAAAAATTTAATTGTTTCGCGGGAGGGTTTGGTGGATCAATAGATGGTTCGATTTGAAAAATTATTTTAATTTTTAATGGTTGTTTTTAAGAAGTTTTAAAATCTCCAGTAATAGTTTGTTGCAAGGCGTATAAAAGAGTCCGTACGTATAAAGAGTTTGAGTAAGAGGGGCTGATCGAGTTATATGACAGTAATATGAGTGAGAGAGAGAAATATGGGCGGTTGCCCGAGGGTGTATCATAAGACCTAAGACAGTTAGCTTGCTAAGCATTCAGACCTCATATGTATGCGTACGGGTAGGTAAATAGTGTTTCTTAAGTAATGAATGAAGATCATTTCCTTTTATAATCTTATTGGAATTTGAATTGAATTACTATTTATTGTCGATAATTGGTGACCTAATTGAAATTGAATCAAGACCATTGATAATAGAGTGGAGGGTTATCATTAAATTCCACATAATTAGATTTAATATTTTTTTTTATAATTTATTGAGTAACTTTGTTATTTCAACTTTCAAGCTGTGTTTTAAGAATATTAGACAATTTATTCTCTTTATTTTTTAAAATTGTGCCAAGTTCATCCTAACCTCAATTGATGCTGTGTTAATTAACTTTGTTTCTTTCATTAAAAAAAAATTGTGCCAAGTTGATTTAATTTACTTAATCCAAGATCTAATTGCCAAGTTGTGACATGCAATATGTCTACATTCAATTGAGAGTGGCCGCCCTCTGCTTTCTCGAATAGTTTTATGCTTAGTTGATTACATTTATTTTCGTCCTTAGATAAATTGTTTAATAATTTTTAATTATTACATTATCAATTTTACCAATTGTCTCTTTCAATAATTTTTAATAACTTATTTTTGTAAAATATTTTAGACATTTATTATGTTTAAAAAATGTTTCAATATGCTTACGTGTAATGGCTAACAAAAAATATTTATCGTAGAAAGTTATTAGTCCATATCTTATGTGGTATTGCTAATGAAATTGCTAATCATCCTTACATCCCTAATAATTGCTAATAGATGTGCTACATCTGATAAACGTTGAATAAAGGAGGAATAAAGACGGAATAAATAGGGAATAAAGACAAAATAATAGCAGAATAACAACGGAATAACACATGCGATTAACGTGGTTTCCGACTTTGAGACCAACTAGTCAACAGAGAGAAAGGGGAATTTTATTAGGGGTATTGGTGAGAGTGATCGGCTTACAGAGAAAGAGACTAACGTTCCTTATATACATAAGTGTTCCGGTTAACTCATAATCATAACGGGCCTAACTCGATATACATTAATAACCCCTCAAATTGAAGGTGGAAGCGCATCATCAATTTGTGTGCCAAGCACCCGTGCCCGATCTGTGGAAAGCGACTTCATAAGTAAGTCGGCGATCTGATCTTCAAAAGTAATGTAAGTCAACTTGATAGTTATGTTAATGACCAACTCTCATGTACATAAACGTCTCAATTAACTCATAAACATAACCAATCCAACTCAATATATACTAATAACATCACCCTTCACATTACTCACCGATTGATAAAACATTAACTATGGTTCATTCTCTCTTTAGTTTAAGAGTGATGAAATCCTACACAAAATTCTTCAAATTAAAATTTTAAACTTTATAAAATTCTTCACGTACGGATAAATATATATAATCAATTATGACAAGCTGGTAACAAAAAGTGAAAAAAATTATGAAGAATTTTCTCATTTATGGTCATTTTTTCTATAATACATATATTTTCATTTCCTAGAAATCTTAACCGGTTCGATCAACATATCGGGTAATCAAGTGGAGGAGCCTCAAGAGTCTGCATTGCTTCATCTCCTTCCTCCACCAAGAACGCCATTGCCAATCCCCAAGTTATATGCACATCCAAATGGCAATGCATTATCCACATCCCTACATTCCAAAACCAGCACAAATTTTTCGTCATAAATAGATAGGGTGGCGAATCGGTTTTGATTGGTTAACCATTCAATTTGGTTAACTGGTTAATCGATCATTAAAAAAGGATATACTTCTTTTTAAGTATTAATTGTCCTACCGGGATTATCAGCCAAGAATCTGATAACGGCCCACCCGTTCGACGGCACGGCGACGGTATTCCTCATCGGCGGATCAACTAGGTTGAATTTACTCGAGTCGACTTCCGGAGCGAAATTCCCAAACCCCTCCGCAATCACGTAAAAATCGTACCCGTGGAGATGAATCGGGTGGTTTTCGGGTGTCACAATGCTAGTGTCTTGCAACACAACTTGTACTCTAGACCCAAATTTCACCCTATAAACTTTAGTCCCGGTGGTCGGCTGCCACATCGCTCTATCCACATCCCCCGTGTAATCGAACCGAACCGGAGGCTGAACCGGAAAATCCGTAGTGTAAACCTCCGGAATCCCCTGTTGGTAAGCCTGCAGCAACGACGTCGTCTGAGGGAGAACGAACGACACATTGTTCATACTCGAAGTGAATCTAGTCCCATTGGGCCCCTGACAACGGGCCGAGTCATAGTAAGGCGGACAGTCATTAAGCCCAAGCCCAACAGTAACAAACAGATCCTCGTCAATCTCCCTAGGGAGATTATCGACTTTTCTCAAACTCCTAAAGCTGGTTGAGAAGGCAGTGACCGTAGCGGTATCATTGAATTTGGGTAAAATTGGCATCACCGGTTTGCCCGAAATGCCCTTGGCGACGGGGCAAGGGGCGGACTTGTATTCGAGGATGGCGGTGGCGGTGGTGTTGTCGAACGGTGCGTTTACTGCGCTTTGGTATGCGGTTGCTGCCATGTAGTAACGGTTGGGGAGCTGGTTGCCGGTTATTAGGACGTCGGTTGTTTGGCCAGGGCCTAGCATTATGACGGAGGTTGTGAATGGCTTGACGTATGAGGCGTCGGCTCCGACTACCGTGAAAGGGTGGCCGCCGATTGCAAAGAAGAGTGGCTGGTTGAGGGCGGCGTTGATGACTCGGAGGAGGTTTGTCTCTCCGACGTCTATTGGGACTATTGCGGTTTCTGCAAGGCAAATATTTGTGAAGGCGTTAGGCCAACTTCCCCTGAATTTGGACTCTGTTTCTTATTAGATTACTTTGTTCGGGTGAGAATATGTTCCAACTATATTCAACAAGTTCGAGCTAATTAGTTGAGCAGTGGATAAAAATTAGTAGCATCGCACGGATAATTTTAATAAATTAAAAGAAAAACTTAAAACAGAAGGGACCAAAGTTACCTTTACTAGAGCAGTTGTAAAGATCACCAGGTTGGCCATTAATGGTGTATGCATCTGAAATATTTGGAGCTCCTCCACTTCTCATTGCCTCTCTCAAGACGTCAATAGGGTTAGCATCCCACCATTCCCCTGAAACACATCATCATGATCATATGTTCATCATTAGAATTTGATCAAAATCATGCCAAGCAAGCTTAGTCTAATGAGCTAAAATTTTGATTTACCAAGAAGAATTGGTGTCTGGCGTCTAGGTTTAGGGAAAGGGTAACTTGACCCTTCCTTAGGGTAGATGACTATGGCTCCATAGACCGTGGCTCGAAGCCACGTACTGTGAGCGTGCCACCACAACGTTCCTTCTTGCCCTTCGATCGTGAACCGGTAAGTGTAGCTGCTTCCCGGTCGAATGGGGCACTGTGTCACGAACTCTGGACCGTCTGCCCATCCTGTTCTCATCTGCCTCACCCCGTGCCTTATATAAAATAAACAAACGTAAGATTTTATTGTCGTGAATAGTTGCATCTCAACCAATTATGTAACAACAAAAGTATGTACCAGTGGATAGTGAGGTTGTGTTTAATTCGGTTGACAACGTTAACGACTAAGGTGTCGCCATTGTTGACTTCCAGGGTCGGTCCGGGGAACATCCCGTTGACTGTGATTGTGTTGTGTGTGTTGCATAGCCTCTTCACTTTCGTTGATTGAACCTGCACCAAACTCGTTACAAGTACTACTCATTGGAATGCAACGATTTGTGACATTAACATGTAAAAAGTAAGAAGATAATGTATCAAGACAATGTACCACAAAATCATGGGAGTGAGTCTTTGCAGTAGCTACGGAAGCAGCAGCAACCAGAATCAGCAGAAGGGAAGAACATAGCGCGCGAGCAGCTCGGCCAGCATCCACCATTGATACTGGGATTCTGCAGGTGCAATATTGATTGATGTATGTTAATGGTGGAGAAGTAAAGTGGTATGTGTTCAAGTTTTATAGAGTAAAGATTGGATTATGAATTGGTCTGTGTGGGTTGGCAGATTAGTTTTGATTTTTCTGATAAGGTGTAATAAAATAATGTGACATATATTTTCCCAGCAGCAAAAAACTTTGTCTAAGTAAATGAGTTGGTTGTACCCACTGGCTTAATTTCAAGATATGCATACAAGTAATTAAGAGCACTATGGTTTCTTCAGAATCAATGTTCTCTGTTTCCATAAGCAATAAACTATACATCACCATGTCTGGTCAACATATATAACATATAGCAATCTGTTAACAATGTTAATGGCAGCACTTTGTAGCAATGAGGTATTAGACATAGCGGATATTGCACGAAGAACGAACACTAATCACGAACAGAACACAGATATAACATAGTGTTAGCTACTCACCATAAGGAAGAGTTCCTATCAAGACATGGTACGGCGCAATCATGGTATATACGACCAACAAATAGGGCCGATGATTAACATCAATTTGGTCGACATAATTCAGTGTCGGACTCTTCGGACTAGCTTTTGTCGTCAAAGAGGTTTGCTATGTGATCCTCCGATGACAAGAGTTGTGCATCGACAAAATCGCGTCCATGAGGAATAAAATTGGTGACAATCTGAATAGCACTGGTATTATCGCAGTATTAAATAACGCTATTGAGTAAGTTGTGTGTTGACAAATAGAACTTAGGCACAGCCAGTCAAAAGGGAAGCAATATTTGAATGTATACGCAATGAATATTAAATACAGATTGCACAAATTTAAAAGGTGATGTTGGCATCCAACCTATTGAAATGTGAACCAAAACCTAGAATAACCTCCCTTCTCATGTTACTTCCTTTCATTTACTTCTTAACTACAACAACTAAAAGTGTAAATGAAACTTTTACCAAAACAAAACGTTCAAATTTGATACTTTAGGTTGTGAACACACTATGCTGCCAGCTGGATTATTTGTACAAGATTTGTAAGGTTGAAACAAAGTGGTATATTTCAAAATAGAATGTGATTACAATAAAAATAGGTCAAATAGAAGGGGAGTACGAGATGACATTAGGTATGTATGTCGTTTTTTTATCTGATCCATATTTGATGTATTGGTGTCATTTTCTTCTCCAAGTTTGTGTTGATATTGAGCACTTTGTAAGTGTGTGATAAATGTCTATCTTCGATTAAAAAAAGCGTGGTAAGTTTATCATCATAAATAGCTAGTATCATTTTGTGGTAGAGAACAAATTATGAAATCATAGCTACACTCAGATGGCTTAATTCATACAACTTTATTTTTTTATGGCATTGTTTTTAGCATAAACCCAAGTTGGAAACAGCATATAAAGAGGTTTAATCATGTGAATTATTCCAAAATCCAAATAGTCGGCTGCATTAGTGTGTGGTCTATTTTGCAATCATGGATGTCTCATTTTTTTCAATCAACCCCATGATTAAGTCCAGAAAACATTGAAACATAAAGTAGAGAAAATTACTTTTAATCCAATTTCTTCTGCAAACAATACTAATATTATAAAAAATTACACGGATATGGATACGAATTCATCAAGAAAATATTTCAAACCGGTCTATCATAATAAACCCTATAAAATAACTGCCACATTGGTTGCATCAAGGTGCAGTTATAATCAACCTTCAATTCTAAACCCTTACATAACAATCAAGAACAATTGATCAATAGGGCTAAAATTATAAGAGAATATTAAGGTCTTCATTCATCAACAGATGGGAAGATCTTCAGGAGGAGGCTCAATGGCTTCCAATTTCCCAACTCCATCCTCCACCAGGAATGCTGTGGCCAATCCCCACCCAATGTGCACATCCAAATGACAATGCATCAGCCACACCCCTGCAAAATCGAAATTGGGGTAGATCGTTAGTTTTCATGTCTTCACTGTCTCGATTTCTCCAGTCGATAGTGGCAGAATTAAAAAAAAGTTGATCAAAGAAGTTGCAAGTTGATATATCTAATCCTCTGTATACCTGGATTATCGGCGACGAATCGGATGACAGACCATCCGTTCACCGGAACAGAAGCAGTATTCCTGAGAGGCGGATCAACAAGGTTGAATTTGGAAGTATCAGTCTTGGGATTGAAATTCCCAAACCCTTCAGCAACGATATAGAAATCATATCCATGGAGATGAATCGGATGATTCTCGGGAGTCACAATGCTAGTATCCTGAAGCACAATCTGAACTCTGTCTCCGTATTTCAACCTGTACAGCCTCGTACCGTTCATCGGCCGCCACAACGCCCTGCTCACATTCCCCGTATAGTCGAAAGCCATGGGCGGAATTGCCGGAAAGTCGGAGGTGAAAACGCCCTGTATCCCCTGTTTATGAGCCTGCAACAGGGAAAAATTCGACGGGAGCACGAAAGAAACGTTGTTCATGCTCGCCGTGAATCTGGTCCCGTTGGGCGCCTGGCAGCGTTGACTGGCGTTGAAATTCGGCGGGCAGGGGTTTAATCCTAATCCGACCGTTATCAGCATACTCTCGTCAATTTCGGCTGGGACCAGCGCCTTTTCTCGGCTTCTGAAGCTGGTGCTGAACTTGGTGACGGTTTGCGTGTCGTTGAAGGCAGGGAGTTGCGGCATAATTGGTTTGGAGGCGGAGCAGGATTTTGATCCGCCGGAGCATGGGGCGGATTTGTACTGGAGGATTGCGGTGGTGGTGGTGTTGTCGAAGGGGGCGTTTTGGGCGCTTTGGTAGGCGCGGGCGGCGATGTAGTAGCGGTTGGGGGGTTGGTCGCCGGTGATGAGGACGTCGGTGGTTTGGCCGGGGCCGAGCATCAGGACGGATGTTGTGAAGGGTTTGACGTAGGAGGCGTCTGCGCCGACTACGGTGAATTTGTGGTTGGCGATTGTGAGGAAGAGCGGTTGGTTCATTGCAGCGTTGATGATTCGGAGGAGGTTGGTCTCGCCTGTGGCGATCGGGACGATGGTGGTGTCTGCGAAAATTCATATTTCCGTTAGAATGTAACGGCTAGCGGCGGGAGAATTTCATATAAATTGTGGGCTTTCATATTGAATCGGCCCAAATATGTAACTATGGACTAAAGCCTGTATCCAAGATTAATTTCGTATTAAATTATAATTTATCTAAATTCCAAAATCGAAAGTGATTTACATAAATGAAATTTTAATTTCTATTTTTGGTCAACTATATGTATTTGATTGAGTCAATCAACTGCAAAACTTTGACGTAGGAAGTCATAATCCATGTCAAACCATCATTTTCCAACAACCTATAATGAACATGTTCCTAGAGTTTAAAAAATCCCCCTTAGCCATAATTATTAATTCATGTGCTTTTGGTTTTATAGGTATAATTCAAACCTATATCAAATGGGACCATGGGAAAACATGAATTTCACCCAATAAAAATTATTTTCTATTCTTTTTCGTCTTAAAATACATATTTAAAGTTAAATTTTCAGTGAGTTTTACTATATGTTATAATAAAAGAAATATATTTTGGTAGGATGGTGATAATCGAAAAAAATAAAAAATTAACCTTGGTTAGAACAATTGTAGAGATCTCCTGGTTGGCCGTTGATAGTATAAGCATCTGAAATGTTTGGAGCCCCACCGGTTCGGATCGATTCTCTTTGAACATCAATCGGATTTGCATTCCACCATTCCCCTACACATTTTAATTATAACTTGTTAGAGTTTTATCGAATCTTAAAAATAAACGAATAACACACCAAAAAAAGTGTGTAGAAAAGTCGTTTGGTTACCTAGCATAAGAGTGGATTGACGGGCGGGTTTAGGAAAAGGGAACTCGGTCCCATTTCTAGGCTGGATGAGCAAAGCTCCATAGACAGTGGCTCTGAGCCAAGAGCTATGAGCGTGCCACCAGAGAGTCCCTTCCTGACCACGGACAGTAAACCGGTAAGTGTAGCTGCCTCCAGGACGGATAGGGCACTGGGTCACAAACTCAGGCCCATCCGCCCACCCGGTCCTCATTTGCCTCACTCCATGCCAATGGATGGTAATGTTGTACTTGCCCTTGTTAATGACTTTAACGGAGAGTGTGTCGCCGTTCTTGATCTCCAAGGTCGGTCCAGGGTACATCCCGTTGACCGTCATCACATGTTGAGTATTGCACAGCCTCTTCACTGACGCTTCTTGAATCTGCACGGTCATCATCATAACTATTAGTAAGAACGCCTAGTTTATAACATATAACAACCATATGCAAAAACACAGGAAGAAAGAGTAAAGAACATACAACAAACTGATGGACATGAGTGACAGCATCCTCCCACGACAATGCAGCTGGGAAGAGGAGGGCAAGGCTGAACAAGAAGAGCAAGAACAAAGAAGAAGAAGAAGGGTTATGGCTGAGAGACTCCATTGATGCTCTGGTTTAAAGATGAAAGAGCTTATAGGGGAAAAAGGATGAAGCTTGGAGGATTTGCAACAATGGGGTTAAGTATTTATAGGAGAAGGAAAGCAGAGGACTCTGTTTGTGTGTGAAAGAGAAATTGGGTTTCAGGGGTTTGGTGGTGGTGGTGGGGGGATTAGGTTAGTTTACTAACTTGGTTAATTATGTTTGAAGAATTTAGCCACAATTGGGTATAAGTCACCCATAGCAAGTGAAGTACAGAGCTCAAAATGCTTTTGCTTTGAGAAATTTTGGGTTTTCTTTTTGTGTTCGAGTTTGTTAAACTTTGGTGCAACCACTAGTGCTGTGCAGCCAAAGGGGAGGTCCCAGTTGTGGTAATTAGTACTACTAATACTAATTACAAGGTATTATGAATCAATTATGTATTAAAGATTCTATAATTAGATCATTGGATTGGAATACTTGCCTTATACGTGTTTTTTTTTGTTTTGTTTTTCTCTTACAATCAGGAATCCAAAATGATTTAATTTATTTGTTAGATTGGGGTTCATATAAAATTTAAATGTATTAAATCAAATATAGATAATAGACTAATTTATCAAAAAATAACATTTTTATATATTATACAAATTTTTAGATTAAGAAATGATTTAAGTCGTGGTCTAAGAGAGGATTTCCTACGTCAAACACCGCTTACTTGATAATTTTTTTGAAAAAAGGTGAGATTTATTTTGCTTGTGGTAAATGTGATTTTTTTTTCTTTGAGGACTAATAACTAATATTTGTGGACTAGTTCTTGGAATTTTGACATTTATGTATTGACTTATTAAAAATTCAATGGTTTGGACTTTTTACTACAAATTTGTGACATCCCAACCATAATAAAGTGTTGGTTTTAAGTTAACCATGGTTTACGGTGAAAATATAGGAGTTTTGGTTATTATTTATTTATAATCAAACGATTCCCTTAGACACACTAAGTATATTATGATAGAACAAATAGGTCAACGATGGATACGAATTGAAAAATCCATGCACATTTATAAGGATATTTCGCACAAACTCTAGTCAGATAATTCGTTGCATAATTTTTTTATTGTTTATAAATATGAACGAGCTTAACCTCTAACGCTTTTTTAGTCAACTCTTGAATATGGTTAACAACATTATAATACTAGTGAAGCCCAACCTCCTCAAAACATATGAAATTAACTAACAACAAATCAAAAATCGAACTGCACCTATACTCGTCCTATAAACCTATATAATTAACTATTGTTTTATTATGTAGGAGATCCGTTTCTTTTCTTTTCTTCACTTTTTTCTGATATTGACTCCCATGGCCCCATGGCCATGAGTTCCCAATTTCACATCACTTAGTCAACCAAAACTCCCCCTTTTCTCCTCCCTATTTTCTTCCTTTGTAATTACTTAACTAATTGCACTAAGGAAAAAAATGACTAATCTAACTACTGTTTTCACACATAAAAATCAAGTGTATAGTTTGACACTTGGATTAAAAAATTGCTTAGGGTGGTAACTAACCTCTTTGAAGAAAATATAGGCCTGCTGACTGTTTTCCCCTATGTGTGTCTACCCCAACTAGCTCACCAAAGCAAACCTAAAATAACTAAATGGATTATGATTTATTAACACTTCAAAATCAAGTTTTCATAAGAGTCTAAGGTCCGAACAGTATCAATAAATCTTACGTAAATAGTAACTTTTTTGTCATGCAAAGGCTCTGGTCAATTTCATATGCCATGAATTATTTTGCATCTTAAAAACTCAAATGATTGAGAAGAATCTAAACTTGATTTTATAATATTTTTTAACATACTTTAAATGTTCGAGGTTGAAGGTGTCATGAACCATCACCTCCCTTAAAACGGAACTCCCAAAAAAGTTTAATTGCACAACTTCAGTAAGTTAATTTTTATTTTTTGATAAGTAGCTTAGGTAAGTTAATTATGTGCATGGATTGGGACGGAGCTTTATTAGAATTCGAAATAAAAATTCCTAATGAGTATTTAGTATTATATCGTGAACCATTGTAACCCAAATACCCAATGACTTAAATTGTTGAAATCTAATTCAAATCGACTTTTATATCATTCATTCGACTCCAACCTCTCGATTCCCCTCAGCGTTACTTTTTCATAAGTGCACGTAAAAAACTATAGGGTAAAATGGGAGTAGTTTGACGTATGGATAATCTTTGAACGAGGAAAATGCATGGGGAAGAAGTCTTCACTAGTAGGTGGTACGTTCTATTTTGGGCTTAATATTTCCCATAAAAATATGAAGCCTAGAAGAATTGTGGGTTATTGCTTGTTAGACACGGTCCTATGCTTTCACACCATCGTATGCATATGTTGGATCAACCACTTGGTCCCATACTTATCACAATTATCACAATTTATTCGTTTGACCGTTGGGATGTGAAATGAAATTTTGAACATTTTTCTATTTGAGCGGGAAATTTAAATTTCAATAAAATACATTTTGGATGTTAGCTGGCTAACTTTCACTTCCCCATCCAAATTCCAATCTATATCCCACCTTGCAAACGGACAAAAGTTTCCACTCCACGTGTTTCTATTGTCTTATCTTCATATAGAAGTTCAGTCCTCGATGTTGTTCGGCCGGCTACATACCAAGAATCCTAGGTAATATCGGAGTAAGCTTCGGAAAAATCGTCTTTGTTTCTCAATTCCATCATAAACACTGAGGCTTCACACGCTCAATATTCTCATGCCAATGCCCATTTTTCTATAAAGTGCGTCGTATTCCAACGATCTCAACGAAATTCATCATGCAAAGTTCATATAACGAAATTTCCAAATCAGACCACTGTTATCCGATCCGACCCTACCCAAACCCAAATCCTAGAGTGTTATGACTACAAAGGTGTCTATGACCATTGGACTATGAGATCCCATGGTGGTCACCAGATTTGATGATAAGAAAGAACATGAGGGCCTCTTGAGAAATTTCTCTTGAATCATTAATCCTTTATTTATAATTAGGTAACCGATCATATCTTTCTGCATCTCCTTTTCTTTTCTTCTTTTCATCTTTCTAAATGTCGACCAATTGACTTCTTTGGAAAAGTAAAAATGTTAATATATTTTTTTTCATTTCTGTTAAATCAGGAGAAATGAAAGTCAAGAAGATCATGAAGTTGTTTTTTTGGCCTAATTCATCATTTGTTTTGTCCACCGGCGGACGACTTTGGTCTCTTGAAAATCTAGAAGCTAATTACTTAATTAGGAACCCAATACCACGAGATTTTCTGTGTTGTTTTGTTTATTTTCTCAAATTAATTATAATAATCTCCATGAGCGGTTGGTATAGTGGTGTCAGGAACTGTACTTGGAAGGGCGAATTAAGGTTCGATCCTTTATAATAATGTTGTGAAAGGAATAAAACCTTAACTCCGAAACCATCATCGACTGAATTATTCGACCAATACTGACTAGGAGACCATACCGAAAATTATAATAATCTCCACCACCACCCATGCACATCTACTTTAGTGATTGCCATTGGTAGTACTAATTAATTTCCCTTATGGTGTACGTTAACTTAATAATATTATTACGCTTGATATGCACTTTCAATCTACTCAAATAAATAAATATGTGAACTAACATCATCTTCATTTCAAAAATTGATTAGCAATTTCTAATCGGAATTTTATCGCCATATCAACAATTTTAATCCGGAATTTCTAACCTCCTTCATCCCAATAGTTGATTAGCCATTTCTAATAATCATTTTTGCAAACAAACGAAATAAAAATGAACCAATCAAAATCATTAGATATGATTTATCTTTGATTTATTTTCTATTCATAAATGTATTTCTTGAAAGTTGTAGCAATTTGCTTATATCGCATTGTTAATTAACTTGCTAATTTAGAAAGTATATTTACATCCCTAATAATTGCTAAAAGTATATCAAATTATCTTTCATATTACTTAGTAATTGTTAAAATAATAAAAATAAAAATGCTTTCATAAATTTATGTTTATAAAAGAAAAAGGAAAAAATAGGGATTCTCTTGAAATGTGACAAAGAGTAATTATGCATCGATTAGTAGCACATGGCTGGGAAGGCGTCGGTGGGTATTGATAAACTTTGGATCACCAACTTTTTCTTGTTAGTCACATATAACAAACTTGATTTTTGGTCTGATGATGGAGTGTTGGGTTTGTATTTTAGTATGTTTAGTACTGTCCTGTTACTGTCGTTTGGAGTTGATAATAGAGGTTTTGGGCTATGTGATTGCGAGATCTAAGTTATACCATTTGGTCCAAATTTGCGAGTCCTTTGCAAACGAAATGATGCAAAATATGTAATAAGTTCAAACATGATATAGGACTAGGATAAATAAAAGTATACGTAATGAGAGGATGTTCTTTTTGAATTTATGAAGTCTATCATTCTGTAAAGTGAACAAGTATAGTTATTATAGTCTTGGTGTTGAACGATGCGATCACTTCATCTCAGCAATCGGTTTGATATGAGTGATCATAACCATTCATCTTAGGCGGACCGTTGGATCTTGCCACATTTATATATGTAAGCGATGACCTAGATGCGACATAATAAATATAGTGGGCCTCTAGACACGCATGGTCTCCCATAAGCCATCAAACGATCCAATTCTAGTCAAAGCCCATCAAAACGAAACGGTTAATTAAACCTGAACAGTCATTCTCAAACCGTCAACCCATCGTACTAACTCTTATATGGACTCTCGCCCCCAACAAGCCTATCATTCATGAAGTACATAATTATTTGCCCCCATGCACAGCAGGACAGTAAAATTATACATATCCCAACCACCAAAGATCGAGTGAGTTAATATATACTTGGCAACAGCAGGACATGACTAAACAAGAGAAAATTACATGAAGTGAAACTTAAAACACAAGGGAAAACGATGTATGTATCCCAAGGCTAATTATAAGGCCCTATAGCTGACTGAACATGGCCACAACTACCTCTGAAATAGACCCTAAAATCTGTTATATGGGGGGAAGATGAGGGTAGCTTAGTATTGTTGAACAACAAATCATAACTAGTTATAGTTTGGTCAGTTAGTTATGGACTTTTATGGGACTTGATGACCATGACTGAAATCGCCATCATCAATCCAGCAACCCGACCGACCGACTTCAGACTCTGCTTATAACTCATCCATCGTCTAATCTACAATGTTAATTAGTTGGTAGTTTGTCGCTGTTGTCAGATGCTGTTGGTTAATTTTCATCTGCTGGGTTTGGTGTCGGTCTGATTATTACTACAGCTACCGCACTGCTACATTTGAATGCAGGGGTTTCTCCCCGATTTTGATTGTTATACGCACTTTGGTGGTGGGGTTTATGAACACCATTTAGGTTTTTCAATCATTTACTCATCTTATATATTAATACAATTTCATGTATGACTTGTAGTAATATCCTGACTCGTTGATTCGGTGAGACAATAGTTGTCGGATTTGAAAAAAACAGTTTAAGTATATCTACTTTGACGAACTTTGATAGGATATGTCGAAATAAAACCCACATTTGAAAAAGAATTTTTGGTTAACCTTGCAACACCAAAAGTCGGCTCTTTAGGACCGATTAGTCTAACTGTAACTGGTTAGGTTAATTAATTGTCCACAAATGTGCTTGAAGAGTTTTTCAAGGAAGAAATCCTCTTTAAGAGACCTTCTGCTCCTAACGACTCTGCTTCGAATTGAACATCGGAGGCTCTGGGCCCTTAAGGGGCACGAGCCTCCTACGAATAAGCCTAAGAGAACGAACCTTAACAATTGGGCTCCATTTCACCCTTCTCGAATGGGCTTCTTCTCGAGTCCAGCCTTATATTTTGGACAAGCCTCAGCGGCCCATCAGTCTTTCACTCTCAGTCACTCACCCGCTTTACCTTTTCAACGGGTTTTCCAATTTGTATTCTTCCAACTCAAATCAAATCATCACACAGCTGTACATCTCCAGATCCACCTCTCCGTTTCCTTTCACCGCTAGATCTCCGGCCATTCGATCCCATCACCGCCGTTCAAAATGTCCGCACCTCCTCTTCCGATCACGAATCCATCCTCCCAGGCTGCTGAATCTCAGCCTCCGATCGCTACACCAGCCTTCCGCAGCTTCATCTCCCGCATCTCCACTTCCGTCCGCCAAGGCTTCTCCCAGCGCCGCCCTTGGCTTGAGCTCGTCGACCGATCCGCATTCACCAAGCCGGAATCTCTCACCGAAGCCGCCGCCCGGATCCGTAAGAACTCTGCTTATTTCAAGGTCAATTATATTTCAATGCTCGTAGTCGTCCTCGCATTCTCCCTACTCTCCCATCCTTTCTCCCTCCTCGTGCTCCTCTCGCTCCTCGCGTCCTGGATCTTCCTCTACCTCTTCCGCCCTTCGGATCAGCCCGTTGTGATCCTCGGCCGCACCTTCTCGGAGCGGGAGACGCTTGGCGTCTTGCTCGTTTCTACCGTAGTCGTTGTTTTCTTGACCAGCGTTGGATCGCTCTTGATCTCGGCGTTGATGGCCGGAGTTGCGATCGTGTGCGTGCATGGTGCTTTCAGGGTTCCGGAAGATCTGTTCCTTGACGAGCAGGAGCCTGCTAATGCTGGATTGCTTTCCTTCCTCGGCGGCGCAGCCTCCTCTGCCGCCGCAGCCGCTGCTCCAGTTGTTGCCGGTCGCGTGTGAGAACACTGTAACTCCGCTCTTCTGCTTTGTATTTTGAATTTCGATAGCTGAAAATCATATATATGTATCTTCACTGGATTATGAAGTACGTTTCTCGAAAGCTTTAATCATCGTTCAGACTGTTGATTGTAGATCTGAGACTCATGCCAGAGCTTATACTGAATCTAATTCATTCAATTTTCTGGCCTGTTGAACTTTATAGCTGTGCAATATATTGATTGATCTATCATCTGTGTGAAATCATAGCCACTGTGCTGCTCTATGTTCCAGGTTTACGGTATGAGTATCAGCTAGAGATTGTTACTGTTCGCCATGTTGATTGCTAACGAATCCATGAATCTTGAGCTTGAATCTCTCTTTTTATTTTCTAGCTAGATGAAGCATTTGCTCTGCCAATTGTGAATTGTGCATTCTAGAAATGAAACTGTGTTAGTAAAACTATGACTGGAAGCCCAGAATTTTCCTCATCTGGCAATCCTACTGGCATCATTTTGCTGGCCGGATATTAACAATCCACGCCGCGCCTGCATCGTCCTAAGCTCGACATCGGGACGGGACCAATCCTAAGACCTTGATGTTGTTTGTGGCACCTCCTGCATTGTGATCAAATTGCTCTCGATGGGAAATCGAGATAGCATGTGCAAAATAATAACCACCTATCCAAGTGGTGAGATCGGCATCAACTTGATTTTGGAGATATGTAAAAGCTTTTCTCGCCATTAATTTGATGAGATATGTAAAAGCTTTTCTCGTCATTAATTTGATTTGAGAGATATATAAAAGCTTTTCTCGCTATTAATTTGATGAGATATGTAAAAGCTTTTCTCGTCATTAATTTGATTTGGGAGATATGTAAAAGCTTTTCTCGCCATTAATTGACAACTCTATTGACCGTCCACTGCACCATCCGAGGACAAGCTGCTTTGTATGCTAAACATATGTAACAAGTGTAGCACTTATGTAACGTAGTTCAAGTGGACAACTTGCTATGCGTCCTCTTGAATGACCACTGCACAACGATCCTACCACTAAGCATATACATCTCTAACCGTCAATAATTCTAAAACAAAGGAACAAAAAATATCAGGATAAATCTTAGCAAAACTAAGTTAAAAAAGTTATTTTTAGTTATTATTTACTGGAATTACCATAATGTAAACTAATTTTTAAACCATTTCCAACATGTCTATCAAATATTAGTCGATTTGAAAATTTTCAATTTTCATTTCAAAATTGCCAATTTCCATGGGTTTTACCATTCGGAAATTGACAATTTTGACATGAAAATTGTGGCTAATATTTGGCATGCATGTTGGGGATGACTAAAAATTGAGGTTTCACCATGTTAAGCCCTTTAAATAATAGCCAAATGAAGTAAAAAATATTTTTCAAAATAGTCAAAATAACAGAGTAAATTTGATTTTTAAATACGTTGGAAATTAACAATTTTGACATGAAATTAAAATATTTTTAAATTGACAAATATTTGACATGCATGTTGGGAATGGCTAGAAATTGAGGTTCCACCAGGTTATGTCTTTCAAATAATAGCCGAATTGCGTTAAAAAAATTACAACATGCTAAAATAACACCGAGTAAAATTGATTGTAAACTATTTTTTATCATTATTTATAGGGGTAGCACAATGAAACTTGATTTTTCAGCCATTTCCAAAATGCATGTAAAAAATTAGTCGGTTTGAAAAAAAAAAAAAATTCTTGTGAAAATAGTCTATTTCCAAAGGTTAACCCTTTTGAAAATTGACAATTTTGACATGAAATTGAAATATTTTTAAATTGGCAAATATTTGACATGCATGTTGGAAATGTCTAAAGATTGAGGTTTCACCATATTAACCCCTTCAAATAATAGCCAAATGAAGTTAAAACCATTTTTCAATATGTTAAAATAACATAGAGTAAATTTGATTTTTAAATACGTTTGATCATTATTTTTAGGGGTTAGCATAATGAAACTTGATTTTTCAGCCATTTCCAACATGCATGTCAAATATTAGTCGATTTGAAAATTTTGAAATTTTCTTGTGAAAATGGTCGATTTTCATAGATTAACCCCTTTGGAAATTGATAATTTTGACATGAAAGTTGAATATTTTTAAATTAGCTAATATTTGACATGCATGTTGGAAATGTCTAAAGATTGAGGTTTCACCATGTTAATCCCTTCAAATAATAGCCAAATGAAGTTAAAACCATTTTTCAACATGTTAAAATAACATAGAGTAAATTTCATTTTAAAATACGTTTGATCATTATTTATAGGTGTTAGCAGAATGAAACTTGATTTCTCAGTCATTTCCAACATGCAGGTCAAATATTAGTAAATTGGCTAATATTTGAAACTTTCTTGTGAAAATGGTCAATTTCCACAGATGAACCCTTTTGGAAATTGAAAATTTTGACATGAAAGTTGAATATTTTTAAATTAGCTAATATTTGACATCCATGTTGGGAACGGCTAAAAAAATAATGTTCCACCATGTTAAACCCCTCAAATAATAGCCAAATGAAGTTAAAAACATTTTTCAACATACTATAATAACACAAGTAAAATTGATTTTCACCTACGTTTAATCATTATTTATATTGGTTAGCACAATGAAACTTAATTTTTCAGCCATGTCCAACATGCATGTCAAATAATAGTCGGTTTGACATTTTTGAAATTTTCTTGTCAAAATTGTCGATTTCCATAGGTTAACCCCTTTGGAAATTGACAATTTTAACATGAAATTGAAATATTTTTAAATTGGAAAATATTTGACATGCATGTTGGAAATGTCTAAAGATTGATATTTCATCATGTTACCCCCTTCAAATAATAGCCAAATGAAGTTAAAACCATTTTTCAACATGTTAAAATAACATAGAGTAAAGGTGATTTTTAAATACGTTTGATCATTATTTTTAGGGGTTAGCATAATGAAACTTGATTTTTCAGCCATTTCCAACATGCATGTCAAATATTAGTCGATTTGAGATTTTTGAAATTTTCTTGTCGAAATTGTCGTTTTCCATAGGTTAACCCCATTGGAAATTGACAATTTTGACATGAAATTGAAATATTTTTAAATTGGTAAATATTTGACATGCATGTTGGAAATGTCTAAAGATTGACGTTTCACCATGTTAACCCCTTCAAATAATAGCCAAATGAAGTTAAAACCATTTTTCAACATGTTAAAATAACATAGAGTAAATTTTATTTTTAAATACGTTTGATCATTATTTATAGGTGTTAGCAGAATGAAATTTGATTTATCAGCCATTTCCAACATGCATGTCAAATGTTAGTCGATTTTAAATTTTTGAAATTTTCTTGTCAAAATTGTCAATTTCCATAGGTTAACCCCCTTTGGAAATTGACCATTTTGACATGAAATTGAAATATATTTGAATTGGCAAATATTTGATATGCATGTTGGAAATGTCTAAAGATTGACGTTTCACCATGTTAACCCCTTTAAATAATAGCCAAATCAAGTTTATTCCATTTTTCAACATGTTAAAATAACATAGAGTAAATTTGATTTTTAAATACGTTTGATCATTATTTTTAGGGGTTAGCAACATGAAACTTGATTTTTCAGCCATTTCCCATATGCATGTCAAATATTAGTCAATTTGAAATTTTTGAAATTTTCTTGTGAAAATGGTAGATTTCCATAGGGTAGCCCCTTTGAAAATTGAAAATTTTGACATGAGAACTGATTTTTTTAAAAATTGGCTAATATTTGACATGCCTGTAGGGAACGTCTAAACATTAAGGTTTCACCATGTTAAGCCATTTAAATAATATTCAAATGAAGTTATAAATATTTTTCAAAATGGTCAAATTAACATAGAGTTTTAAATACGTTTGATCATTAGTTTTAGGGGTTAGGACAATAAAAATTGATTTTTCAGCCATTTCAAACATGCATGTCAAATATTAGTCGATTTTTAATTTTTGAAATTTTCTTGTCAAAATTGTCGATTTCCATAGGTTAACCCCTTTGGAAATTGACAATTTTGACCTGAAATTGAAATACTTTTAAATTGGCAAATATTTGACATGCATGTAGGAAATGTCTAAAGATTGACATTTCACCATGTTAACCCGTTCAACTAATAGCCGAATGAAGTTAAAACCATTTTTCAATATGTTAAAATAACATAGAGTAAATTTGATTTTTAAATACGTTTGATCATTATTTTTAGTGGTTAACATAATGAAACCTGATTTTTCAGCCATTTCCAACATGCATGTCAAATATTAGTCGATTTGAAATTTTTGAAATTTTCTTGTGAAAATGGTCGATTTTCATATATTAACCCCTTTGGAAATTGATAATTTTGACATGAAAGTTGAATATTTTTAAATTGGCTAATATTTGACATGCATGTTGGAAATGTCTAAAGATTGAGGTTTGACCATGTTAATCCCTTCAAATAATAGCCAAATGAAGCTAAAACCATTTTTCAACATGTTAAAATAACATAGAGTAAATTTCATTTTTAAATACGTTTGATCATTATTTATAGGCGTTAGCAGAATGAAACTTGATTTCTCAGTCATTTCCAACATGCAGGTCAAATATTAGTCGATTTGAAAATTTTGAAACTTTCTTGTGAAAATGGTCGATTTCCACATAAGATCTCTTTTGGAAACTGAAAATTTTGACATGAAAGTTGAATATTTTTAAATTAGCTAATATTTGACATGCATGTTGGAAACGGCTAAAAAAAAATAATGTTCCACCATGTTAAACCCCTCAAATAATAGCCAAATGAAGTTAAAACATTTTTCAACATACTATAATAACACAAGTAAAATTGATTTTCAACTACGTTTAATCATTATTTATATTGGTTAGCAAAATGAAACTTGATTTTTCAGCCATGTCCAACATGCATGTCAAATATTAGTGGATTTGAAATTTTTGAAATTTTCTTGCCAAATTGTCGATTTCCATAGGTTAACCCCTTTGGAAATTGACAATTTTGACATGAAATTGAAATATTTTTAAATTGGCAAATATTTGACATGCATGCTAGAAATGTCTAAAGATTGACGTTTCACCATGTTAACCCCTTCAAATAATAGCCAAATGAAGTTAAAACCATTTTTCAACATGTTAAAATAACATAGAGTAAATTTCACTTTTAAATACGTTTGATCATTATTTTTAGGTGTTAGCAACATGAAAATTGATTTTTCAGCCATTTCCAACATGCATGTCAAATATTAGTCGATTTGAAATTTTTTAAATTTTCTTGTGAAAATGGTCGATTTCCATAGGTTAGCCCCTTTAAAAATTGAAAATTTTGACATGAGAACTGATTTTTAAAAAAATTGGCTAATATTTGCCATGCATGTTGGGAATGTCTAAAGATTAAGGTTTCACCATGTTAAGCCCTCCAAATAATAGCCCAATGAAGTTAAAACCATTTTTCAACATGTTAAAATAACATAGAGTAAATTTGATTTTTAAATACGTTTGATCATTATTTTTAGGGATTAGCATAATGAAACTTGATTTTTCAGCCATTTTCAACATGCATGTCAAATATTCGTCGATTTGAAATTTTTGAAATTTTCTTGTGAAACTGGTCGATTTTCATAGATTAATCCCTTTTGAAATTGGCAATTTTGACATGAAAGTTGGATATTATTAAATTGGCTAATATTTCACATGCATGTTGGAAATGTCTAAAGATTGAGGTTTCACCATGTTAACCCCTTCAAATAATACCCAAATGAAGTTAAAACCGTTTTTCAACATGTTAAAATAACATAGAGTAAATTTCATTTTTAAATACGTTTGATCATTATTTACAGGTGTTAGCAGAATGAAACTTGATTTCTCAGTCATTTCCAACCTGCGCAGTCAAATATTAGTCGATTTGAAATTTTTGAAACTTTCTTGTGAAAATGGTCGATTTCCAGAGATGAACCCTTTTGGAAATTGAAAATTTTGACATGAAAGTTGAATATTTTTAAATTAGCTAATATTTGACATGCATGTTGGAAACGGCTAAAAAAAAATAATGTTCCACCATGTTAAACCCCTCAAATAATAGCCAAATGAAGTTAAAACATTTTTCAACATATTATAATAACACAAGTAAAATCGATTTTCAATTACGTTAAATCATTATTTATATTGGTTAGCAAAATGAAACTTGATTTTTCAGCCATGTCCAACATGCATGTCAAATATTAGTCGATTTAAAATTTTCTTGCCAAATTGTCGATTTCCATAGGTTAACCCCTTTGGAAATTGACAATTTTGACATGAAATTGAAATATATTTAAATTGGCAAATATTTGACATGCATGCTAGAAATGTCTAAAGATTGACGTTTCACCATGTTAACCCCTTCAAATAATAACCAAATGAAGTTAAAACCATTTTTCAACATGTTAAAATAACATAGAGTAAATTTTATTTTTAAATACGTTTGATCATTATTTTTAGGGGTTAGCATAATGAAACTTGATTTATCAACCATTTCCAACATGCATGTCAAATATTAGTCGATTTGAAATTTGTGTAATTTTCTTGTCAAAATTGTCGATTTCCATAGGTTTAACCCCTTTGGAAATTGACCATTTTGACATGAAATTGAAATATTTTTAAATTGATAAATATTTGACATGCATGTTGGAAATGTCTAAAGATTGGCGTTTCACCATGTTAACCCCTTCAAATAATAGCCAAATGAAGTTAAAACCATTTTTAAACAAGTTAAAATAACATAGAGAAAATTTGATTTTTAAATACGTTTGATCATTATTTTTAGGGGTTAGCATCATGAAACTTGATTTTTCAGCCATTTCCAACATGCATGTAAAATATTAGTCGATTTGAAATTTTTAAAATTTTCTTGTGAAAATGGTCGATTTCCGTAGGTCAGCCCCTTTGAAAACTGACAATTTTGACATGAGAACTGATTTTTAAAAAATTTGGCTAATATTTAACATGCATGTTGGGAATGTCTAAAGATTAAGGTTTCACCATGTTAAGCCCTTAAAATAATAGCCAAATAAAGTTAAAAATATTTTTCAAAACGGTCAAATTAACATAGAGTAAATTTGATTTTTAAATACGTTTGATCATTATTTATAGGGGTTAGCAAAATGAAACTTAATTTCTCAGCGATTTCCAACATGCATGTCAAATATTAGTCGATTTAAAATTTTTGAAACTTTCTTGTGAAAATGGTCGATTTCCACAGATTATCCCTTTGGAAATTGAAAATTTTGACATGAAAGTTGAATATTTTTAAATTAGCTAATATTTGACATGCATGTTGGGAACGGCTAAAAAAATAATGTTCCACCATGTTAAACCCCTCAAATAATAGCCAAATGAAGTTAAAACCATTTTTCAACATACTATAATAACACAAGTAAAATTGATTTTCAACTACGTTTAATCATTATTTATATTGGTTCGCATAATGAAACTTGATTTTTCAGCCATTTCCAACATGCATGTCTAATATTAGTCGATTTGAAATTTTTGAAATTTTCTTGTCAAAATTGTCGATTTCCATAGGTTAACCCCTTCGGAAAATGAAAATTTTGACATGAAATTGAAATATTTTTAAATTGGCAAATATTTGACATGCATGTTGGAAATGTCTAAAGATTGACGTTTCACCATGTTAACCCCTTCAAATAATAGCGAAATGAAGTTAAAACCATTTTTCAACATGTTAAAATAACATAGAGTAAATTTGATTTTTTAATACGTTTGATCATTATTTATAGGGCTTAGAAGAATGAAACTTAATTTTTCAACCATTTCCAACATGCATGTCAAATATTAGTCGATTTGATAATTTTGAATTTTTCTTGTGAAAATGGTCGATTTCCATAGATTAACCCCTTTGGAAATTGAAAATTTTGACATGAAAGTTGAATATTTTTAAATTTGCTAATATTTGACATGCATGTTGGGAATGGCTAAAAAATTAATATTCCACCATATTAAACCCCTCAAATAATAGCCAAATGAAGTTAAAAACATTTTTCAACATACTATAATAAATCAAGTAAAATTTATTTTCAACTACGTTTAATCATTATTTATATTGGTTAGCAGAATGAAACTTGATTTTTTTGCCATTTCCAACATGCATGTCAAATATTAGTCGATTTGAAATTTTTGAAATTTTCTTGTCAAAATTGTCGATTTCCATAGGTTAACCCCTTTGGAAATTGACAATTTTGACATGAAATTGAAATATTTTTAAATTGGCAAATATTTGACATGCATGTTGGAAATGTCTAAAGATTGACGTTACACCATGTTAACCCCTTCAAATAATAGCCAAATGAAGTTAAAACCATTTTTCAACATGTTAAAATAACATAGAGTAAATTTGATTTTTAAATACGTTTGATCATTATTTTTAGTGGTTAACATAATGAAACCTGATTTTTCAGCCATTTCCAACATGCATGTCAAATATTAGTCGATTTGAAATTTTTGAAATTTTCTTGTGAAAATGGTCGATTTTCATATATTAACCCCTTTGGAAATTGATAATTTTGACATGAAAGTTGAATATTTTTAAATTGGCTAATATTTGACATGCATGTTGGAAATGTCTAAAGATTGAGGTTTGACCATGTTAATCCCTTCAAATAATAGCCAAATGAAGCTAAAACCATTTTTCAACATGTTAAAATAACATAGAGTAAATTTGATTTTTAAATACGTTTGATCATTATTTTTAGGGGTTAGCAGAATGAAACTTGATTTTTTAGCCATCTCCAACATGCATGTCAAATATTAGTCGATTTGAAATTTTTTAAATTTTCTTGTGGTAATGGTCGATTTCCATAGGTTAACCCCTCTGGAAATTGATAATTTTGACATGAAAGTTGTATATTTTTAAATTGGCTAATATTTAACATGCATGTTGGGAACGGCTAAAAACTTAATGTTCCACCATGTTAAACCCCTCAACTAATAGCCAAATGAAGTAAAAAACATTTTTCAACACGCCACAATAACACAGAGTAAAATTGATGTTTAACTACGTTTGGTCATTATTTATAAGGTTTAGTATAATGAAACTTGATTTTTCAGCCATTTCCAACATGCATGTCAAATATTAGTCTATTTGAAATTTTTGAATTCGATATCCATAGGTATTTATTTATTTAATAGTAATTCATTTATTAAATTAGCTAATATTTGACATGTATTTTGGGAATGACTAAAAATTGAGATTTCACCATGTCAAGCCCTTCACCATTTGTTTTGAGACTACATGATAATTGTGTTATGTTTAATCTTGAAAATTTTCAAATTGGTTAACTTCTTGCAAACATCTTGAAAAAAGTTATAAATCTGTTGATATATATATATATATATATAATCATACACCTGCTAACTCACAAAAATTTGTTTGTCACTGTATAATACAAAGAAAACCTTTAAAGATGAAAAAGTAGATCACACTCAACTTCCAAAGACCGCCAAGCACTTGAAAATTGAGTTGTGTTTATTAGTTGAAAACCTTTCACCGAGGACATTAAGGAAGATGGTTTAATCAGCATCAGAGTTAGCTACATCAACTTAAAGACGTGAATATGGTAAAACAGTCGATGATTACGAGTCCACCACAAACTTTCTTCGGACTAACTTGGTAACAATATATTTCCTATAAATTTAATTAATTATATGAATGACCGCATAATTCACTGTTTTCAAGTAAATGAATTTCTCGTAAATTTTTAAAAAGGGCCCTTTGTATTTACTTTACCCATTTTACCCTCCTGGTTCGAAGTTTCTACTGCTATCACTCGATTAGTTGCCGTTTTTATTAGTTAATCACGTCGTTAACCCATTGCTGTTGGTGGAGAAGAAACTTATGAAAACGTATATGTAGTTGGCGGACATTACAAAGACGTAACTGCGCTCCCTTTTGCTCTACATTGTTTCAGCTCCTCTCGATCTTTTCACCCTCGCATTTCCAGCTATAAACTCCCACGCATTTGCCTCCGCTCCCCCATATCAAATCTCCAATTCCAGGAATCTACACTTTTCCTTCTCCCATGGAGTCCTCCGTCTTCTCCCGCTCCTTCCACTGTTAGTCTCCCTCTCCGTTTTTGATAACATTCATCTTACTGTTGCTCTCGCATTGGGAGAGATCTGTTATGTGTAGTGCGTTTCGTTTGTTGATTTTGGCTCGTTCGTGGAGCTCGAGTGCTTAATGTGTTTGTTCTGTGATATTGTCTCAGGTTCTGTGCCTATGATCTCAAGCGTTCAGGCTGTAGCCGAAAGGACTTGTGCAGTTTCTGGCTACTTCAGTAAGAAGCTGGTCTGCTCTCCTGCTAAGAGGAGCCTGTCGCTAGCATCGTGCTCGAAGTCTGATGGTTAGTATAGGTGAAATTGATACGATTCAAATGGTTGCGAGTTCATTATTACTAGACTTCATTTTCGGCAGTGATTGCGTTGCTTGTGGTTCTGTTTAACTGCTGATCATTTGAGTGGATATCAACAATGCGGCTGCAAGTATTTGATGTGGACATTATTGATTTCATTTGAGGCGTTTTTAAAATTCATTCGGAATCTGCTTGGGAGCTCTTTTGTGGAATTATATATCGTTTCTGTTTGGCCTGCTATAGTTAGCATGATGGGTTTTGGACTGTCTAATGCTCACCATGAGTTTTTACTTCAGCAGATGGTGCCATATCAGTTGCATCGCGAGCAACTTTTCCCAGAGATTTTGAAGTGAGTAGTTTCTCTTCTCCGTGCTTCAACTGGTGCTATCTTTCTACTCCTTTTGAAGTGTGTATCTCTAGATGATAATGTTGTTATCTTTCTACTCCTTTCCATTCTCAGGCTCTGATGCTTGAGGTCTGTGATGAAACGGAAGTTGCAGAGCTGAAATTGAAGGTAATTTAATCATACTGACACCACTTGCTTGGGAAGTTTCTTCACATTGAGATTTTAGAGGGGCTTCACCGTCCCTTATTCAATAAATTTACTTGCTTGACCCTAAAATGATATATGTCATGCTACCAAAAAAAGAACACATGTTAACTCTTGGGTGATGCTGCTAATGTACTTTTTTCCAATAGGTCGGGGACTTTGAAATGCATCTGAAGCGTAATGTAGGAGCTTCAAAAGCCTCATCTCCCAACATTTCACCAATAGTTGCACCACCAATTCCATCTCAACCAATGGATGTAGCAGCTCCTGCTGCCCCATCAGCACCAGCTGCACCACAACCTCCCCCACAGAAGAATGAGCCATTCAAGAACGTCTCCTTTGGAAAGTCGCCCAGGTTGGCAGCTCTGGAGGCTTCTGGATCTAATGGCTACGTTCTGGTGGCTTCTCCATCGGTACGTGATGTGCTAGTCTACTAGAGCTAGCCATTGGGGTTTTGTAACACGCTGAGACATCAGTTGAGTACATCCGCTGCATACCTTTCAGGTTGGTTCGTTTCTGAGGAGTCGTACAAGGAAGGGAAAGGTGCTACCTCAGGTTTGCAAAGAGGTATATGTGCTACCTCAGGTTCAAACAATTGCAGTTTGTGTTATGCAGTTTTTATCTACCAACGGCTGATCCAACTAAAATGTACAAATTCTATTGCAGGGTGATATGATTAGAGAAGGGCAGATCATTGGATATCTCGAACAGTTTGGCGCTCAAGTTCCTGTGAGGGTGAGACTAATGTGCTTCAATATTTTCAATGAGATCGAGAAATTTCAACTTTAGTTTTAACATTTGATGCCTCTTGATAATTGAGCAGTCAGATGTAGCTGGGGAAGTTTTAAAGATGCTCTTTGATGCTGGAGGTAAAGTGCTTCCTACATTTTTTTTGGACCTGTAGACGTGAAGAAATTAGATTGAAATCCAAATTTCTCTTTCGCTAACATCTATTATTGCACATGATACAGAAGCGGTTGGGTACGGAGACCCTCTCATTGCTGTGCTGCCATCTTTTCATGGGATCGAGAAGTAACCATCCGGCAGCCCTTCAGTAACATCTAGGTTTTTTACTTGGAAGCCTCGAGGAATGACCACCCGTAATGTGTTATAGGCTGTTGTTCTTGTTCTGCAATCTTTACAACTGCTCTGCTTATGCTGCAGAAAACTGCAATGCCTTGTCTATTTGTGCGTTTTTCACTGTTTGGTTCATGAATTAGACTTGGTTATTGAGGAATAGCCACTAGCAGAGGCAGAGTTTAGTCGTGAGAAGTTATCTGTGACTTACATGTATGCTGTTTGAGCCTCAAATTTGTGTTGCTTGTGGAGGCAACTGCAATTTATTTGAGCAATCCAAATGTTTAAATTTGTCGATATGATACGACCAACAAGACAGCATAGCATAGCATATACACTTTTCTACAAGCATTGAGAAAGAGAACAATGAACTGCAGGTTGTTTCTTGGTAGAGAAAACCAGTCTAAGCTATGGTAAGGTTGACAATTTCCCTGAATTCCAGCTTCCTAGTCTCACTGTAAAACGTCCTATGCTTGTTAGGCCAATACGTGAGCCAAATCCACCCCCTGATCTCGAACTCCATTGTCTTCCCTATAGCAGCTTTATCCACTTTCCAGGTTATGCTCTTCCCATATTCACTCCCAGCAAACACCACCCCTCCTTGCCTTGTAAACGGCCGGTAAGCCGTCCTGTACCGGTCCTTGAACCAGGATTTAGGATTGATCAGCGCCAAAGGTGATGGTTTGGAGGACACTACCTCCCTACCATCCACGTTATCATGAAGAAACCAGCTGAAAACTGCACTGTAGGCATACACAGAGCCTTCAAATTTCCATGGCTTCAGGCTCATTGACACTGTTTCCCCGGCTGAAAGCTTGAGTCCCATGCTGTTTGGTGGATCAAAGGAAGTCTCTATCCCCTTTTCCAGCTCGATTTCCCTCAGAGGATTCGATGAAGAGCTGCTCACCGATACACTGATTATGTTTGTCTGGAGGATTGGAGTTATATGGATTGCGATTCGAGACGGGAAATGCTTCTCCTCGGAGCCAACTCCTCGTTCAGCCATCAGGGTTTCGTTCACCAGCCGGCATATGTCGCACCTAACAAGATCAAAGCAAACAGTTTTTAACAGAGAGTTCTTATTCAGAAGGAGCAGAATTCTTTGAAGAGAGGAGGTTATAACTTATAAGGAACTTGCCTTATGTTATCTGTGTATACAGTGACATCAACCCACTTCTCTTGCTTGATAACTTCATAGTTGAACTGCATAACGCCTTCAAGCTGCTGATATCTCAGGGAGAAGAGAAGTTTCTCATCAGCCGAAGACCCACTGGAAGAGCTCTCCATGTTCATGGCTATGACAGGACAGTAGAGCTGAACTTTCCATAGCCCCAAGGTCGAAAACGAGTGAGAAAAAAGTGGGGAAGGCGTCCTGAAAGTCCTCTTAGCAGCTTGAAGCTCCACAATCCAGTTCGTGATCGCCAGATTAATGGACCTCATCCACTGCTCTTCCAGGTTAGAACCCATCAGCTTCATCAGCGATCTCGACGCGTCCCTCATTCGACAATCAGTGAGCTGTTCCTTCAGGTTGGTCAAGCAATCGCACCGGATATCGGCAGGAGCCTCGTAGATGCAGACCAGGAGAGTAAGTGTGAAGAATGAGAGGTTGAATATGGCCTTGAAGTTTGGAAGAGAGTCCATCTTCGGGATTCTAACAGACGACCTGCACTTGTTGGGGCCATAACTAAGGATGTCTTCGATGAAATTTGTCAACAGAAGCGAAATCGCTTCACAGTCAAACAACTTAAGGGGGTTGTTGGAGTTTGGTTTAATAGGTTTTGAGGACCAAAGGGATATGTTCCAGCTCAGACCAGCAGTTATCGAAAAGAAAACCGTGGGAGACTGATGGTTCTTCCGAATGGAAAACTTGAGGGACGAAGAAGAAGTGGAAGAATGTATGGTAATGGAGATGGGGTTTTCTTTCCATTGAGTAATTGGAGGAAGGCTCTGAATCCAGGCTAACACATCAGGGTGGTAGCTGGAGGAAGCCATGGTTGGATTCAGTTGCAGCTCTAAGGAACTAGCTACTTCCTCTGGGGTGAATTTAAAGAGTTTGAAAGTGAAGGAGGGGTAAGAAAAGCTGAGAATAAGAATCCAGCAAGGGGAAGAAATGTCAAAAGGTTGGAGGAGCCAGTTGAAGATTGGGTGGAATATTTTCCTAAAATCGTCTTGCTTTTGTGGAGATGAAGATAATTAATTGGAAGATGGTTAAAGTGTGCAAGAAACCAATGAAAGAATAAAGGGTTTGAGTGAGGAAGGATTCTCAGGATTCTGAATTCTGCAGGTAAAAGTTACATATAGAAATTCTGCAGAGTCTCTGGATTTTGGTTTTGCATGTCTCTAACAGTAGTTTTACGTGCTGATTCCATGGAACGTGGACCGCAGATGCTACGGATAAGTATAATAACAATAGCAATGCAAGTTTGTTTAGTTAAAGATTAATACTGTAGTTTTGGAATGTAGTGGTGTTAGTTACTTGGTTGAATCACAGTTTCTTAATATAACAACTCATGCAAAGCTAGTATCCTTTGATTTTTTGCTCAGGAACCAGAAGGGTGGAACGAAAGGAAGACGTGTTGGATAAAGTGTTTGCCATAAATCTACATATCGACAATGGCATCGAAATGAAAGCGTCCCTTCAACTTTGCTGCCAAAATAAGGTGACCATCATTTCCCTTCTCCGAATTTGGGTTAAACTTCTTTCATAGTTGTGGATGCCCCTCACTCTACGCACGTTTTCAATGCTTGCATTCAATCACAATAACTCGAGATATTGGGATGCAACGGTTCATACCATGATATCAGAGCCTGAAAAGAGCGAGAGGTCTCCGATTCTAATAGCTCCCAAATTTGCTCGTGACTTATCGAAATGGTGCAAACTTAGCTTTTCTAAGAGTTTTCTTTTGAGAGGGTGTGTTATTAAATGCTATAAAAAACAATTTGAACCCTCTGCCAACAACTCGAGTTATTGGGATCCAACGGTTCATGATATTATATTAAAGAGACGCTGAAAAGAACGAAAGGTCTCCGATTATGGTAGCCCCAATCGTACACATGACTTATCATAACTATGCAAACTCACCTTTTCTGAGAACTTTTTTTTTATGGGGGCGGGGTAATGAATTTGAGTCCTCTCCCAATAACTCGAATTATTGAGTTGCAACGATTCTCGACCATCATAGAAAATGACGTGAGCTGATAAGAAGGAATGGAATGGATGATGGGAATCATGAAAGGGAAGAGAGCAACGGCGTGAAGTAAATGTGTTGATTTTATAACATTGGTTAGTTAGGCAGGATGAACAGTAGAAAAAGAAGCACCCGCTAACAAGTAAACTGTAAAAGAGAGGTTAAATTAACTTCAATTAGTTACGTTTGTGGGTGAAAGTGAGGTTAAATTTTGTTGTGTGCGAATAATTGGACACATGCTGTGCTATTTATGTTATGTTTATATATTCATCTTTCTTTCTTTACAGTGTGCAATCCAACCACAACCAGTCATTCATATGGAAGATGGAATCTGTTCCTTCTCCCTTTTGGACTAGCTAGCTAGGCTATAGGTATCTGAGTCCTGAGACTTGAGGTTTTTATCCAACTTATTTGCCTTAAACCCCCATTGTGCACACTAATTCTACGGTGTCATTTTTGGACATAAGCCACGTTTGTTATTATGTAGGCTTGCAAGTTTGTTGTCAGAATTGGACCGGACCTCGAGTCGGATAATCTAGAGGTTCAAGGGTTAGAGATTTCGATAAGGTTGAACATGTTAAAGTGTCGTGAAAACTCTGGTGTGTTAGCGACCATCTTTCGTTACCAAACTAGAGTCGAAAAATGCCAAACTAGTCATACATAGTGGAGTGAGAAACAGAATGAACACCATTGAACATATCATGTTCCAACCTAGCTGTGATAAATCACTTGCAGTAGCTGAGATAATTTGTCCCAACGCTTGATGAAGCACTATACCCACCGCTCCCAAGTTAATATGAGCTCGCACCGCCGCCTCAACTAAACGGCAACGTGTGAATCTGTACACCTGAACTCTCCCATTTAACAACACAAAATATTTTCTCATTTGAGCGTACATTTTTCATATTGTTCCTTAGTGGGCTGGGCTTAAGGAGACCACAAACGAAATAAGCAGCCCAAGCCCGCAAATGACCATTGGGTCCTACACAGCCTAAAAAATCACACTTGGCAGTTGCCACGTCATATCCTAGTCAGAAGTCTGTCTCCGTGAATTGCAGGCCAATTGGCAATTGGGTCCTACACAGCCACTTGTCCGTATGACGAAACTATTATTTTAATATTTGAATCGTACACCACACCCCTAATTAACAAAATAAAATTATTTGTATTTTTTCCAGTGGCCAGGAATCACTTTCGTGTCTCCGTTTCACTCCAACGCCACGCCAATGACGCCATTTCGCAGCTCTTCTCCTCCTCGGTCTAACTTCTAACTTGAAAAAATGAAGCAGCACCATATCCACCACCGGCAGTTCTTCACCTCCTCCGCGCCAAACCCGCCGCAGCTACAGCCTCCACCACACCTCCACCGCCAGTTTCCAACTGAATCCCGCCACCACCCCCACCTATCAATTTCAGTCAGCTCCAGTCAAACCACCCCCGGTAGTCCAGAAGAATGCGGCCAGAGTCAAACCAGCAATTCCGTTGGCGCGAAGAGAAGGCATATCCTGATTGCTCCGCTCTTGACTCTCGGCGTTTCCGTTCTCCACTCCTCCGTCTCCAGAGCGGATGACGCAATTCCACAGCCGGCGTCTTCCCCTCCCCCTCCTCCTGCTCCTCCGTCTCTGTCTCCGCAGCCGCAGGTCCAACCTCCGCCGCCGGCAGAGGTGATGCCCATTAATGCGAGGATATACGACGCGACGGTGATTGGAGAGCCGCTAGCTCTAGGGAATGAAAAGAGCGCTAAAGCGCTGGAGAAACTGTCGAGTGCTAGGATAGTGTATTTAGGCGAAGCGGAGCAAGTCCCTACTCGGGAGGATAAGATATTGGAGCTTGAAATCGTAAAGAGCTTGAGAAAACGATGCGTTGACAGCCAGAGGTCCATTTCCTTGGCAATGGAGGCGTTCCCTTGTGAATTGCAGCCGAAGCTCGACGAATACCTCGATAAAAGGTAGTAGCTTTTGAATCTGTACATTACTCCATTTTAGCTACTCTGATTTAAAATTTATCTATCAATAATCCACAACTGGGAATTCTTATTACGTTTGATGTTGGTTTTGGATGCCAGGATAGATGGAGAAACTTTCAAGTCTATCTTATCGAATTGGCCTCCTGAACGTTGGCAGGAGTATGAGCCTCTTTTAAGCTATTGCCGCGATAATGGAGTCCGAATTGTTGCTTGTGCTGTCCCTCCTAAGGTAATAATGGTTCCTGGTAATCACAGAACCAAACTTGATAAGAACTGTCTGCTACATTGTTGGTTTCTGATGTTTGTAAGGATTTTGTACTTATTTATGATGTTAATAGGTGCTGAGGACTGTCCAAGCAGAAGGCCTTCACGGACTTTCAAAGCCTGACCGAAAACTATATTCTCCTCCAGCAGGTTCAGGCTTCGTATCAGGGTTCACCTACATTTCTCGCAGATTAAGTGACTTGAACAATGAAAACCTATCCCTTTCTATCGGTCCGAGCTCATACTTGTCTGCACAAGCTAGAGTAGTAGAGGAATACACCATGTCACGGAATATTCTGCGAGCGGTGGAGGATGGAGGATCTTCTGGCCTGCTGGTGGTGGTGACTGGAGCTAGTCATGTTACTTATGGATCAAGGGGAACTGGGATACCTGCAAGAATATCAAAGAAGATGCAGAAGAGGAGCCAAGTTGTCATATTGATGAACCCCGAAAGACAATTCATCCGAAGAGAAGGCGAAGTTCCTGTTGCAGACATTTTATGGTATTCTGCTGCTAGGACCTGTAGCAGAAACTGCTTCGATCGTGCTGAAATTGCTCGGGTTATGAATGCTGCTGGTAGGAGGAGAGATGCACTTCCACAGGTAACGCAGATTCAAAAAGAAATATTGAATCTTTCTTTGATTAATTATCATATAACTGTACAGAATAGTTGTTCCAGCTTTCTCATTGTTCATCCTTGTCTTCAGGATCTTCAAAAGGGTCTTGATCTTGGATTAGTATCTCCGGAGGTGCTACAGAATTTCTTTGATCTGGAGCAATATCCTCTCATAAAGGAACTCACCCATCGTTTTCAGGTATTAAAAGAACTTCTCATCTCCTGAAGCTGTTGAAATGGCAAGGTTAATAAACACATTGGCTTAAATATCACTTCTTGTGCAGGGTTTCAGAGAGAGGCTATTGGCAGATCCAAAATTTCTGCATAGGTTAGCCATAGAAGAAGCCATTTCAATCACCACTACTCTCATCGCACAGTACGAGAAGCGCAAGGAAAATTTCTTCGAGGAGATGGACTACGTGATCACAGACACAGTCAGGGGATCCGTTGTTGATTTCTTCACCGTGTGGCTTCCAGCTCCAACGCTTTCGTTCCTTTCGTATGCAGACGATCTGAATCCTACTGATAACATCGAGGTTCTAAAAGGCCTACTGGGTTCCATCCCGGATAACGCGTTTCAAAAAAATCTAGCAGGAAAGGACTGGAATTTAAGTCACAGAGTTGCATCTGTGCTTGTTGGCGGCCTTAAGCTCTCTGGTGTAGGATTTGTTTCCAGCATCGCAGCAGTAGCTTCCTCGAATGCATTAAAGTCGGTTCGCACACTGGTTAGTCCGGAACCGGTTAAAGTCCACCGGATTAAACGATCTCCGATACTCAAAACTGCTGTTGTGTATGCAAGCTTTCTCGGCATATCAGCGAATCTGCGATACCAGGTACCTGCATTGAACATCATCCATCTCGTCAGCTTGTATGCCCTTAACATTTCTTATCATTCGTAGAGAATACTGATTGATTTCCAAAAATTGTGATGCAGATTATTGCTGGACTAGTGGAGCATAGGATATCTGATGAACTCTCTTCACAACCAGTACTTGTAGCGATGCTGTCATTCGTGGTTCGGACAATCAACTCCTATTTGGGAACCCAGGTGAGATTTCTCAACATGTCAGTCGGAGTTCAAGTACTAGTAGATGTAAAACTTAACATGGCCCTGCGCTAAATGCTTGCTTGCAGCAATGGATCGATCTTGCGCGATTTTCGGGACTACAAAGCAGGAGTAGTGAGCCAGAAGCTGTCTCCTCTAATTATCAGGCAGTAGTGGAACCTCCATTGAATCTGATTGTGGAATGCGAAACCACTGAAGAATCAAGCACTGAAGTCGAAACAAAGAACTGATGAGGTGAAATTGTTTCCACTATGACTGTGATTGTTCCTGCAGGGTCTGTAGAGAATATTCCAGATCTAAAAATGTATATGAACCACACACATAGGTATTATACTTCCATCTCCATAACACTCCAGTACAAAATTTTGGCCAATGTGATGTTTGATTTGTAAGCGTCAGAGGATATTTAGTCTCCCTGTGTTAATTTACTGGAAAATCTTAATGATATTAGCAGGCTGAGAAAATTGGAACCGAAAAAGGCTAAACTTTCGCGCCTCTGAAAAAAAAGGGAAACAAACGCAGAAACCTTTCGATACGTGGCGAAACGTTTTGTATTTGAGGAACCGAAATCGAAACGCCACGGCGGATTGCTCGGTTAAGTTGGAAATCCGCGGAAATGAAAATAACCCTTCGAAACGCGAAACGTTTCGTGTTCACCAAACCAAATTCGAAACGCGATAAATTGACGAGAACGGGTAGTTGGGGGTATGGCTCGTGTTATGAGTTCTCGTGAAAATGTCGTGATATGTTGACTTTTTTGACGATACTTTGACCCGGGCTGTATTTCCCTATTTTCTATTAATTTCTAAATGGGTATTCCAATTTGTATGTGGTAGTGCGGTCCTGGCCCAAGATTTCACGGCCGAATCGACGTCGGCTGAGCCCAGTCCAATCAAAACGACGCCGTTTGTAGCAAACAAAAATCCTCGTGAAATCTCGTCGCCGTTTCCTTCTGTGAATATAACCCGAGCTTAGTATTTTCACATAAATCACCGGAATCATTGCTCGACGGCGGCGGTATATGACTGCTCCGATATAGGCTCCATGGAGGAAGGTTCTTTCAGTGGGTTTGCTTAAATTATAGATTATAGCACATACATTAAAATTATAGATTATTGTGACTACATTAAATTATAGATTATAGCACCCGTAATCATTAATAAACCAAGTATGTAAGTCTATTGAGGAAATTCAAAAAACAATTACAAAACTGAGGCTGAAAATTTCAAAAAAAATCAGGTAGAATAAAATTAAATTATAATTGTAGTAAAAAAGTAATAAAATTTGATTATGATCATGATAAATAGATCAATTATTGATATATTAACTCAAAAAAACTCGCCCAAAGTAATTATAATTCTTTCCTCAATTTTCTTTGTAATTTTCGTGTTTTTATTGTTCCTCTACCTTCCCTCAAGCTTCCTTGTTTATAGGCAATATACCAACATTATTATTGCATGGGAAATAAAAAAAATTGATTTAGATTCTAACTCTAATTATTTAACGTGAAAAAACATTAATTAAATTATTCGAATAGACCAAATTAATTTGCTTCTTAATCCAAATAATATATGGATATTGCATTTCCAACATCTCTCACGTATTACAATAAATTGTAGATTAGAGCACATGCCTTAAAAGCCTTTATGTGAGTACAAATATTAATATAAGGTCTATTTTGATAAGGCTTTCGTATACGCAAAAAGGAGCTAAAATTTGGTAACAAGTAACATCAAGTTTTGGTATATGACATGGATCCTATTACATATAAATATCAACATCGACACCAAATGAAATAAAAGGCATTACGTATTACAGCTATGAGATTCCCATCCCACTACTTAATGATCAGTAACCATAATGCTTGTCATTGTCATCTCTCTAGTCACTAATCCCCTTTTTAATGGGGATTAGTCTTTGATGAAAAGGACCATTCGGCTACCTTAGCTATCAAATTAATAACATCATTTAGTAGGGAATGATTGTCATTTCACTTCACTTATTATAAGTTATAACTTTGCACACAATTATCTAAAGTGTTCTTATCAATTAGGAATTTTCTCTAGTTTGGGATTGGAGGTATTGCCTCTAAACATGCTCTACTTGACCATAAGAATATGTGTTTTCGAACGGCAAGTTATTATCTTATCAAACGAAGAAATTATGGTTTACTAATTCACGGAGCATAACATGAGAGGATTGCATTATGCTCAAAGAGAGGAGAGCAAAAAATGATTGTCTATCTACAAACCGGTCAATCGACTGTATACATATAACCGAGAGTACAAATAATAAACTATCATAGTTAACAGATAATTATATGTCCTTCTGTATATTAACAACCTCCTCAAATTAATGGTGGTCACGACGACATCAACTTGTTAGCGAGATATCAATGACGACTTGTAAAAACAACTTTCATGAGGAGATCAACCTCTTGTTTATCAGTCTTGAAATGTTGTACATCAACCCCGTACCATCATGAATAAAATCTAAAATATAATGTATATGTCTCTCAATATGTTTCGTAGGTTCGTGGAGCATGCACAAGATTAAAGAACACTTTGCAACGAATTTAAAAAATATGGAGCTCCAATTAGCTCTACATACTCCCTCTAACTCCAATTTCAATTTCGATTTTGATTCTACATGTCAGCCACACAAATGGGCGAAATTATTTGAACTATAATAATACATTAGTGCCTAATTAATGAAGATTTGAGACACATACAATTGTCTTTTATTTTTAGTAGAAGACATATACAATTGTCTAATCATACAAGTGATTAAAATACCAGATTCAATAATAAATAATGCATAGTCAGATTTTGTTGTGTTGTGGTTTTGAGAACAAGTGTATTTATTATGGGGGAGGTCATATCTGGTACTGCACATATCAAAGTAGCAAGAGGTGGGGGGGCTGAGATATCAAAGTGTTGCAATTTCTAGGAGTGACAAAATAGTTCATTCACTAAAGCCAACACTCACTCCTACCCACTAAGTACAAAGATATATATATATATATATATTCCTTCATTCGTCACGTCCCGTCTTCATAAATAACAAGATAATTCGTGATTGATCACGATTTTAAGATACATTTATCACGTTTGGAACTTGGATTATATCATAGAATGGTCACAAGTCCCAAATCCGTGACCATATTGAACCGCTGCCAGCTAAACAAGTTACAAATCCACATAACCGCAACAGATTGCTAATTGAAATTGACTATGACGAATTTGTTATTAATTATCGAATATGTATGATTTGAGATGAATATTAATGGACTATTTCTCCACACTTACAAGTAGTCTTTTAGGTGAAAATTGATGATATTAAAAGGTATCGAGAATATTCTTTTCTCTATTTGATGCTTTGTGCTTCAATATTATGATGTTATAAAGACAAAAGGATGCCCATTGTTGGTGTGTCTTCTAGCTTGTTCATTAATTTCAAGCAAAACAAGAAAGATTGGAGCCTATATCTAGTATTATAATATTGTTAGTTTGTACACAAAATTCCACTGTGACTAATACACTAATAATATTGTTTTATATTGGTACGTTGAAATCAATATTTTTATGTGAAAAATATTGTATATTCTCACTTTACAAAAAACATTTATCTACGGTCCATACAATGTTTATAACTTTATATACAGTTGATGGAAGTAGACACCCTAATTTAAAACATTTTTCAAACGAAATAAATAGGAAAATGACGTAATTAAATATATTCATAAAGCAAACGATCAATTCGAGGAAACAAAATAGAGAAAGAGACAGAAATAGTGGGATAGTATAATTTATTATATTTAATGAATGCAGACAGTATTCAGCAGCTGGTAGTGAAGAAGCAACATCGACTCCTCCGAAGGCAAAATCAGTGTTGGTCGTAAATCCTCGTTTTCCAATAATTTTTGTTGTATTTTGTTAAATAAAAGCTCTTACAAATTTGAGGGTTATATAATTTTGTTAATCAAATGCACAAATTGGGGATTATTAGCTGGATTTGAAATGAAGGCTTTTTAAATTTAAAAGTTTTGATATCATATTATAAATCATTTAATTCCGATAATTTAATATGTTGGGAGATAATTCAAATAGAATTTATATTATTTCATTAATATTTAATATGGTGCAGACCAACTTAGATTACCGTCTAAATCTTCGGTTTCGATAACAATAAAATTTTATGTAACATTTTCAAAATTAATATTTATGCTGGATTTTTTAGACGAGTGACATTAAATTACTTGAGTCTCATACTACATGATGAATCACTATTGATGTTAATGGATAATATAAATATTAATCAAAAAAAATTTCAAATAATTTGATCTCAAAAGTCTCCGTTTCGAACTTTTGTAGTCTCCAACCCATACACATAATTTATTAAAACTGTACAAATCTCAATTTTTATGAAAATTTCCACTTAAAAATATATTAATAAATTATATAAACATCTCGAATTATTAAATTCTTCAAGTAAAACTCCTCCATCTTTGCCAACGAAAGAGCCACCGGGCGATATACGAAGAAGCCAGTAATGGGCGGCAACGTCGACAGATTGTTACTACTCGTTAGCCAATGACATTTGAGATTTTTGCTATTTATTTATTTGTCTGTTTCTACAACTGGTTATGATTGTACAATTGTTAAAGTGGTGGAAAATTCCACTTTTTTATTATCCAAAAATCCCAGTCATCGTTGCTAATTTTCTTGACGGTAGCAAACGGCGACTAATTAACAACGTTCCCAAACTGAAGGACCAAAAAAGTCGACGACGGTCGACGGTCAAAAGTTCATGCTTAAGGGTCCACATAATAACGACAGACGGTGTGCCAATAAATTCTTAGCCCCACGCCGACCACTACCCACAAACAAACACTACTCTCGTGTGTCCTCTATCGAATAGTCGAAAATCGAAATCGTAATCGATCACTTAACTTTAGGGAAGTAACCTAGCAGTCACCCAACTTCTAAATGTGACATTTCAGTCATCTAACTTCATAATGCATTTCACATGGTGACCTCATTATCCATATCACATGTCCATGCAACTATTTCTGATGTTAAGATATCAAACACTTACAGAGACACAGAAATTTACATCAAATGGCCATAAACGAGCCGAGGAGACAAACATTTGTTTAGCTAGAAACTGAGAAAGCACTGTTGCTTAAATAAGAAGAATAAACGTGATAAATCTAGCATTAATGCGTTATTAATGATACGCTTATAACCGATCAAGTCCTCAATAGATAACAACAAAACAAATAAAAGTTAACCACGTAAAAACACACAATTTACATTTCTCGTTTATTCTAATATTTAATCATTAATTGTTATGTTTTTATTCTATGTATATACTATTACTTATTATTTATTAGGAACATCTTAACACTATTCTGTTTAATTAAAGCTGAAAATATTTTTTCCGATACTCTTTGATACTTTGATAGGCGAGTTTTCTCATTCTTATATGATATCAGAGTAAGGTTACTACTCAATTCAATCCTACGACTACTTCTCAACCTCTGGAACACCCCATGCAAGGGAGAGAAGTAGAATTGCCATTTTGGCTTTGATACACAAGTTGGGTGACCGATGTGCTACGAACTCCAAAATTAAGTGACCCATTATAGTCTTGACCCAATTATCCAATAAGCAAAGAATTAGACCGATTAATCATAAACAGAACATAAGATTTAATAAAATCACACATTTTTATTATTCGATTGCCAAGACAACACCTCCACCACAGTGACATTGCAGAAATACACACTACTAGAGCTCGAAACTTCAAACCCGACCCGAAAACCCACAGGATATTACGTATCCCGTTTGACTAAACTAATTCCACACTCAAACAAAGAAAGCAACCAAATTCCGAAAACACCCAGCAGCCAAACACGACCTTAGTCTAAAAAAGCCTTACATCTCGGCTAAACGCACACGTTTTACACTCCTTTTATTTAATTCTTAATTAAGCGAGCGAGCGATGATGGACGGCTCAGATTAATCAGATGGCGAGAACGAGTCCCGGAACGGACTTCTTGGAGAGGCTACTCTCCCAAACTGAAGGGCAATGCACGCGCGTATTCTCAGCCGTCGATGACTTCGACTTGGACCTGATGCCTCCTCCTCCGTTGATGTTGTACTTCGAGCTGGATAGGCGCGTAACCGTGAGAGAAGTGTTGAAATACTCCCTTACCTGGGTGATTATCCCATCCGTGACGGTCCACGCGTGGACCCAGTAAATCTCCCTCCCCGAATCGTAGCCTTCCGCTATCACGATCGATCCGAAGGACGCGATTGATTTCGGGACGAACTCGAACGATTGGATCTGATTTTTGTTGTTGTCGGCGCCGGTGAGCAATCGCATCATAAACTGGTGGGACGGCGGGCCATGGAACCACCACTCGAGGTCGTGGGCGAGGATCTTGGTGACTGTATCGACGTCGCGGCAGCTCAGGGCCTCATAGAGGGAAAGAACCACCTCTCGGTTCTTCCTTTCCTGCAGAGAACTTTCTGCCAGCTCGTCGGAGTTAGCCAGTGCTTGAAGAAGCCCTGATTGGCCGGTGATATAATAAAAAGGAAATGGGATTTGCTGAGGAAACTGGTGAAGGCTCTGAGGGATTCAGTGGTGGAAATGCGGGATTTTATACAGAGAGACGGGGATAAGAGGGATGATGGGCGATGATTCAATGCGGTAGGGTGCAGATTGTTTGAATTTGGTTTGGTGTGACGTGGCGGGTAGGGATTGGTGGTGGGTGTTTTTTGACGCTTTATTTAATTGTTTTGGTCAAAGGTGGAGGTGTGACATGTCAGCAAAATTCATTGTTATTTAGTCGATCTTAAGCCGACCATTTTTAATTTTTTAGCCTTCCGATATAAAGGTAACACGATAATTAGAATAGATAATTAAATTTGGATTCTGATAAGTTATAATTTTCACTTGGTCCAATGTTAATTTGGTATCAGTTTTATTTTGTGATTTGGTTGAAAATGATTTATAATAGTTTATAATTTCGTAAATATTACCACAATATCATATTTATTATCTTCTTTATATATATTTGTTATAGATTTTGATATTTTGGAGGTATTGTTATCATCTTACGCTAATATTCACATATGTTGAAGGTTTAAAATTCAAAAAACAAATCCTAAAGTCATTACCGTAAATCCTAAACACAAAAAATGGTGCAAACATACTAAACACTAAACACTAACTTTCAAACGAAAGCTCTCATAAGAGTTGAGGTCTCGATAAGCCATATACACAAATTGGGGGCTATTGAGATTCGAAACAGAGATCTCTTGATCATATAAGGCTTTGATATAATGTCATGAACCATTTCAAGTTGTTGGGGGAGGATTCCAATTGATATTTATCCTTTTCACTAACACCATCAACATACTACCGTCCTGAACCAATAATTATGATAGTTAGAATAATACATTTTCGCATTGGTTAATCGTGAATCAACCTATAATTTGATTGTATTATGATTCGATTTGATTAGTAACTTGATATGAAAACTACCTAATACAAAACATCGATTCAATTACATACATACATAAAAGCAATATGCATGCACATACTCCATTATTATTTTCTCTTCACTGTTTGCCTGGCTGTCCTTTGAAGTAGCCGTGGAGACAGCCCAAGTCAGCCACGTGTCGAGCTTTCAGCAGCCGACCAATGTCGAATGTGCAACCTTTTAGCCTTGGGGCTTGTTATGAAACAGAACAAAATAGTGGTACTTAAACTTTTTTTTTCATTAAGTTATTTATTTCTATATTTCATTACGAGGGTGAAGTTTGCGGTGGAAATTACACCATTCTCATTTCTTAACACAAAAACATTAGAAAATATCCTTGAATGATGATGCCATCAGTCCACCCAAATCGTGATTAGTTATTACTTCACTTTTATAATCACTTTCGGTCTTAATTAACTACTAATTTTCTACTAGTTGTTTAATTTTGTGGCAAATAATTAGGGTAGAGGTGTCTATCAACAAAGAAGGCTTAAATTTTTAGACACTTTGTTGTGTCTAATCTTCATTTATTCGTTATTATGATTGGGGTTTGTGTTTGTACATGCCTCCAACTTAAACTTGGGAAGCCGCCCTATCACTCGAGCAGCGATTTGTGGGGTCATTGAAGGTATGAAGCTTGTTTGGTCGTTAAGGATATGCAAGAGATTGGTTCAATCAGACTAATAAGAGCAATGATACCTGCTTAAACAATCAACATGCATGCGCTCTGCGAATTTTCGTGTGATATCTGTGTGTTTTATATTTACTGTGAAGCTAATTATATTATAAATTAATTGACCAATCTGGGTCACTTTTTTATTTCTTCTCTCATTTATTTTACTTTTTCGATCAATGCATGTTCCATTTGTTAAATTATGACCTTATTGGTGTATGTTTACTCCGGACTATTCCGGATTAATTAAAATTTTCCTTTCCCACAAAAAAAAACAATCAACATGGTCTCCAAAATACATGTACACATCATCGATTGCAGTGTGACCAATAGGCCAACAATGAGCTAATAACAAGCACCTATATGAAGCCACACTAGAGTTGACAACAATAAAAGAACATTCAAGTGGATAACAAGCTGTAATTAACAAGATTAGCAATGTACCTGCAGTATCATGCATCGTATATGGCAGCTCAGATTAACAAATGACAAGTCTTTTCCCTTCCCCATCAAACTACATACTTCAGTATAGCAGACAAACCTCGCATCCTTTTATTTTTGGTTTCTCCACGTCTTTTGGTCCTCCCATGTCGTCAATAAGGTAAAAAACGAACGAAACAGTGACTCCAGCATATTTGACATACCACGCTTCATCTTCTTTACTTTCCACAGCCATCTTGTCGTATTGCAACCATAATTTTTCTGATGTGTTAGCACATTGATGGCAATAATTCCCGACCTCGCAAACCCAAGATGCAATGATGGTGTTGCCGACTTTGCAATCGCAATGCAAAAACACCCAAGAGAGGGAAGAGAGCACAACACCAAACGCAAATCCCTTAACAATCATTGGTTGGTCAGTGTTATTAGGAGGAGGCAACTCTACCTTCACATTGCAATAATCCTCGTCCTCTTCCTTCAAGTTCATGCTTTTGTAGGTTAACCATTCCGGAAGCTCATTTCTTGAACATACAAGTTCACACTGTCATCCACAAAGATACGCAGCATATATTATATTTATCAGCTCATATATATTCAACATAAAAGATCAGGGTGACGTTTACGTTTACCTTCGGTGACGGATACAAGATGGGATGAACGAGGAAATTTGCCAGTTGTGGGCATTCCTCAAAATGGAGTTTCTTCAGATGCAACAGCTCACTTGGTAGAGCTTTTAAAGACTTGCAACCACTTACTTTCAATGTCTCCAGATTTGGTGGGAGTTTCGGCAGAGATTGAATACTCTCACACTCACGCATTACCAATTTTAGCAACTTGGAAAGCTTATGGATACCCGTTGGTATTGACTCGAGGCTTGTGCAGTAGCTCAGATCAATCGAAACAAGCTCTCTCAATTCTTGGATACTAGACGGTAGTGACTTAATACCTGTCTTTGATAACACAAGCTTCTCGAGAGATCTTATATTGCTGATGCTAGATGGCAGGCTTTTGAGGCTTCCACATTCAGTTATACGAATATGAGTTAAGCTTGTAACAGGCTCCGAGATCTCCGGAAAAATTTCAATCAACGGGCTTCCACGAATATCGAGTAATCTGGAGGCCATGTTCCATATACTCTTAGGTAGGCTCTCGAGTTGCAAATTACTCCAGAAACCCAACTCCTTGAATTTCGGCAGTAGAAAGTCAGAAGAAGTCTGATGATCATACAAATCAATATCTCTTATTGAAGTACTGATCAATAAAAATGTCCCCAAGCTTATTGTAACTGCAGGAAATTCGGTGATGTTTTCACCATGGAGAAGTAGAACTCCATTTTGCTTGACATTGTAAATTACACTTGGTAGTTCTATAAGGGATGTCTCAGATAAATCCAATGTCTCCAACTCTTTTGAAATAATCTCTGGGCAGTGTGTCACATTGAAACAACTCGTCATCCTAACATGCTTAAGCAACTTCGAGTCAAGTCTAGGCGGAAGACGATTGAGGTTTCGGCAATAACTGAGGTCTAATGTTATCAACTTGGTCAAATATTGAACATGACAAGGTACCTCAACTAAGCTTTCACAATTACAGAGAATGAGCTCTTCGAGTTTTGAAGAACTTGATATATCCGGAATCACGATTAGATTTGTACAGTAGAAGAGATTAAGCATCAGCAAGTTCACAAGTTTGGGCTGCAGAAAAAGAAAAGGTTAACAAATGAGTCTATTATTGTAACTAATTAAGAGGTCAAATAGAAGATCATCCGAAATCTTACTTGCTCATGTCCTTCCCAACATCTTTCAATTGGACTATATTGTATAATGAGATGGGACAGGTGCTGAGGACAAAACTTTGATGGGAGAGATTTTGGAGGATATCTTTCCCACTCCAACCATCTCAACCCGTCAGGAAGTGAGCTAAGTCCACCATAAGGCAAATGAACTTTATTTTTATCCGCATTGCCATGCAACTTGAGAAAGGTAAGAGAATTCATCCCCTCAAAGGCATCAGCTTCCAAATACATATCTTTGGCTTTCGAAAGATTCAAACGTATACCTTCAGTAGTTCTATGTTCCTCCAATGGATTTTTTCCTTTCCAATGCATGTCAACGATTCTTCTTCTCTTGAGTTTTGGCAAGACCACAATTGCTATGGCTTTGAAGAAGCCGAGAAATGATGCAGTACTCCAATTTTTCACTTCTGAAGTTGTCAATGATTTACGAATATCTCGAGCTCTAAGCAATTTACGAATATCATCAGGATCTGCTATCCTACTGCGTTTTTCAAGCTTTGGTTCTCCATTGACAATATTCCAAGCCATCTCCTTAAGTAGATCATGCACCTCAATCTTCTCGTTAGGAATACAAGCTAAGAGGGATCTATCGATTAGATCCTCCACCTTGACAAGAGAAGCAGGATGCATGGTAGACATATACTCAATCAATTGAGATTTTGATATGTCATAGAACAGACATGCAACATCGAGAAATATTTTCTGCTCTATCTCCCCAAGCATATCGTAACTCCTCCTAAGAATGTTGTGGATATCTTTCCCTCCAGTTTGCTTCAACCCACTCAAAAAACTTTCCCAATAACGCATATATCGAAGGAACAATGCACCCCCCAAGATCTTGAGTGCCAAGGGATTTCCCTTGCAATATGATGTTGCAAGACGAGACTTACGCTTCCAATTATCTCGAGAGAAGTCTTGTCTGAACGCATGCATGTCGACTAAACAACCGGGTGGATTCCTCTTCATTCAAACACTCAACTTTGTAAACCTCCCTCGTTGCATTTTTAAGCACTTCTCTATTTCTTGTCGTTATGAGGATCCTACTCCCCGCTGCAAAGACTGTGCTAAGATCGGAAACACCTCCTAAAACCAATTGTTCCAATTGCTGCGAAGTCTCAACATTGTCAAGGACAATGAATACCCTCAAACGCGAAAGACGTCCCCGTCGATAAGTAATATTCAAATCTTCACGATCAATGTTATCCTCATTCAACATTTTTTAATAGTATTTACAAACAACTTCTTCTATGTCGTGATGCTTTCCATATTTTTCATTGACGTCTGAGATGAAAAGATGTTTGATTCCTTTATTGGACGAAGTTACCCTTTCATAACATGCTCTTGCTAGAGTTGTTTTCCCAACACCGCCCATTCCCCATAGCCCAACGATGCGAGTCTCGTCTACTTTATCCATAGCCAATAGTCGCTCAACCTCGGAAATACGTGAACTCATAGCAACCAAGTTATCATTCTTGATAACTGGTGACATGTCAATTAGTTTTTTGTGAACATCTTTCACAATCGCCTTAATCAATTCAGATTCATTTCTAAGAACCAATCAGAGAAAAAGAAAACACAATTTAAAGTTACATCTAACAAAAATAAAACAACAATTCTAAGTATCGAGTCCAAGTAGCTTACCTGAAGGTCTGTGAGGTATGGCCAGCAGAATCAGCCACAACATTCAAAGCATCCATCCATCTCTTCTTATCCTCTACATAACTACTTCTGCCCTTATGTTCACGATCGATGGTAGTTGTGTACCTTCCAGTAATGTCTGTCACGTCTGATGGATCCACTTTGTAGAAAACCGGTAGAACCCAATACCCGGATTCCTTCATCTGTCTGGCTATGATGGCTACCTCATCCAAGCACCAGACCGAATCCGCAAATCTCTCAGAGAAAACCACTACGGAAAGAGCAGTTCTTTCAAGGATGGATTGAAGCTCACCGATGCTCTCTGTTTTCTCGAGCTTGTCGTCTATAAATGTTTGGATTTGCCTATCACACAGAGCAGTCATGAGGTGGCTGGTGAAACCATGGCGCGTGTCGTCACCTCGAAAACATAAGAAATCGTACAGAGAGCTATGAGATGCAGAAGAAGAAGAATAAGAAGCGGCAGCCATGAACTCAGGGAAGGGACTGATTTCCATTGAAGAGGAAAAATTATGAGCAAGTTTGGTCTTCTTGTGCTGCTGCTCTGAATATCTTTATAGCATGATGAGCAAGTTGGGGGGGCTGCTTTGTATGGTATGAATAATTGAAGGCTGTTTCTCAGTTGACTAATGAACGGCTGAGTTTGATTTGAAGACTGGGAGATTTATGAGTCGTGGATTCTGATAAGTTATTTTATCTTTTCGTCGGGTGTAATTTCCATTTGCTTGCAAGGAAATTGAGCTTGAAATAAGAAGGTAACTTACACAAAATGCAGGGATTGTGAAGGCACACATTTTGTGGCAAATGATTAGGCTCTAGAGGTCTCTATCAACAATGAAGGCTAACCAACGCCCCTAATTTTCATGCACAATCAACATGTTTTCAAAATTATCGATTGTAGCGTAAGTTAGTTACAAGAAAATTATACACACTTAATCGCATCTCCTGTCCACGTCCATCTTCTCGTACCGCAACCATAATTTTTTTGATGAGTTATCACGTGTGCCGCTATAATCCCAGGCACCGCAATGGCGAGATGCAATGATGGTGTTGCCGACTTTGCAATCGCATCCCATATGCACCCAAGAGCGGGAAGAGAGCACAAGACCAAACGCAATTCCCTTAACAATAATTTGCTTGGTCAGTGTTATTAGGAGGAGGCAACTCTACCTTCCCATTGCAATAATACTCGTTCGCTTTCTTCAAGTTCATGCTTTTGTAGGTTAACCATTCCGGAAGCTCATTTCTTGAACATACAAGGTCATACTGTCACCCACAAAGATACGCAACATCAATTATTTTGAACACTTCCTCTTCTTGCAGCTCATATATATTCAACATAAAAGATCAGGGTGACATTTACGTTACCTTCAGATGGGATGAACAAGGAAATTTGCCAGTTGTGGGCATTCCTCAAAATGGAGTTCCTTCAGATGCAACAGCTCGCTTGGTAGAGCTTGTAAAGACTTGCAACCACTTACTTTCAATATCTTCAGATTTGGTGGGAGTTTCGGCAGAGCTTTTAAATTTCGGCAATATTAACTCAGACGAAGTCTGATTATCAATATCTCCAAGCTTGTTGTAATTGCAGGATATTTGGTAATGTTTTCACCATAGAGCCATAGACCTCCATTTTGTTTGAGATTGTGAATTGCATTTGGTAGTTCTACGAGAGATGTCGTAGACAAATCAAATTCCACCAGAAAGTGAGTTGTCGGGACTGAAGTTTGCGGTGGAAATTACACCTTTCTCATTCATTAACACCACAGTTTTATGCATCCATACAAAGCATGTAAGACAATTAATTCAGAGTATAAACAACGACAGCAATTGGGAGGCGCCACGATTCTGAAGAACGTTGGAAAATATCCTTGATGAAAATTAAACATAGTTTATATAATATGATTTCCTTTCAACTGTCAAAATACTTTTAATCATATATGGCAGCTCGGATTAACAAATGGCTAGTCTCTTTCCCTTCCCCATCAAACTACAAACTTTAGTAGAGCAGACAAACCCCACATCCTTTTATTTTGGGTTTCCCAGCTTTCCCATCAAAAATGCTAAAATTTAACGAAACAGTGACCCCAGCATACTTGACATACCACGCTTCATCTTCTTTACTTCCCACGTCCATCTTCTCGTATTGCAACCATAATTTTTCTGATGAGCTACCGGTATAATACCCGTCAAAGCAAACCAAAGATGCGATGACGGTGTTGCCGACTTTGTAATCGCATCTCATAAACACCCGAGAGAGGGAAGAGAACAGAAGACCAAACGCAAATCCCTTAACAATCATTGGTTGGTCAGTGCTATTAGGAGGAGGCAACTCTACCTTCACACTGAAATCCTCGTCGTCCTCCTTCAAGTTCATGCTTTTGTAGGTTAACCATTCCGGAAGCTCACTTCTTGAACATACAAATTCACACTGTCACCCACAAAGACACGCAACATCAATTATATTTATCACTTCCTCTTCTCGCAGCTCATATATATTCAACATAAAAGATCAGGATGACATTTACGTACCTTTGGTGATGCATACAAGATGGGATGGACAAGTAAATTTGCCAGTTCTGGGCATTCATCAAAATGGAGTTCCTTCAGATGCAACAGCTCACTTGTATTGGTTGGTAGAGCTTGTAAAAACTTGCAACCACTTACTTCCAATATCTTCAGATTTGGTGGGAGTTCTGGCAGAGATTGAATACCTGTCTCTGATAAATAAAGCCCCTCCAGAGATCTTATATTGTTGATGCTACTCGGCAGGCTCTTGAGTTGCAAATTTCCAGAAAGAACCAGTATGTTGACTTTCGGCATAATCGATTCAGAAGAAGTGTGACGATCATAAAAACCAATATCTCTTATTGAAGTACTGGTCAATGAAAAAATATTCAAGTTTGTTGTAACAGCCGGAAATTCGGTGATGTTTTCACCATGGAGAAGTAGTTCTCCATCTTGCTTGACATTGTAAATGGCACTTGGTAGCTCTATGAGGGATGTCTCAAATAAATTCAATTTCTCCAACTCTCTTGAAATAATCTCTGGGAAGTATGTGAGATTGGGACAACTTCTCATCCTAACATGCTTAAGCAACTTCGAGTCAAGTCTAGGCGGAAGACGCTTGAGGTTTCGGCAATCATTAAGGTCTAATGTTATCAACTTTGTCAAATATTGGACATGACAAGGTACCTCAACGAGGCTTGTGCATCTAATGAGAAGGAGTTCTTCGAGTTTCGAAGAACTTGATATATTCGGAATCAGGATTAGATTTCTGCAGTAGGAGAGATTAAGCACCAACAAGATCACAAGTTTGGGCTGCAAAAAAAAGAAAAGGTTAACAAATTAGGCAGTTATCATAACTAATTAAGAGGTCAAATAGAAGATCATCAGAAATCTTACTTGATCATGTCCTTCCCAACATCTTTGAATCGGACTATCCACTATAATAAGATGGGTAAGATGTTGAGGACAAAACTTTGCTGGTAGAGATTTTGAAGGATATCTTTCCCACTCCAACCATCTCAACTGGTTAGGAAGTGATCTAAGTCCACCATAAGGCAAATGAACTTTATCTGCATTGCCATGAAACTTGAGAAAGGTAAGAGAATTCATCCCCTCAAAGGCATCAGCTTCCAAATACATCTCTTTGGCTGTCTGAAGATCCAAACGTATACCTTCCGTAGTTCTATGTTCCTCCAATGGAATTTTTCCTTTCCAATGCGTGTCAACGATTCTTCGTCTCTTCGGTTTTGGTAGGACCACCATCACTATGCCTTTGAAGAAGTCGAGAAATGATGTCGTACTCCAATTTTTCACTTCTAAAGTTGTCAATAACTTGTGAATATCTCGAGCCCTAAGCAATTTACGAATATCATCAAGATCTGCTATCCTACTGCGTTTGCCAAGTTTTGGTTCTCCATTGACAATATTCCAAGCCATCTCCTTAAGTAAATCATGCACCTTAATCTTCTCGTTGGAAACACAAGTTAAGAGGGATCTATCAATTAGGTTCTCCACCGTAACAAGAGAAGCGGGGTACATGGTAGACATATACTTGATCAATTGAGATTTTAACATATCATAGAACAGACATGCAACATCGAGAAATGTTTTCTTCTCTATCTCCTCAAGCATATCGTAACTCCTCCTAAGAACGTTGTGGATATCCATCTTTCCAATTTGCTTCAACCCACTCAAAAAACTTTGCCAATAATGCATATCTCGACGGCACAATGCACCCCCCAAGATCTTGAGTGCCAAGGGATTTCCCTTGCAATATGATGTTGCAAGACGAGACTTACGCTTCCAATTATCTTCAGGGTAGTTTTGTCTGAACGCATGCAGGCTAAACAATCGGGTGGATTTCTCTTCATTCAAACACTCAACTTTGTAAACCTCCCTCGTTGCATTTTTAAGCACTTCTCTATTTCTTGTCGTTACGAGGATCCTACTCCCCGCTGCAAAGATTGTGCTGAGATTGGAGACTCCTCCTAAAACCAAGTGTTCTAATTGTTGTGAAGTCTCAACATTGTCAATGACAATGAATACCCTCAAACGCGAAAGACGTCCCCGTCGATAAGTAAAATTCAAATCCTCACGATCAATGTTATCCTCATTCAACAGTTTTGAATAGTATTTGCAAACAACTTCTTCAACGTTGTGATGCGTTCCATATCTTTCATTGAAGTCTGAGATGAAAAGATGTTTGGTGCCTTTGTTGGACGAAATTATCCTTTCATAACATGCTCTTGCTAGAGTTGTTTTCCCAACACCGCCCATTCCCCATAGCCCAACAATGCGAGTCTCATCTACTTTGTCCATCGCCAATAGTCGCTCAACCTCAAAAATGCGTGAACCCATACCAACCAAGTTATCATTTTTTATAACCGGTGACATGTCAATTATTTTCTTCAGAACATCTTCCACAATCGCCTTAATCAATTCAGATTCATTTCTAAGAACAGCCCATGCATAACAAATCAGAGAATGAAAAACACAAATTTAAAGCTACATCTAACACAAATCAAACAACAAATTAAATTTACTTTAACATACATTTTGTAATTGGGTGAGTCGGGTTAATTTGTCGGATTATTATGGATTTTAGGTAATTTTGGGTTGGGTCATTAGGTCATGGGTAGTTATATATTTTAAAATTGGCCCTAACCTAAAATTTAGGGTTGGATTGCAAGTGGAATTAAAAGTTAGTATAATCATCATTATGACAGAATTGTTATGATAATTATACTCAAATTTTACTAATTCAATTTTTTTTTACTAATTCAATTTAAATAGTAAATGAAATGGGTAAGATGTAGAAATAATAACGGTCCATAATTACAAAATAAATATACATAGAAACACACAAATTAACAATGTCAACTATACACAACACACTCGAATTTATATAGAGCATAGTCAAGCTAAATATTTATTATGTTATAGTTTTGTGAAGATCGATTTTTCAACCTGTTGTCTGTTAGAGAGTTACAAGATCATTAATTTTTTGAAAAATTGGATATGGTGCTATATGTTCTTTGTGAAAAGTTATGTGATATTCATGAACTATATATTGAATAATAATAAATTAAAAATAAATATATTATAAAATTAAAAACCCTAACCATAAATAAAACTAAACATTAAAAATACATGTTGACATTAAAAACAATAATTTTCATATATATGTACTAAAATATTCTCGGGTCAACGGGTAGTCTTTAAACCTGATCTTAACCAACTCAAAAAAGCTCGAATCATACAGGTGCTAAAATAGAAAATTCAACCTTAAACTTGCGACCTGGTTTATTTTAAATATTTTAACTTACTTGAAGGTCTGTGAGTTATGGCCAGCAGAATCAGCCACGACATTCAAAGCATCCATCCATCTCTTCTTATCCTCTGCATAACTACTTCTGGACTCATGTTTACGATCGACGGTAGCCGCATAGCTTCCAGTGTCTTTTGTCATGTTTGATGGATCCACTTTGTATAAAACCGGTAGAACCCGATACCCAGATTCCTTCATCTTTCGAGCTATAATGGCTACCTCATCCAAGCACGAGACCGAATCCGCAAATTTCTCAGAGAAAACTACCACAGAAAGAGCACATCTTTTGATGATGGATTTCAACTCATCGATGCTCTTTTGTTTCTCGAGCTTGTCGTCGATGAAGGTTTGGATTTGCCTGTCACGTAGAGCAGTCATGAGGTGGCTCGTGAAACCATAGCGCGTGTCGTCACCTCGAAAACACAGGAAAACATCGTACGGAGTACTATGAGATGAAGAAGAAGAAGAAGAAGAAGAAATTGCAGCCATTAACTGAGAAAAGTTATGTTTGGTTTTTCTGCTGGTGCTCTGAATATATTTATAGCTTGATCAGCAAGTTGAGTGGGAGCTTTAGATCACTTGTGTTATCCTGCCAATGAATAGATCATCTGGACGGCTGAGGTTAATTTGAAGACTTATGAGTCAGGGGGACTTTTTTAATTGTAACAAGTTTATGCTAATTCAACAAAATTGGTGATTACGACTGAATTATTTGTTTTGTGAATAATTGATTACTTTGTTGGTTGATGGCCGTCCTACCTAGTCTACAAGTAATTAACACTTGTCCTTCCAAGTGTTAGTACTTTTTAATTACAACAACCATTTTTAGTAGTTGATCTCGATTTGATCAAATATGGTAAAATTTAAATTGGTCAAATATATTTCTTAAGGTATGGAAACAATCAATTATGAAACGACAAAACATTTATAGCCGTATAATAGTACATGTTTATGTATTAAATACGTTTGAAACTACTACTTTTGTAAGAATATAGAGCTAGTCGTCTAATTTTTATCTATTTAATTTGTCTAAACATGTTTAAATGTACTATTATGTTTAAAATGACGCATTAATATTGTAACGTACCGTACCTTATTTTATTAACTAATGAGGGGTAATTAGCTTGTATATGTGATCTTATTATACATGTTTCTACTAAAATGGAAGTATGGGACTGCCAAATCATGGATCAATTGTCTCATCTTATTTTGCTAACAGGGTTACATCCCTAATTTCTTCTTTCTGCTCTCCTTTTTGTCTTTCGAGTGAGCTTCGTCCTTGGCTCTCAGTTCCTGCTTCAGTCTTTCAATCTCTTCAACATGGCTATCGACTGTCTTTAGCTTCTTCTTTTCACTGCCGTCATCATCTTCGATTTCCAGTGATCTCTTTCGCTGCGAATCCTCGGAGGAACCCTCCGGCGGCATTTTACGCACATAGAAACTATACTTTTTTCCTTTGTTGGACATGAGTGTAACCAGCTTTTGTGCCAGGCCATTGCAATCCTGAATCAAACAAAATAAAATAGATCATCATCATCACTTCCGATGAAGCTTACAGTCTGATATGAAAGCATATTTAACAGAGTAGATTTACCTGCTCCATTACTCCGTCGACTTTTCGAATTCTTCGTCTGCATCGCTTATATTCTCAAAAATGGCAAGAACAGAGTAATATATTCTTCCTTCGGATCTCTTGATTGGCTGTTGAAATCATCAACTTTCCATCATCATCAGCGTATAGCATTATTGATCATATACATTTAATACGATATATGGTTCACATGAAGAACTGGACGGGTGAAATTGTGACCTCGAAACAACGGATAGGGATAAAGTTAGAACCTTTAGTTGAATGGTGAAATTCACAGGAAAGATCCTTCCTACTTCTTCACTAGGCACAGTGCTTGGTATTTTGTGAAGGAGAAGTCTGGGGCCTTCATCTTTAGGTACCTACATTTTCATAAAACAAAACCAAGTCTCCAAGTCATAAATTTACGGATTGTTTGGATGAGTTATTTGAGGTAAAACACCTCATTTAAATACCTCATCCAAACGTGACTCGTTAGTGTGCAAATCGATGAACTTACATGCTTCACTTCTGACGTAATCATTGGGATCTCTTTATCAATTCCATTCATCTTTGCCAGGGCAATTTTCATTGTGGTACGTGCATCCTCTAGGAAGGCGATCCCCATGACTGTTTAGAACCTAAAATCGTCTGCCAAAGTAAATCGCAAAATTTTCATTATCAAGCTAAAATATGCATAAATGCTAGAACTTGAAGAGGTTTTGGCAAAATGTTAAAACTTTAGTTAAATGATCCAACGGCCAACGTTGGGATTTGTGATTCATTTTTAATTTCTTTACCGTTTTTTTGTCATAATTTCTTTATTTTTATTCTCGATTCGAATGATTTTCATATCTAAACTTTTATCTTTCAAAGAAAAATGTAACAACATCAAATTTAATAATATCTCATAATCTTAAAAAAAAGTGAAAATACAAACAAAGGACTTCAAATTTTTTTGATAATTACATCGAAATATTCATTTTAATTCATTATTAATAGTACTTCTATAAAAATCATGATGAAATTATGGACACTTAGTTAGATTCGGATAGATAATTAAATAGTTTTAGCTCTCACACCATTATAGCAAAATCAATTTATAAAGTTGAAAAGGTCAAATTTGGAAAAGAAACTAGCAATTTTTAGCTTTACCATTGTGGATGGTCTTACCTTACACACATTACGTAAAGACGGAGTTCGACCATCTAAAGTTTTGAAGAGAAATGAAGTGTCTACAACTCTAGCATGGTCGATCTTCAATACTGTACGTGTAAGAGAATAAATTGAAACAAAGAAAAAACGTTAAGATTCAACCGATAAAAATGTAACATAGTTTCAACAGTCTCAGAGATCTTAGGATCGAAACTCTGAATGCGCAATTATTTCGGCTCTCCAGTAATGGCATCACCGATCTTACCTGGGCTGACGGCCGGCGACATCACTAAAATGTGGTGTCCGTCGAAAGGGTCCTTCGTATTAGAAAACATAGTTTCAAAAGCTATACTTGAGCAATCAAAATGATTCTAGGCGTACCAAGTAGATCATTATGCAACCCATGTCCCACTAACATTGCTGTTCCTTCGGATAACAGCTTTTTAATTTTTCTCTGCAAGGAATGCAAGCAACAACATCAGGCAAAAGACAGCTTTTTAATAACCGCGAGAACAGAACCCCTACTACAGCAGCGGATTCTAGTAGTGCCCGGTTACAATACCTGTACGGTCCTTAACGAGCATGTAAAATTGTCCAAATCTCCATGTTCCATTCCGATAATTTCAGTTCGATAATTCAAGTTTCACTAAAATTTGAACATATTGCTTCCTCTGCATAAACGTAACGCTTCTTCCAATACAAGCACCAACTAGCATCCATACACAATTCATTGATGCTGCTTCTACTGTAAACAAAAAGTTCCCAAGATTCTCAAACCCTTTTGAAACAGGAAGCCAAAATGTATCTCTGCATTTGATTTGAATGAAAACTCAACAACAAACTGTAGTAAACACTTTACACAACAGTATCTCTACCAAAATGTATCTCTGCATTTGGTTAGCAAGTAGTAACTATTCAGCCACACTATTTTCCCTTCTCCTCCATGATGCCGCCATTGCCACCACCATCTCTCTCTATCACTGATGGACTTGGTGCAGTCATGGCTTCACCCTCCCCGACCACATCAAGTCGCTTATTATGGCTCGAGTCAGCCGGTTTTGTACTTTGAGACGACGAGCCTTTCTCCAGCAGCTTGTTCTCCACGATATCGTAACCATTCCCAGTCCGGACCTCCTGAGCTAGCGAACACCAGCAGCAACACAGCCACAGTATGCAATCAGAAGCTCCTGGCTTACCGAAACAGAAGGTGTAAGCTGGCAAATTGAATCTCTTTCTAATCTGAATCCTCCAGAACCCACCATAGAGTAAACCGAACAGGCAGAGAACTAATCCAGCAACTCCTAGTGCTTCCCTGACCATTTCGTTATCGATGTTGACTGCAGCTAAGTTGAATATCCAGAATGGAGCCATACAGAAGAGCAAGAATGTCGCGATGTGTACATACATGTTCCCCATTCCTAGCCTCTCCATGTTCCAACCAAACACACAGAAGCTGCAGAAGAGTGACAAATACGCCAACGAAATGTCATCCCAGAAATCGAGTATCCCACCACTCCATTGTGGCCTACTCTGTAGCATCCCTTCAACATTATTATCTCCCATTGCGAATGAGTACCTCTTTTCCAATGATCTACCAGCCAACAACTGACGGCCATTGACTGAACCCTCATCATGTCCTGCTTCTTCATCAATGCCTAAATCATAGTCCTTTCCAAGTGGACTGAGTATTGAATACACTCCAGCAGCTGCAGGTGCACCTATAGCAAGAGATATGCACAATCCGACCCCTAAAGGAGGCCGTTCGGATCTCCTGTAACCGATATTCAAACCGCATAAAGCATACTGTGCAAAACAATTCAAATGAAGTAGCAACACAACAACCATCATATGTGCCCATTCATGGGGCTTGTAAGTCCCATTCTTGCAGTAAACTTTCCTCAGCTTAGTAATATCCTCAGGTCTCCATCTAACAAGCAATGCAAGATGGTAAAACCGCTTCGGATGTTGATACAAACACATCAGAGTGAACAATGCATTGAGTATTTGGTTATTGACTTCAAACCATGTGTTTCTCTGAGACTTGTGTGGCAAAACCTGGTTCAACATCCCAGTCATGACAAGAAACAAGATCGCACCTGATATGGCAACACACAGTATCCACACGAAAAGTGCCAAGTTCATCGGGTCCCTGATCCACTCTTTGCTCATCTTCAACACCATACCCCAATCGATCTTCTTAGCTAAAACACCATGAATCCTTTCTCTAAACCCACGACTACTCGAAGAAGCTACCAAGCGCGAGGCGTCATCTTTATCCCTAGCTAGCTTCCTGAACTTGGCAGATGCAGAGCCAAACTTAAGGAAGGCAGCACGGTTAGTTACGCTAGGCAAGCTGTTATCTTGCGACGACGTCTTGGTGGAAGGGTTCTCGTTGCCTAGTAAGGTCTTGTTGGAAGCTGAGATCTGAATAGAGACTTGTCCATCTGTGGTTTTGGGTTGTTCCAAGGTTTCATCTTTTGCGGTAGTATCCCCATTTCCACTTGCAACCATTTTGTTCTTTCTTCACAGCCGAGCTATTCTAAACAACAGCAGAAGCAACACCTAAAAGTACAAAGCAAGGTGTGAGCTTGACATCAAAACTTTGAGAACATTCAAACTGTAATACCTTCATTCTTTCTCTTGTATCACAATTTCATAATCCAGAATCAAAATTTAAAGCAAGAAATGTGCCCACATGAAGTGTCAAGACTTCAGAGCAAAGAAAGTTACCCTGAAAACCAACAGTTACAAGCAAAGCCCCTGACTTTGGGATCCAAGACTTTGAATAACCTAGACCAAAAGCAACTAATTCAATCAAAGGTGGAAACTTTGCAGGAAATCACAAGAACCCAAGTAAGCAATTCGCGCAAGACGAACAAACACACCCTGGAAATTCAACCCCGTCAAAAATTGTGCAGCAACAACAGTAAAGAACAGGGCGAGAATGAGAGATTCGTCAAAAGGAATCAAATACCCTAGAATAGTGATCAGAAACGCAGAAGGAGAATGGAAGTTTTGGGAAGCAAACCTAGCAGTCGGGAGAAGCGAGGAGAAAGCATTAACTGTGAGCCAGCCAGCCAGCCAGCTATGGGAAGTGAGTAAAAAAGCTTCAACAGTTGCCCAACGAAGGAAAAAAGGGAGAAAGTTAGAGAGGAATGAAGAACATTGAGCTGGCGTTAGTTAAGTAGTTACCTTCTAGGTGAGGTTACAGTATCTTTTCCCCCCTTTTTTAATGGTTTCTTTGTGTCTATTCTGATGCCGTGAGAATGCACCTCAGCAGATGAACATTGTTTATGATTTTTGGCCAAAGAGAGCCACCCTGGTCTCTGCTTTGCTTTGCTTTATTCAAAGGCCAAAGCTTGGTTACAACGTGGAAATAGATGGCTGATTCTTGCCACTCGAATTTTGAGAGGCCGACACACACCACCCACATATCTTGCAACGGTGTCGTTTACCTCTGTGGCCGAAAATTGACTGCTTTTTATTCTATTTAGTATTTCATTATTCAAGGACAAAGCAAAGAGCAGTGCGCTGCCAAAATCTCATCATGTGCTGTCAAACAGCAACCAATTTGTGGTGTCGACTGTCGATTTGATTTAATCGTAAAAAGTCGAACGAAATTTAGATGATAACAGAAAAGTTTGTTTTCCAAAATTATTTTGTTATGATCTAATTTTTTATCCGACTAAAAAAATGCTCAAAATTTCTTCCTACTTTCAACCTACTAAACCAAATTAAAATTTGTTTCATTCAGTAGTTCGATCGATAATGTTGGTAATGGTGCTCGAAAAAAGCTGGCTTTCTTGGGTTGGAATTTGCCTCAAGAGTTGAATGTCTCTTAAAATGGAGATGATGGTGTCATGAATTCGAACTCAAGGTTGGAGAATAACGGGAAAATAGAGAAGTATTGAAGGATTAGTCTCTTATAGGACAAATTTTATCGAGTTTGGTGGTGTTTTAATGATCAGTATGTCAACTTTGTATTTCTACACTTAGATCCAACATTGTGAAAGCACAACCACTTTACCCAACCAAGAAAAATTGCAGAGAAATATGAAAATGACAGCACACAATAAATGTATCATGTTATAATTTATATATAATGTGGGCAGGTAAGGTTAGATATCAGCTACGTAGACAAGAAGGGTACATCATCATATGATAATTAAAGTGAGTTCAGGATCTAAGTTCATGGCCTGATGAGCCAAGTAGTCTACTCCTTCAACCGTCCAACGGACGAATTACAAGTGAACCACTGAAAGCTGTTTATTCAGCATCACATCATCTATCAACTTCCCAGCAGCCGGATGCAAATGCCAAAAGGTTACCTACTGATCACAGGAAGCCTTGCAGCATCCCCAGGAGCGAGGCAGTTGAAGTAAAACCTACTCTTCAACACTAAACTCTGCTGTAATAACAAAAGACTACGAGGATTCATCGTGTCTCAAATCTTGAAACCTTTTCAGTATGCTTATTTTGTACTTGTCAATGTCAGCTTCCTCCGCAGAACTTGGAGTAGACTGTACTACTGAAATTGCTCCGAACTCCCATAAAGCTCCAACTGCTTTATCTGCAAGTTTTCACATCAACGAAAGCACATCAATCGTTAACTGTCCATCATCTAAACTCAACAACAACACATCAATTGCTAACATATCAAGCAGTAGAGAAGCCATTAAAACCTGAGTTTGACAAGGCAGCAAGAGCTTCAAGGGCGGATTTCCTGGTCCGGTCATCTTGAGCAGCCTGCAACATGTTAACCAGCTCTTGAGCACCTCCTAGTTCCACCACTTTCATCCTCCTTTCATCTAACACCAACACAAAAACAAAAGGCTTTGTATATCTTAGTTCTGCCTACCTACACTGTTTGCACTAGAGAAGAAATAGTATCTCAAGTTTACCATCGACAGCAAACCGAGTTAGTCTAGAAGCTCCAGTTCTTTTGAAGTAAGGATCTTTCACTTGCAGAAGCGAAATCGACTGATGTACCAAATTATCTCCTGTAAACAAATGATAAAAGATCCAAGGGCTTTACTTTCAAATTCTCGATGATCAAATTACCACAGAGCCAAACAAGATATTAGCAAAAGGTAATAATAACGAACCCATGTAAGGGAAGAACTGATAGCCGATGGTAGTGGCGGTTCCGGCGAAGATCAGCTTCAGCACCCACCCTATCTTCCTCTCCGCTTCCTCCTCCATCGCCACCTCAACTAAAAACAACTCGATCCAATTAACCGAACCAGATAATACATCAAAACATAAGATTATTGATCGGAGAAAGAATAAAGAGAAAGTACTTTCTCTGTTGACCGACGATGATGAGAAATTGCGGTGCCGCCGCGGCGCATTTCCGGCGGGGATCCAGCGCAGATACTGCGAACAAGACTGTGAAGAGATTGAATAAAAAGGACCGAGATTCAGAGAAACGGAAAGCGGGAATTGAATATCGGAGAGACGGCTTTTCGCCGGAAGTGATTACCGTTCTGAGTTGAGCTGCTAATGTGCGCATATCTCCGTAAAGCGAGCTGAGGTGAGCTGAGCAGGAGTTTCACCTTCTTCTTCCTGCGGCCATTTCCGCACCTTCGATCCTTTTGTTATTCATTTGGATTCCTGTCCTGCGAGTAGGGCCTTTACGGATATCTGGTCTTTCACCTGAAGCCCATTGAAGCCCAACTGGAAGGACCAGTGAGCCCAGTGAAACAGCCATAGTAAATCCAAAGATATATTTTTCATGCTCATGTAAAGATAAATTATTTGTTGTCTACCATACAAGATAACTTATTTGTTGTGATTCATTGGGAAAAAAATTATTTATTATGGCTTTGTGATGGCTATTTCAAATTTTTTCTTTGAAGATCTTCGCAAAAATTTATGAAAAAATTAGGATTTTAGCTAAGTATTTATAGATATCAATTGCTTACTAGTCGATATTCTTGTCATTTAGGTCAGATGTCTCGAATGTCACGAGATTTATTTGGGTTTTTTGGGTGTGGTTCATTAAGAGATTAGAGTATTTCATTTTATAACCAAAGTATTCTAAATAATAGGTATGCACGGCAGGTTGCGAATATTTGAGTATATTTGTCCGTCCAATCATTTTACGGATATACATAAATATCCATGATAATAACAATATTCAAAAAAGATTGGACTTAAGATCAAGAATTAACTGTGAAAAAAAGTTAAAGATGCTAGCCAATTATTTATGGATATCCATTGCTCACTAGCCCATATCCTTGCTATCTAGGTCAAGTGTCATGTATGTTACAAGATCTATTTGGGTTGTTTGGGTACGTAATGCCACGGTTTCATATACTCAAATATCCGCAACCCGTTGTGCATCTCTATCGTTATAGTATCATGAATATAATAAGATAATAATGCATATATAATATATTGGTAGAGAAGAAGCATCTCGTGACATTTGAAACCCGTGGCCTTACGTACTCTTTGATTTTTCTTCTGTCCACCTCTACCACCACCACCTTGTTATATATATACACATGCATCGTATATATCCAACATTGCGCTATAGCTACCCAATAAGCATCCAATTCAGTCTGCCAAGTTTCTGGCCTTACTGTCCATTTCTAATAGGTACTCCACACCATTATTCCATCGTACAAACATTTGTAGAATAGGTGGTTACTTTTTGTAATTTTCATGGACTCTTATATAGCATAATTTTTTACCACGATTCATATATCAACAGACATCATTTCAATCGCAAGGAATAATGTGTAGATACAATAGAATCAAAAACCGTATATAAGTATTATAAATAATTAAATATAGAACTTGGTTCATAAAACGGTCACTAGTTTATTTGTCATTAGTGACCGTTTTGGCCTATTGGTAACCGTTTTGGTCACTTAAGTCGTAGTGCTTTTTTAAAACTAGTTAGAATTATTACAATTATCTTAGACCCTTACCGATTCAACACAGAACATCACCCCCTTCCATAGGTTTAGGGTTCAAACTAGCTGATTAACTAGTGGAAACTCTAGAACAAAATCCTACCACAGTAGATCGCGCTTCTCCGGGCGGGGAACTTCTATTGTTATGTTAGAAGGGTTCCCCCAAGCGCCTTTAGGGACCTAGTACGCACGACTTGCCGTTATTGAGTGAGATGCCCCTACCGTCGTAGCTTCAGATTGCCAACCTAACTTGAGCCCTTAGACAGTAAAAATGCGCTGCCCCACCGAGGCTTCTTCAGTGGATTCGACAGATTCATATTGGGATTGCACTTCCACTGTCCCAAATACTGGTGTCAATTGTCCAACCACTGTGAACATTATATCGGTGTCCATTTTATGAGGTGTAGCGGGTTCGAACTCTACACCTCCAAATCACCAAATACACATTTTACCACTGGAGCAACTCCACCGCTAATAACGTCATGCATGTCATGGGAATGCGAAGGTTGGATAACAAATAGCTAGACCATATTAGTGATAACAAATTGATATATGGAGTAGGGTTAATTATTTGTAGACATTAGAATGATGAGTGGGAAGAAGGCACGTGAAATTATAAGAAGGTGATAAGAGAAGGGTAAATATGGCACGTGCAGAGAGAGAGAGAAGGGGGATAGAAGACAAAGGATGACGGCTGGACGTGAGAGTGTTATATATATAGATAGATAGGTAAGGGTAATAAGCTTGATGTGGCTTAGTCGGAGATATATCAGAGAGACATTGCGACGATGAATTTCCATGCCCCGTGAGGCATCTTTGGATCCATTCCATTTTGTACAAACGCTTAATAATATGCCATCTCTATCATTTCATTCTGTGACACACCTTGACAAAATTCCACGTCGAAAAAGCACGGGTCGGATAATAGATGGTTAAGGATACAAGGTCACATCTCACGTATATGACGGATCTAACATGAGCTTCTTTTAGGACACGATCCAATCCATTTTGAGATTTACAATTTTAGTGGATACAAGGTGACATCCACGTATATGGAAGATCTAACAAGATTTTTTACGAGGACACGGTCTACATCATCTTGAGATTTAGAGCTGATCTGGTAATATGCAATTTTCTTTATATATGGTCTGATGTATATTCTAACAATATCCGTCGTTGAGACAATTTTTAAAGACTTAAAAGACTAAATGTAGCCAAGAGTCAATAGTACGTGGAACTATGATATGGTCAAAAATCTTAGGCAAAAAATTGAAATTTGAGGTGAGTTTTAAAACACACTGAGCGAGATTCCAAAATATAAGGAGAAATTTCATCACTTTTGCACCAAGGAATCCTTATCAATACGCAGCCTAGGTTCGCCTACCCATAATACCGCCATCACCAAAAATAGTACATAGATGAATAATCTTATTACCTTAATCAAATTATTTATATCGAGTTAGAACACCGTCCGTTTCTGAATAAAAAATATCTAAAATGAGCGCACACACAACACTCCAACACCAACATATAAAATAAAAATTCTTGTTAAAAATTGGTGGAGAGAAAGAAAGGTCCAAAGGCCACTACTTCATTCAAAAAATGGACATGCCCTTTGTTTTGATGCTATTCTCCATTTGTTTTCTTGTTATCATTGGCCCTTGCTGCTAGCTTTCATGATCACGAGCTCATGATTCCCTTTCTTCTTCTTCTTCTTCTTCCTCCTCTCATTTAGATGTATATATAAACCAGCAAGCTAGCTGATACAAGGAGATTCAGTATACACAGAGCTTAGAGAGAAAGAAGAATGGTAGTGTCTAAGGAGAGCAGGATAATGCATGAGAAGCTGCAACTCCTTGGTTCCATTACTAAATCTCATTCTGTAAGTAAAATTACTTGTGTACCCCTCTTGTTCATCATCTTCATGATCTTGTTGGTTTCAGATTGAACTTATGCTGGAAGTTGATAATTTGCAGGTGGACGGGAGCTCAATCATAGTGGATGCATCCAACTACATTCAACAGCTGAAGCAGAAGATAGTGAAACTCAATCATCAGTTAGATTTCCCAGATGATGATGATGATGATGATCAACCTTCTTCATCAACATCCCATCATCAACATAATGGGACCCCGGTGGTATTAATTAACTACATATACCATATTATTATTAACACTATGTATTAGTTTAAAACTACGTACATTAGTATTTGTTAATTAATGAAAAATATAAAAATCAATCTGAACTCTCTTTTGCTAATTCGAACGAGTTATTGAGATATAATGGTTCATAACATGATATATATCAGAGTCTAAAAAATCGGAGAGGTCTCCGTGATGAATCCGGGTAGGCCCCAATTCGTGCCCATGACTTTTTGGAGAAGCTGTAAAAACGCCAGCTCTTTCTAGAGTTTTTTTAGTTAATTAATATGAAAAACAAAACTAAACCCTCGCCTAACAACTTAAATTATTGGGATGCAATGATTCCTTCCCAAAATGCCCAACGTATTATTGTACGTTTAGCTAAAAAAATTCTAAATTTACCAATGTGGTAATTGAGTTGTTATCCATGTTTTGTACTATGAAAATATATTCATCCAATGTGTTTTAATTTCCAGTATGTTTTTTTATCTAATATGTTCTCCAGTAAGTTACTCAACTTATATAACTAGTTATAACCAATATTTATCATGTCTGGTGGTGGGCAGGTGACAGTGGAAACCCTAGAGAAAGGTTTCTTAATAAATGTAGCATCAGAGAAGAACTGCCCTGGCCTGCTTGTATCCGTGTTAGAGGCATTCGAAGAGATCGGGCTTAACGTGGTCGAAGCCAGGGTTTCTTGTACCGACAGTTTTCGCCTCCAAGCAGTTGGCGGTGGACAGGTACGTTAACGAATAATACACTTAATCTTGGACCCTCAACAATTTGAGATATTAAGATTCAAAGTCTTTGACCGACATAAAGTTACGGACTTGAGTCTAACTAGCCCATAACTTATGAAAACTGTGCAGATTCATGATCAGAATGAAGAAAGGGAGCAAAGGAGTATTGATGCAAAGATGGTAAAACGAGCAGTGTTGCAGGCGATTCATGGATGGGAATGATGCGTGACGTACGACGTTGTATCTATATGAACATTATTGACTCATCGTGATCGAAGAAGCAGAAGAAGAAGAAGAAGAAGAAGAAGCGGTGGAGAATGAATCATGAGAGTTTGGTACTCCTGCAGAAAATAATGGTGCGTGGGTGTTGGCTGTTTTCAGAAGAAACAAACAGTTTTCTTCTTTCTTTCAGCAGTGTCAAAACAACGAGTGACAGTTGGGGGTACTTTGTTATGTTTCAGTACTAGTTTGGAGATCAGAATACAGTGCAAACGTATCATGTGACTGTTTCTATCCAACTAATTGTGAATACTCAGCCCTCTTGAATTTTATGCATGGTCAACTTTTCCAACGTCAAATCCTTCTGGATCGATAGTTGAATAACATCAATTACACGTAGGATTTTGTGCTTAGCTGGACAATGATGTGGCGGCTAATTGGACAGAAAAAAAATTAGGAAGAGGAAAGTGTTAATGTATATGAGTAAAATCCGTTACGATTATGGATGAACCGAAACTCTTATGTAATTAAGCCGTCGTTTTTAGCAAAATTTTTAATAATATTTCCCTTTCTCTTTGTGGATTAGTCGACCTCAAGGTCAAAAACCATATTAATCGTCGGTATTACTCCGTTATTATTTTTTTTTTATTCTTTCATTATTTCTCATTTATTCTACTTTTATAAAAAAGATGACGATGGAGGGGCTTCACTTAAACATGATCTTGGGAGAATGAGGGTTTTTCCTTTTCTTCTTTTCCAACATAATTTTTTGTATATTTCAAGAGTCAACAATTTATCCAGAGATTATGGATTTGAGGTCAATAACTTTTACAAACAGTTTATAGCTAAGTGGTTATAGTGTTTGATTTCATTTTCTAAAAATTTGGGTTTAAAGTCTAAAATATACAATCATTTCAGATGCTCTATGATAACATCACTAGTCTCACTTAACCTAACGATCATCAACAACCAAAATTTATCTGACAGCAACATAATATAAAAAAAAATCAAATACGTTGTATGATTAACAAATAATTAAATTATAGGGCATATAGCAAGTACCGAAGATTCCACCACATGAGTAACAAACTATGTCGGGCTTAAACCACCCACCATGCACTTAATTAAATCAACTAAATTAAATAAACATTATCCCTTCCCTCTGTATTCTTATCTTCATTTAATTAATTTAATTTACAACCCACAATTCCAAAGATTCCACACATGACGACCAAAGAGTAAGTACCACGGTGAGTGCACAGCGAGCAGTCAAATCTCTTATTACAATTGTTTGCTCTGCAGCAGCGAGTCTTTGGCATTTTCCAGAAAAGCCCTCGTGACCTCCACAGCCAAACCGGGGCTCCTGGCCACGAACGCCTCGTACTTCCCCGAATACGCCACCTCATCCATCTTCTTCACCACGCAACTCAACGCCGCCTCTCTCAACGTCAACGCCCCGCCGTTGAAACAAACGGCGCCCGATATCTCCAGCACGTCCAGTGCCGTGGACGTGTCCAACGACTTGAGCATGTGTCCCTGGCAGAAGCTGAGCAAGTACGGAATCTCGTACTTGTCGGCCGCCAATGTCAGCGAGTACACGTGGCGCTCCAGCTTCTCCGGAGGGAGTGTGCCCGTGTAGAGGAATTCAAGGAACGATTCAAGCTCGTCGTGGTTGAGCTCCGGTAGGGTGATTGTGTTGTTCTCCGGTGGCTTCCAGGACTCTTCGTCTAGCATCGTCTTGAATATCTCCGATCTCGCTGCCTGCATATATATATATATATATATATATATATATATAAGATTCATAATTAATTTTTTATTAATAACTTGAAGATGTAAGGGTTTATAATATAACTTACAAGGAGGGCTTTGTGAGCGGGGATGGACGGAGAGTCGTCGCCGGATTTAAGGTGGATGTCGGTGAGAAGTTGTGATCGGAACAGGCCGACGAGATTGCTGAGGAAATCGATTTTTTGGGTTGATTCGTCTTCTTTGTCTTTCATGCTGTTGACCCATCTTGGTAAGTTTGCCAGTGGTTGAGGCTGCACCCAAACCGAAAATAACAGATAAATAAATCTGAAATAATAAAGATTAAAGAAGGAATAAGACGGAGGATTAATGTGATTTTCCATCTTGAGATCGACTAGTCTACGGGAGAAGAATGAAGTTTTATTGTAGTGATTATGATGGAAATTGTTGTATTGTAGAAATACAAATAGATGAGCTATATATATTTAATGGGATTAGGTTAAACTATACATATTAAATCGTAAGTCCAATAAAATATTGCGATGACTCATTAACTTATATAAATTTATCAACATAACATCCAAACATTTCTACTAATTAATTGACTTTGTCTATAAACTATAAAATCAGAAATTGGATCCTAACTTATAAAAATAAAACACACTTTATGATAAATTATTTTTCACTTTATGCAACATTCATGGTTAAAATTTAATTATTATTATCGAAAATAAACCCTCTAAATAACTAATTCACTTAAAAAAAATAAAATGTCGCAGGAAGGAGAAGATGGGCCGGTCCGGGCCGTAAGTGAGATTGAGCCCATTACTTATCTCAGAGTGCCAACAGCCTTTTGCCCTTGGCACCTTTTAGAAATGGATAGGTACCAATATGGCCATTTGACTATTTTCTAAGTTGGACTACTTAGGGCCGTTGACGAACCATTCTACTTACATTCAGTTCGATTTATAATTTAAAAAAGTCCGTTTGTAATTCGGTTCGATTTTAACCGAAACAAGTTTGAATAGTGTATGTTTGATTCAGTAGGCTCGTTAGTTAGCTTGAGTTCGAACTCGAAAGTCAACTCGAATATATGACTCTCATTAATAAACTCAATAATACAATATGTTGGGTTTGCCTCGAAATCCATATAGAATAAAACATATGTAATTCGTAATTGTACTATTGAAAATGCTAATAGCACGTCATTTAAATTTAATTATTTTTTATTGAGAAAAAAAACTCGTATAGTTTACGTTATTTTCTTTTTTAACTTTGGCTCGGTCATATTTTTTAGGTATACAAGCTTTAAAATCAATTCAAAATAGACTACAAGGGGATCCTACCGATTGAAAATTGAGTTAGAATTCGAGTTTCGTTCGTCAAGAGCAGTTAACGAGCCATTCGTTAATGAGCTCGAATAGGCATGATCTAAAATCTGGTATGAATCCCAACCGTAATACACCTTATGAACCATTAGCTCTAACAAAACATTACAATATAACTAGTTACATAACCTCAAATATAAACATACATATAACTAGTTACTATCTGTTAAGAACAGTTCGACGTTGACAGTTGAAGAAGAATATAAGCCTTACCTTAGAAGAATGGGTTTTATGAGGTTGAGGTGGATGATCATGATCGTCTCCCTTGTCGCCGGTTTCGAATTGGTTGATGAGGGAGACGGCGGTTCTAGCAGCCTCATAACAGCCGGAGCATATGGTGTTCCTCGGCGGCCGGAGAATGAAGGGCATCGTCGTGCAAATCGAGCAATCCATCTGAACCAAAAAGAAGATGAATTGAGAGGAATTGTATCAATGGAGAAGAAGAAGAATACCAAGAGTTGAAGAAGGCATAAATGGATGAAACCTGGGCACATAAATATGAACAATAATTCAACAAAAAAAACAGAGACGAACGACTTTCCGTAAAAGAGTAGCTACATACATAATTAATTAAACTGTAGTGCTAATAATGATTGGCATCCTTGCTGTTATTAATTTGTTATTGAAATTATTAAGTATTCTGTCAATTTTCAATTTGGCTGTTGGAACAACCGTATATGGCTGGATTATGTTGCTTGTACTCCAATGCACGTAATTTGTCACATATATAAATGGGACGTCCTATTATAACTATACTATATATATATATATAACTATTTCAATTTGGTTCCGTCTTTTTAGTCGGTGGATTAATAAGTGGTTTGAGGGTGGCAGTAAGAAGAAGGGGTTGATGAAAGGGGTATAAGGCGTTGTTGGGAGAATTTTGGCGTAATTGCTAATCTTATCACCTTGTGTTATCATAGTTCTCTTGATATATCCGTCGAGTCGTTATGTGGTGGAAGTCAGTTGGTACATAACTTCCCTTAGGTAAGATTCTGACCGTTGACAATGAAAGGTCAAAATTGGACTAGGTAGGTACTTCGATGGGACAAAAAACTCGAAAACTTGTCGATGAGACAGGGCGGAGTCCCGAGTCTTGCTGATAAGACCGGCAGTGTGGGTCATGCACCTAGGCAAGTGGTCAGTTGGGCTTTCTGGGCCCGATGATTGCTAGGTGTGGGCCGTCGGGTCTAAAGCCCATCAAATATAAATTGAAAAATTAGTATTGACGATTTCACCGTTTAGTTTCATTAATTCAATTGATCATGTCGAGTATCAAAAATATTAATAGACTAATATAATTAGTGCCGAAGCCAGATATTATCGAATGTAACCTAAGAGGTTAAAATATAACGTAATTACATGTTCTTTATAAAGTTTATGTGAAAAATCCATCAAACTTTATAAACCGTCACCAAGGTATACGTGCATGTACCAAAGAGGAAGGTCAATTTTGTAACCACTAATTATCATATGTTATACAATGCAATATTATTGTTAAGAAATTGGTTTGGTAGGGGAGAAATAATAGGATAGAATAATTAGGGGATAATTTTTTGTTGGTGTGGAATAATTAAGGGATAATTAACAAATAAATAAGAGTTGTTGGAGGTAGGGAAAGGGGCTTTCCAACCTATAAGGCTATATGACAACAGCGAACAGCAAATATATGTTGGTGGAGATGGAACCCTAGGGCCCACATTATCTCCCAACCCATGCCTTAGTTTGATCCTCATGGGTACTATTTCTGGTTGACCATATATAATGGTCGAGTTAGATTGGTTCGACGGAATTTAACCTAAAACAAATAAGTTTTCACCGAGTTTAGGCTGTGTTGGAAGATTTTGATTATGGTTCGGATATCAAATTATCAGTATCTTCTTGGTACCAACAATTACGTTAGTATCTAACCGGCTCAGACTTGGATATCTGAACGATTTAGTTGGTTTAATTGAAGTGGGATTTGAAATCACCTTGTAGTCCTCCAAGTGATTTGGGAGGTGATTTCATATCTACTTTGTGGACAAGAAATTTGTCAAATCTCAAGTGATTTGAGTAGAAAATTATCAAATTATCTTGTTGACTTTAGGAGAATAGAATAAATTAGGGGGCGTATTAATCATTTACAAAATTAGAATTTCTCTTTTAATTTCTAAAATTTACACTAAAAAGCCAAGGTCTTTACTAAATCACTTGTATATTTGAAATCTCTACTATTTCAAATCTTTTGCTATTTAAAATCATTTTAGACCAAATCACAAAATCAAATAATTCGTTACCATATATTCATTCCTCTCTTCATCCTCATACCATCACTTAAAAAAATCCTATAATGAGACATGAAGGGAGAGAGTACCGGAGATGAAGGGTTTTTGTTTTGTTTTATGGAGATACTTATGGCGGATTCAAGATTGAAACATGTATTGAGTTGAATTTGAAATGAAATCTATATATCGAGTAATCAATTTATGAATATACTTTTTCTAAACGTAACACTGCGTTAAAACATAAAAAACACATTCGGTGTGCTAATTTAGTTAAAGCAAGTTGTCTTTAAAGATTAAAGGTATCACTAGCGATTTTTTTCTTAACCAAATAATAATAAATACAAGTACTAAGCTAAAATAATGATTAATTTGTATCAAATACTAAACCAAAACAATCAAACACCAACTCAAATCTAAAATTACCATAAACCAAACTACATTTTTTTTGTAAATATATATATATATATATAAATTTATCACTCAACACCCAAAATTGCTCTGAGCCGTGAATCCCATATCCACCCTGACCAACCAAGGCTCCAATTTTTGTTGTAGTGCACCAACCAAAACAATGAAACCCCAATTTATAAAAAGGATTCCCCTGATATGGATCTCAACCAAAGCATATACCCATGTGGCCACTGGGCTCAGATCAACTCTTTTATTAGTATTATTATTTCATTACAAATCACTGATCAGATCAATGGCCTCTGACATTTAAAATTAGTTTATGTATAATCTGTCTATTTAACTTACCACATCATGAGAATCAACTATATAATATGGGCCATGCATGCAGGAGAAAACAGTGATAAGTAGGGCTAAGTGAAAACGATCGCTAGAGCTTGGGTGCTGATTCTATTATAATCAGCACTGCTGATTCTTAAATCCAACGGCGATGATGGGTTTGACCGTATCTAACGGTCAAATGTGTTCAACTTATTTTTTTTTCTACGTCATATCTTTCCGATTTGACTTGGTTTTAGATTGAATTTTGGGTTTTAAATTTTGGGTTTGGTTAAGGCAAAAAATCATATTCGGTTGGGTTTTAATTTTGGGCGTTGGGTGTTGGATCAAACTCAAAATTTAAAATCCAAATTGAAAACGTAATACTCTAGACCCTAAAGCTTAAACTATAAACCAAACACAAAACTCAAACTCAAAATTTAAAATCCAAATTGAAAACCTAATACTCTAAACTCTAAACTTTAAACTCTAAACCAAATCCAAATTCTCAAAACTCAATCTAAAACCAACTCAAACTGGAAAGATATAATGACGAAAAAAAACAAGTTGGAAGGTTGGATTCGGCCGGACCTATCCGTCGAATTAAGGAATCAGCAGGTGCTGATTGTAAATGAGTGCCAATCTTACCAGCCAAAAGCGAGGGATGATTCCTACAGGCCAGGAAGGATTTTGAAATCCAACCTCACAATGATTTCATTTCCAATTATATATTGGTATTCACACTAGAGGGTAACATCTAAAATTTATTTGTTTGGATCTTGTGAGTAGTGGAAAGAACATTTTAGTGTAGTATATTTGGATGAGTTTTTTTTGTGGTTGTAGCATGTTGATTTTGGTTACGATGATGAATGAAATATTTTTATGTAATGTTTATTTTTGGAAGTAAGACTTTTAATTGGATTGTTTGAAAATAGGTATACACAAAATTCACTAAACCCATTAAGTATAAAAGTAGTTTTTACAAATTGTTTAGAGTAATTGAAACCGAATTCAAATGGGTTGAGTTGGGTTTTTTTAACCTGCTATTCGATTTATTAATCCACTAATTCAGTTGATAATGATTACGAGATTAAAATTTTACTCCATTTTTAATATTATTATGAGGGAATTAAATTTTAATTTGCCCTTTTAATTAGTATAGTCACTAATATTACTGCACCAAGCGACTAAATAACTTGGTAAAAACGAGGCCCATAGGGCCATAACAAGACATGATGACCAATGGCCAGCTATCCCACATCGGATTCTTCACCTCCTAATTTGTTTCCTTATGCCTGGCTCTTACGATTAAACTAGTTGATGCTAACCTAAAACAAAGCATTTTAATGGAAATGGGTTTAAACTGCATGATGAAATTTTGGTTATTTTCTTATTCGAACATTAAATTTTAATTCAAATAATGTATATTTTAAGTAGAAAATTTAAATTTTGACAATGTATATTTTGAGAGATAATTTTTTATTTATATTTATATTTTATTTTACATTTCACCAGCCAAATAGACTAATAGTCCACATAGAATTATTCAAAGGTATGTAAAGGGGAGGTGGAAACCCTTTTCAAGGCCCTGTACTGGGTGGTATAGTCAGACTACTCATATGTCATAGTCGATGTGGACTCAATAAAAAGAAGATTGTTGCTTAATGTCAAGAGTTCCTGTATGTATGTATATATGTATAATTGTTGTTTCGTGTGCTTGATACTTGGAGGGGGTATGAATAAAGTAGTCAATGAACCTGTACAATAATCCGGTATAACATGTCACTTTTATTTGACTTTAACATGCACTGTTTGAACGGTCCACTCAAAATTGTCTAGAAGTTTGTAAAGGAGAGTCCCTATATTGGGTGTAGCACAATCAGATTACTTGAATGCCGTGTTTTATGTAGATTCGATAAAGATAAGATTGTTGCTCAATGTCGAGAGTTTTTATATATACGTGTAGTTGTTGATTAGAGAGATATGAATAAAGTGTTTAATAAACCTGCACACAACAATTTATTTCAACATGTAACTCTTATTTGACTCCAACATGTACCGAATAAATTTATATTTAATTAGAACACACATGTTATTTAAAAAGAAATAAATTAGGTATAGTGGTTAGTGGCACTAATAATAAGATATTTTCCCCCAAGTTCAGGGGTTAATAATTGCTATTGTTTTTGAAAAAGAAAACGGAAAACAAAATTTATTAGATACCCCACTGGCCTCACTGTATCACTATTTATCCACACTCCTTATCTGACTCTCTTCAAAGGAGGAGGGTGCCGCATTTCCGTTCTTCCGATCTACGCCGGCCAGCTCCTTTCCTCTCCGTTGATCCTAAGGTCAGTTATTCTCCTTTCTATTTCCCGTCTTCATCGCGACGGTTCCTTACGCTGGTGGCGGCGCTCTGCGTCGCCTCTGTTTGGCGGCTCAGAAAGTCACCGTACGTACTGAAAATTTGAGATTCTGCTAGTTTTTCTAAGAATCGTCAGGTTCTTTATCCTTCCTGTTAGTTTCAGCGGTGTTTGATCTCTGTTTTAAGTTGATAGGGGCTACTGTTTGGATGGTGCTAAGAAAGTCGCCGGAGCTTTGTAACGCCTGCTGAACTGTTTTTTTTCCTTTTCTATTTCATTTCTTGTTTGTTTGAGACGAGCTCTGGCCACTGACGTTATGATTTTTACACATATTTCGCTACTTCAGTCTTCGTTTTGACTGTTTGGCCCCTTTCCGTTCTGATTTGAATTAGTTGATCGATAAACCAGAACAAGCGGAAGATTGTACGGATTCTTCGCAAGTTATTCCTTAGTTTAGTGTAGGTGCAGATCTACAGACTACATTATAGGTTTCTTGTAAGCTGATTTTAATTATCCGTTGGACGATTCTTGGTTTGCATGGGAAGGATGTTGATTAGTCATTGTGTTAATTAGCTTCGATTCAGTTTTTGTACTCGGTTGACTTGTCCCTACCTTACCAGAGGTCCAGATCTGATGATGAATAGTGTTTTAGCTTCTCTAGTTGAGTTAATTCTTGCTATTCTTGTATTAAACTGACTGTAGCTTTGTGGAAAAGATAGCGATCTGTTCACGTTTGTGGTCCATGTATTTTGATGAACCCCTCTTGATATTTCACTCTCTTGAAAGTGACGTTATCTTGAGATCCAGATTTTCAAAAACTACTAAAAACTGTGAGTAATGACAGATTTGTAGGTTTCGAAAACACTATTTTCCATGATTCATCGGGTCTGATATCGTCTGGCTTTATGTAATAATTAGCTCCTTTACCACCAGATTCTTTTTAAGGCTGCTATCTATCTCTCGTTTGCTTAAGTACGAATTCAGCAGCTTCTTTATACCTGGCGTTGTTATATTTGTTACTGCTACTCAAACCAGTAGTTTGGTGTATGTATTGCGACCTATGACCCAACATTTGTGTTCCATGATTTGTTACTTTTGTTACATCATGATATGGCTAGTTATGAGTTAATATATCAATTAGGTGTATGGGTGTGCTTCTATTGATAGATTCATTTCATTTGCTATGCTTGAAGCATACATGCTCTTGCTCTAGGGCATTTGCAAAACAATGCTCCATAAGTAGTGCTTAATTAGCTCTTCTTTTCTTTTGTGAAGGTACACAGATACCTTAAACAAAGCAGAATGTCAGATCTAGAGGTTCCTTTGGCTCAGCGCCCCAAGAGGAAGAAGATTTGGGTGGACTACTTCGTTAACTTCAGATGGATTATAGTCATCTTTGTTGTCCTCCCAATCTCCTTCACCCTCTACTTCCTCACCTATCTTGGCGACGTGTGGTCCGAGATGAAGTCGTTTAAGAAGCGTCAAAAGGAACACGATGACAATGTCAAGAAAGTCGTCAAACGACTCAAGGAAAGAAATGCATCAAAGGACGGTCTTGTATGCACTGCTCGTAAGCCCTGGATTGCAGTCGGTATGCGAAATGTTGACTATAAACGTGCACGACACTTCGAAGTCGATCTATCTGCATTCCGTAACATCCTCGACATTGACAGAGAAAGAATGATTGCTAAATGTGAGCCACTTGTCAACATGGGACAGATATCCAGGGCTACAGTGCCAATGAATCTTTCCCTTGCCGTTGTTGCTGAGCTCGATGATCTCACGGTGGGCGGACTCATCAACGGTTATGGAATCGAGGGAAGCTCTCACATCTATGGCCTTTTTTCGGACACTGTTGTGGCATATGAGATTGTTTTGGCTGACGGTCAAGTAGTCAGAGCTACCAAGGACAACGAGTACTCTGATCTTTTCTATGCTATCCCTTGGTCTCAAGGAACACTTGGGCTTCTCGTATCTGCTGAGATCAAGCTTATAGACATTAAAGAGTACATGAAAGTGACCTACCAGCCAGTCAAGGGCTCTCTTAAAGATCTGGCACAGGCTTATTCGGACTCTTTCGCCCCAAGAGATGGAGATCAGGATAACCCCGAAAAGGTTCCGGATTTCGTGGAGGGTATGATCTATAATCCTCATGAAGGTGTTATGATGACTGGAAGGTACGCGTCCAAAGAAGAGGCCAAGAAAAAGGGGAACAAAATCAACAGCGTTGGTTGGTGGTACAAGACATGGTTCTACCAACATGCGCAGACTGCCTTGAAGAGAGGAGAGTTCGTGGAGTACATCCCGACTAGGGAGTATTACCACAGGCATACAAGATGTCTGTACTGGGAAGGGAAGCTCATTCTCCCATTTGCTGATCAGTTCTGGTTCAGGTTTCTCTTAGGCTGGCTGATGCCTCCTAAGGTTTCTCTACTCAAGGCCACACAAGGAGAAGCAATCAGGAACTACTACCATGAGATGCATGTTATCCAGGATATGCTTGTTCCTCTGTACAAGGTCGGCGACGCTCTGGAATGGGTCCATCGTGAGATGGAGGTAAAGCTTCTTTCCCTTGTCTCTGTTCTCTGGCTTTGTTTTTAAGCATTAGATATAGACCATGGAGAACCGGTGCATCCTAATAACTCGAGTTGTTGGGAGGGATTCATAATTAGTCTTTATAGCAATTCCTTTACATGCCCCTCAAACGAAATCCCATGACGAGAGGGGATTGAAGTTTGCATAGGGTCTACGGTCTCCCAATTGGACAGTGAGAACGCTTTGATACCATGTGAGGAACCGTTGCATCCCAATAACTCGAGTTGTTGGGAGAGGTTCGGCATTAATTTTACGGCAGTCCATTACATAGACTACATGGTGAAAATGAACGACTCTAATGCAGTTTATTACTGGTGGGTATGTTACAGGTATACCCTATCTGGATCTGCCCTCACAAGCTGTTCAGGCTGCCAGTGAAAGCCATGATCTACCCCGAGCCAGGATTCGAGCTCCACCGCAGGCAAGGGGACACCTCGTACGCCCAGATGTACACCGACGTCGGAGTGTACTATGCCCCAGGACCCGTGCTGAGAGGTGAGGAGTTCGACGGAGCAGAGGCAGTACGCCGTCTCGAGCAGTGGCTGATAGAGAACCACGGGTTCCAGCCTCAGTACGCGGTGTCAGAGCTGAACGAGAAGGACTTCTGGAGGATGTTCGATGCCGGGCTGTACGAGGAGGCCAGGAAGAAGTACAAGGCTGTGGGCACCTTCATGAGTGTGTACTACAAGTGTAAGAAAGGGAGGAAGACTGAGAAGGAAGTGCAGGAAGCTGAGCAAGCTCAGCTGGACACTCCTTACGCCGAGCTCGCTTGATTGGTCCGTACTGTACTGCCGTTCTGATTTGATGTTTCGGTTTTAGCTAGTTTTGATTCTGACTCTATTATGAACTTTGTTTCTGTTCTCCGACCTCTGATCTCTTGTAGTTGGCTGCTGACTCAGGCTTTTAGGGTATGTCGTTCGAGTATTGTTTTCGGAGTTTTAGTTCTGTTGACGAGTAGTGCAGTTTGAAACTTTGGTGGGAAGTGCTTTTGATTTTGATGAGTTGTGGTGAAATCGTTTGGCGTTTTCATACTTGTATACATAGTGGTGGATCGTGCATTATACATTTAGACTAGGGAGTAGGAATCACAATTTGGTCGAAATCGATTTTGATTTTGATTTCGGCTGAATTCGAATTCGGAAAAAACCAACAACCGTGACTGCGGCAGAATTCAATTTGAATGTGGTTGACTGTATTGGCCGATTTCATAACCGAAACGAGACATTATTATTTGGACTGATTCTGTTCTTTCCAGATCTCTTCCGAGAATCAACTGGTAGTCTTCGTTTGACTTGAAAGGAGAGTCGTGCAAGAACGTAGGAATGTAGCGAGTATTGTTGACACGACATATATCTCGGGCCTCTTAGTACTATAAAAAAGACGTTATATGAAAGTACAAAGTATGTCGGACAAGACTTCTCGATTAGTACATAATAGGAAAACAATGAATCACATAAGTGTTCAAATATGAGATGTAACGGGATTCGAACTCGTTTATCAAAATGACCTTTTAAACGAAATGGGCTTATATTTCCGGAAACAATGGGCCTGCTCAATTGCCTTAAAATCACACTCCATGTAGGCCCAGCCCGGCATTTAGCTTCATATCTCCCTCCTCAGTCCTCTCAGGGAGACATTTCTCTCCCGATCCTCTGAATTGCAGTGTTGTAGCTCACAGCAGCTTCACCTGGTTTGTTCCAACTCTTCCTTATCCTACCAGCTCTGAGCTCCAGCTATATCTTTTCTGTTCTCTTCTTTCTCTTTTCATTTCTCTGCTCATTTCGGCGTTCCACACTAGTTATTCAATCAGTTTATCTATCGATTCATTGCATTTACAGTATCATATCTTATAGGAACCCGTACCATTTCTCGTCTGCCCTTCAGGTGTTTGATGTTTTGTCCCTGAAAGTTTCAGCAAAATATTCCTGCCATATCTTTACTGTAAGATGATAATTCGATTACTCAAAGGAGTTGGAGCGTTTAATTGAATCGAAGTTTGAGCTGCATCTGAATGTTTCTGTTTTATCAATTACACAAATGGATATATAGGCTGGGTAACTCTGTAACTTTCGCTTCTGTTCACCAAAATGTTATGTTTGGAGTATTCAAGATTGTATGTGTGAACTAGTTGTAGCTGCTTTATTGTGAATGTTGGCTATTTTGATCAAGTTACTTGTTTCCTTTTCCATACAATGGCGTTAAATCGTGTTACTTCATGTCTGAGCAGCTTTTCTTCTTCTATCTGCAGGTATTGGCTTTGGTTCCCCTCTTGATTCCCACCGTTTGGTTCGTACAGCCAAGTTTATATGAGTTTCTCACTGAAGAATTTCCATAGTTGCTGAAGATTTAATCATCCCCTTATCTGAAGCCTTAAGCTTTACTACAATTGAGCCAAGATGTCGGTTGTGTTCTTTGCATCTTCAGTAGCTGCCCCATCGCATATACCCCAACTGAAACCAGACAATTCGACATCTTTGAACAGCTTCCAATCATGTCCTAGTGTTAAATGTGAGTTTCTTCGTTGTCTTACCAGCAAATCACTTTTGATTTCAAAGGTTGTTACTACTAGAAACATGGTTAGCAGAGGCCAGCATACTGTCACGGATGTATCTTTGAATTGGGACGACGATGATTCGGAGGAACTTGACATTGATGACGGGGAGTCGCCTTGGGAAGGTGCTATTATTTACCGGAGGAATGCACACGTTCCGCACGTTGAGTACTGCACGACACTGGAAAGACTCGGTCTAGGTCACCTCTCGACAGATGTTTCGAGATCAAGGGCTTCAATGATGGGACTAAGGGTTACTAAAGCTGTTAAAGATTTCCCACAGGGAACTCCTGTTCAGATCTCGGTTGATGTTACAAAGAAGAAGAATAGGCTGAGGCTTGATGGGATTATCAGGACAGTGCTCACCTTAACCTGCAATAGGTAACTTCATTTCTCATCGCTTCCTCGAGTTGAATGGGATTCATTATACACAAAGAGCGCATATTTAGGGTGTGGTTTGCTTCTAAACCATACATATCTACTATCTGTCACTAACCATTTTACGTCCCAATAAGTCCAGTTGTTGAAACAAGGTCCAAGATCAGTTTTATATTATTCATTTAACACTATCTAGTGATGTGTTACGCCTCTTTTGAAGAGCTTGACACTACTCTTTCACAAAAAATGCAGGTGTTGTCAGCCAGCAGCTGAGAGTATCTACTCAAACTTCTCTCTTCTACTAACAGAAGACCCCGTCGAAGAGCCAGAGGTGATTAGTTTAGATCCGAACCCTGCCGGAGCTGGCGAGCAAGACAACGAGGATGCGCTGATCGATTGGGACGACAGGCTGTATTTTCCTCCTGAAGAGAGTGAGGTCGACATATCCAAGAACATAAGAGATATGGTGCATGTGGAGATCACAATCAATGCGATATGCGGTCCAATGTGTAAAGGGGTGTGCATCAAGTGTGGCACAGACTTGAACACGGGCAGATGTAAGTGCAGCAATGCAGAGAGTAGCTCTAGCAAAGCCTCTGGGCCTCTTGGAAATTTGAGAGAAAAAATGCAATCTAAATAGTGAAAATATCTCTGCACTTGTGTTTTATAACTAGTTATTTTTCCCTTCCCCGGTTATCATCCCTCTTATATGGCATTCAAATGGTCTCTGAATTGTCGATTTTTCAACTACCAGTCACTGAACTTCAAAAATACTAATATCTAGTCAGCCGTAATAGCTATAATTATAATTCAGTATGTGATCGTTTGGTTCGGATATTTCAAATATGTATTGCTTGAATACTATACAATAAATATATGTAACTTGTGATTGTGTTAATGAAATACAAGTTGAATATAGTTTGGATTTAACAATTTTAATTGAGAAAAATAGAAACTTATAAAATTTAGTATGATTTGTTTTTGAAATTGACTCGTCGTTATTTTTTAGAATACGTACTTTAAATATAACTCAAATTAGATTGCCCATTTCTATATACAGTTCGTATTTTATTTCGTACAGTCCGTAAAATAACTATTATATTCTTAATAACATACATATTTACTATTAAATTCTATGAAGTTTAATGAAACGAAATTTGAATTAAATTTGAATTTAACTTGTAGGATTGAGCTCAACACCAATTAATTTTTTTATCTCGAACTCGCCAAAAAACTAAAAATAAACTAACCAAAATTGAGCTGGTTCGGCCCGGGAACAGCCCTACCCTACCATTGGGCCTTGACCCACAAAGTGGCGTCCACGACTCCACGTCACCACGCCGGTATTATCTCGCGTGTGCCGCAACCACACGCTATCCTTCCACCAACGCCGACCTTATTCTGCTTCTCTTATACGCCGGTGAGGGTTGATTTCTTCATTTTGGCGCCTCCGTAACCAAATTGCACATTCGAGAGAAAACGCTTTCGCTTCGTTTCATCCAGACCTCCAGCTCCTCCGTATTACGGCTTTCCTCTGTTCAAGCGATCAATTTCAATGGTAAGTTGTTGAATTCTTTTGTTCTGCCCCTTTTCTCGAACTCTTCTTTTGTCCCGGGAATCGATGAAAAAGTATTTTCTGCTGATCGACGATTGAGTGAATCTACTGATCGCGATCCTCCGTTGTACATTCTTGTCTACGTAGGAATCGAAGGTTGCGCTGGTGATTTCTGACGATCAGGTAGTGCGGATGAGCACGGTTAACGATGCGCTAAAGGAGCTTGGGAAAGAAGCTCTGCAGTGTGAAGTTCAGCTTTATACTCAGTCAACTTCATCAAGTAAAACCTCCCCCGTTCATCTTTGTTATCTGTTTGCCGTTCGAGCTGCTTAGTGCCTGTTCTGAATAACATAACCATTAGTAGTGAAGGTGAAGCTAGCTAGTAGGAAAAATTAGGTTACAGCAGTATCCCGATCGCTTTTCATAAGTGCCTTGTAAATGATTTTTTATCAGGCTAATTAAGGATATTGGCACCTTTTCTGATGCTAGGCAAACTACCAGTGGAGTCTTCTTCGTTGGATTTCCTCATTTGCATCAGTAGATCACATGAATATCCTGGTGGGACTGGGTTTGATGAAATTTCTCGAGTGTTGAAGCCTGGTGGTACTATCTTTGTGTATAAGATTATGCAGGCCGTTCCTAATGAGGCAGAAAAGGTGAATATCATATCATGTTGTTACAGAACTATGAACCTTAGTTGATTGTTTGAAAGCTGACGATAACAGTATCTATTTTCAGTCTCTTGAACGCCAATTACTTTTTGCTGGCTTCTTGGATGCTAAAGGTGAGCTGAGCTCGTCAACCAGTGGCCAGTCATTTCTGGTGAGTTCTATTTTTGTTTATAGAGCTATGTTCTTCAGGTTTGATGATAGATTCTAATGCTTCTAGGGTGCTAGGTTTTGGTTTCTGGCTTCCTGATCGGAATATACGTTGCCCTATTGAACAAGCGACGTTCTGTTTACATATGTGTTGGATGTTAGAAGTAATTGGTTTATGTTTTCTGTCTACTTAGACGGTTAAGGCAAAGAAGGCTTCTTCAAAAATCGGGTCATCTTTCGCTCTCAAAAAGGTGACAAAAGCACCCGTGAAGCTCCAGATTGATGATGACTCAGATTTGATAGATGAAGATAGCCTTTTAACGGAAGAGGATTTGAAGAAACCTCAAATACCAGGCGAGTTGCTAAAAAAACCTGATTGATTATGTGTAGCTAAGCAAATCTTGATAAGAAACTAACTAAGACCATTATATACAGTGGGCGACTGTGGTACATCAAAAAAAGCTTGCAAGAACTGTGTTTGTGGGAGAGCCGAGGAAGAAGAGAAAGTTATGTTAGGATTGACCACCGAGCAACTGAGCAATCCTCAATCGTCCTGTGGAAGCGTACGTCGAATCTCATCTTTTACTTCTCTTTTAGAAGTGCATATCTCCAGTTAGTGTTGCAGCGATATGGTTATACCATGTTATGTTACTATGTGTGCTTTGTTCAAACTAAATGGTGTGTCCTATGACATTGCAGTGTGGGCTTGGGGATGCCTTCCGTTGCGGTACATGTCCGTACAAGGGTCTTCCGCCATTCAAACTCGGGGAAAAGGTACTTCAAAGATGAATTTCATCTTGCTGATGTGGTGGTTCGTACTTTCTTTAGTGCCCCAAGGTGAATTTCGGGCTAAAACTAGATCCTCTTATATGTATCTACTACAGGTATCGTTGTCCGAGAACTTCCTCGTATCAGACTTCTAAACTTTGGTGCTTAACTTCTGGCGGAGGAGCTCACTTAAGCTGTAGCTAAGTTTGTGAGGTGGTTCAGAGAATGTCAGATGGAAGTAACGGCTTCCTGTTATTTCGTTTAGCCAGTGTTGTCTACAGCCGTTTTGTTCTTCGAGATTTCGAAACTTGATCTCATATTACACTCCCCCCTTAAACTGGAGCTTTCATTATCGGGGTTTGAAGTTTGCACGAGTCTGTTATGCTTTGTATTGTACTTCAATCGAATAGTAAAGTTTTCGGATTAAGACATGCCGGTCAAAGGCTCAGAGAGCTCTTCTCGCCGACATTTTGATCTTATCGCTGGTAAGATTGTGCAAAAACAACTGTATTATGTACCAAAAGAGCCTAGGTGTCTTTTTTCAGCATTGTTTCGTTTCCCTTGCCGGAATCGCCTATTCCGTTGGAACTTGTATTCAAGTCGGAATTGGCGAGCCATAATCAGTTCAATTGAACCCGGTCGCTTTTGCGATTGGACGAGCTTCTGGAATTGGGTCAATTCCGCTCCAATTCGTGCCCAGAAAACGATGCACTAAAATGGGAATGGTGGAAATCAATGCATCAAAATCTTTCTTCTTCATGATCAATGACTGGTTAAATTTCCGCAGAATACTAAGCAAAAACGTTGCTCAGCGTCCCGCGGCCGCCACTCCTGAACCGCCGCTGTCCGCGACGTCGCAATGATACTCGCCGCCGGGGTGGATGTCGCAACTTCAATTGGTGGTTCCTTTAATTGAATATTATTGATTTATTAATAGCAATAACGTGATAATAGGAAAGATGTGGATTATCAAAATAAAATACCCCCCACAAAATTAACATTCAAAATTTAGAGCGCCGAAAAACCCGCGAACGAAGATACTTGCCTGCAAAGAAAGAATGAAATTATAAGTTTCCGCAGCTTCTTCACACTCCAGTCACAGCTTCAAAACTGCCGGAAACCTCACTCTCGTACCCGCAGAAAGCAGCAGCTGAGTCCAAAGTTTCTTCTACTTCATGTACCAGATTCTACTGGTATGAGATACTGAAACTCGTTGGTTTGTATTCAGAATTCTACCACAATTAGCTCTTGAATCTTGTATTACTTGCCTTTTATCTTCGTAACGCTAGATCCACAGATACTGTTACTCTGGTTATGAATCGGATTCCCGAAGGGAATTGCAGAGACTTCGTTAACTTAGTAGATTCATCCTCTTACTTGCAGATTAGATTTTGTAATTAGGCCTTGCGTCGGAAGCAGGAAGAATGTTGGACATTAATCTGTCCAGGGAGGATAAAGGCAGCAATCCGGAAATCATCCGGGAATCGCTGCATCGCCGTTCGGCCAATGTTGAGATCGTCGATGAGATTATCAAGCTTGACAAGGAATGGAGGCAGAGTACGTAATTACTAAAACCTCTAAGCTTTTTAGAACTTTTTCCCATCGTTTTCGGGAATGCTGTCAATCTCATAGTTTTTCTGGTCTTCTGTTTTCAGGTCAATTCGACGTTGACAATCTGAGGAAGGATTTCAATAAGATCAACAAACAAGTTGTCAAACTTAAGATCGTAAGCTTTTTACTAAAATCCACTTGGCTAGTGCATTATATTGTTCTTTGATTCATTTTGCGTAACTGAGTGATACCGCTATTAGAGCGGTGGAGATGCAACTGAACTTATCCAGAGCACTAAAGTATCAAGCAGCAAATTGCTTTGAAAGACATTGAGGTGCAGGAGGGTAAGGCTGCTTTGGATGCAAAGTTGCATACAGTTGGTAACCTTGTCCATGATTCCGTCCCTGTTAGCAATGACGAGGTTGGTTCTGAATGTGCTGTTTGTTCTTACCTAGCTTGTAAGAAGCTACCCTAACAACATTGGCTTTCTACTATCATCATTCTTGCAGGCAGATAATGGAGTAATCAGAGGTTTCGGGAAGAAGCCTATGGAGAAGGAATTCAAAGTCAAAAGTCACGTTGACCTCGTTCAACTTCTTGGACTCGTTGATATGGAGAAAGGTATTCCAAGAATCACAGTTCTTGAGTATGTTTATCAACTTGCAACTCCTTTTGACATTTCTTCATCATATGTGCTTGTTCATCCTGTACGTTTTGAAACGAGTAGGGGCTGCGATAGCTGGAAGCAGAGCCTACTTCCTGAAAGGTGACGGTCTATGACTCAATTAAGCTTTGATAAATTATGGACTTGATTTCTTGGAGAAGAGAGGTTACACACTCCTTCAGACTCCTTTTCTCATGAGGAAGGATACCATGGCCAATTGTGCTCAGTTGCCACAGTTTGATGAAGAACTTTATAAGGTGACCTTTACGAATCGCTGCGAAACTCAACCTAACGCCAAGTTGAATCTTTTACTGGCCAGTGGGAACTTCATATATGGTAGGTGACTGGAGAGGGGGACGATAAATATTTAATTGCTACGGCTGAACAACCGCTGTCTACGTTTCACATGGATGATTGGATTCATCCCACTGAACTTCCGATCAGGTTATATAGTTGCAAAGTAAAATTGCAGGTTTTATGGAAGAAGTCCTGTAATTTAGCTGCTGTTACTAATTTACTTACTATTAACGGCAGATATGCTGGATACTCAACGTGTTTCCGCAAAGAAGCTGGTTCGCATGGTCGGGACACTCTAGGCATCTTTCGAACTCACCAGTTTGAGAAACTGGAGCAGTTCTGCATTACAAGCCCGAATGATAGTGCCGCGTGGGTTATGCATGAAGAAATGTTGAAGAATTCTGAAGACTTTTACCAGATCCAAACAGCTGAAACTACCGTATCAAGTTGTCTCGGTTGTTTCGGGGGCTCTGAATGATGCTGCTGCAAAGAAGTACGATCTCGAAGCGTGGTTTCCTGGTTCAAATGCCTACAGGGAGTTGGTCTCCTGCTCGAATTGCACAGAGTACCAGTCGAGACGATTGGAAATCCGATACGGGCAGAAAAAGGTTTGCATATAGTGCCGCTTCTGTTGTCAAATCCTTGTTCCATGACGTCTGAAACTTCGATTTGCATAAATTTGCTTTGCATTTACAGGGCAATGAGGCTGCAAAGCAATATGTTCACATGTTGAACTCTACACTGACTGCTACAGAAAGGACAATGTGCTGCATATTTGAGAACTACCAGAGGGAAGATGGAGTTGAGATCCCAGAAGTTCTGAGACCATACATGGGTGGTAAAATCCTTCATGTATTTCAAGGGAAGAAAACCAAGTTTCTCGAGGGGTTTTAAAGACCTGGAAATTTGGAATTTGAAATTGTGGGGCTTGGTAGTGGTGATTTTGTGCGTGTATTATTGTGGTTTGATAGTAGGTAGGAAATGGTAGAAATATCATTGATAATACTTTGAGAATTTTCAGTTACTGGTAGAATTTTAGATTATTTAAATAATTTATATTTTAGGGTTTAGGGTTAAGATATGTTAAGATTAGTTTGTTTGTGGATTTTGGTTAGTAATTTGGAATTATCTCTATAGTCATCTCTTTATTCATAAATATCTCTATAGGTATCTCTTTATAATTTTTTACTTTTTAGGCAATGAGGGGGGTGTTTGCCTACTATGATAAGGCTACAAATTTGAGTAGCATTCCATTCGAGGGTGTCTATCTCGAACGAGGATCATCAACACCAGTGCTGATCGCGTTCTTCGTTGGTATCTATATTTATTCAGTTCGATATTATTTTTTTGAGAATGTGGTTAGATTACAATTTACACAACTTTGATAGAATATGGAGACACACACTGTAAAGAGAATCGAGAAAGATGATGGATTACTTTAGTACGGTTTATTGATATATGAGAGCATCGAATCTTTGAATGTAGGAGCGTAGTTCATTGATGATGGCTTGCCCCACCGGATGTAGGAGGACTGAGGAATTAACCTTGTTTAAAATCGTGGAAATATCATTTATAAAAGAAAAAATTCGTGAAACCATCACCAAGGAAATCAACTCATGCTTTAGCTTCACCGTAATCATACCGCTTGAACCATTTATTAAACTAATTTGGTACAAAACTAATACTATTATATTTTAATTATCGTTTAACCATTATTTATAACGATTTAATCGGTTGAACCATGATATAAGCTCGGCTAATATTCACTGTATGTTTGCTCCTTTATTTGGATTCGTTGAAGTAAAGTTGGGCTTTGAACGGCCGCTGTCTAATGCCCAGGACCGGCCCATCAATTTGCGGAGAAGGACAGTCCAAAAGGAAATCATTTCTCAAAAAGAAAGATTAGCAAATATACTAACGAGCTCAGCCGCAGCTAAAACCTCTTTCCTCACTGTGACGCCGAAACCAGTCAGAGCTTCGAACCCGCCGGAAACTTTACTCTTGTAGCCGCAGAGAGCTGCTGCGTCGCTCATCTCACCGTCCGAAGGTTCTTTTAGCTCAGGTATGCGATTCTACTATTCCTCCAACTCTCTATAAGCATCGTCGATAAGAACAACTCATTTGCTGTATCTGGAATTTTAGATCAGTCGATTAGCGCTTGAGAATCTTATATTACTTGCTAAATTTACGTAGAGCTAGATCCGCATATGTTGATTTTCTGCGTATGAATTGAGGAGTCTGGAAATGTTGTTTTATCTTCTTACTTGTTTTTTGAGCTTGACGAGAGATTGGATTTTTGTGGTTAGGATTTGCATCGGAAGCAAGAAGAATGTTGGACATTAATCTGTTCAGGGAGGATAAGGGAAGCAATCCGGAAATCATCCGCGAATCTCAGCGTCGTCGTTCGGCCAATGTTGGGATTGTTGATGAGATTATTAAGCTTGACAAGGAATGGAGGCAACGTAATTACTAAAACAACTAAGCTTTTTAAATTTGTTTTCCATCGTTTATGTGTATAATCTCATGCTTATTCTGGTCTTCTGTTTTTCAGGTCAATTCGAGTATGACAATCTGAGGAAGGATTTTAACAAGATCAACAAACAAGTTGCCAAACTCAGGATCGTAAGCACTTTTTCACTAATCCACTTGGCTAGTGCTTTATTGTTCTTTGTTTCGGATTCATAAGTGAGCATACCATGTGTTAATGGTTTCCTCGAATCAGAGTGGTGGAGATGCAACTGAACTTATCCAGAGCACTGATGATAACAAGAAGCAAACTGCATTGAAAGAGATTGAGGTGCAGGAGGCTAAGTCATCTTTGTATGCAAAGTTGCAAACAGTTGGTAACCTTGTCCATGATTCCGTCCCTATCAGCAAAGACGAGGTTGGTTCTGAATGTGTTGTGTGTGTACCTTATTAAAGAAATGTAGCCTGGAAGCTCCTCTAACATTGCCTTTCTACTACTATTCTTGCAGGCAAATAACGAAGTAATCAGAGTTTGGGGGGAGAAACGCACTGACAAGAAACTCAAGAGTCATGTTGACCTTATTGAACTTCTTGGAATCGCTGATGTGAAGAAAGGTATTCCAGTTTGGCCTTGTTTTGGTTTAATTTGTTGTATTTCTGTCTATTCCTTATCTGTTTCGGAGCGTCCTTAGCTTGTATCTTCTATTCTTTAATAAGTTGCTTATATTTTGTAATTCACCTGTTAGTCTCTAAAAATCACTTCTTGAGTATGTTTATTAACTTGCAACTTCTTCAACATTTCTTCATCATATGTGCTTGTTGATCCTGTACTTTTTAAAATGAGTAGGGGCTGATGTAGCTGGAAGCAGAGGCTACTACCTAAAAGGTGACGGTGTACTACTCAATCAAGCGTTGATAAATTACGGACTTACTTTCTTAAGGAAAAGAGGGTTCACTCCCCTGCAGACTCCCTTTTTCATGAGAAAGGATATCATGGGCCAGTGTGCTCAGTTGCAACAGTTTGACGACGAACTTTATAAGGTGACCTTACGAATTTCTGAGAAACTGAACCTAACGCCAATATGAGATATCAGCTTTAGCATTTCCAAGCTTTTACACTGTATTAACTTTTATTCTCTATGATACTTCATATTTGATAGGTGACCGGAGAGGGGGATGATAAATATTTAATTGCTACGGCTGAACAACCACTATGTGCGTATCACCTAGATGAGTGGATTCATCCCTCTGAACTACCGACCAGGTTATAGTTGCAAAAGTAATAGTGGTCTTATGGAAGAAGTCCTAATATTTAACTGGTCTTACTAATTTACTATTAATCGCAGATATGCTGGATACTCAACCTGTTTCCGCAAAGAAGCTGGTTCGCATGGTCGGGACACTTTAGGAATTTTCCGAGTTCATCAGTTTGAGAAACTGGAGCAGTTCTGCATTACAAGCCCAAATGACAATGCCTCGTGGGTTATGCTTGAAGAAATGATGAAGAATTCTGAAGAATTTTACCAGACGGTACCAGCTTGTTTGTTCTTAAGAGTTGCATATTTCTATCATGTACTGTATATCCCAGTTCAACACATCACAAGCTAATATTTGAGAACCGCCATCCCTTTCCCAAACAGCTGAACCTACCTTATCAAGTTATCTCCATCGTTTCGGGGGCCTTGAATGATGCTGCTGCAAAGAAGTATGATCTTGAGGCATGGTTTCCTGGTTCAAATGCCTACAGGGAGTTAGTCTCCTGTTCAAATTGCACCGATTACCAGTCGAGAAGATTGGAAACCCGATATGGGCAGAAAAAGGTTTGCTTCTATCTTGTCTTTACGTTGGTTACTGTTCTGTCCAGTGTCTTGAGTTGTCAAGTTCCTTGCTACTATGTCTGAAACATTGATGTTGCATAAATTTGCCTGCAAGGATAGCCAAATGGTTTAAATTTCCGAGTCGTGAATCATGCCGATGCTTATTCCTTTCTGATATACACTTCTCATATTTGTTATGACAGAGCAATGAGGCAGCAAAGCAATATGTTCACATGTTGAACTCGACCCTGACGGCTACGGAAAGGACAATGTGCTGCATACTCGAAAACTACCAGAGGGAAGATGGAGTTGAGATCCCAGAAGTTTTGAGACCATACATGGCTGATGTAACCTTCATGCCTTTCCTCGCAGGAAAGGGAAAGAAAGCCAAGTAGAAGATCCAGTTCAACTTTTTACCAAATGTTTCTTAGGAACCTATCTATTTTTCGTGTCGAATTTCAGAATTTGAACTTGTTTTGATGATGCATTTGAATCCTCTCTCTGTTGCTGTATTGTCTTATGGTAATGCACGTATTTACTTGCTGATTATGTGATATTATTAGGTTTGAACATTTTTTTCGCCAAGAGGGTTTAGGGTTTAATGGTCTAAACGGGGCTCGTTGTTCGTGTTTTATGGTTGAATAAATAAATATAGTTGAGCTGTATTGGACAAATTTTTAATTAAATCGAATTAAATTGGTAGTAAATAGAGTTTAAATATTGATATTTAACTTATAAATATAACACTTTGAATAATTTTTAACAGAAAAACCAATGGTATAAATGATGTATGAGTAAGTATTAGTAATTGTGTATGAAATTTATATAATATTTGATGACTCAAATGTAAATAAAACCTATATATAAAAATGACAAAACCCTAGCACTCAGCCACACTTCTTCCGCTTAAATTGTCCATCTCCATTTTACTGGTTGAACCGTAATAGTAACTAAACCATTCGAACCATCCGGTTTGTAGGTTCGGTCAGATTTTGATAACACTGATGTTTTCTCCAAAAGAAAAAAAGACCGTAATTAATCCTCCAAAGCTTGATTAGTAAAATCCAATATGGGTATATACAGTTTAGTATAATGAATTTATATCGTATTTCAACATAACAATATGTTTAATTTAATAAAAACATAAAAATATGTTTAAAAGTTTATAAAAAATTATTTTTTATAAAGGATAAACAATTATAAAATATTACAAATTTATAATTTTAAAAATAAAATTATATTAAAATATCTATATTTGTTAAAATGCATTTACTAAAATATTTAATAAGTAAAGTATCAAATAAATATAAAAAAGTTAAACGACTCTGTTGAAGTACGAAAATAAAAAATTTAAACGTGTATATTCTTATTCGAATATTAAACGAATTTTTCTAATTTTCGTCCAAAGTAACGGAAATGCTAAATATTAAGGAATAAGAATCAACCAATCACGGTTAATCGGAAGGAAACTATTAGCGTTAAAAAAAATTGAGTGAAGGAAGAGAATCACTGAGCTGACTCATTATCCATTTTATCAGCTGGCAGCTCTGGGGCTTATTTCCTTCGCTCGCGGAACCCAGCTCTCCTTGTCGGCGGCGTCAAGGGTTTCCGTCCGTCTGCTCAACTTCTCCACCTTCTCGTCTTCTTCATCTGCCCCCATGGCAGGTGATGAACCGATGCAGGTGCCTCAATGGTCAGCGGAGAAAGTGAGGGATACTTTCATCAAGTTTTACGAGTACAAGAATCACGTTAACTGGAAGTCCAGTCCAGTCGTCCCTGTGAATGATCCCACTCTCCTCTTCGCCAATGCTGGTAAGCTTCGTTCTCCGTCTCTTTTGAATGATTGATTGGATTATTTTACGGCTGAAGGTGTAGATTCTGGTTAATAAAATTAGTTGCTGGAAAGAAGCTTAGGATCAACTTCGTTGTCTATGGGTCTTTGCTTACCCTGATTTCATCACACACGCAAATTAATTCACGTTTGCAATCGTTTTTCAAGTTAGGTGCAGGTGCTGATTAATCAGTTGCTGTAAAAGAAGCTTAGGATCAACTTCGTTGACTGTATATCTTTGTATATCATGATTTCTATACACTCGCAAATTAATTCACGTCTGCAATCGTTTTTCAAGTGAGGTTTAGATGCTGATTAATCGGATTTTTCTTTTCAGCATCGTCAGATTTTGCTTATATGAAATTCGTTATGTGGAGTTTCATTTTCTGTTTTTGGGTGCTCTCTTTTGATTGTTAATACTCGTTTAAACAGGTATGAATCAGTACAAGCCCATCTTCTTGGGGACAGCTGATCCTAATACTGCTCTGAGCAAGCTAACACGCGCATGCAATACCCAGAAGTGTATCCGCGCTGGAGGGAAGCATAATGATCTTGATGATGTGGGGAAGGACACGTACCACCACACATTCTTTGAGATGTTAGGGAATTGGTCCTTCGGTGATTATTTCAAGACTGAGGCAATTGAGTGGGCTTGGGAGCTCCTGACTAAGGTATAATGGCAGTTCGGTTGATGTTGGTTTCCTCTAGATATGGCGCGTTCGTCTTCTTCATATGTTGCCAACGTTCAGTCTCTTGCCTACGATATCCTCTTCTCTATGTTATCACCTTTGTTAACTTGTGAGTGCCTGTATTTTTGTAGTTTTTCGTTTCTTTACCCTCTTTTGTTAAATATGGCTGACAGGTTTATGGACTGCCGGCTGATCGTATTTATGCAACCTACTTTGGGGGAGACGAGAAAGCAGGTCTAGCTCCAGATACTGAAGCAAAAGACATATGGCTCAGGTTTTTGCCACCTGGGCGGGTGCTACCATTTGGTTGCAAGGTACTGTTATTAGCTTCAGTTGTTTGTGTGGGTTGTGCTGATTATTTGTTAGATTGTGTTTTGCATTTTGACCAACTTGTTTGTTGCTTTTCTGAACTTATACTAGGACAATTTTTGGGAGATGGGTGACACCGGTCCTTGTGGTCCTTGTACCGAGATACATTATGATAGGGTTGGAAACCGTGATGCAGCTTCTTTGGTAAATAATGACGATCCTACGTGCATTGAGATATGGAACCTTGTGTTTATCCAGGTATGACGTTGTTGCTTGCTGCTTTTGTATGGGGCCACCAAGTCTGTTCTTGAGTATTTTGCTTGGTGTTTGGACTAATAGTCCTAAAAGGATTTTGTAGCTAAAAGCTAATTGCACGTTTTCTGTTATTTTCGTGCTTTCACAGTTCAATAGGGAAAGTGATGGCTCCTTAAAACCGCTCCCGTCTAAGCATGTTGATACTGGAATGGGATTCGAGAGACTTACTTCAGTTTTACAAAACAAGATGAGCAATTACGACACTGACGTCTTTATGCCCATTTTCAGTGCCATTCAACAGGTACTGTTTTGGTGTTTTTTTCCCTCTCCATCTTGTGTGCAGTTCCAGCCACCAACTTTTATAGCCTTGAGCTTTCGTTGAACTTTACATGAATATCTGGAATATGCCATGCATAGAATCTGTTATGCAAAATGATGTGAGATATAGTTGTTGTTTTAGAATGCTCAATGCAGGTCTATTGTAATTATAGGAGATAGTCTTGTGAAGGTCCCTCAGTGCTCTCAAGTTCAATTGTTTCTTTTATGTTTGTCTAATATTGGAAATGGAATTTCGTAGGCAACTGGGGTGCGTCCTTATACTGGAAAAGTTGGATCTGAGGACGTAGATGGAGTTGACATGGCTTACCGAGTTGTTGCTGATCACATTAGAACTCTCTCTTTTGCCATTGCTGACGGTTCTTGTCCAGGTGGAGTACTTTGGGAACTTATATCTGGGTCATTCATTTCTATCAATTTGGGCTTATAGAGAACTAGATCTTACTGATTTGTGATATCTTGCTCGTGTAGGTAACGAGGGACGAGAATATGTTCTCAGGCGCATTCTCCGCCGTGCTGTTCGTTATGGAAGTGAGAAGCTAAATGCTCAAGAAGGGTTCTTTAATGGGTAGGAGACTCGTGGTTCTTGGTTTTTAAAACAGCTGCCATGATAATTTTTGTTAAGAGACCTTGATATCTGAACACGAATAAATTTGTTTGCTACAGAACATAAGGATGTTGCTGAATTTGTGTTGACCATTCATTTCTTTTCTTGTCATTGACAATTCTCCTCAATGCAGGCTAGTAAATGTTGTTGTACAAGTGATGGGTGATGTCTTCCCGGAGCTGAGAAAGAATGAACAACACATCAAGGAAATAATCACAGCAGAGGAAACCAGTTTCGGGAGAACTTTGCTTAAGGTCAGTTGGATTTTATATCATATTGCTAAATTTATGTCATTTCTCTTCTTCTGCCTTTGTTGATTGTGTAATTAATTCTCAGGGCATTGAGAGATTCAAAAAGGCTGCCCAGGAGGTACAGGGGAAAATATTCAGTGGGCAGGCAAGCAAATTTCTGAGTCTTAATCTTCTATGGATATTTCTGAGAATTTCAAATCTGGTTTGATGCGCCAATGCTGGGAAGTCTTTGGGTATTGGTTTGTAGTAAACCGTATTGCATTGTTGCAGGATGCATTTGTTTTGTGGGACACGTATGGCTTCCCACTAGATTTGACCCAGCTGATGGCAGAAGAAAGAAAACTGGAAGTAGATGTTGAGGGCTTTAATAAAGCGATGGATGAAGCTAGGGAAAGATCAAGAAGTGCCCAAAATAAGGTATAATCGGCATTCTAGGTTCGCCCTGTAGATGTGTTATGATCATCTTTGTGGAAATTGTCATTTTTTCTCTCAATATTACTGTGTTTTCCCGAGTTTTTGGCTAATAGAGTTTTTGGCAGCAAGCTGGTGGTGCTATTGTCATGGATGCTGATGCGACATCTACATTACACAAGAAGGGTGTCTCTGCAACAAACGATTCTTCCAAATATATTTGGTTTGAGGTTAGCATGTCTTTCTAGCTAATGGTTTTATTGCGATTCACATCTCATTTATCTCTATATATTCAGGATCATGAGACTTCAATTAAAGCTATTTACACGGGTTCCGAGTTCTTGGAAAGTGCCAATCTTGGCAATGAAGTTGGCATAGTTCTGCAATCTACCAGCTTCTATGCTGAACAAGGTGGTCAGGTATAGTATTATCAGCCAAGGCAATCCAACTTGAAGAAAATGTATCGATTCTCATATTATATTGATCATTTTCTCCTGTGTAGAATATGATAATTTTTCACTTTTCACATATTTAGGATTTATGATACCATGGTGTAAGGCCTTACGTATCTTTCAAATATGTTGTCCTCGTAATTACTCTTGGTCATACTGTTATTAAACATAGTTTACCTTGCAGATTTTCGACACTGGATTACTTGAAGGATCATTTGGTTCCTTCGAAGTTTGCAATGTGCAAATATTTGGAGGATTCATCCTTCATATTGGTTCGCTGACTGGAGGAACCGGAAAGTTTTCAGTTGGTGACAAGGTTATCTGTAAGGTGTAAAACAGTGTCAATTAACTGTGTCCTTAAGCTTACTCTATTGGTTTTTTTCCCCCTTCGGTGTGGAGACTTCAATTTTCCGTGCTCACTTGTTTAGGTTGATTATGAAAGACGCAAGCTCATCGCACCTAACCATACTTGTACTCATATGCTGAACTTTGCTCTAAGAGTAAGTCCCTCACCCTTTTCTACATGAATCCTCATTTGTTTGTAAAACAAAGCAATGTGTGATTGTGATTCGTGATCGGAATTCAGGAAGTCCTTGGTGATCACATTGACCAGAAGGGATCTATCGTCCTCCCTGAAAAATTAAGATTTGACTTCAATCATGGTGTGTAATATTGATTCGTTACCCTATACTGTCCAATTGCAGAAACATTTAAATTTTCTTACGTTTCATTTAGTCACTAAGTCTGTTGATAATGTTATAGGCAAGCCTGTGGACGCTGAACTTTTGAGAAAAATTGAGACAATTGTTAACGACCAAATTAAGGCCGAGTTAGGTGTATATGCAAAGGAAGTGAGCCTGGATGAAGCCAAGCGAATTAATGGTCTTCGTGCTGTTTTCGGGGAAGTACGTAATAATCTTAAATTGGCATTTTAAAAACATGTACTATATATCACGAAGCTCATTTTATTTTTTCCCCTATGCAGGTGTATCCTGATCCCGTTAGAGTGGTTGCAATTGGTCATAACGTCGAAGATCTTGTGGCTAACCCAAACAACGAAAAATGGCTGTCACTTTCAGCAGAGCTTTGTGGAGGTATCGTCTGAATCGATTTTTTTTAATGTTTAACGCCTTTTCCCTACTTGGAGATATCAGGTGACACATTCTTGTGGAAAATTGGTACAGGGACACATATAACAAACACCAAGGAAGCTAAAGCATTTGCACTTCTATCTGAAGAGGGAATTGCAAAAGGTATCAGACGAATAACTGCTGTTACAACTGATAGTGCATTTAAAGCGTTGGAATTGGCGCGCTCGCTTGAGCAAGAAGTTCGTGAAGCATCCAAAGAAGATGGAAGTGCATTGGAAAAGGTCACATTTTTAACAACTTTCAAGCAGAAAACTAAACTTCTCCCATATGCATGCTTTTGGTTGATGGTTTCCTTGTGACTTCAACAGAAAGTTGCCTCTCTGAAAAGCCGTGTGGATTCAGCAGCAATTCCTGCAGCCAAGAAAGCTGATCTCAGGGGGGAGATAACGAAGCTTCAGGTATTGCAGCTGCACTAATACTACTAATTAATTTATATATCAAATGTCTTTGTGTACTGAAATGCCTCTCTTATCAGGCCCATGTGAGAAAGCAACAGAAGAAGATCGCTGAAGAGAATCTGCAGAAGGCCGTCCAGGTTGCAACAGAGATTGCTGAAACTGCTGCATCAGAAGGGAAGGCATTCTGCATCACACGAGTCGATGTCGGTTTGGATGCGAGTGCAGTCCGCGAAGCTGCAATGAAAGTCCTCGAACGAAAGGTGAGGTTTTTTGCTTTAGCCTTCAACAAATGGATCGACGCAAAGTTTCCTGATATCGGTTGTTGTGTTGATCGGCAGGGCATATCTATCATGGTCTTCAGTACCGATGAGACCACGAACAAAGCAGTGGTCTGTGCAGGAGTTCCCGAGAAGTCAGACCAGGGGAAGCAGCTGGAAGTGTCCGAGTGGTTGACTAATGCGCTGGGGCCTCTCAAAGGACGGTGCGGAAAAGGAAAAGGCGGTCTCGCCACTGGCCAGGTTGGTTTTTGTACCGATTCGTTATCTGTCTCGTTCTATAGTTCGTCACGGATCTGTTATATTTCATTTTGATCGAGTTGTCTTGTTGTTTCAGGGAACTGATGCATCCAAAGTAGAAGATGCCATGGAAGTGGCATCCAAGTTTGCAGACTTGAAGTTGAAATGAAATGATTAAACGTCCAATGCCTTTGTTTGATTAAGTACCAACATCAGATAGAATGAACACAGAATCAATTGTCGTTAGTTCCTTACGTGATTGCTTGTGTTTGTTTTCATCTTCTCTAAACTATATTTGAATATACGAGCTTTAGTTTTTTTTTAGCATACTTGATTCTGTAGACGGTAGGTGCGTTACCGGGGTAGAATACTCGATGTGATCGGCCAATGATTCCGCAAATTGACCTCTACCAAACAACACAATACATCCATACCTAGGCGTGACCAATAATATCCTCTCTTTTTGTCGAATGTGTCATTGTTCGATACATGAGAGTCAGAAAACAAATGTACAATTGACTGTTTTTCTATTGAATAGACCGCGCAATTATTCTGTTGAGGAACAAACTGTATGGAGATGGAGCTGAGTTAAAAATCTTTTCACCTTAGTGGAATGACCATGAACTCTAAGATTAGCGGCTCTGTGATTTGCGGGAATACTTGATTGGAGGCAGCAAGACATGATCACATATACATCCTTGAGATCAACGTTGATGGCACGATGAACAGAGGGTGAACAATTGCATCCACAAAAAACAACGGCCGTGTATGCATGAATGATGCCCGAGATGGAAGCTAAGACAGCACCCTCGAGTGGGTCAATTCTGCTTAGCTGATACATGCCACATTTGAGGCGCGACCTATTTGTCCTTTGAATCTTGATCGTCTTGATCATCGGTTGGAGTTGATTTGTCTTTTGAATCTTGACCGTCTTGGTCAACGGTCGGGGTTGATTCCTTGTCATAACCCTTCACCTAGGATCTATAACCCTCGATGCGGCTGCCACCCAAACTCCACGCTATTGATATCCAACAACCACGTAAGAGGATATCGTAATTCCGGTAGCAAGTAATTGCATTGTTTTACATCACCTATTATTGACTGAGAAAAAAAAAATATAAAAAATTAACGAAAAATATTATCCAAACTATTATGATAAATATTTTGGATAGATATAAAACTCGTGTGATACATATTTTGTTTTTTTTACGAGATTAATACTTTGGTTAATTATGCTTATTTGACAGAATTGGCGACCCGCTGTTTCCCATAGCACGAAATTCTTTTGTCTTTTTTCTTTTTCTCCATTAATTAGGCAAAACCCCCCACCCCTCATTTTCTCATTCTCTCTCCATCTGTCCCTCTCCCCGTCGCCTCCCGTTTCTCCGTCCAACTTTGTTTTTCCGTCGTCGTCGGAGGTCTGTGGTCGCTGCCGCCGGATTCCGGCGATGTGGTAAGCGGCTGCGTTCGTCCTTTGCAAATGGAGGTTATTTAATTCAAACAGCACTAGGCGCCAATTTCTACTGGCAAGGGAGACATGTCTCGTCAGACACCGACGGCGCATTTCCACAAATCCAAAACTCTCGACAACAAATATGTGAGCAGCTCCGATTCTCTTCCGATTCCTCTCACTTGCTATTTTTTTCCAGCAATTTTTCGCTTCACGAGTCATAATTCTTACTGATCTCTGTTGTAATTCCCGCGGGAATTCGCAGGGCGTTGATTTCCCCTCCATTTTGGTGCTTCTGTGTTCTTCTGTTGCTACTAGTTTTGTTTGGTAGCTGGAAAATACTTAATGCTTTCACTTTGGTTGATGATCACCAAAACTCTGGCAATCGTTTGATTCTTATATCAGTTAGGATGGCTGTTGTGGTGAACTTCTCGATGCCATTTTGCTTCAGCGCACCACGAACTGTTCTTAACCTTAGTTGGTTGGCTTTTCTTTCTAGTTAGTTTCTGTGTCTGAAAATGAACTGCACTTGTCTACAATCTTCCGTTTATTGTTAATAACGATCATAGCAAGTTTGGAAGTAAGCTGCTATCTGGTCCGTGAGCATTGAGATCTAAGAACTCCAATTTGGAGTCTTAACTGTCCTGGGATCTCTCAGGAATCAAATTCTTGTTTTCCTTTCACGGGTTTTGTTATACTGTCAGTAAGGTATATTGGATTCATAGCTGCTTGGCTTGATATTTTTTCATGATTTGGTTTAGATGCTTGGCGATGAGATTGGAAAAGGAGCATATGGTCGGGTTTATAAGGGCTTGGATTTGGAGAATGGAGACTTCGTTGCTATCAAACAAGTGTCGTTGGAGAATATTGCTCAGGAGGACCTCAATATTATCATGGTCTGATTTTCATCTTCTGGTTCATGGTTCATGGTCCAAACATTTCTGTTTACAGAATTTTCTGTGTCATTCTATGTTAGTTGTTTGTTTGCTTAATACTCTGATGCCTTATGTGGAGTACCTTGTATGCTACCAGCTAAGTAGATACTGCTTAACACTCTGATGCCGTCATCGTAGGTCATGAATACGAATTCAATTTCAACTATAAAAGAAAGAAGAAATTTTTTTGAATGTCTAATGCCTAGAACTCTAGGTGATTTCTTGTTGTTTTTATCTTTCCTATGTCCCTAGCATTGTGGTGTTAATAGTTTTCTTTCTCTTTAGTTGTACTTTTAAGAGTCTTGGGTTTTATCGTCTCCTGTGGAAATTCTAGGACAAGTAATGATAAGAAGTTTACTGTTGAAAATTTTTAGTCTGTTCTAGTGACATTCAAATAGGCTGACAATTATTCCTTTTCTGTGTGTGCACTCTCTTTGGATGGACACAATGGTGATTCAGCAAGAGATTGACTTATTGAAGGTAACTTCTGTGTTGATTTCACTTGTTCTTTGAATCTATTTGTCAATGAATGCAAAAATTGGGTTACTCATTCCAATTGGATACGACGTGTGTTGTACAGAATCTGAACCATAAAAACATTGTGAAGTACCTTGGATCATTGAAGACGAAAACTCATCTTCACATAATTCTTGAGTAAGTGGGATCACATACTACAGCAAATAATAGAAAATCCAGGTTAAATATCTTTGTTGTTCTTATAGGTATGTAGAGAATGGTTCCCTTGCAAACATCATCAAGCCAAATAAATTCGGGCCTTTCCCGGAGTCTTTGGTTACTGTTTACATTGCTCAGGTTCTGCTCTTATCCTTACAGTTAACACTTGCTTTCTGGTTTGTATTTTCATTTATGCCTGGCAACCATAATTTGGTGACAGGTTTTGGAAGGTTTGGTTTATCTACATGAACAAGGTGTCATCCATCGGGATATCAAGGGTGCAAACATATTAACTACTAAGGAGGTAAATATTTTAGTGTTTCTACTATAATCTCCCCATCACTGATCTTTCACATTAGAGTTTATTCTGTTTTTCCTTGTTCAAATTTACTTTGCACCATATTAACGTCAATTGATTTGCTACTGATCACTATTTTCAGGGACTTGTGAAACTTGCCGATTTTGGTGTAGCAACAAAATTGACCGAGGCTGATGTTAATACACATTCAGTTGTTGGAACACCATACTGGATGGCCCCCGAGGTACTTTGTTGTTTTGTCAGTTACCACTTGTTCTCTGCCGTCTACATTGTGTAATCACATTACCAGGGTAATCCATTGCTGGAAAGGGGCTTTTGTGGTCATAAACTCATAAGATTCTCGTGTCTTTTACAGGTGATTGAAATGTCAGGGGTTTGTGCAGCTTCTGACATTTGGAGCGTTGGTTGTACTGTAATTGAACTTCTTACCTGTGTGCCTCCTTACTATGATTTGCAGCCTATGCCAGCATTGTTTCGTATTGTTCAGGTTGGCCCACTGTTTCTGCTATACTCTTGCAACTATTGTTTCTTATCACCGTATGAGAGGAGCTTGGCATCCTTTTATGTTTTCAAGTATAATTTATTGAACCGATTATTATCCTTTCCGAAGTACTCTCTTCATGCATTGGGCATGGATATTGGATACCATCCACTTTGCAGTACATATTAATAACTTGTAGCTTTAGTGATATAGGTTTCCTCATTGTTTACTTGATTCTTCCAGGATGATCATCCTCCAATACCTGATAGTCTGTCTCCTGACATCACAGATTTCCTACGCCAATGCTTCAAGAAGGTATTTCTGCTTATTTGTTGTTGTAGCAGTGGTTTCTCTTTCCATGAATTTGTTTATATGCTTACAAGTTGATAATTGTTCATCTTGTCTGGGCTGCTGGTACTGTACATACTAGATTGAACATCTTAAGCTTATTTGAAAGAGGAGCAATGTAAAGATTTAAGACATTGATGTCCATAAGCTCCTTGAGTAATGCATGTCATATCTGATAAACTACCAGCAACCTAGGTGCACGAAGAATAGTTTTAGCTTTGTGTATGAGACCTGTTGCTGAATGCAAAGTTCCCTGACATCTAACCACTTCCTTTTTGGAGGATATCTACCTTGAGTTTTTTGCAACATTACTAGTTTGGTATGAAAATTCCTAGGTCAAGCTCCTAGATATATATTGTTTTCATTTTCAAACATTGTGAAGGACCATAGTGACAAATGGCAGCAGTTACCCAAAAATAAAGAAAAAGTTCGAGCAGTTGATCACTTAGGTTGAAGATAAATACATTCGAGAGGGCGGAAACTGATATCTATCCGATGTTGCATAGAATCACCGTCATTACTGTTCTAGGTTTACTTTTTGTTGCACCAATTAGTTTTCTTGGCCTACATCTTGATGAATACGTGTCAGTTGTACATTGAATTTTCTCATAATTTGGTTTCTGTTTATATCGTAGGATGCTAGGCAGAGACCTGATGCAAAAACTTTGCTTTCTCATCCTTGGATACTGAACTCAAAGCGTACTTTAAACTCTTTGCGCAATACTCCTTCAATCAGGTAGAATTATGATATGTTCTTTCAATATTATTCTCTCTTCCTTACTTCTTCCTCAACAGTTGTTTGGTTATCAGATCATCTGGACACTACTTATGTCATAAGTATTTATTTTTATAAGTATTATGTCATAAGTTTCAGTCCTCTCATTTATCAGGAGTATCCAGGAAGATGTTGAAAATGGAGACAATGAGATCCCTGATGAAGATCGTTCTATTGAGAAAGCTGAAGCTGCCATCACTGACTCTGAGACAGTGAGATGCTCTTACCTTATCTGGACTATGAAATGAAACACAGTTATTGCCAAGTTGTTTTGAGTCTGTATCCCTTTTTAAATTATGTGATTTTCAGGGCTCCAAGACTGAACTGTCTGGGGAAATGACTGATGAAATCAAGTCAGATAAGAACCAGTCTTCAGAAAATGATGAACCTGATGAATGCATTCACTCAGATCAGGCTCCAACATTAGCTCTTCATGAGAAGCCACAACTACATCCAGATAAGGCATCTGAGCACAAGATAGCGTCTGGGAATTCTTCTCATGGCCCGGCAGATATGCGTGATCAGGATGATGTACTAATGAATGGGAACTTGGAATTTCCTGATACGAGAAGCAAAAGTGTGGATAAGAAACATGGAGGGAAAGGTGCTGCCCTAAATGAAAGTAAATCATTTGGTTTTGTATCGAAAAGTCCAGATAATGGGTCGCAGAGGGTTAGTTTTCTTTTCTTGTACCTTGTTCCAAATTTTCTGGTGAATATATGTGGTTATCAGGGTATCCATACGATTTCCCTAGTTCTGGCCTTACAAAGTAAAAACAACTGGTTACCTGGGAGGGTCGTTCATATATTGTTAACCAGAGATGCTAGTTTTATTTTATAGGCTTATCTGATTGTAACTAAAATATTGGATTTGTTCTTTACTTATGTCTAGAAACGTGCATGAGTGGTAATTTTACAAAAACGCATAGGGAAATTAGAGTAGGAAATTTAGATGCCTTATTGTAGCCTTTGTGAAATATGTCAGTGACAAGCTGCTTTATAACCTACTGTGATAAGTTGTTAATGCCTAGATTACTACATTCACTTCGTCTAGATATTTGAGTCAATTCTTAAGACAGGAAAGTGCAGTCTCGATAGCAAATGAATTGCTAATGGCTTCCCTGTAGATGGTTAAACTATATTCTTTACCCTAACCCCTCTCATCTATTTAGCGCTGGAAAAGCTTCATTGGTTTACAAATGTAACGGGATGGTCATTCTTTTACTCACAGATTACTTACGTGCTACTAATCACTCAAATGTTGTGATTCATTTTCTTGCAATGGTCTTCACCCTATATCTGCTTCACTACTTGCCTCCTTTTCCTGTTTCCTATATGGATTTCTTCTCTGTCATCCCCGCATCTTGTTCCATGGTCAGACTCTGACTTTATGCTCTTAGCAGTGAACTGCAAGCTTCAGCTTAGCTCTCTGTTGAAGCTTGGACATTTTCCTTTATCTATACTTTTCTTTGCATCATTTCCTTGCTGGAATTCTATGGCCTGAAGTTGGTTAGTCAATAAATGATAGCATTTGATGATATATTATCCTCTTTCCTTTTGTAAGGCTGCAAAGACATCTGTGACTTTGGGTGGGAATGAGCTCAGTAGATTTAGTGACACACCAGGAGATGCTTCACTAGACGATTTATTTCATCCTCTTGATAAAGCTCCCGCAGATAGGACTGCTGAAGCTTCTACCTCTACATCAACATCACATATGAATCAGGGTGGTACGCCTGTCTCTGATGCTGGGAAACATGACCTCGCTACTAAGTTGAGGGCCACTATTGCTCAGAAACAAATGGAGAATGATGTGGGGAAGTCCAGTGATGGGGGTGACCTCTTTAGAGTCATGATGGGTGTTTTGAAGGATGATGTAATTGATTTTGATGGTTTGGTATGAAGTTAAGCCTTTCACTGTGAGTTTTCTGCGTTACAATTTAGTGGAATGGTACACTAAGCATCTACTTATTTCATGACGTTCTTTGCCAGGTTTTTGACGAGAAGTTGCCGGCAGAAAATCTTTTTCCTTTACAGGTACTGAAGACCTCTGAAATGATACTTCCCATTTGAGATGGATGATTTCCTGAGCTTGTTTTGGAGGCTTATTCTTTTGTTCTTCCCCACATTTCGTGGCAAATTCCTTGAAAATTTGGCTGTTTCTTGAATCTTAATATTTGATTTATGCCTTTCGTTGTGTTGTAGGTTGTTGAGTTCGGTAGATTAGTTGGGTCATTAAGACCTGAGGAATCAGAAGATGTTATTTCTTCTGCCTGCCAAAAACTTGTTGGTATGTTTCATCAGCGCCCAGAGCAAAAACTTGTCTTTATCACCCAGCATGGCTTGCTTCCCCTCATGGAATTACTTGAAGTACCGAAAACCCGTGTAAGTATGCTTGGATTAAGTTTTTAAGTTTTTCACCTTCAATGGTTCATATTTGCATTTTGGTAATTTACTATAATGCTTTATTTTATCGAGCTTTTATTGATATGACAGGTTATATGTTCTGTCCTCCAACTGATCAATCAAATTGTGAAAGATAATACTGATTTCCAGGAAAACGCTTGTCTTGTTGGCTTGGTAAGTACAAAGTAGAGTCATGGTTTAATGCATTCTTCTGAAGTTCTTATTGTCTATCATAGACAACGAGGGTGAAGGAGGTTTCTGTTGTATTCACTCTGGATCAACGCAGTATAAGCATCTAACATGGTTGTCTGTAGTCTTTATTCTTAGTATTTTATCATTTTATTACGCAGTGTGGCAAACGTTCATTATCAACAAATGTCAATAGAAAACTTCGGTACAAAACTCAAATTTGGCATCACATTAAATTAGTTAAACCTTTTACTGAACAGATTCCTGTGGTCATGAGCTTTGCGGGGCCTGATCGTCCACGGGAGGTCCGCATGGAGGCTGCTTACTTCTTACAGAAGCTTTGCCAATCAAGGTAAATGTGATAAAATTTCTATTTGCATCTTTTAAATTGAGGTGTTTTGGTTCATTGACTAGCAGTTGGTGTGTGTTGAACAGCTTTTTGACACTTCAAATGTTTATTGCTTGCCGTGGAATACCTGTGTTGGTCGGATTCCTGGAAGCTGATTATGCGAAGTACAGGTTTGTGATCCCTTTATCAAACCCTTCGATGCTTCTTCCCATTGTTTTCTCTTTGTTTTGGCAAGGGTGATGGTGTCAAAGTGCAAGAAAGATTAAGATATTTGTTTGTTGCCTTTTCTGAAATTTTTAAACGAGGATCTGTTAGATGGATAATGCATGTGAGCAGTTTGTTCCTTTGCATATACTAAGCAAAGGAAATGAAAAGGACCCCCACAGTTAGAAAGATGCATTCCCCACTTTACTTCGTGATTGGTAAATTCTTTGCTGGGTTGAATAATGAAGCATGTTTGAGATCGCCTTTGTTAAATTGGTGCACATTGTTATGATTAACACTATCTTCAGCAGTTGGCGGTGAATTTGGTACACCAAGTCCCCACCTTAGATTCTTAAAGAAAATGGTCCTCACCTTAGCATCCTGTATGTCTGTTGCATGCTAATCTATGTATGTATTGTTTTTATATAGGTCTTAACATATACTTTCTGGTCTTTAATTGATACACCCAGGGAAATGGTTCACCTAGCTATCGATGGCATGTGGCAGGTCTTTAAGCTTCAGAGGTCCACCCCAAGAAATGATTTCTGTCGCATAGCTGCAAAAAATGGAATTTTGTTGAGACTTATCAACACTCTTTATAGCTTGAATGAGGCAGCTAGGCTTGCCACTATATCTGTTGGAACTGGATTTTCATCAGATGGTCCAGCTCCCCGGCCACGCTCTGGCCAACTGGATTCTAGCCATCCTGTTTTCTTACAGAACGAGACATCATTTCCTGCAGCTGATCTGCCTGATGTCCTTAAGCTTAAGAACGGCATGATTGATCATCCATCATCAACTGATGCAATAGAGTCAGAAATCAGATACTCTAATACTGATGTTGACAGGCCTCAATCAAGCAACTCAGCTTTGGCGACTGAAGCTGACAAAACTGGGAGTGCCGCTGTCAAAGATAGCTCAGCTTCTGTCACTAAGGAGCGAGATAACTTGGAACGGTGGAAAGCAGATGCTTCTAGAGCTGAAACAGACAACAGGCAGCAGCGAATTTCAGTTTCCAATAATAGAATTTCTGCCGATAGGTCATCAAAATCATTAGAAAGTGTGTCAAATGGTATCTCTACTACAACACCTTCTCACCATGAGCAAGTTCGACCACTTCTAAGTTTGTTGGAAAAGGAACCTCCTTCTCGGTTGTCTGATCAGTTGGAGTATGTACGTCATCTCTCAGGATTAGAGAGACATGAAAGCATTCTGCCCCTACTTCATGCCTCTCATGAGAAGAAGGCAAATGGCGAACTGGATTTTCTTATGGCAGGATTTGCAGGTGATCTTTTTTACATTCAAATTTGGTTTTTGGTTCCGGGCTTTCTGCTATTTTAGATTGAATATTCAGTTGCTCTTGTTTTTCTAATGATACATATGAGGTTTTATGCTCTTTTTAGTATTTGATAGTATGATATGCGATTGTGGTTTATTAGTTTATTTTTAGTACATTTGATGGCAACTGCTAGAGCCTAGAGCTTGATTAGCTTGTTCTATCTAGAGGAGTTTAGCTCTGGGGTCTGAAGAAGTTGCCTGCTAGCTTAACCATGCTTTAATTTGATACTAAATTCATCCATCATGAAGGGAATCTTACTGCTTTCTGTTCTACTTGATCGTTCCGTTGTTATTACTACTTGTTTTCTGTTAGCAGCACTAGTCTAGCATCAATATATTTTTTATCTAGCACAATATTTCCTGCGTAAAATCTTTTTATTGTTGGCAGAGGTCTCGGGGAGAGGAAAAGAAAATGGCACTCTCGAGTCTGCACCTCGGATTTCACATAAAACAGTGAGTAAGAAAAGCAGCCCATTAGCCTCTAGTGATGGTGCTGCTTCCACGTCTGGTATTGCTTCCCAAACTGCGTCTGGTGTACTTTCCGGTTCTGGGGTGTTGAATGCCAGACCAGGGAGTGCAACATCATCTGGACTACTTTCCCACATGGTGTCAACAATGAACGCTGATGTTGCCAGGGGGTACCTTGAAAAGGTGGCTGACCTTCTACTTGAGTTTGCTCAAGCTGATACAACTGTCAAATCTTATATGTGCAGCCAAAGCTTACTTAGCCGTCTCTTCCAGATGTTCAACAAAATTGAACCCCCTATACTCCTAAAGGTATTCAAGGAATAGTACATATGATTCTCTTGAAATTTCTATTTTTTTTCTCTTTCTGATTTCATTTTGTTGGTTCAATTTTCAGATCCTAAAGTGCATCAATAATCTGTCTTGTGATCCTAACTGCTTGGAGAATCTTCAGCGGGCAGATGCAATTAAGTTCTTGATCCCAAATCTTGAACTGAAAGATGGACCTCTTGTTGGACAAATTCATGATGAGGTCAGGTTTCTTGACATGAACAATGTAGCAAATATAATGGCTTTGTTCTTTTTCTGTGGATTCCGCACTTCGAGTCATGCGCTGTGTATAAACCCGAATAAATAACTATGGTCTGATTTCTTGAAACTGTTTTTCCTCATTTTTATTTTATTTTCTGTAGGTTCTTCATGCGCTCTTTAACCTGTGTAAGATAAACAAGAGGAGACAGGAACAAGCTGCTGAAAATGGAATCATTCCTCACCTCATGAATTTCATCATGCAAGGATCTCGCTTGAAACAATACGCATTGCCTTTGCTATGCGACATGGCCCACGCATCTCGCAACTCCAGAGAACAACTGAGGGCTCATGGTGGATTGGATGTTTACTTGAGCCTTCTGGATGATGCATCTTGGTCTGTGACTGCATTGGATTCCATCGCTGTTTGTTTGGCTCATGACAACGACAACCGCAAAGTAGAGCAAGCCTTGCTTAAAAAAGATGCAATTAACAAATTAGTCAAGTTTTTCCAGAGCTGTCCAGAGCAACAATTTGTTCATATCCTTGAGCCCTTCTTGAAAATCATCACGTAAGTGTTGTATTTACTGCAATCTTGACTGAAATAGTCATTTTGGTTTGCCACTATCTCAACGTGAAATTAGTCATAATCGTCTGAATTTAACTTAACACCAATAAACCAAAACTACCTAACGTATGGCTTTCCGATTCCCTCTTACTGATGTTCTAATGTGTTTAACTGTGCAGGAAATCTTCACGGATAAATACTACACTGGCTGTTACTGGTTTGACACCTTTGCTCATTGTGAGGTTGGACCATCAGGATGCAATAGCTCGTCTTAACTTGCTTAAACTAATCAAGGTAATGTCTTTGTTTGTCTACTTCTTCAACAACTTAAGCCGATTCATCGGATGATAATTTGGCTGCTTCAATCATTGCAACGAACGTCCTAGGCTGTAGGGACGATTATTTACTTGTTCAGTTACCTTATGGTCATGAACTAAAGCCTGTAAATCTCACTCTTCATATCTGCTTGAGAACACACTAATTCCTCACTCAAATGCTTCCCAAGAAAAGCGCTTTATTATTTAATTTCATCCTATCTGCAGGCGGTATACGAGCATCACCCGAGGCCGAAGCAACTGATCGTGGAGAACGATCTGCCTCAGAAACTCCAAAACTTGATCGAGGAACGAAGAGACGGTCAGAGTTCGGGCGGGCAAGTGTTGGTGAAACAAATGGCTACTTCACTACTGAAAGCACTACACATCAACACAGTGTTGTAACATCTGAATATATAGTTTTAACTCTACGTAGGCTGTGTATATTTTCCCATAGCTTTCTGCTGCTTGGTGGTGTTGTGTGCCTTTGATTTGCTCTGGTTTTCTGCACAAAACCTTGCCAGGTGGCAGCCGGCCCGGCGGTCTTATTTATTTGTCCGAGCCGCCGGCCGTTTTTTTCTGTTTCTTTTTTTTTCCATTTGTTGGTTTCCCAAAGATTTGGTGTTGTTAGTTAGTTGGTTCTGATGAGTCGGTTGTTTCAGCTGTTGCCGGGAAGTCATTTTGTGTATTTAGTACTAAACAAAACTAATGCTGGATTACATGACAATAAGCAAAAGCCTGCGTTTTTAACACACTAGCGTCCGATAGCAGAACTAGAATGATCGGAGATTCTGAATAGAATCTTAAGTTTGGAGTGCCTTTGAAGACATTGATTACCCCACCTTAATTTTTCAAAATTTTACATGGGAGTTTTGTCTCAATTTTAAACCAGGGGATCCTGACTAGTAACCTAAGATTTTGCTCGCTGATTCCGCCATTGCTATCACATCATTTTTAGTTTGTCTGAGTAGAATGTCATGATTTTGTGCAGTGACTAGTACGTTTTTATCGCACTGTCGCATGGTGAGGTTTTGTTGTCATCTTGATTGTATGATCCATTACATATTTCTATAATCAGTTACGAATATATGGTCAGATAACTTGACAATAAAATTAGTTGAAATACAGCTATGTGGTTCAATTTAAAACGAAATTTGTTTAATGAAAATCAGTCAATGGGCCGGTGGTTAATTTATAGTTTCTTTCACAAGCTTATACTCCATTACCATGTGACTTGTCTGAGGAGAATGTCATGATTTTGTGCAGTGACTAGTACGTTTTTATCGCACCGTCGCATGGTGAGGTTTTGCTGTCATCTTGATTGTATAATCCATTACATATTTCTATAATCAATTACGAATATGTGGTATGATAACTTTACAATGAAGTTTGTTAAAATAAAGCTATGTGGTTCGATTTAAAATGAAATTTGTTTAATGAAAATCGGCCAATGGTCCGATGGTTAATTTATAGTTTCTTTCACGAGGTTATACTCCATTACCATGTGACTTATCATAATTTAATAATTATTTCTAATGGCGAATAATTAATCCCATGTCAATGCATTGTTAAGCGCAAAACTCCCCTTGCAAACTATATTTTATCTACCATAAATGTAGATCTAATCTCTTTTGGGAAAAAAAATATATAATGGTATATTTTTTGAAAACAATATATTATAATTTCCTTACTAATTATAGATGCGAGATCAATTCTTTATTTTATTTATTTATGGAAGGCGCGACTTCCGTATTATACGGGATTCAAATTAACATTACAGAAGCCAAATACTAGAGTGCCTTTATATACAGAGAGAGAGAGAGCTCTTTACCTCCATAGCTTTTGAAATTTGAATTGTGTACTATACAGAAGATACATCCATGGCGCCTTATCTATACATGTTGTTTCTCCTCCTCCCATTCATTTCAATCGGGTCCTCCACGCCACCACAACCATGCTACACCTCCCTCTTCAGCTTCGGCGACTCGGCCACCGCCACCGGCGTCCAACCTTCCGATTTAGTCCCCGGAACACTCGGTCCCCACTGCGCATTCAGTCCGTACGGCTCCACCTTCTTCCACAAGCCAACCGGCCGCTGCAGTAACGGTCGAAACATCGTCGACTTCCTCTCCCGCCATCTCCGACTCCCTTTCCTCGAAGCTTACCACGGCGATCCGATCGCCGCCGCCGCCGCCTCCTACGCTCACGGCGCCAACTTGGCCGTGGTATCGGCCACCGCCTTGAGCCCGCAGGTGCTCAGAAGCAGAGGAATCATGTCCAGCTGCCTCAACTGCTCGCTCGACGTCCAGATTGCGAGGTTCAAGACATTGGTCAGATCGCGGAGATTTGATCTGAAGAAATCGCTGATTCTGCTGGGAGAGATCGGCGGCGTTGACTACCAACGTGCCTCCGTTGAGAATTCCACCTCCCACAGCCAGGCCGCGGTGGAATCGCTGATTCCGATCGTGGTTAAGCGAATCGGATCTGCAATTCAACAGCTAATCAAATTCGGAGCGGTGAATTTCTTAGTCCCGGGGGATTTCCCCAAAGGCTGTTTCCCGTCGTATTTGACGATATTTCAGAGCAGCAATCGAAGCGACTACGATCCTCGAACAGGGTGTTTGATTTACCACAATAGATTCTCCTACCGCCATAATCAGATGCTCCGGAGAGAGATCAAACGGGTCGGTAAGCTCCATCCGGAGGTTAGTATAAAGTACGCGGACTATTACAGGTCGTCCATGCGGATGCACCTTGACCCGGAGAAGTACGGGTTTGCGCCGGCGACTATCAACAGGGCATGCTGCGGCGCCGGAGGGCCGTACAATTACAACAGGACGGCGGTTTGCGGGAGACCCGGAGCGGTGGCTTGTGGACATCCGACGGCGTATATCAAGTGGGACGATCATCACTATACGGACTCGGCTAACCGAGTTATTGCCCGAGATGTATTTAAAACCGGATTTCTTCGGTTTAGATCAACTTGTAACCACTAAGTAGGAGAATTCGTTATTTCGAAATAAAATTTGAATATGTCTAATATATAAATAGAGTGAAAAACTCAATATATTACATATATATATATATACATATCAAATATGTTTAAAACTCCCATCCTTGTACTAATGTGATGTGTTTAATATATAATTGATGCTAAACTTTTACATGTATTGCCATATTAAATAATCAATGTTAAACAAACCGAATTAGACTGGTCGGTCTGACTGTGAATTGGTTATTGAGCCAATATCGAGTAGTTGGTTGATGAGAATGGTCAAAACCGGATGTTTCAATCGAAATTGTTGAGTCGGTTGAACCCAATTTTTGTGACTATATTTTTTTTTTTTTTTTAAATGTGTAAGTAGGATTTGAATCATAATCTTTTAAGTGGAGAGAATAAGTAATTATCATCTCTACTAATATCACAATGTGATAAAAATATAACTATAATTTATAATAATAAACATTATAATAGCTAATTAACACTAAAAATTAATATCTTATCATAAATTAAATAAAAATTTTACATTAGATATCAATTATTTAATTAATAAAAATTTCAAATCATTTATATAATTTTAAACTTTTTAAAAAATGATTCAATAACTATATTTTTTTACAATCTAAATTATGATATTAAACTCTCTATACTGTCGATTTGATTCAGCTCAATGAAAAATTCATCCAATCCGGCTTAATTATATTTATTTATTTAATTAATAATTAAAACGATGCAACCCAGTTTTGAAAACAGTCAAACCCCAATCGAACGATCAAATTCTAAACCTTTAACCTTACCGATTCAACTTCCGATCCAATGTTCAAAACCATGCGTATAATAATCCCAACATATTAATACCGTACTGTATACATACTGTATTTCACTTCAATGTGTACAAAAATTCAGTTGTATGTCATTTCAACAAAAGGCATGAATCAAATATTAAGATTCGGATTAAGAAAATGACAAGAAACAGCTAAATTTTCAAGGAATTTGCCACAAAATGTGGGGAAGAACAAAAGAATAAGCCTCCAAAACAAGCTCAGGAAATAATCCATCTCAAATGGGAAGTATCATTTCAGAGGTCTTCAGCAGTCCTATCTGCAGGAGCTTTATCAAGAGGATGAAATAAATGGTCTAGTGAAGCATCTCCTGGTGTGTCACTAAATCTACTGAGCTCATTCCCACCCAAAGTCACAGATGTCTTTGCAGCCTTACAAAAGGAAAGCGGATAATATACATCAAATGCTATCATTTATTGACTAACCAACTTCAGGCCATAGAATTCCAGCAAGGAAATGATGCAAAGAAAAGTATAGATAAAGGAAAATGTCCAAGCTTCAACAGAGAGCTAAGCTGAAGCTTGCAGTTCACTGCTAAGAGCATAAAGTCAGAGTCTGACCATGGAACAAGATGCGGGGATAACAGAGAAGAAATCCATATAGGAAACAGGAAAAGGAGGCAAGTAGTGAAGCAGATATAGGGTGAAGACCATTGCAAGAAAATGAATCACAACATTTGAGTGATTAGTAGCACGTAAGTAATCTGTGAGTAAAAGAATGACCATCCCGTTACATTTGTAAACCAATGAAGCTTTTCCAGCGCTAAATAGATGAGAGGGGTTAGGGTAAAGAAGATAGTTTAACCATCTACAGGGAAGCCATTAGCAATTCATTTGCTATCGAGACTGCACTTTCCTGTCTTAAGAATTGACTCAAATATCTAGACGAAGTGAATGTAGTAATCTAGGCATTAACAACTTATCACAGTAGGTTATAAAGCAGCTTGTCACTGACATATTTCACAAAGGCTACAATAAGGCATCTAAATTTCCTACTCTAATTTCCCTATGCGTTTTTGTAAAATTACCACTCATGCACGTTTCTAGACATAAGTAAAGAACAAATCCAATATTTTAGATCAGAGAAGCCTATAAAATAAAACTAGCATCTCTGGTTAACAATATATGAACGACCCTCCCAGGTAACCAGTTGTTTTTACTTTGTAAGGCCAGAACTAGGGAAATCGTATGGATACCCTGATAACCACATATATTCACCAGAAAATTTGGAACAAGGTATAAGAAAAGAAAACTAACCCTCTGCGACCCATTATCTGGACTTTTCGATACAAAACCAAATGATTTACTTTCATTTAAGGCAACACCTTTCCCTCCATGTTTCTTATCCACACTTTTGCTTCTCGTATCAGGAAATTCCAAGTTCCCATTCATTAGTACATCATCCTGATCACGCATATCTGCCGGGCCATGAGAAGAATTCCCAGACGCTATCTTGTGCTCAGATGCCTTATCTGGATGTAGTTGTGGCTTCTCATGAAGAGCTAATGTTGGAGCCTGATCTGAGCGAATGCATTCATCAGGTTCATCATTTTCTGAAGACTGGTTCTTATCTGACTTGATTTCATCAGTCATTTCCCCAGACAGTTCAGTCTTGGAGCCCTGAAAATCACATAATTTAAAAAGGGATACAGACTCAAAACAACTTGGCAATAACTGTGTTTCATTTCATAGTCCAGATCAGATATATACCATCTCACAGTCTTAGAGACAGTGATGGCAGCTTCAGCTTTCTCAGTAGAACGATCTTTATCCGGGATCTCATTGTCTCCATTTCTACCCTCGTTAGAAAAATCCTTCCATCCAAAGAGGAAAAGTCTCTGGCTTTCTTCTTGGCACCACACACACAATCTACCAATAGCCTTTGTCACAGTCTACCAATACCTCTTCTTTAATGGGGCGTGACTGAGAGTTCATTTTCCCCGCAGCTCAAAACAATGGCGACGGCCACTCTCCTCGCTCTATCTCTTCTCAGCTATCTCATCTTATACATCTCCACCTTCATCGCCTTCCACATTCTCAGCACCCGCCGGAACCGCCGTCAGTTTCTTCCACCCTTACACAAACGACGTCGGCGGCGGCGAACGCGTCTTATGGTGCACAGTCAAAGCCATCCAGGAAGAAATCCCCGACCTCGATTGCATCGTCTACACCGGCGATCACGACGCATCTCCTCAGTGCCTCCTTGCCCGTGCCACCGACCGATTCGGCGTCCAATTGCTCCGTCCCCCGGAGGCAGTACATCTTCACCCGAGGAAATGGATGGAGGACCTCGATTCACCATGATCGGACATAAAAGCCCACATAATCAATTTTTTAAACGTATAAGCCCACTTTTATTTAGGCGGACTGAAATGGCGCGTGGGCCTTAGATGGCCCTCGAAAATACAGCCTGGTTCAACACAACTGAGTATTTCGTGGTCGATCAAAAATGGGCTTTTTCTGACGTCTTTGAGACAGGGTCCAGCTCCAACCCCGTTTGTATGGGTCCGAAATTTCGGCTGACCCGACCCGCGTTTGGCCCAACTTTTATGGGCCAGCTCCACAACGCCACGCTCAAAAGCCCGGAGGCCTTAAATTCTTATACCCGACCCGGCCAAAACCCGACGACCCGGTTCGTTTTACGCGTGATAGACACGCGCCTATGTGTGTGAGTGGTTGTTATTTTCAAAATCTGGAATCCCACGCGCGCGTGTATTTCACGCCCACGCGCGAACGTGTTGTGTACGCGCTACCCGTTCGTTTCTTCCTTCTCGTTGTCGCCGGAGTTTAGATATCTCCCCGGAGCTAAAAATAATGGCGACCATCACTCTCCTCATCCTATCTCTTCTCAGCTCTCTCATCTTCTCAATTAATCGCTTTCCACATACTCAGCTCCAGCCGGAACCGCCAAAAAGCCGTCGGTTTCTTCCACCCGTACACAAACGACGGCGGCGGCGGTTAGGAGGTTGGATGCCGAGCTGCCGAGGCCAAAGCTCCAGTTTTTTGGTAGTTGCAGGAATAAAGCAAACGAGTAGTGACTGCAGAAATTGAAAGATAAAGCAACTGAGCTGAAGGTACATGGAGATGTGGAATTCCATAAGCAATTGGCTTGTCTGATGACTTTGCTCTGTCATACTGGACTTCAACTTTGACATGATACCATCCTTGTTAACTCTGCTGGATTTCAAATTTGACATGATAGCATCTTTGTTAAATGCTATCTTATTGACATGATTGCATCTTCGTGTATTGGATCTCATTTAGTTGCTCTGCTGATGCTTTGGATTTCTAATTGATGTTCAAGGTGGTTGTGCCAATGCTCATCCGTCTTCTGGGAAATTTTCAGGGACTTAATGAAGCTACTGGGAGGTGCTGTTGCAGAATTACATTTGATGATAGACGAGCACTTCGGCATCAGCGTTATCGAATACATGGCTTCAGGAGCCATACCTATAGGTAAAGTCATCTTTCTCATTCAATCCCTTTCTATATATTGTCGTCGGGAAAAATGCTGCATACAAACTCAATTGTGCACTGTTAAATATCCTCCTCCTCAGCTCATAACTCCGCGGGTCCTAAAATGGACATTGTGCTAGAAGAAGATGGGGAGCCGACAGGGTTCCTTGCGTAGATAGTTAAAGAGTTTGCAGAGGCCATCCTTGAGGTCATAAAGATGGCGGAATCCGAGAGGCTCGAGATGGCTGCAGCCGCCAGGAGAAAGGCTGGCAAGTTTTCGGAACATAGGTTTTACAAGGATCTCGAAACTGCCATTCGACCTGAACTAGTACAAAGCGGTTCCACCACCAATACCAGATAAATTATAATACACGTTTCCGAACCCAAATTTAATTCAGGAGTTTTAATTTGGTTTTGGGAGTGGAGTTTCAATATGAGAATTGAAACTGGTCTTTATAGAAGAGAAAAAACAGAACTGGTGCTCCAGACAGGAAGAACACAAAAAAGCACCTCACAAAGATAAACCAACATGGAAGTTGTTACAAAACAACAAAGAGAGAAACAGAGTTGGAACTAATAGCATTCTGATTCCATACAATTTGGTCGGAGGAAACACTAAACCCCAAATGAACACGTTCAGCCACCACCATAACTCACACAAACACAAAGCTCACAAGTCACAATGTTTTACATGCATCTTTCAGGAAACAAGAGAGCAACTCCAGCACCAGCACCCTTCCTGATTTGCAACAAATCTCGAACCGGCTTGCGGAACCAAGTTTATATCAGGTCAGCAACATTCATTGGCATTTCATCAATCTGAGTACTGTAGTACTGCTCGATGTCTCGCAGAATCCTGATATCATCCGATTTCACAAAGTTGATGGCCACACCCTGCACCGCCAATCATCAAATCATCAGTAAAAAAATTGATGGCCACACCACTAAAAGAAGAAAACCCATCTTCAACATTGTATCATGTACCTTGCGACCAAAACGTCCCGATCGACCGATTCGATGAATGTACAGCTCACGATTGTTTGGAAGGTCATAGTTTATCACAAGAGACACCTGTAATATCACAACATCATGAGTCCAGAAAAACACTGAACATTAAATGCACACACAACTTAGCAAACGATACCAAACGAATAAAGCAAGAAACAACTTGCCTGCTGAACGTCTAGCCCGCGAGCCCAAACATCTGTAGTGATCAGAACACGTGTAGTACCATCCCTGAACTCTTTCATAATTGCGTCTCTTTCCTTCTGAGGCATGTCACCATGCATTGCCGAGACTGTGAAGTTACTGGATCGCATCTTCTCAGTTAACCAATCAACCTGTTCCAGAGATCCCAATCATTTCCATGTACAACCATTAAGATTTATGCTACATAGAAAAAAGATTCATTCAAGTAGTAAACTATTCCATACAACCAAATACCTTTCGTTTTGTATTGCAGAATATAACAGCTTGGGTGATGGTAAGTGTATCATAAAGGTCACAAAGAGTATCGAATTTCCAGTCTTCCTTTTCCACAGCAACAAAAAACTGTTTGATGCCCTGTCACCACAAAATGACAAAAAGAAAACTTCATAACATAATTCAATGACCAATTTAAAAGTACTGTTTACACCATTAATGCTATTACTTGCCTCCAAAGTCAGTTCATCACGTTTGACTAGAATCTTCACTGGATCTGTCATGAACTTGCCCGTAATCTCCAAAATTTCATTTGGCAATGTGGCAGAGATCAAAACAACCTGAAAATTAGATAAACGATGTTAGAAAATAGGTATTTCACTTGTCTAGACACAAGAACTACAAGAAAAGTATCATAAGGAAATCGTGAAGGGTACTTCTAAGCAAGAGATAGGTATTTGACTTCAAACAATTGCTACTCATTATGTTCAAGTTACGTAGTCGATAGAAAACTGAAGTACAAGCAGGTAAATCATAGCTACACTCATAATGCATAGGTGGCACATCTGTGTGTACGTAAGATCAAGATAGAACCTGAAGCTCTGGGGGAAGATATCTGTAGACATCATATATTTGATCTTTGAAACCTCTGCTCAACATCTCATCAGATTCATCAAGAATTAGTAGCTTTATGGCTCTAGTTCGCAAAGTCCTTCTCTTGATCATATCACATACTCTACCCGGTGTTCCTGATACCACATGAACTCCATACTCTAGCTTCCTAATATCTTCACCCACACTTTTCCCCCCAATGCAAGCATGTGCTTGAATGTTCAAGTGGTCACCGATTGCCAGTATTACCTTCTCTGTTTGTGCAGCCAGTTCTCTTGTTGGAGACAATATCAATGCTTGCACCCTGCAAGGTAAACCCAACATAACGGTGAATCAAGTTAGGAATACAACAAAATGTGCCTTCCGCTTCTACCTAAAAGGAGGAGACTGAAAAGAAACTCAGCCCAACTCCTACTCAAACAATGGTATGACTCTTTCTATCGTGAGGAACCCAACATAACGGTGAATCAAGTTAGGAATACAACAAAATGTGCCTTCCGCTTCTACCTAAAAGGAGGAGACTGAAAAGAAACACAGCCCAACTCCTACTTAAACAATGGTATAACTCTTTCTATCGTGAGGAACCCATAAACTTCACAGTTCGTTTGTATTTTATTAAACTCGAATACAGAGCTCCTATCATATAGAAAGCTCTGAGAGTAAGTACTCTATGCAAGTCAAGAAATTTACTCTCACAACCCTTTTACGAAGAATCTAGCGAATGATGGAAAGGTGGTACCTTTTCCATCATAAATAGCACTGGATGAACAAACAAGCAATGATGCAAATACATATAAGCTCTTTAGTACGATGAGCCTATACAAGTGCCTGGATCCTTCTTAAGAAGATTTTCAAGCGGAGTCAAACTCAAGTTTAAAGTCATTGCAAATTAAACATACATAACAACTAACAAGTAACGCACTCAGGTTTCCAATTCAAGGAACATTGAAAATTAGGGTTTTTCAGCAACAGAAACACCCTACGAGAAAGAATAACAACGAAAAAGATTAACCCATTCCGGCTAAGAAAAAGACATCCAAATTAGGGTTTCCAGGCAGCTTACTCTTTGCTGTTAATGTCGACGACCTGGCAAACAGAGAGGGCAATCATGGAGGTCTTCCCGGTACCGGATTGCGCCTGGGCAATGACGTCCCGGCCCTTAATTATCGGCATGACGGCTCGCTGCTGGATGGCGGAAGGCTTCTCGAAGCCGTACTCGTAGATTCCTCGGAGCAGCTTGTCATTGATCCCCATGTTCTCGAAACTGGACACCGGCTCGATTCCTTCCGTCGTCTCGAAGACGAGCTTCTCGTCGTCAGCCGTCGTCCTGCGGGCTCCTCGCCCGGGTGGAACCACGCTCGCCGCCATCGATTTTGGAGGGAAAAAAAAGGTTTTCTTCGTGCGGTGGCAGAAACTCGGGTTTTAGGCTTCAGCTCAGTTTCGCGAATTCGATTTGAAAAGGAGAATCCCAAATTAGGGCTTTCAATTTTCAGCTCTATTTAATCCAAATAAAAAATAAAAACACTACCAATAATGTGTCATACGTGCGGGGGTTGGCACACGTGCGATGAACCTGTTCATTGGGGGCCCAAGAAAGCAGGCTTGTTATATTGCAGGCCGAAATTGTCGGCCCATCTAAATGCAAAATATTGCATATGGTGGCGAGAAAATATGGCTTCAAAATGGTCACATAATTTTTTGAGAATAATATATAAAATGTTGAATTAAATTTTAAATGTAACCATCAATGACTTGACGTGTACTAGAATGACCATGCATATATAGCGACGGATCTTAGCTCCAACTTGTACTAACATATGCATTAGTTAGTGATGAACACTAGATATGAGCATTACTAGATACGGAATTTCGAGAGGAAAAGAGGTAGCGACTAAACTTGGCGACGGGTAGGTTCGAGGATGGTTATGGTATACTCATTACTCATTCATTTTTGTAATGGTTATTAATCATAATCATCCTCATTTTCATTTTGGTGACAAAATTAGTTCCATCATCATACTCATGCGATTAATAGTTATAACCACCTCTAATGAATATTCACCGTTACAAATTGAAAAAACGTATCATAACCACTCATCAAACCCAAAAACTTGTTCGTCAAAGCAAAATGAAACCCAGAAACTAGTCAAACAAATACCAATACTTAGAATATTCATTCCGGAAATTTAAAATCGAAACAATAAATTCTAAACATCTCATATGCAACCATAAATACTAAAGAATAATGTTAAGATCCTAAACACTATATTTTAACCCTCAAAAATTAGATCGTAAAACCAGATTCTTGATCGTACTCCAAACTCTGACTTTTGGCCATAAATTTAAATTAATCAATCATAAAGCCCTTAATTAGACTCTAAACACTTACCACTATATTATAAACCATCAACACTAAACAAAAATCTCAAAATTTTTAATTTTAAACCTAACATATAACAAGAATATGATAAAGTATACCGTGTTTATATGTTCCATGATCTTTTTCTTTAAAGAATACATATACACTGAAACTATTAGATTTGAAAAAACATCTTAAACCGTGGAATCTAACGTCTGAGCGTGAGAGTACACAAAAGTATTAGCTAACAATTATTATTAATTCATGAAAGTAAGGAGGAACGTTAATTGTTTTAATTGAAAAGAGAGAATTAATTACCAACGAACGAGGGCCAGAGATGTAATGAAGAGCAAAGCGGTTCATAGTTTCCCACGGCTTTTCTTGAGCTTTTCCTGACGTCCGCCATGCATGCATGCAGTGCCCGTACGTCGTGGAGAAGGAATAGTTCAAGAAAGCCGTGGAAAAGCATGAAATCTGGCTAATTAACGAGGTCACATCTTCTTTGTTATACAGAACAGTGAATTGGGTTTTGGTTTCTACTTTCTACAGAACTCGTATCTTATTATATATAGCTGCCGGAAGCTGAAACGAGCCATTATCACGACAGATAATAATAATATTGGGCAAAGTCAGCTGAAATTACGCGGATGGGCATGAAGAGCTGAGCCGATCCATTTCCCACCCATACTCTGCTGCTTACTGCTAGCCTGCTACTGCTAGCTGAAACCCTGAATGCTGCATGCAATGCATGCTGATGGCCAAAACAATGATTGGTTTACGTGGCAGTCAAAGAGTGCGGTGGTTTGACGACAGACTTGACCCCTTATAAGCAGCTGGCTCTGTTGGTTAGTAGTAAGAGACCCCGGCGGTGATCCGCCGAGAGTTTGTTTAATTTGACTGTAACGTTTCAAGTCTCTGCCTGCCGTTGCAGAACATAGCATGGAAGTCCGTTGGTTACCGATGCAACACTTAAGCAATCGAGGCGTTTGTCTTTTGTCGTTATACGTCTGATCATAGTTGTTGGTTACTGTACAGGGATCCGGTCAGTCCGCCGCGTTTTCGGCTTCACGATTCCTTTTCCCTGCATCTCTCACTCACTATATCGTAATCTTTTTTTATAAACGCAGTACATCTAATATTCTATTGTCTTTCGCTCACTGTCATGATTACTAGGTTGCTTGTCCGTGCTTCGTTGTGGAGCTGATTGAATGTATCGACTCGTATAATTTATTGTTGTCTATACTTGTTGAAATGTATGGTAAAACAATTTGGTTTTCACTGAATTGTGTATGGTCGAATTTAACAAAACGCAATTCATGTAAGGACGGCTTAACATACAGAAAATAAGCCAATTTTGAAATTTGTTCACACAAACATAATAACAAGTAAAATTGATTGTTAACTTCATTTGGCAATTATTTACAGGGGTTATCATAGTTAAATTAGATTTTTAGTTATTTCCAATATGCATATCAAATATTAGTCGATTTGAAAATTTTGAAACTTTCTTGTGAAAATGGTAAATTTTCATAAGTTAACCCCTTTAGAAATTGACAATTTTCAAATTGGCTAATATTTGACATGCAATGTTTGGAATGACTGAAACTTGAGATTTTACCTTGTTAACCCCTTTAAATAATAGCCAAATAAAGTTAAAAAAATATTTTTCAATGTGCTAAAATAACACCAAGTAAAATTGATTTTTAACTTCATTTAGCCATTATTTACAACGGCTACCATAGTAAAATATGATTTTTTAGCCATTTCCAACACGCATGCCAAATATTAGTCAATTTGAAAATTTTGAAATTTCCATAGGTTAACCCCTTTGGAAATTGATGATTTTGATATAAAAGTTACATTTTTTTAAATTGGCTAATATTTGACAGTCATATTTGGAATAACTAAAAATTGAGATTTCAACTTGTTAAACCCTTCAAATAATAACCAAATGAAGTTAAAAAATATTTTTCAACATGCTAAAATAACACCGAGTAAATTTGAATTTTAACTTCATTTGGCCATTATTTAGAAGGGTCGGTTATCATAGTGCAACATGATTTCTTAGCCATTTTCAACATGCATGTCAAATATTAGTCGATTTGAAAATTTAAAAATTTTCTTGTCAAAATGGTCAATCTTCATAGGTTAACCCCTTTGAAAATTGATAAGTTTAACTTGAAAATTGACAATTTTGACATGAAATTTTTAAAATTGGCTAATATATGACAATCATGTTTGGAATAACTAAAAATTAAAATTTCACCTTGTTAAGCACTTCAAATAATAGCCAAATGAAATTAAAAAATATTTTTCAACGTGCCAAAATAACACCGAGTAAATTTGAATTTTAACTTCATTTGACCATTAAGTACAGGATTTATAATAGTGAAACGTCATTTCTTAGCCATTTCCAATATACATGTCAAATATTAGTAGATTTGAAAATTTTGGAATTTTCTTGTGAAAATGGTCAATTTTCATAGGTTAACCACTTTGGAAATTGACAATTTTAACATGAAAATTAAAAAATTTCAAATTGGCTAATATTTGATAGTCATATTTGGAATCACTAAAAAATAAGATTTCACCTTGCTAAACCCTTCAAATAATAGCCAAAGGAAGTTAAAATATATTTTTCAATGTGCTAAAATAACACCGAGTAAATTTGATTTTTAACTTCATCTGGCCATTATTTAGAGGGGCCAGTTATCATAGCCAAACATGATTTCTTAGCCATTTCCAACCATGCATGTCAAATATTAGTATATTTGAAATTTTTGAAATTTTCATACTTTAACGCCTTTGGGAATTGACAATTTTGACATGAAAATTGAAATTTTTTAAATTGGCTAATATTTGACATGTATGTTTGGAATGACTAGAAATTGAGATTTCACCTTGTTTGGCCTTTCAAATAATAGGTAAATGAAGTGAAAACATATTTTTCAACGTGCTAAAATAACACCGATTAAATTTTATTTTTAACTTCATTTGGCCATTATTTATAAGGGTTATCATAGTGAAATATGATTATTTAGCCATTTCCAACACGCATGCCAAATATTAGTCGATTTTAAAATTTTAAAATTTTCTTCTGAATATGGTCAATTTTCATAGGTTAACCCCTTTGAAAATTGAAAATTTTGACATAAAAATTAAAAAATTTCAAATTAACTAATATTTGACACTCATATTTGAAATAACTAAATATTGAAAATTTACATTGTTAAACTCTTTAAATAATAGTTAAATAAAATTAAAAATATTCAACCATGTACTAAAATTAGCCTAACAATTAAATGAGAAACTACTGCAACCACAATTACAATTTTCTATGAATTTAATATTCTTTTAATCTTCCCTCGCACTCTATAAGATTATTAATGGTGCGAGATATTTGTACATGATTTTATTCTCAACTCGCTATATACGTTTCCATAAAGACTATTAGATACTCATTTTACTTATTATATTGGTGCATGGAAATTATATGTAAATATGTCATTCTTAACTCTCTCTATATAGCCCACTATTGGTTTAATAAGTGGTTTGAACTGAAAAATCATTTTGATTGTTGATTGATCAGTTACTTTAGGTGGTTTTATGTTTTCATCGACAAATTTTTATAAGCCGTATATGCATTCCATAAAAGAGTGTTTAAAAGGGAGTTAAGGCGAATATGAAAGTGCCGAATATAGTTATTGGGATGTCTAATATTCATATTTGGTTTAGCATATGGAATGTGAAATAGAATTATGAATATGTCATCATTTGAACATGAAATTTAAATTCCAATAAAGTATATTCGAAAAGCTAACTTTCTTATTCGAACAAAGTTTGTGATGTTGGTTGAAGTCTTGAAGATGAGTGTTCTCTAGAGTGGAATATAGCAAATAAAATATTAGGAATATTTTTTTTTAAGTAATTTTCCATCAATTACATCATAAGAAGAAAAAAATAAACATAACATTATTAATTATATTCATAGTTTTTTGTTGGAGTACTTTTCGATCATTACAAAATAAAATATAAGGATAAATATGAAATGTGATTAAGGTGATGTAGTGAGTGATTTTAATTTTTTTCTGGTATGTGCCTACTTTTGTTGTTTGGACAATTTATATGTATTCGAATTCTGTAAAGGTTTTTAAGTGTTTTCATATTTTATCCTCAGCTGTACTTGTCAATCTTTTTTAAGATTGGAATTTGTGTGGACAATGATTTCGACTAATGAGACATTTGATTTCGTTTCTTTGAAACTTATGGTTTCTTTTAATATTACTCATATCATTCAACAAAAATTATGAAATGTAATTCAATTTCTATTAAGTCTCTAACTACACAATACAACGAAATGTGCTACTCCATGAGAACTAGGGATAGTTATAGTTAAGTCGGTAGAGTTGTAGTATAAATCTGTTAGCTTTGTTTTTCTCGTTTCCACAATTACCACCTTAATCCAAAACTTCTCCTAACGTCCCCAACAACAACCAAAGTTAAGATAATTTCTCTTTAGCTCACCATCTTTTCAACACTAGTAATTAAAACACAAACATTTTCGCTAGAGAGCGTCCAACAATGGAGTCGGAGAATGCATCGACGACGACGAAGCGGCGGAGGCAGCCGCATGCGGTGTGCGTGCCGATGCAACACTTAAGCAATCGAGGCGTTTGTCCTTTGTCGTTATAGGTCTGATCATAGTTGGTGGTTACTGTGCAGGGATCCGGTAAGTCCGCCGCGTTTTCCGCTTCACGATTCCTTTTCCCTCCATATCTCACTCACTATATCCTCATCTTTTTTTATAAACGTAGTACACCTAATATTCTATTGTCTTTCGCTCACTTTCATGATTAGTAGGTTGTTTGTGTGCGCTCCGTTGTGGAGCTGATTGAACGTACCGACTCGTGTATTATTATTGTCTACACTTGTTGAAATGTATGGTAAAATGATTTGGTTTTCGCTGAATTGTGTATGGTCAAAGTTAACAAAAAGTAATTCATGTAACGAAGGCTCAACATGCAGAAAATAAGCCAATTTTGAAAATTTCCACACTAACATAACAACAAGTAAAATTGATTATTAACTTCATTTGGTCATTATTTACAGGGGTTATCATAGTTAAACTTGATTTTTTAGTCATTTCCAATATGCATGTCAAATATTAGTCGATTTGAAAATTTTGAAATTTTATTTGAAATGGTCAATTTTCATAAGTTAACCCCTATGAAACTTGACGATTTTCAAATTGGCTAATAATTAACATGCATGTTTGGAATGACTAAAAATTGAGATTTCACCTTGTTAAACCCTTTAAATAATGGCTAAATAAAATTATTATTTTTTTCAACGTGCTAAAATAACATCAAGTAAAATGGATTTTTAACTTCATTTCGCCATTATTACAGGAGTTATCATAGTGAAATATGATTTTTTAGCCATTTCCAACACGCATGACAAATATTAGTCGATTTGAAAATTTTGAAATTTTCTTGTGAAAATGGTCAATTTTCATAGGTTAACCTCTTTGGAAATTGACAATTTTAACATGAAAATTTTTAAATTTTCAAATTGGCTAATATTTCAAAACATGTTTGGAATAACTAAAAATTGAGATGTCACCTTGTTAAGCCCTTCAAATAATAGCCAAATGAAGTTAAAATATATTTTTCAACGTCCTAAAATAACACCGAGTAAATTTTATATTTAACTTCATTTGACCATTATTTAGAGGGGTTGGTTATCATAGTAAAACATGATTTTTTAGCCATTTCCAACATGCATGTCAAATATTAGTCGATTTGTTTTTATTTTTATTTTATGAAAGTGGTTAATCTTCATAGGTTGACCCCTTTGGAAATTGACAATTTTGACATAAAATTTTTTAAATTGGCTAATATATGATAGTCATGTTTGGAATAACTAAAAATTGGAATTTCACCATGTTAAACCCTTCAAATAATAGTCAAATGAAATTAAAAAAATATTTTTTAACGTGCTAAAATAACATCGGATAAATTTGAATTTTAACTTCATTTTACCAATATTTACAAGGTTTATCATAGTGAAACATGATTTCTTAGCCATTTCCAATATACATGTCAAATATTATTCGATTTGAAAATTTTAAAATTTTCTTGTGAAAATGGTCAATTTTCATTGGTTAGCCCCTTTGGAAATTAACAATTTTGACATAGAAATTTTTAAATTTTCAAATTAACTAATATTTAACAATCATGTTTGGAATAACAAAAGATTGAGATTTCACATTTCGTCGTCAATCGTTTTTAAAATTGAGACTTATGTAGACAATAATTTCAACGAAACATTTAATTTCCTTTTTTTTGAAACTTATGATTCCTTTTAATATTACTAATATCGTTTAACATAAAATATGAAATGCGATTAAATTTGAATCAAGTATTTTTAAATCTCTAGCTAGACTATACGACGAAATGTGCTACTCGACAGGGATTAGGGATAGTTATAGTTAAGTCGGTGGGGTTGTAGTATAAATCTGTTAGCTTTGTTGTTCTCGTTTCCACAATTACCACCTCAATCCAAAACTTCTCCTAACGTCCCCAACAGCCACCAGAGGCAAGATCATTTCTCTTTAGCTCACCATCTTTTCAACACTAGTAATTAAAAACAAACATTTTCGCCAGAGAGCGTCCGACAATGGAGTCGGAGAATGCATCGACGACGACGAAGCGGCCGAGGCGGCCGCATGCGGTGTGCGTGCCGTACCCGGCGCAAAGCCACGTGAAGGCCAGCCTGAAATTCGCCAAGCTACTCCACCAAAGGGGATTCCACGTCACATTCGTGAACACCGAGTTCAACCATAACCGGTTCATCAACACCGGAGGCCGTCACGCCCTGGACGGCCTCCCGACCTTCCAATTCGCTTCGATCCCCGACGGGATTCCTCCGTCGGACCCTGGCGCGACGCAGGACATACCTGCGATGTGCAACTCCGTCATGAGATTCATGGCGGCCCCGTTCAGGGAGCTCGTTGGGAGGCTGAACGATCCGGAGGAGAACGGAGGGTGGCCGGCGGTGAGCTGTGTGGTTGCCGACGGTATGACGATGTTCGCGGTGGAGGTGGCTAAGGAGATTGGTGTGCCGTCGGTGAGCTATTGGACGTGGCCGGCTTGTGCTTTCATGGGGTTTAAGCAGTACCGCTCCCTCTATGAACAAGGTGTCGTCCCCTTTAAAGGTAAACAACAGTAAACTATGTTAAAACTTGAAGTAAATAAAAAGTATTAATTCCTGCGGCTAGATGATCCGAATCCTAAATAAAATTTCAAGTTTACAGTGAGTTTGAAATCAAGAATTTTATATATAAAATTTTTATCATTTTAAAATTAAAAAATCTTCAATAATAATAGGCCTGATTACTCTAAGTACGCAACAAGAGGCCTGGACAAAATAGGTAGAGCCGAAAGCTCACATTGTCAATGGTTTGAATTGCGTTAGTTGGCGATACGTGAAGCCAATCAAGTTGTCGACATCATGGTTTATAGTATATAATAGTGCTCATTAGTATAATTTCATTGTTTGGATGGATGGTTCTTCTATATTTTTATTGATTAGTTAGTGATTAATAAATATAATTCTCTCTAACAATTAATAATATTTCAGCAGATTCAAATAAAAAAAATCCAAGCACTAAAATTGTGTACATATATGATTTTTATCGAATATCTATTTTATAACTTTATTTAATATTTCGTCAAATAAAAAGTAGAACAAGTCATAAAGAATCTCGATTCTTTTATTCTGTGGTTTCAAACACTAAACCACATATAAAATTTTAATGGCTCCATAATTCATATAATCATATTTGAAATTCCTCTCCCGCGCTAATATTTTTAACTAAAATCTACTTTATCATCACCCATATTGAGTAATGATCATACATTTTAGTTCAGATCAATCAAATTTAGGTCTCATAGCCACATTTAAATATTACATATCTTTCTCTTAGTATTAAGTTTATTGATAAATCGTAAATTCAAATTCGACTTCGTACATATTTCAATCTCATTAGGCCGTTTTCATCTGTGCATGCTTCAGATGTTCTTCAGCTGAAATCCTTTCATATTTGTTGCAGACGAAAGCTACCTGACAAACGGATCCCTGGAAACACCCATACAAATCCCAGGGATGAAGAACATGCACCTCAAAGATCTCCCAACTTTCATCCGCACAACGGACCCGAACGAACCTATTTTCCACAACATAATGCAAGGAGTCGATGCAGTCCCCGCAGCATCAGCTCTCCTCATCCACACATTCGACGCCCTCGAATCGGACGTAATCGCCGCCCTCGAATCCATCCACCCAGCCGGCACCGTCTACACCGTCGGCCCAATGCAGCTCCTCCTCAATCAAACCGACGAACAATCAAATTCAAACCATCACAATCCTAACCAACTCAACTCAATCGGTTACAGCCTCTGGGAGGAGGAATCAGAGTGCCTCAATTGGCTCGACTCGAAACCCCCGAATTCCGTCCTGTACGTCAACTTCGGCAGCATCATAAAAATGTCCAAACAAGACCTAACGGAATTCGCCGAGGGATTTGTCAAATCCGGAGTCCACTTCGTCTGGATCATCCGGCCCGATCTGGTCGTTGGTGAATCCGGTGCTGCGATTGCTCTTGATATCTTGGAGAAGAAGAAGGCGGAGGAGGAGACGGCGGGGGATAGGATCAGATTTATCGCGAGGTGGTGTCCGCAGGAGGATGTGTTGAACCATGCGGCGGTGGGTGGATTTCTGACGCACTGCGGGTGGGCGTCGACGGTGGAGAGCTTGACGGCGGGGGTTCCGATGCTGTGCTGGCCGTTTTTTGCGGACCAGCTGTTGATCTGCAAGTTTGCGTGCACGGAGTGGGGCGTGGGGATGGAGATCGGTGAGGATGTGAAAGCAGGGGCGGTGGAGGAAATGGTGAGGGAGTTGATGAAAGGGGAGAAGGGGGAGAAGATGAGAATTAAGGCTCGGGAATGGGCCGGAATGGCGAGGGATGCTACTGGGCCGGGTGGGTCTTCGAGGGCCGGGTTGGATCGGTTGATTGATGAAGTTCTCTTGAGAGATTGAGTTTTTTAGATTTTTGGTTGGCGTGCATGGGAAAAATAGTTTGATTATCAAGATTGCCTTGATATATAGACTGTCATTGTAATGTGATTTTTACAAATAAAATTTTTAATTTGGATTTTTATATATATTTTACTATAAAATAACTTAATTTGAAAATTTACAATATTAACATAATACTATAAGTAAAATAAATTTTTAACTTCATTTGATCATTATTTACAGAGTTATTATAATAAAATTTGATTTTATAATCATTTTCAACATGCATGTCAAGTATTAGCCGATTTTGAAAAAAAATTTTGAAATTTTCAAATCAAAATGACTTATTTTCATAGGTTAATCTGTTTGGAAATTGACCAATTTTAATATGGAAATTGAAATTTTTCAAATTGAATAATACTTGACATATATGTTGAAAATGGCTAAAAATTGAGGTTTCATCATGTTAAACCTTTCAAATAATAATCAAATGGCATTTTTAAAGGTTTATAAAAGCCAACTCAAGTACTGACTTAATAATATTGCTCTTCATTAGACTCGAAAATACATGTATTAACCATAAATATATATATATATATATATATATATATACTTATAAATTTTAGAATAATTTATTTTTTAACTTTACATTTTCATGTTTTTTTTAGTATGAAAACTTCAAACTTTACTCAAATTATACTTATTTTGTAAATTTTAATGAACATAGTTTGAATTGAATTTGAATTTAACTCATAAATAAATAGTTAATAAGCTAAACTCAAACTCAACACAATCCTCAATTTTCTAACTCGAGTTAAACCTCAAATCCGAACTTTAACATGATAAAGTTCCATTCGTGAACAGCCCTCGTGTAAGTTTCACAATGGATACGTAACATTTCAAAACAAATACTCAACCCAAAACAGAATTATAAAAATGACTCGAGTATTAGGCCGAAAACGTTAACAAAATTCCGAGACAAATTACACAAAAGAAAAAGAAACTAAACAATCGAACACCAAAAACGGCACCGTTGAAAACAGAAACGACAAATGCTGTCCTACATAATTAAGTATCTACCAACAACTTAACAACCCGCTAATAAAAAAAATTAAAATCAACCAGCCAAATAGGCGTCCACCTTCTTGTTAGCACCGGCGGACAGAAACTTCATGCAGATCGGAGCACTAATACCGGCCATGGACAGAATCGCCGCCGGAATGCCCCACAAAGAATCACCGCAGATCAACCCGGACGCCACCGCGGGACAGTAATCCATCGCTTGACGCCTATTATACCAAGTCCAAACAAACAGAATCAAGCTCCCCAAGCACATATCAATGGCGAAGTAAGCCCCCAGGTAGAACGGAATCGCCATACACATCGGACTGGGGATATACTTGTGAACTCTATATCCATACGATTTCAACGCCTCCTTAACCAAATTGATAACCATCGCCAGAAAGAAGAATCCAATCGCCATCGCGAGACAGTTACGCGGCAGAGAGGAGACACCTTCCACTCCCAAAAGCGCAATTCCGCGGTAGAGAAGTCCGTACGGGGCAGGGTAAGGTCCGTCCGGGCTTCCGATCGGGTAAGCCTTGTAGAAGAACCAGAACACCGGAGGGGTGATGAGGCAGCCGACCGCAGTACCGAAGATCTGCGAGAAGAACATGGCGCGTGGGGAGGAGAGCGTGAGGTACCCTGTTTTGAAATCCTGCATCAGATCGGACGCCGTGGAGACGATCGACATCATGACACCGCACGACGCGAGTCCGGCGACGACTCCGCCGTCCTTGAGTCCCACCCACGCGCTGAAGATGATGATCGCGAATTTTCCGTAGTTGGATGCCAAGGACCAGTCGGTAAGGCCACATCCGTACGCGTTGCAGAATGCGAGGATCGGAGCGATTAGGTATGCTACGAGGATGTGGTAAGGTCTGAGTGGCGGAAAGATTACAGGGACGGTGAAGATTGAGATTAGGGCTAGTGCTATGTAGCCGGCGATTGCTAGCCAATTTGGAATCTGATCGCGAAGGAAGTATTCAATTCGGCGTTTGTCGTCGTAGCTTGAGGATTCGGAATCGGTGCCTTCGGAAGTATCCTTTTTGGAGCTGCCGTTGTTCTTGATGTAGAAGTATGCTGATTTGACGATTAGGTAGATTACTTGGAACAGTCCGTCGCCCAGCATAATCGCAATCGCTGTAAATACCTACAGAAACAATTTGAATTTCGATGGAATTAAGCAGAGTAAAAGCACAGTAAAAGCATAGTAAAGGCAGAGTAAAAGCAGAGTATTGTTAATCTCAATGCTATTCAAACAAGTATTCAATGGTTACTTACCCTGTAACCTTGGATGCCATGGAGACTGCTGGGGCTGAGATCGGCGCTGTACCAGTCGCCTTTCTTGGCAGAGATCAACGGCCACATTATCCCCCAAGAAATCACTGCTCCGAACAGCAAGGAGATGTTGACCATGTACGGACAGATCATCCCCACACCAACGTAAGTTGACGAGAAATCAAAGAAGAACCTGCACAATTGATACAAAATTAGATTTATAAACAGAGGAAGGATACATATCATATGATTAGAGGAAGATTAATTGATTAATTACTTTTGTTTGAACGCTTGGAGGCCGAAAGTAGGGAAGTTAACGAAGCCACAGTCATCACCGGCGGCGAAGAACCACTGGAAAAACGCCCAGATGAAGCTTCCGCCGAAAGCTTTGAAGAGGACGGCGACTTGCTTCTTGGCGAGAGCTGCTCCTTTCGGAGTGTGGAAGCTGTTGATCAGGTAAGCAGTGGCCGTTCCGCTAGGGTAGCTGAGCTTGTAGTTCAGAATCATCTGTTTTCTCAATGGCACAATTGAGAACAGTCCGACGAAGCTGACTGCAAACAGAAATCCAATCATCCAACCGATGTGCAGAACCTTGACGTTCGAAGCGATGTTCCCGATCTCCTCTTGCCCTGCTATGTACGGACTCATCCCCAGCATGTAACTCGCCGTTCCGCCTAAATCGAATTGAAATTAAATTGGGTCTCAGGAACAATCGGATTCAAAATTTCAAATACGCATAAGCTAAATGTGGATCGATTCAACTGAATCAGAAATCGAAATAAGCTAATTGAATGTGGAATTTGGAATTAGTACTTACTGCTGAAGGCGATGCCGGAGGAAGCGACGATGCAGGTCTGGATGACGGTGTTCTCCTGACGGGAGAACGGCTGCTTGAGCAGTCCAGCTTTAGATAACAAGCTGGTGTAGGTTTTCACGATCGCGAAACCTAACAGTCCAGCGGCGACGTTGAGGGAAGGGATAACGCCAGTGGTGAGATTCAGCTTGCAGACGATGAAGTTAAACACGACGCTCAGTATAAGGCTAGTGAACAGCGCCCTAACAGTCAGCTGCTGCCTCCACGTCGGCACCTCCTCGTCTTTAAACGCCTCCTCCACCGATATCTTCCCTTCCCCTGCTGCAGCCTCGTCTGAGTGGATTTCGTCGGAGTTCAGACCGCTCTCGTCGGCGTACCGGTTTCGCCTCTGCATGGCGGTGCCTCCGTCACCACCACCACCACCACCAGCCATGTTGGTATTCAGGGTTTTTGAATGTTTGGTTTGGGTTTAAGAGATTTGTGAGAATGGGAGGTTCTTTGGATTTATATTTATAGAATCTAAGAGAATCTGGAGATGATTCGTAATCGTAGTATTGTTTGTTTTAGAACTCTAACGGCGGTATAACTCCAGGAGTAGTTAGCTACGACCATTGGATTTGATATCTTCGAAGTACGATGACCGTTGGATTCTGATTTCATCTGTCGTTGTAATTTTAAAGAGGATTACTTTAACGCCCTAATTTTTAAATTAAATGACGTGTTAAATTTCATAAAAATGAAATTATCTAAATTTACTAATTTGAAAATCTCTCTCACGATACATTTTTCCTCACAATTCGGTGAATTTTAGTGGGCCGGATCGGCCGACAAGCATCCCGGCTGGCGATGGATTTTGGCCGCAGGCCGCCTCTGCCGGCTGGTTGTTTCGGCCGCCGCAGATAGGAGGCCCCGACAGGGGCCGTTCTCTGCCGAATCAGGCGGCCGGCCGGGGCCTCCTATTTATTTTTTTCTAATTTCGTACCTGAAACGGTCTTTTTCGATCTTCAATTTCTCATTTAGATCTTCGTTTGAGAGTATTTGTAAATGTTTGAGTTAGTCAATATACACAATTTTTTATATGAATTTTAATTTTATGAAAGGACAATATTGTAATTTACTAAAATTAGAGCGTCGTTTAGTTCGAATGTTATAGTATCAAATAGAGATTATAATTTTAAATTCTCCCCGTTTTGAAATTTAAATTAATAATAAAAAACTAACTTTGGTTTTGATTGGTCCAGGTGGACTCCCTCTTGACCTGAGCCATGCGTACATTTTGATTGGATGGGTGGTCAATAATAATTGAATGTCGGGTAGTTGTTCTGATGATAGAATTATATAGCGATTTTGAATTTGAATCCTACATATATTACTTATTTGTTTTTGATAAAACACGAACTACTATTGATTTTGATAGATTTAGGTGCAAACACATGTAACTTTCATTCACAATTATGTATTTTTAAAGTATAATATAATACCGTCAATACCAAAAAAATGTAGTGTGGTCGGTAGGATTGGAAAGAATCAAATAAAAAAATGCAATTCATACGAAATACCAGTAAGATAATTTATTATTGGTTGTTTTCTCAAAAAAATATAAACACGATTTTAAGAACCTGGCCAACGACAACAACAGAGTAGTAAATTCCAACTTTCCTCGTGATATATAAAGTGAACTACACTATCGTAATTATACTCTCTAATATCCTCTCTTCCGAATTATTCTTTCGGAGACATCTCATGTGACAACAATTCATTTAACTTAGCCCGACTATTTTGGGGGAAACACAAGTGATTAAAGTTTTACCAAAAGTATTGTATTCAATTTGACAGCAAGACTAAATAATTACTGGTAATGGTAATAGTTGTCGTTCAATATTGGGAAAGAGGAAGAAAAAAAGGCGGGAAGGACATAACGGAAACAATGAATCTGGAACAAAGTGTGATTTACTTTTTTATCTTAAAGAGCTTTTCACCATTGCAGTAACCATTTCCATATATAATTATTATTAAGTGTTGACAGACCACGTCCAGCCAGGCCAACTAAATCAAATATTGAGATTAGTTACCTTAATTATTGTTGTTAAAAGAAAACATTAGTTACCTTAATTAAATTGTGTGAATGCACGATGCCAGAAATATTCCACGAAATGATGAAGTCATGCATACCAGAATCATGGGACAGTACACTGGAAAAAACGAATGCTGCATTTTTTCCCACAACTGGAAATTAGCCAAAGGATCAATGAACGTCATTCATCCACATGCAATCGCGACTAAACAGTAGACACAATATCCACAAATGGTGTCCTATTTAAGTTTTGTCGCAGTTCGGTCACTGGAAAAAAAATATTCAAATTGATTGAGATGTAGGACGGAATATGAAAGGATACACTAATTATGAATCTCATCCCATTTTAGATGGGATGAAAGAGCGAGTGATCACCGCTTCGAGGCGGAAAGAGGGAGAGGCCATAAAGAAGAACAAGAAGTTGAAAATCTATGACTCCCCTGACCGGTATCCTTCTGTTACGTACCCAGTTAGAGCCTTTCCGGTGGATGATGACGAGGATAAGGGCGCACCGCCGGGGTTTGAGTACGAGAACACATCGACTTCACTGTATATGGCTTCACCGCACATGGCAGCCCGATACTAACACCTTTCACATGTCGTGGGGGGAGATGAAGATCACTTTGCACAACATCTTCCACATTCTCCGGGTCCCGATGGCTGAAAGATCGCTTCATAAACCTCGAGCTATTATTGATTTGAGGGCAGGTGTAGCTAAGTCGCTTGGGTTTGGTTCTGCTGCTGCTTTAGAGCGCCCGGTTAGAGGCAAGACTCTTGGGCCACCGCTGTACAATCACGGCTCCATGCACAAGAAGGATAGGATCTCGATCGGCAAGCATGTGGGGGATGAGACTGTCTGTAAGGTATTCTTGTTTTGTCTTCTCGGAGTTACTCTTTTTCAAAATAGATTTGCTGATCGGTCTTGTTTTCTGGGTTGGGAGTACTTCATGAGTTCGACCAGTGATGTACCAGAGTACGCTTGGAGTGCTGGTGCGTTAGCTTGGTTGTACCGTGAGTTTCGGAAGGCTAGCCTTGCGGATGCGAAGCCCTTACGGACGACCCCCCCTCTGTCGCAAATAGTCTGAACCATCTCATTGAGAATGTGGCGGTCCATAGCATCATGGTCAACAAAGATCTCGCGATCTGGTGGGCTTTTGTAAGACCATGAACGCCAAAACTGATGCAAGTGGTATGATTTCAACTCTTCTTCGCCAACCTCCTTACAGTACATACTACAAGCGCACGGGATTCTATTAGTTGTCTCAACTACACAGTTACATGGCGTAACCTTCGAGAGCTCCTCTGTCAAAAGCTCAATTGCCCACACCGAGACTATATTAATGAGATATACGAATGATGGTTTTTGCGCGTAACGGTATATCTAGGCGGAATGAAACAAAATAAATTATTGATTTTGGCATAACTAATTATGACAACAGTTTATAAATAACTAGTTATTGCCACATGAAATATGTAACTAGATACGACAACAGTGTGTAAATACCTTTGCGCAAAAGCCATCCAAGGCCTTGTGAATCTCAATGACATGTTCATCGATAGAAGCATGGTAGCCCTCAAATAGAGTATCAACAGTCTAATTCGAAGAGTTGTACCACGACTTCAGCTACGAGTGTTGGTGGTCCACCCTATTAGTGCTCGTGTTTCCGATATGAAAAACTTAATTCTTGTTGCAATGTACCCATTTGGTCTTATAAGGTAGCCACTCACTCTCTATTTACGGGATAATTCCTCCAATGTTGGCCCAATAACTGTTGGTCATGCGTTCCCACTCTTCGTAGAATTTTTCATGGGAAAGTGCGTTCAGCACTCTATTCCACCTCCCGTGCACGAAAGCCTCAGCAGCTTCCTCACTCTTCGTGATGAACTTTATTTTGACAAGGATATTCCTTTTCATATGCTACACACAAAGTAAATGTGGCGTTTTCGGAAAGATAGACCACAACGCAACAGCCAATTCCCGCTTCTTGTCAGTCACAAATGTCGTTGGTTGTCGCTCGCCCAACAACGTTCTCCACTGATTCAACATCCAAACATACATCTCAACCTTTTCATTCTCAATGAGTACGAATCCGATACTAAAGTCCATCTGCACCGGCGTCACGCTGATCAACAGGATCACTGGCTTCCTATACTTTTTGATGTTGAAGGTCTAATCAACTAGAACGACGTAAAACCAAGCCCCCGACATATAAGCAGTCTCGGGGTGATTGAGAAAAAGGTTGCCCATATTTTTGCCTTCATCCTCTATAGACTGAACAAAGTACTGCAGTCGTGTAGCGGCTCTCAATGTCCAATCCGTCGAACTCATGCCTCCTAATTTTTCTTTTCTAATCTTGTACGACTCGTTGTATATCTGATTCATATTGTGATGAGGATTGAACTTCTTGTTCAAAGCGTACCTGATATTGTCCGGCTGTGTGCGACTCGCAAGCATGTCCCTAATTTCGCTCTTCTCTTCATTCGTAAGTGCATTACTTTCTGTGCTAACTTTGGGATGTGGCACAAAAAATGATTGTGGTATCCTTTGAAAACTGTAGGATTGTTGGTGTAGTCTACACCGTTAATACAGAACTTACACTCGTCACCTATGACCTGATACCTCACTACTAGTTTGAAGGGGCAGTCACATTTCTTCATCTTCGTAATCCGTTTCGGCAGGTCGGAACATGAGGATTTACGAGCAGGTCCCCGAGAGCAATATAGATACACATGGTACTCTCGCTCTCCCTTATTTATTTTGTTGGATCCTTTAGTCAACTTGAAATTAAGCGTCTTGGAAATTTGCTTTGCGGCTTCACAAGCTTCCTCAGCGATATCGTAAACATTGTCGGATAAAAATTGCTCGGTGTAATTGATTTTGCCACCCTTACTCACCGATGAATCTCCCTACACTATAAACACACAAAACATACGCTTCATATATCAATTATCTAACAATTTCGTATTAATTCAAGTATTTTTACAACAAAATTAACGACCACTTACCGAATTGCTCATGATGAGTTAGTTCATCCAACGAATGTTAAAACCATGTGACGAATGTGATTATCTGAAAAATTATTAAAGGAGATAGTTAAAAAATAGAAAAAAATTCGGTCGGAGGACAACCCGGCCGGGGCTACTTGCGGCCGAAATCCGCCGCCGGCCGGGAGCCCTGTCGGCCGAATTTTTGATCCCGCCCGCTAAAATTTACCGAATTGTAAGGAGAAACGTACAGTGAAAGAGGTTTTCGAATAAGTAAATTTGGATAATTTCGTCTTTACGAAGTTTAGAACGTCATTTCATTCGAAAGTTAGGGCGTCAAATAGTAAACCACTAAAATTATCTCAAATATACTCAAATAAGTTGTGGCCATTAGATCAAAAAACTTGGTGAGGTGAAATTGTGGCCTTCAGATCAAACCAATCAGCGGATTAGAAAAATTGGTAAATCTATTGGTTCTTCATCATAAAGTAGTAACCTTTCAGGGTTTCATACAAAAAACGAAATACAAACGAGTCGAATCTACCACGTATAACATATGATTTTTCTTCTTCCTCCTCTTCCCTATATGATCAAACACGACACGAACTATCCAAAACAACGTTGTCGTGTAGTCACAACATATAATTTATCAGAGACCTAGAATAAAGATCAAGCAGAACTACATGTTACAAAGAAAGGAAGATGGCCACTTCTATTCCTCACTTTCATGCTTCCTATTATTTGTCTGCTGCTTTCCTAAAGAATTTGATCCATACTATGTTGTCTGGTTAGAGTTTCAAAACCCAAATCTCGACTTCTGCCGGCTGCCTCCTTCTCCGTATTGTTCGTTCCATTTCCGCAACTCGTTCATGCTCGCTGCATCGTGCGAAACCGATGGACCAACCTATTTTAACACAAACCAACGATTGAAACTGGTTCAAGTAACCACTAACCACAAGTTTCCTTCCTGCTTTCTCTTTGCTGTCAAATTTGTTCTAGTTAAGGTTTACATACCTTAGCCTTTGCCTCGATGAAATCATCCAAGGTGAGCGGTCTTAACGACGAACCTTCAACATAATCATCCTTCTTTTCCTACAAGGTTCTCGTGTGATGTCACGAGAGGATCGCGCCAGATAAGACAAAGTTCATGATGCCAAAGGCAGGTATCGAAACCATAGTTAAGAAACATATAACAGTTCACAAAAAAACTTTTTACCTTGCTTTCCTTTTCTATGACTTCTTGCACTGGCCTATATGCTGCAGCAATACAAAGGTTCTACCCAAAAAAAGTGAAGCATAAGAATCATTCCAAGTAATCAACAGCTACACATTCCAAGCTCAACATTCGCCATCACCATGTACCTTCAAGTCGCTGCCAGAATATCCATCGGTTGCATTAGCAAGTTCTTCAAACTGGAATTCCGAATGTAAGTTCTCGTTCCCGAGAATAACTTTCAGAATCCTCAAACGATTTGCAGCATCAGGCAAGTCCACGTATATTCTAAACAAAAGTCCAGTAAGAACTCCGTAAGGGGCACAGTGTTTTTTCTCAGCAAGGCATTTATAAATTCATCGGACAACAAAGAGAGGGTTCCAACGGCCTTACCTCCTAGGCAAACGACGAATCACAGCATCATCAAGATCAAAAGGTCGATTTGTAGCACCAAGGATGACGATCCTTTGAGTGTCTTTCGATCTTAATCCATCCCATGCTGCCATGAACTCGTTTCTCATCCTTCTTGTAGCCTCGTGCTCATGAGACCCCCCTCGAGCACCTAGCAGACTATCTACCTTTATTTTCGCCCCCCAACCACAACATGTTACGAACGTGCGCACAGTCGAACATGTTGATTGAACTACTATTGAAAAGAGAGTTAGGGAGGTACCTCGTCGATAAATATGATAACAGGAGCAAGCTTGCTGGCAAAGGAGAAAAGTGCCTTTGTCAACTTCTCAGCATCTCCAAACCACTGCATAACAGAGTTAGCAGCAGGTGACATTAGCTTGCATCATTCATGTGTTTAATGTTCGGAGAACAAATCAATATGTAAAGTATACTTAAATTACATGTAATTTCTTGTGCATACCTTAGATGTAAGATTTGAACCTGTTATGCTGATAAAGTTTGCACCTGCTTCAGTGGCAAGTGCTTTTGCAAGGAGAGTCTTCCCAGTTCCAGGAGGACCGAATAGCAATATTCCTTTGCATGGCTGCAAAAAGCAAAAATCGTTGATTAAATATCCATTGGGTCACAAGATTCCTTAGCATTGAGTGAGAAGATTCCGTGTTTTCTGTGCAACATATAATCAATTACCCTCAACAAATTTCCATGAGTAAAAAGTTCCGGTCTTCTCATAGGAAGAATGACGACTTCGTTCAAGGCTTTCTTCACATCCTCAAGAGCTCCTATGTCATCGAATTTGACACCAATCTCTCCTGGAGGGACCACAGCCGACACGAAATTGCTCTCGAATTCATCCTTTGCCATGTTCTTCAAATCTTGAGACGGTTTCCTCATTGAGATCTCGTAATCTTTCCCCCTTAAGATAGCAACCTCAAGGCTACAAATGAAAAATGAGATCAATAAGTTTCAAGAGAGCCTCTTTGACTATGTCAAAGAAGCAAACTTTACCCTAATAAGAGCAATCGAACCTTTCGCGAGGCAAAACCAATCTCTCCTTTTCTATTGATGGGTGTACACAGGAGGACAAATGGTGGTTCTTAGCCCAGCCGACGATTTTTTCCGCTTCTGCCAAATGTACGCCGAATAACATTGTAAACAAGAATTTTATCACAGAAATTGTTTAAAGTAAGACCATAGCCAGCTTCTTACTCTGCTTAGTCAGAACTAAACCATCAGTATCTACATCCAACAAGTCTGCACAAAACATCTCGTTTTCATCGAGAACCTGTAATTTTAATCCGAATACGAACTTTCAGTGCTCGAAGTTGCTAGTTATAATTCGCGTGATAAGAAGTCAACAATATAATCCATTCCAATTAATAACAAACAATGAGAAAAAGGTAGAAACTAACTCCATACCTTATGCAGTTCATATAAATTGCTCCTTGATATCACTACTTTCTTATCCTCTTCAATCTGTTTATTAAATGTTATAAGGAGATCTTCTTCCTGTAACAAAGGCACAAAAATAAAGAAACAATTTATCGTTGTATTCCAACCCCAAAATTTGATTTAAATATGATGGATAGAGAAAACAAAACCATCCCTAACAGATTCTACAAACATATAAATCACTGGTTGTAAATTACCTTGGGAGGGTCAAGGCGCAAGACATTCGGAAAGAGCTTATGGAATTCGATGGAAGTAGATTTTTTCGTCCCTCTAAGACCTTCAGTAAGATTCTTTAAAGGAAGAGGCTGCAACAGATAGAAATGATCACACTAAAACAGTTCGTAATGCACCACGATTATGGGACTTGAAGAGAAAATAGGCGTACCAGCTTAGCCAGTCGAGCAAAATTCGGAAGGATCATTGTCTGTGCATCAAATTAGAAGCAAAAAAGAAACTGAATGACATCTAGTGGAGGATAGTAAATTTACATATATATTCGAATTGACCATATAAGAATCTTACGAATTTCTCCTTCTCCTTTGACCCGGATTGGACTTTGTTATTATGACCACAAATCAAGACAACAGAACCAGAAAGCTGGTCAAGCATTTCCAGCAGCTTGTGGACAAACTCCTTACGGTTCGACTTGGGCACTGCCCTAGACAACCAAACGAAAAAGTCTGGGAAATATACTACGAGCGGCTGCTTGGTTTGCAAGATCTGTAAACCGATAAAGGAATAGCAAATATCAGATAAAGTTTTGATTTTGAATCCAAATAACAAAAAAAAACTTTCGGTGAATTATATCCATTTTACCTCATATAAAGCATCCATTGCGATACAACAGTCTTCGGCCTCGGCATCAGGATCGTGCTCAATCTCCTTAACTGTACATAATACAGTTTTTAAGATGTTATAGACCTTCAGAATTGCGTACTGCTTGAAAGCAAATATAGTCTACTATGATGCATAAAAGTTTTACCATTTATCCAAAATACGTGGGATTTTCCAGACGACTCTTCGTGTTCCTTTTGCGCGTCTCCTTCTTTTGTTTGGCTATCATTAGCCATTTCCCAAACAACAGCAGCTTGAACTCCATTGATCTCGTATACCTCACCACGTTGACCATTGGATAAGGGCCTGAAATATATAATGGACTTAGAATATTATTAGCATTAATGTTAGAGGTTTACAGGAAAGATACCTGTTATCAGCTTCAACGGAATTTGAACTGCCAATGTACTTCACCCGATCACCTAGCAAAAGATTGTTCTTTTCGGTAAGGACAACACATAATATATCAAAATTCCAGAGAACATGGAGAAAGGATTAAAGTTAGCATAAAAGAGGTACCTTTCTTGAGAGGCCTTTTGGAGTTATCAGAAGGGTCAGCAGTATCAGACTTTGATGCTTCTGATTCTCCAGAGACTTGCTGCACAATGCAATTCAAGAAACAGCAATTAGGGCACATTTGATACAATGACCATTTCACCCCCCCCCCCAATGGAGATTACGCTTCAAGAATAACTCTATTTGTTGTAGAACAAGAGCTACAACCTTTTCAAACTCTTCGATATCGAATGGAATGAGCTTCCGGATGGCAGCCTCATCAATGGCCGATAAATCAACAACTTCATCCTCACTACTACCTTCCTCGGCATTCGCTCCTTCATTCTCTTCATCAACCTCGGACTCTGATGTACCCTCGTCCACCGATTCTGTATCTGACTCAGCCTCGGATGTCAAGTCATCAAGATACTGCTCCAAAAACAAGCAAAATCAAGCACCAAAAACGAAAAATATATTCGCCGCTACACATTAACAGTTTGTAAACTTCTGGTGAGCCGATCTTACATAAGGAGCAAGAGCACTACTATCAAGAACCAGCAATGGAACTTGCAACTTCCGCGCAAGTGCTCTCACTATTCTTTCCCGGTAAAGTTCCGTGCCTGTACATATGGCATTGTGAAGTAATCAGTATCTCCAAGGACTGAGAACTCATGTATAAGATTACAAGGCAAAGAAAATAACCTGGAGAGCTCTGAAGCAGTATTCTCCCACTTGAAGACGTCAAGCGAGAACCATACGAAGTAGCGAAATTCTTACTCTTTAAGTGGGATGCCACACATTCCAGCAAAACGTTTTTTGTATTTTCCCTGGATGATATCGTAAAGTTAATTACTTGATGCCAATGTAACAACAACAACAACAAGCCAATGGAGTGGTAACTGGTAATTACTTGATGTGGTATGGGAAAGATTCCCACGAAACCTGGATTTTTTCCCACGGAACGACTCTCCGCAAGAAGTCATTTCTAAACCGCTCCCGTCTAGTTAAAAAGGGCGACTCTTTCTTCTTAGCTTCCACAGCCAGCTTCTCATTATCAAGCCATTCCCTTTGATCCTGTTCTGCTAGACTCGCGTGCGTATTACAATATCTTGACTCACCACCTCCTACTTTCCCATTCCCTACCTTCCCATCACCAACTTTCGAGATTCCATTCAGAGGATCACATTTATCCTCACTTGTGTTACTACTACTACTACGTCCATCTCCTTCCGAACTATAGGAACGAAACTGAGACCCTTTGGTTGGACTACTAACATACCTACATCCTGAGGTACTAGTGCTGAATGAATTAAACCGACACGTCCTTATCAAACTGCCACGGGAATTCGAGACTCGAACCGAATTAGCTCTATGAAAGCGAGATCGAACACGGGCCTGATGCAATGTATTAGGCCTAATCAGCTGGATGGATGGCATCAACACTGAACCCCATTTGAGATTACTACAATTCTTTATCATCCTTGCATACATCGCAGCTTCCCTACTACTCCTATATGTCTTCTATATTATTTTACACTGCCAGAAAACAAAGAAACCAGCTCATATAACTACATAAAGACAGAAACTTTGTTATCCGAATATATAAAATCTGATTGCATTCAAGCAGCAGCAGAATGTACAGGATTTGGGTATCTTAAAGATTCAAATTTTCAAGCATATGAACCGATTTCAAGTACGGGGGAAAAGAAAGGATCTTCAAACCTTATCCGGGAAATCGAGAAGAACCCCGTTAGTTGCTCTTCTCCATTGGAGAAAAGGATTAGAGAAAGAGAGAGGGAATCGGCCGAGTCATTCGGAAGTAGAAACAGAGGATGATGAGGGATATGGAGACCAGACCCAATTACAGAGGTGAAGAAACATGAGCTGGGTTTTTTGGTACCCTCTCCTCTTCCTCTTGTTTGACTGATGATGGCGCTTACAGCTTCGTAGGTTTCAACTGGTTCTGTTTTTGGATGTTCGGTTCCTGGCTTTGGATCCACTTTTGCCTGGTTTTCTTAACAGTGGGCTGAGATTTTTTGAATCTGAAAGAACGATTTTTGAATTATAAGGCTTCCCTAGCCCATTTCACGGAGGAACATAGAGTGGTCTAGCTTTTTCGTCACTTGTGAACAGTTCGGATTGAAAAAGATGTGTGTGATTCAGTTTGATTTTATATTAGTCAAAGTTGAGTTCGAATTTCAATTCGATCTAATTCAAGTTTGAATGTGTGGCTCTTTACTGGACTGAATAATGTAGACATGTACCACCTATAATAAATCACATTTAATTTGTGATTATGCGAATGAAAATGCAAGTCGTATATTGTATATGTTTACAATTATAATCGAGAAAAAAGTAGAAATTTATAAATTTTAGGATAATTTATTTTTTTAACTTGACTTGTCCTTTTTTTAACGTGCGAGCATCAAAATTCTCAATTTTCAAAGGGAACACCTATGGAAGTCGATCATTTTCACAAGAAAATTTCAAAAATTTCAAATCGACTAATATTTGAAATGCATGTTGGAAATTGCTAAAAAATTAAGTTTCATTATTATAACCCCTATAAATAATTATCAAACGTAGTTAAAAATCAATTTTACTCGATGTTATTTTAGCATGTTCAATACTGTTTTTAACTTCATTTGGCTTTTATTTGAAGGGCTTAACATGGTAAAACCTTAATTTTTATCCATTCTCAACAAGCATGTCAAATATTAGTCAATTTAAAAAAATTCAATTTTCATGTCAAAATTCTCAATTTCCAAAGGGGTTAACCTATGGAAATCGACCATTTTCACGAGAAAGTTTCAAGTTGACTAATATTTTACATGCATGTTGGAAATGGCTAAAAAATCAAGTTTCATTATGGTAACCCCTATAAATAATCACTAAAAGTAGTAAAAAATCAATTTTACTCAAATATTATTTTAACAAGTTGAAAAATATTTTAACTACATTTGGCTATTTTATGAAAGGCTTAACATGGTGAAACGTCAATTTTTAGCCATTATTAACGAGCATGTTAAATATTAGTCAATTTAAAAAAATTTAATTTTCATGTCAAAATTCTCAATTTCCAAATGGGTTAGCTTATGAAAATCTACCATTTTCACTAGAAAATTTCAAAATTCTCAAATCGACTAATATTTGAAATGCATATTGGAAATGTCTAAAAAATCAAGTTTCATTATTATAACCCCTATAAATAATTATCAAATGTAGTTAAAAATAAATTATACTTGGTATTATTTTAGCATGTTGAAAAATATTTTTAACTTCATTTGGCTATTATTTGAAGGGTTTAACATGGTAAAATCTTATATTTTATCCATTCTCAACAAGCATGTCAAATATTAGTCAATTTGAAAAAAAATCAATTTTCATGTCAAAATTCTCAATTTCCAAAGGGAACACCTATGGAAATCGACCATTTTCACAAGAAAATTTAAAAAAATTCAAATCGACTAATATTTGAAATGTGTTGAAAATGGCTAAAATTTCAAGTTTCATTATTAGAACCTCTATAAATAATTATCAAACGTAGTTAAAAATCAATTTTACTCGATGTTATTTTAGCATGCTGAATACTGTTTTTAACTTCATTTGGCTTTTATTTGAAGGGCTAACATGGTAAAACCTTAATTTTTATCCATTCTCAACAAGCATGTCAAATATTACTCAATTTATAAAAAATAAATTTTCATGTCAAAATTCTCAATTTCCAAAGGGGTTAACCTATGGAAATCGACCATTTTCACGAGAAAGTTTCAAGTCGACTAATATCTTACAATCATGTTGGAAATGGCTTAAAAATCGATTTTCATTATAGTAACCCCTATAAATAATCACCAAAAGTAGTAAAAAAATCAATTTTACTCAAATATTATTTTAACAAGTTGAAAAATATTTTAACTACATTTGGCTATTATATGAAAGGCTTAACATGGTGAAACGTCAGTTTTTAGCCATTATTAACGAGCATGTCAAATATTAGTCAATTTAAAAAATTTATATTTTCATGTCAAAATTCTCAATTTCCAAAGGGGTTAACCTATGGAAATCTACCATTTTCACTAGAAATTTCAAAAATTTCAAATCGACTAATATTTGAAATGCATATTGGAAATTGCTAAAATATAAAGTTTCATTATTATAACCCCTATAAATAATTATCAAATGTAGTTAAAAATTAATTTTACTCGATGTTACTTTAGCATGGTGAATACTGTTTTTAACTTCATTTGGCTATTATTTGAAGGGCTTAACATGGTAAAAACTTAATTTTTATCCATTCTCAACAAGCATGTCAAATATTAGCCAATTTTAAAAAATTCAATCTTCATGTCAAAATTCTCAATTTCAAAAGGGGTTAACCTATGGAAATCGACCATTTTCACGAGAAAGTTTCAAGTCGACTAATATCTTATATGCATGTTGGAAATGGCTAAAAATCAAGTTTCATTATGGTAACCCCTATAAATAATCACCAAAAGTAGTAAAAAAATCAATTTTACTCAAATATTATTTTAACAAGTTGAAAAATATTTTAACTACATTTGGCTATTATATGAAAGGTTTAACATGGTGAAACGTCAATTTTTAGCCATTATTAACGAGCATGTCAAATATTAGTGAATTTAAAAAAATTCAATTTTCATGTCAAAATTCTCAATTTCCAAAGGGGTTAACCTATGGAAATCTACCATTTTCACTAGAAAATTTCAAAATTTTCAAATCGACTAATATTTGAAATGCATGTTGGAAATGTCTAAAAAATCAAGTTTCATTTCTATAACCCCTATAAATAATTATCAAACTTAGTTAAAAATTAATTATACTTGGTATTATTTTAGCATGGTGAAAAATATTTTTAACTTCATTTGGCTATTATTTGAAGGGCTTAACATGGTAAAAACTTAATTTTTATCCATTCTCAACAAGCATGTCAAATATTAGCCAATTTAAAAAAATTCAATTTTCATGTCAAAATTCTCAATTTCCAAAAGGGTTAACCTATGGAAATCGACCATTTTCACGAGAAAATTTCAAGTCGACTAATATTTCACATGCATGTTGGAAATGGCTAAAAAATCAAGTTTCATTATGGTAACCCCTATAAATAATCACCAAAAGTAGTAAAAAATCAATTTTACTCGGTATTATTTTAGCATGTTGAATTTTTTTAAACTTAATTTAGGTATTATTTGAAGGGTTTAACATGGTAAAACCTTAATTTCTATCCATTCTCAACAAGCATGTCAAATATTAGCCATTTTAAAAAAAATCAATTTTCATGTCAAAATTCTCATATTCCAAAGGGGTTGACATATGGAAATCGACCATTTTCACAAGAAAATTTGAAGTCGACTAATATTTGACAAGCATGTTGGAAATGGCTAATAAAATCAAGTTTCTATATGGTAGCCCCTATAAATAATCATTGGACGTAGTTAAAAATCAATTTTACTCGTTATTATTTTAGCATGTTGAAAAATGTTTTAAACTTCATTTGGCTATTATTTGAAGGGTTCAACATGGTGAAACCTCCATTTTTAGCGATTCCCAAATGCATGTCAAATATTAGCCATTAAAAATTTCAATTTTCATGTCAAAATTGTCAATTTCCAAAGGGGTACCCATAGATATCGACCATTTTGACAAGAAATTTTCAAAAAATTCAAATTGACTAATATTTGAAATGCATGTTGTAAATTGCTAAAAAAATCAAGTTTAATTATGCTAACCCTTATAAATAATGATCAAACGTATTAAAAAATCGATTTTACGCTATGTTGTTTTAGCATGTTGAAAAGTGTTTTGAACTTCATTTGGCTATTATTTGAAGGGCTTAACATGGTGAAACCTTAATTTTTAGTCATTCTCAACATGCATGTCAAATAGGAAAAAGGGGCTCAGCGAGAAGAGGATTGTACCATGAGAGAAAAGAGAATGACGGCTAAACCTCATTGATTCCTTGAAGAAGGTATCAGTCTATCCTATTGAGACTACCGGGAAGAAGGGTCGAGTGTTCAAGTCTGATCCTCTTGTATTGATAAGGATATTCTGACATGTCTCCATTGTTCAGCGGGCGGTCAACCATTTCTAAAGGTAGGATCTCCTTTCGGGGTGAATCTCACTGTAGCTGCCTATTTCCCCTAACATTGATTTGACTCCCGGCAAGAACGCATATGCGCGTGACTCACGCGCAACGGCGCGAAAGCCGTTGCTTGTTTGCTCCTAAGATTTGGCTTTGGCTAGCTAGCCGCGGTTTCACTCTCGTATAGGGGTGGCATTCCCGTTCCAAGTCGAGTATTAGTCAATTTTAAAAAATTCAATTTTCATGTCAAAATTCTCAATTTCCAAAGGGGTAACACCTATGGAAATCGACAATTTTCACAACAAAATTTCAAAAATTTAAAATCGACTTATATTTGACATGCATGTTGAAAATGGCTAAAAATGAAGTTTCATCACGGTAACCCCTATAAATAATGATCAAACGTAATTAAAAATCATTTTTACTAGTGTTATTTTAGCGTGTTGAAAATTGTTTTAACTCCATTTGGCTATTATTTGAAAGGCTTAACATGGTGAAACCGCAATTTTTACCCATTTTCAACATGCATGTCAAATATTAACCATTTTAAAAAAATTCACTTTTATTGTCAAAATTCTCAATTTCCGAAGGGGGTTAACCTATGGAAATCGACCATTTTCACAATAAAATTTCAAGTCTACTAACATTTGACATGCATCTTAGAAATGGCTAAAAAATTAAGTTTTATTATGGCAACCTCTATATATAATGATCAAACGTAGTTAAAAATCAATTTTACTTGGTATTAGTTTAACATGTTGAAAATTGTTTTTAACTTCATTTGGCTATTATTTGAAGGGCTCAACATGGTGAAACTTTAATTTTTAACCGTTCCCAACATGCGTGTCAAATATTAGGAATTTTAAAAAAATTCAATTTTCATGTCAAAATTGTTAATGTCCAAAAATAATGATCAAACGTAGTTAAAAAATCAATTTTACTCGGTGTTGTTTTAGAATGTTAAAAAATCTTTTTAACTTCATTTGGCTATTATTTAAAGGGTTTAATACGGTGAAACCTCAATTTTTAGTCTTTCCAAACATGTATGTCAAATATTAGCCAAATTAAAAAAAATCAAATTTCATGACAAAATTATCAATTTTTCAAAGGGAACACCTATGGAAATTGACCATTTTTAATTTTTTTATTTATTTTAGCATGTTTAAATGTTCTATGTTGTAATAGGAAACAACTAAAAATCCAAGTTAAAATTTTGAAATGATCATGTTTGGTCATTCATTTTAAAGTTCATTTTGAAAATTTGAAATTCATTTTAAAATTTTCAAATCAGCTTACCTCACCCGTTTGGTAATGTTTACCGCATGCGATATACTTGTGGAAACTTTGCACTCATATTTATGATTTGATTCCGACCGAGATTCCATCATGACTATGGAGAGTGAAGGAAAATGATTACAAGACGTTACATATGGCGAATTCAAGGATCTCCTTTAAGCCACAATTCAGTCTATCTCCGAGTCTGATATTTCAAAATTACATAAACCATTTCGAATCCACCACTAGGGCAAATTTTTAAACAACAATAACTAGTAAAATTGGGCAATAAAGTAAAAACAATTAACATGTGGGTTTTATTTTATTGTAAATAAACAAGCAGCAGCAAACAAGCCATAACAGTAAAACTAAAACTGACCAGCCAAACCAGACTCCAACAGTTTCCAACACAGAACGACCAAACTGTAACAACCCAACCACAAACCATGGCAGACTCCAACAGTTTCCAACACAGAACGACCAAACTGTAACAACCCAACCACAAACCATGGTACAACACAACGCCAGGGAATCGCAGACCAGTATCTGTAAATTAACACCAACTGTTTTGTTTTTCTTCATAATATCAAATGCTAAATGGCAATTCCCAGAATCAAATCCTTCTTTGGTTAAATCTCTCTCTCTCTCCCCCTTGTTCAAGGCTTCCACAGAATGGTGGTCTCAGCAATCATGGATGTTACCACGTACGGATCCATGTTCGAGGCCGGCCTTCTGTCCTCAAAGTAACCTTTTCCATCCTTCTCGGTGTCCCTCCCGATACGGATCGATGCTCCTCTGTTGGCCACGCCCTGCCGAATTCCAACAAGTACATATGAGAGTGGTGTACAATTGTTAGGAGTGGATTCTATCCTCATGCAATAGGGAACATATACGAAACCAATTTTGGACCATACGAAACAAAATTTGGACCGTACCGAGCTGAAGGTGTGGATGTCAGCGGTCTCGTGGTGGCCAGTCAATCTCCTCTCATTACCCTCGCCATAGGCGGAGATGTGCTCTTTGTGTCGCATCCCCAACTTCTCGATTGCAGCCCTGATCACATCAATCCCTCCATCTTCCCTCATCGACTTGGTGCTGGTTGGTTCGAGCCAAGTTCCAACGACATCAGAGTTAGTCACATATGTTTAATGTATTGGTTAAAGTGTGAAAGATGCTGGCTTTTAGCACAAACCTGTAGTTGGTGTGAGCACCAGCACCATTCCAGTCACCCTGCAACACTCAAGAATCTTTACCCATTATACACAAATTTCGACCAGAAACGTTAATCAAGAACAAAGGAATAACAAGTTATACACGGAACCTTGATTGGCTTAGGGTCAAAGCTGACCACAACTCCAGCAATCTCAGTGATCCTCTGTTCCAAGCAAGACAAGACACAACAACATCATGATTTATGATTTAAGGGACGGTCAAGAATCAAACATGGAACGAGCATATACCTCGAGGATGTAACGAGCAACCCAGACTTGGTCACCTGCAGAGATTCCAACGGAAGGACCAACCTGGAACTCCCACTGTCCTGGCATGACCTCACCGTTGATACCGCTGATGTTGATACCAGCGTACAAGCATGCCTTGTAGTGCGCGTCAACGATGTCCCTCCCGAATGCCTTGTCAGCTCCTACTCCGCAGTAGTACGGACCCTTTTTTTTTAAACAATCAACAAAGATTAACTGACTTGAAGAGAGAAAAGTCAAAAGTGTATAGAATGAAGTTGAAAGATGGTGTGAAGCACAAACCTGAGGACCAGGGAAGCCACCAACTGGCCACCCAAGTGGCCAGTTGATTTCCTTCTGCAAAAGTGTGTACTCTTGCTCGATCCCATACCTGAAGATTTCCCACCAACACGTTAGCTTAGGACACGAAATTCAATCAAGGAAAAGTTTCAGATCAAGAATCATGTTTTCTAGGAATGTTGAACAGGTGGAACTGCGTTTCCCAATCTAAGTGGATTCCTAGGAATCCTTTATGTTTCTTTCATTCAATTTTTCTTCCACAATCCCTCTCAAAGTCAACTCAACTCCTTTCCACTAATCTCAAAGTATGATTATAGTAAAAAAGAACACTAGATCTTCAAACAAGTGTAGTTGAAAAGTAGAATCGTCCTGGAAAAAAGTCTACTGCTTTGCAACTTGGAACACTAAGTCAACAATGAAATCCAGCCAACCAACTTGGACACAAATAAATGACGATGAATGCATTCACATGGAAATGTCGAGAATCCCAAAGTATCTACTTATTTAATGATTTATTCCAATTGATGCGGGAGTAGGTGACAATGGATTCCATTTGCAACTTGGTAAATTGACAATAAAACCATAACAAAATTAGGTATAGTGGAGACCAAAAATAAGGAAAAGGAAAAGAAATTATCTTTGCTTAAATGGGTTTTAAGTTATCCAAGCAGGATTTCAGTTCTTGGCTTTTAGAATCAGTGGGGAGCCACAGATTCAATGATCACATGCTAAACAACATTCTATGTTTATTTTGTTGGGGTAGACTATAAATAAATATTATAACGATGTTAATTCGTAAAATGTGTTGAATTAAATATGTCACATACAACATCACACTCAAGAATAGTATTAAGAAAACACGATAACTGGAAACCGACTCTCGACTTACGCAAAGTCCAGTGAAACCAAACCTACTCCCACTCTAGTTCCCCAAGAATTTACGTTAACTGATTCTTGAAAATCTCGGCAAAAACGACGACGTATAACGTGTTCTATCCTATGTATTTCTTCAACAAAATTTCCAATCATGGAAGCTAATTTGTTTGCTTTATGGACATGATTACGACCCAAGACTTTTTTTCCGGCTACAAGAAAACAAAACCCCACCAAACAGCCTAGCCAATCAATCAATTTCAACAATCCACGGCAGCAATGGCCCCTACCACATCACCAGATTCCCGAGCTACCACGCTTATCAATGTTCACGGAAACAAATACAAATCTAAAACGGTCCGACGACCACAAAAGCTTCAATCTTTCTGTATATCGGTTTGGTTTGCGCAAAAAAAGACCGAGACTTTAGCATTTGTATTCGAGTTATTGTGTTATATTTACCATGGGACCTCTTTGGCGACATCAGGGTGGCTGAAGATCTTGGCGGCAGCGGATCTCTTGTTGGTCGGGATTGGCTCGCCGGCTGGAGTATAAGCATCGCACATAACCTATATAAAACAAAACCCTTGTTTTGTCAGATGGTTTTAAATTTGGCAAATCAACAAGATTAGGTGTCGTAATCAGGGTGATGGTGTTTAATTAAAGGAAGAGAGACAATCGCGGAGGATATTATAGATACTCTGTACGACAAGTCCGGAAAAGTAGGGTATCGTGAATTACCAGGATGTTGTTTCCTCTCCTGAATGGATCCTTGAAGATCGCCTGAGGGCTGGCCCAGTCAACCGTAAAAAATTGTTACAAACAAGGAAAGGGGACAAAAAACAACAAGATTCAAACTGGTCTCTGATCGGAAAACGACGTACTAGATGATGACTTCGCTGTCGTCTCCGGCAGCTTGGTTGGTCGAGCTGCCGTCGTAGTTCCATTTCGGCAGCTCCGACGGGTCCTTGATCGGTCCGGTAAGTGTCTGTTTCAAATTCAAAAAACACGATTAATTAAACAAAAACGACAGAGCTCACTCAAATATGAAACCAAACATGGAGACAAAAGACTCACCCTTGCTTTGCTCCTCAAGTCAAGGCCAGATCCACCAACCCTGGAGAAAGAAACAAAAACAATCGAACGGCGGTTTAATCAGCTGGTTATTACGGTGGCGATCGCCGGGGGAAAAGTCAAGCGGTGGATATTGAAAAGGTGATTTTAAAAGAGAAGATATTTTGCGTTACCAAATGTATTCGGCGATGATCTTGTTGTCGGTGGAGTCGGAGAGGTTGAGGTTGATGAGATCGTTGAGGGCAGACATGGCGGCGACCGAAGACCAAAATGGACGGCGAGATTGGAGATTGAAGGGGAGAGGATCAGAGGAGGAAGAGAGTTTGGTGTGGGGAAGAAAACAGAGGAGTTGGTTTGGGTTTTAAATAGATGGAAGGGTATTAAAGTCTAATCACCTCAATATTCCCCCCTTCAAATACGGTAAATTTGAAAACAAGAAAAGAAAACGGTGGAAAAAATACGACTACTATTCAAAATTTTGTTTTATTTCGTAAATTTTGTTTTATTTTGTAAATTTTGTTTTTAGGGGTTAAATACTTGAATAGTACCTTAAGTTTTGGACGAGTTACATATCAGTTTCGTCCCTTGAGTTTTGAACGAGTTACATATCAGTTTTGTAGTTTATGAATGGATGGCAACACAAACCATATCTGGAATGTGTCAACGACAACATTCTAGACGTTAACACGTCAGCTTATAAATATTTTAAAATTACAATTGGAGTGGTTTGACAATTAAACTAAAATAAATTAAAACCAAACTGAACTTGAACTTGAAATCGATTAGAAATGTCGGTTCGCCTTGTTCTTTCACCTTCATCCTCTCCTTCTCCTTCTTTACGTACTCCCTTCTCTCCACAAATCCCAATCCAATATAGAGGGTTAGGTGTGTATTCGAACTGAAGTTTCTAATCAATTTAAGATATTGATTTTTTGGCGGCCTATTCTCGATTGCAAATGTATATAATCCGACGTGGTACCAACGACCCATAAAATAATGAGAATTTTTTTTATATATCTTCCAAACAGTATGGTGATCGATCTCACAATTAAATAAGGCTTCAAATTGAAATTTTAAAATATATTTAAGCTGATTAGGCACAATGGATGGAAAATGTGGCCGCCGAGGACACCTTGGCCTGGTCGCAACCCGTTTATAAGTTACAGGACTGGTATGTAAACCTTCCAATACTTAAAGGACTATTTAAGGACTTCACCCATAGAAAATTTAATTAGTTTCCGCCTAAAAGATTCCATTGATAGAGTATCTGCTCATTATTACTTTTCCTTTTTCGCTTAATTTCCAGTTTTTGAGAAATAAATACTAATTTCAACTTCAAAGCACAAGGGAAGGAAAAATGAATCTTTCTGAATCTGACCAAAACTGCCTTTTCAATTTATTGCAGATTCTGTAATTATCCCCTTTTTTAATGAGATTCCACCAAAATAAATTGATTTGCTATTTTTGGTGAAAAGATAAATTTCTTTACAGTTATGTTTAAACAAATTAAGGGGGAGATTCTCAAATAAATCGTATTGACCCATTTTATTTAAGAGTTTTGAGAAAAGAAAAAGAAATAATCGTATTTCTTTGATCATATTTTTAAGTTTGTAAGATCGAATAGTTCAAATTAAAAGGTATATAAATGTTACTCACTATGTAACTTCATTTTGTTAATTTTTATTGTTTTTAGAGTAATGTTATTGTCGAAAACGTAGCTTTGATGAGTTTTTCGACAACAATGAATATGTCTGGTGACGTAGATAAGTTGTTAAAGGTAGTCGAGACATTGCTCCGACTAAAAAGGGTTGGGCTTTGGTGTCCAATTAATGGAAGGGCAAAAAATACATTCAAATATTTGTTGGAAATATAAATATTGAGATGATGTTAATGATTATATCTAATAGTTAATATACGAAATTAAACAATCTGAACACACAAAATCTTATCCATTTTTTTGTGGGACTTTTGAACTCGTCATTTGGGTTTCAGATTATTAAAGTGAAGATTTAGTTTCAAATTACTTATTTGAACATTATAATCACAAGAGATTTGAAGGTGACTTGAAATTATATTTTGACATAAAAATGAAACCAATTGTAATTGACCAAATGGAACCACTGGGTTATGGCCCAGACACTTTTGGAAGACCGGTTATTCGTGCCGCTCAACCAACCGACATGAACCCTTAGAAATATCAAAGCAACCCTATATGAAATGGGAAACCCTATCTAACAGAGTAGCTTGGGACTCGAAGTATTATAAATTGAATTTTGAACCATTCAAAATACTAACATACAACGGCTTATACACATAATTGCCGTTATCATCTACGGTCAATCAATAATTATGTTGTGGTGGTAAAAAAACTAAAAATTTAATTTCAACATTATCCAAAAAGACAAAGCATGGTTCATCCACTGATATAACAACTAAGTTTGGACTATGTATCAAGAGTTTATAAGGAGTCCTTTGATCAAAACTTTGTTTAGCCGGAAATTATTCACATATACATGTTACCAAACAAACACTAAACGACATTATCATTTGTGCAAACTAGAAAACGTTTGCTTTTCTCTCAAACAAATAAGAATTCACCCACCTCTAATATCATAATCCATGATTTATAAATTTGAGATAACAATTGTTAGAATTTGGTTTCTTTTTTCGTATATAAATTAATTTTTATATTCATCATTGAGATCATCCATTAAAACAGTAAAAAAGTTAAGAAGGCGAAACTTTATTAGTTTATGAGACCAATAACGAAAACTACGTACTTTTCTGCCCTTGTGCGTTTCAAGAAGTTCATATTTGTTCAACTACTTCTATTCATCGACCATAATCGATCATCACAACAAATATGTCAATTTAAATCGAAGATTTTTTATTATCATTTTTTATATTCCAATTATTAGTTTCTCTATATTACTTTATATTCGACGGATTATTATTCCCCGGAGTTGGTGGTTGGTAAGTCATATTTCCTCGACGAGAAACAAATAATGAGTAAGCATGACTAAGCAATGTTTATAACAAAGCCATAATATAATTAGAAATAGTACATAATTAATTAATTAATTAATTATAGACAAACAAGGTTGATATTGCCACTTTAAAAAATTACTAGTTGGCCCCTCCACCAGCTAATTAACGAAGTGGACAATTCTGTTTGGCTGAGGATTCAACCAATGGGAAATTGCTGTTTGTAAATAGTTGACGGAATCTACGACGTTGAGAAATATGTATTTCCATTTCCCACAATGTCCCCCACTACCTCTCATGTTTGTTTATTAGTTATTTGTTTTGTGTCACATATTTGCTTCTTGAGTGTGTTGTGTTTCGAAAATGTTGTGGTGTTTTCGTATGTTTAATATGGGTTTTATTGAGTTTGCAGTAAGGGCAGTTGTTTTAGTGTTGAGTTCTTATATCGATCTTCTATGTTATGTGACGTTTTTTTTCCTTTTTGGTGACTCTTCGATGGTGGTTGCCGCCTTGCTTTTCAGTGGGTGCGTTGGTATTCGTTGCATGTTTTTGGTGGATTAGAATGTTGGGGTCTGCCTATGCACTTTTGGGGTCAAATTTATTAAGTTGTAAATAGTTGGGTGACTAAAATGTTATTTAGTCCACGATTGAGTAAGAGATACATTAAAAAATAAGTGAAGTGACCAAAATGTTACTTCCCCAAACTTAAATGACCGAAATGGTACCTTCCCAAATACGAGTGGCCGAAGTGTTACCTTCCCCAAATATGAGTGACCGAAATATTATCTTATTCAAACTTGAGTGATAGTCAATGCATTTAACCCCTATTGACTTTGTTGAATCCTAATGAGAAGAGAACAAAAAGAGAAAGGGCAAAATCTAGTTTCAATTGTGGATAATAATGAGATGATGAGGAGTCAAGTTGGTAGGACAAACAATTTTTGGATGGAGAGTATAACGAAAGTGGATGGAAAATTGTTTTGATAATAAGTTAAAAGTTGAGTTATGGGTTTACTTAAAAAAATTGAGTGATCGAAATGTTACTTCCCATTAAGTAACTGAAATGTTACTTTCACAAAATTTGGGTGACCAAAATGTTACTTTATTCAAACTAGAGTTACTATCAATGCATTTGACATCTATTTACATTCTTGAATCCTAATGAGAAGAGAACTTTAAGAGAAGGAGACAAAATCTAGTTTCAATTGTGGGTAATGATCAGATAATGAGAAGTTGTCTAAGTTGGAAGGAAAATCAGTTTTAGATATAAACTATATTGAAAATGAATGAGAAATAGTTATATTATCATGTTAAAACATGAGTCACGAGTAAAGATAAGTGATCAAAATGTTATTTTTCAAATTCTGAGAGACCAGAATGTTACCTTCTCCAAACTTGAACTAAGTTTGTGGACACCAAAATATTATTTATAAAATAGTCTTATAAGTCATAATGCAAATTATATTAAATATTGCTAGATTTATATTATAATGCTTAACCTAATCTCAATTTACTACATATATAGAAATACTTTTTTTTATGAACATTCATTATATGAGATTTATTTCCAGTTTCTCAATTCCTTAACGACATTATATAGTAGAAATACTCAGAACATATTCAATAAGCACAAAATGAATTCCGAAAATATAAATTTTCAAATTATCAAGAATAACTAGTTTGAATTGGATACGAAATAAAATCGACTCCCACATTGTAAAAAATGATGAATTATAACGTAATACATCCCAAAATAATTAGAAAGGGAAGGTATTCACATCACTTCCAAATATATGAGGGGAAAAAGAGCAACAATCCAGCACATCAAATGTCATCGCCCCCAACGAGCTACTCAAGTGGCTAATGGTTGTAATAACGAAATCAGGCTGATTGAAGATTTTTGTGCTTAAATTTTAATTTTGAGGATGTTTGAAAAATACTCGGCAAAATTTTACAACACTAGATAAAAATTTCAATTTAGTCACGTTAAAACCAAAGATATCGGTCGTTGTTGGTTTAGGTTCATATGATCCGAGTTTGTTACAGGGTGCGACTAGTTTCGTTAAGAAATGAAAAGTTAAGTACCGTTTTGTTATTGAATCAAAAGCTTTGTACCCCCCAAACCCCAAAACTTAAACCCTTCCTCTACGATTCAGCTTTCCTTGCGCCTTTTGTCTGCTGAACTCGACACTAGGGTTTAAGTTTGCAATTTTCATCAACCTTCTGATTCATCAGCTATGGGGAAGTCTAGTAAAAAGGTGATTTGGGTTCTTGATTTCTTACTCCGTTTTCCTTTCCCGCTGTTTTGGCGCTTTTTTTTGTTTCATAGAGTTCATGGGATCATTGGTTTTCTTCTGTAGGTTGATGCTGCTGCTGCAGTAGTTGCCACCAAGTCCACTAAGAAAGGAGGTGATGATTTCGATATTGCAGCTTTCCATTTTTTATTTTTGGGTGTTTTCCTTCTGATCAACTTGGGGCAGTAGCGAATTACACATTGACATTTTATTATTTTTTGTTTTACTGATACTGATATGGATGATTTTGCAGCTAAGAGGCAAACTGAAGAACCTCTGGAGAAGGTTGTGAGTAGTAAGAAGCAGAAGAAGGATCTTGTTGTGCCACAAGTTGTTGAGAAGGAGAAATCTAAAGTGAAGGCGCAGAAGAAGATGAAGAAAGTGGATTCCAGCAGTTCGGATGAAACTTCCTCCGAGGAAGAAGAAAAGGTTTGATATTTCTTTAATTTCGATATTTTGGTGTGTCTCTATGATGGTGGATACCCGTAAATGCTTAGCTAATACGTACCACTATGCAGGTTATGAAAAAAGTTACTGCTGCAAAGCCTCCTGTCCAGGAATCAAGCAGTGATGAGTCCTCTTCATCTGATGATGTATGCCTATTTGCTGCATATTAGAAAACCTTGGTTTTTAAGTGAATGGTTTTGTACTCTGTGTCAACTCCATCTTGTTTTCTGTACATGTTTTCTGTTGCACTACTATGTAATCATGCTTATAGTTATACTTTTGTTTATTGTTAGGAGCCTGCTCCTAAGGCCGCCCTTCATAAGAAAGGGCAGGTAGCTGCAACAAAAGCAAAGCCGGCTGTAAGTAGTAGTAGTGATTCTTCCGAGGATGATTCTGATTCTGATTCTGACAAGGTACGAGAAATGCTATATTCCTTATTTTATGGGTTAAGTAGGCATATCCTAGATAGTTCTGGTTTAAAGGAATCAACCTAGAATTTCTAACATCTTGTGAGATTGCAGAAGAAGTCATCAACGCCTGCTTTCAAGAAGGCAGCTCCAGCATCTTCAGATGACAGTGATGATGACTCCTCTGACGAGGATGATAAGGTTGTATATAACTACTGCCTTTCTTGATTTCCCATCTTATAGCTGTATCTTCTTGTGTATAGTTGGGCCACAAGTTCTTAATAAATAAATATCTGCAGGTTACTGCTGTGCCAAAAAAGGCGGCTCCCCCTGCTGCTCAAAAGAAATCTGATTCCAGTGACAGCTCCGAGTCTGAGGATGAGAGTGATTCTGATGAGGAGCCTGCCCCTAAGGCTGCCGTTCCTAAGAAAGAGCAAGTAAAAAAATCAAAGCCGGCTGCGAGCAGTAGTAGTGATTCTTCAGATGATGAATCTGATTCTGACGAGGTATTTTAAATGACCATATTCTTTGTTATTATGGTTCAATTAGGTATGGGAGTGAAGTTTGTTCTCTACGATGTAAATTAAGGAACTGTTAGAACATTGGCTGTATCTTTTCTGGTAGTGACACTATTGACTCTTTATTGTAGGAGCCTGCTGCCAAACCAGCTGCTCCTAAGGTTGTTCCAGCAGCTACAAATGGCTCAAAGAAGAAAGATGACAGCTCTGACGACAGCTCTGATGATGACTCTGATTCAGATGCAATGGATGTGGATGAGGTAATGACTCTTGGACAGTTCTGATGTTCAAGGCTTCAACCTACCAGTTTTTGTAATTCCTTTGTGTTATTGCAGAAGAAGCCAACCAAGCCTGCTCCTCCTGCCAAGAAGGCAGCATCTTCATCTGACTCGTCAGATGACAGTGATGATGACTCCTCTGACGAGGATCAAAAGGTGCCAATTCATTGCCTTCCTTGATATTCTGTTTTATCATTCATTTAATTTCATCTGTTCTGTTTATTGTTTTCGTAATATCTCTGAAATATCTGTTCTGTTTATTGTTATTGCAGAAGAAGTCATCCAAGCCTGCTCCTCCTGCCAAGAAGGCAGCATTGTCATCTGACTCGTCAGATGACAGTGATGATGATTCTGATGAGGATGAGAAGGTTCTATTTCATTGCCTTCCTTGATATTCTATTTTATAATTTTATCTGTTCTGTTTATTGTTTTCTTAATATCTCTGAACATCTATAGACTACTGCTGTGCCAAAGAAGGCTGTTGCCCCTGCTGCCCAAAAGAAATCTGAATCCAGTGATAGTTCAGAGTCTGAGAGCGATTCTGATGAGGATATGGTAACTTCCCCTTTAGTTTTTACTATTTTTTCTGTAAATCAGTCCATCAGGTCTGTATTGCTGTAAGGTTCTTTTACTTACTGTTGATAATTTTTTTTCTACTATTACAGCCTGCTGTAGCCAAAACTGCTGCTGGTTCAAAATCAAAACCGGTATGATCTGTTGCCTTACTCGCTTCAATGTATTATATCTTACTGAATTGAGCATCTCTATAACAACTTAAGGGTTTATGGTTTGCATAGCTTAGTTCACTCACTGTAAAAGCGGCTGAAGAAATTTCAGCTTCTGGTGGGATATGCGTGAACCTAAATTTGATTCTTTGATGCGCAATTGTATGGATACTGATTTTTAGCTCTTACTTCTTATCTTTAATTTTGTGTGAGATATAGGAAGCAATGGATGAGGATGACAGTGATGATGATAGTTCTGATGAAAGTGAAGATGAGGCTGTTACTAAAAAGGTCACTAAAGCAACTATAAAGAAAGAAAGCAGCAGTGAAGATGAAAGTTCTGATGATGAAAGTGAAGATGAAAAACCTGCAAAGACCCCGGTGAAAAAGGTCGAGCCAACCAGTGCAGCGAAGGAGGTAAATCCTTTTAAAATACTTCATTTCATTTCAACTTCTAATCTAATCTTCATCGACAATTCTTAACATTATTGGTTAATTTTCTTGGCAGCCCAAAACTCCCACTCCCAATAATGACTCTACTGAATCAAACACCCTGTTTGTTGGCAACCTTTCATTTGAAGTCGAAAAATCTGACATGTAACTGATCTTTTCCGTCACATCACAACTCTTCCATTTCGGAAGTCGATCTAATTTCTTCTCACTTTGCAGTGAAAATTTCTTCAAGGATTGTGGAGAGCTTGTCGATATTCGTTTTGCAATGGACGCAGAACAAAATTTCAAGGGATTTGGCCATGTTGAATTTGCTACTGCAGAAGAAGCAAAGAAGGTTGCATATCCATCCTTTTATATTTTGTCCCTGTGGTCTTCAAAATTGTGACTAACTGAGTAACTAACTGATTGATCTGTTCTCAGGGTCTTGAGTTGGATGGTCAGTCTTTAAATGGCAGAAGGATTAGACTTGACCTTGCTCGTCCAAGGGGTGAAAGATCCCAAACTCCATTTAGCGGGTAATGCTTCGTGTTTGGTTTGGTTAGTTTAATTGTTCTACTGTCAAATTTAGTCACTTGGAACATCTTATTTCTGCAGTAAGGACAACCCTTCATTCCAGAAGGGTGGAAGAGGTCAGGGTCAGAAGGTATTCGTGAGAGGATTCAACACGGCACTTGGGGAGGATGAGGTAATTTTCTTCATCGAGTATGCCGAAGTTTTGGTCTTTCTTTCCCCATATAGGGTGTACTAAAAAACCCGTCTACGAAATGCATTTACGAATTAAGATAGAACCAAACATAGCATCCTCCTTGTGCTCATGTCTGTGTGGAATGTTGTCTTTGACAGATTAAGGGCTCCCTAACTGAGCATTTCAGCTCTTGTGGTGAAGTTTCATGGGTCTCTCTTCCAGTAGATCAAGAAACTGGGGCCTTCAGAGGGTAATCGTACCGTTTATATGCTTGAAAAGATTTTGTTCTGGTGATCATTTTCTGCTCGTTTTGCTGACTGTTCTCACCTCAATGTAGAATGGCATTTGTTGAGTTTTCCGATGCTGCTGCCGTAAACAAAGCTTTGGAACTCGATGGGAGCGACCTTGGCGGCGAATATTTGACCGTCCAGGAGCCAAGGCCTAGGCCTGAGCGCGATGGAAGTAGCGGAGGTAGAGGAGGAGGTTTCGGAAGTGGTGGTGGTGGTAGAGGTTTCGGAAGTGGTGGCGGTAGAGGAGGTAGGGGCAGAGGCTTTGGTGGCCGGGACTTTGGTGGTAGAGGCGGCGGTAGAGATAGTGGTGGCCGTTTCGGAGGTAGAGGTAGAGGAGGAAGAGACGGGGGCAGCAGAGGCCGTGGAATGCCTAGTGCTTCAGGTAAAACTGACTGCAGTTATTTTTTGCATCCATTATGGATTGTTACTCTATTGTGGACTAACGGCATCCACTTTTGCAATAATTGCAGGGAAGAAGACAACCTTTGCTGACAATGATGATTAGGCTGAGTGGAAAAGAGTAAATTGAGGGACTGTTATGCCGTGCAAAATATAAATCTCTGTAGTTTTTTCATACATTTTGTAAGCATAGTGGTGTGTTAATTCAGTATTGTTCTGGGTTCTGGAGTTACTAATATCCCAAGTTCTTTAGTATAATCTTTATCTATCCTCAATACTTAATTCTAGTGGAGAATCAACAGAGTTATTAGCAATATCTTACGTACGAATTCAATCTATATTCTAGATACTCATAAAAGACCCGATAGGATTATCAATTCTATCTTAAGATATAACGAGCTACAAAACCATAATCCGAGGGTGATATATTTGGGAATAACCTCAAATCAACATGCCCAATAGACATTTGAGCATCATTTCTAATGTGAAGCGAATTTTGTACTCAACAGCAGTAGATGAGCTATCATACTGAGTTATGGGAACCTGACTTTTGTGTTCTCTTGGAGTAGATCAACGAGAAGGAGAGTCTGCCTGGTTGGACCTAAGTTAGCAATTGCTCTATATTGTGGGACATAGTTGGCAGACTGGATAATGGCGATTTGGGGGCGATTGGAGGTGTGAGCACGAGCTTTACTATGTCTGGTCTCTAGAGCAGTGTTGAGATGGGGGGTTTGCCAGTCCATGCAACACGGAAAGCAATGGGGCATGAGGATTTGAAGTTGCTTGTAGTTGAGATGAGCCGTGGGAGTCCCGTGACAAAGGCCCCGGAACATGGTTGCGATGAGGTCTGCTTGCCATTACCATTCATATTGTGTCATTTGCTCTTGTGAAACACCTTCGCGAGCACACATGAACAAACCATTGACCGCCATGTGTCATTTGCTCATGCGAAATACCTTCACAACGAACACAAGGGCCTCCCATATATGTGTTGCTTATGTGACCCATCTGCCATGTAGAACCTGGTTGATTAGATATGTACTTGTAATCACCACACATTTTGTATCCTCTACTACAATACTACTTGTTAGGATCCCACCCGAATACTAGTATGACTTTGCCCACTTTGGCAATGTCCACCCAAATTTGTTTGTGTTTCTTCCAATTGGCCTCATATTAGAGTAGTTCATGAACTCTTCTTAGTGTAGGATAATTTTTCTGAATTTGCTGATGTAGTACGTGAGTTGTGCCTTGATAATTTTGAGATCAGACTCGAACCGGTTTTGAATAGTTTATCGGTTTTGTTGGTCCCCATTTATGGTAGACAAAAATAAATTGCTTCAAACGACATTGTGAATCCTGAATGGTAGCCGTTGATCGGTTGGTCTCCAAATCCAAAGGTTCTAATTAAAGTACCACAGTTTCGGAAGAAACTAAACACTCAACACTTGGTGGCGCAACGGCCAAAACCCTAAACTTAAACCCCTCTCATCGCCACTCCATGCTTGAAAACCCATATAAATACTTCAGCTTCCCAGCTCTTATATCTTACCACCCTTTACATTCCAGCCCTCTGTCGGCTGAAAATATCTAACACCACTAGGGTTTAGCAGAGCTCAGCTTGGTTTCCTTCCCTACTTCCTCAGACCTTCTTCTTCATCCTTTAGTTTCATCAGCGATGGGCAAGTCTAGCAAAAAGGTGTGTACTTCTCTTGATTTCTTATCTCCGTTTGTTTCACCCTTTTCTTCTGCGATTTGGGTTTCATGGAGTTTATGCGATTGTTGGTTTTGTTCATAGGTTGAGGCTGCTGCCGCTGTTGTGGTTTCCCCCAAGTCTGCTAAGAAAGGAGGTAAAGCTCGTATTTTTATCTTTGTTCCTCTAATTACTTTTGCAAAGTGTTGATTTTTAGCTTAGCTGATGCTGATGTGGATGCTTTGCAGGCAAGAGGCAAGCTGAGGAAGCCTTGGAGAAGGTTGTGAGTGCTAAGAAACAGAAGAAGGACGTTGTTAAGCAGCAGGTCGTTGAGAAGGAGAAATCCAAAGTGAAGGCCCAGAAGAAGAAGAAAGAGGAATCCAGCTCCTCCGATGATTCTTCTGACGAGGAAGAAGAAAAGGTTTGTTCTTTTTGTTCGATAAGCTTTGTGTGTTGCATTATTTTTTATGTGCGTGTGTGTTTATTATGTATGCTGGTAGTTTTGCACAAATGCTTAGCTAGTTGTAAGGCCTTGTAATTAATTTTATGGTGTTGTGGCATGGTTACCGATTGGATTGCTGTGTGTATTTACTGGACAGGTTATAAAAAAAGTTACTGCTGCAAAGCCTGCTGTCGTTGACTCTAGCAGTGATGATTCCTCTTCATCTGATGATGTACGCTTTATTTGTTACTTACATATACAATATTCCTGTTAATTCAATGTAGAGAAGTTGCTTAAGTTCTAGTAGGCGTCATCTTAAATCTGTTCCATAGTTGCTTTAACTTTCATACTGATAGTTAGGATTCATTTGTTCCTTAGGAACCTGCCCCTAAGGCCAAAAAAGCCACTGCTGTGGCTGCCACTAAAAAATCGAAGCCTGCTAAGAGCAGTAGTAGTGATTCTTCAGAGGATGAATCTGATTCTGACGAGGTATTTTAAATGACCATGTTCCTTTTTCTTATGGTTTAGTTAGGTATAGGATTGAAGTTTGCTCTCTAGAACTGTGAAACATTGGCTGTATGTTTTTGTTATATTGACAATTGTTAACTTCTTTTAGGAGCCTGCTGCTAAGGTTGTTCCAGCCGCTACAAATGGCTCAAAGAAGAAAGAGGAGAGCTCAGATGACAGCTCAGATGACTCTGATTCAGATGTAATGGATGTGGATGAGGTAATGACTCTTTGACAGCTACGATGTGCAATGCTTCAACCTAGCTTTTTCTCATACCTTGTGTGATTGTAGAAGAAGCCATTCAAGCCTGCTGCTCCTGTCAAGAAGGCAGCATCTTCAACATCCGACTCGTCAGATGACAGCGACGAGGACTCCTCTGATGAGGATGAGAAGGTGCCATTTCATTGCCTTGCTTGATATTCTATTTTATATTTTATCTGTTATGTTTATTGTATTCCTAATATCTCTGAATATCTATTTTGTTTATTGTTATTGCAGAAGAAGCCATCCAAGCCTGCTGCTCCCGCCAAGAAGGCAGCTTCTTCATCATCAGATGACAGTGATGATGACTCCTCTGACGAGGATGAGAAGGTGCCATTTCATTGCTTTGATAAAATTTTAGAATTTGATATGTTCTGTTTATTGTTTTCCTAATATCTTTTGATATCTTTAGACTGCTTCTGTGGCAAAGAAGGCTGCTGTCCCTGCTGTGGCAAAGAAAGCAGATTCCAGCTCTGACTCAGAAGAGAGTGATTCTGACGAGGAGAAGGTAATTACTCCTTTGTTTTCACTATTCATTTTGTTTTTGATTCTCTTTTTTAGTTTAGGAGGTGTATATTGCAGCACGGTTTGTTTTCTAACAGTTTTTTCAAACTTATTCTTCAATTACAGCCTGCTGTAGCCAAAGCTCCTGCCGCTAAGGATGAGGATGACAGTGATGATGACAGTTCTGATGAAAGTGATGATGAGCCTGTTACTAAAAAGGCGACTAAGGCAACTACAAAGAAAGAAAGCAGCAGTGAAGATGAAAGTTCTGATGAAGAAAGTGAAGATGAGAAACCTGCAAAGACCCCAGTGAAAAAGACTGAGACGACCAGTGCAGTGAAGGAGGTAAGCTAGGTCAAATACTTCATTTGATTTTGACTTACATCTAATCTTCATAGAAGATTCTGAACATTATTTGTTAATTCTCTTGCCAGCCCAAAACTCCCACCACCAACGACTCTACTGAATCTAGCACCCTGTTTGTTGGCAACTTGCCTTTTGATGTTGAAAAATCTGACATGTAAGTTAATCCCACTTGAGACATCACAACCTCTCTCGTTCGTGGAGTATAAACTAACAAATTGTTTCATTTTGCAGTGAAAATTTCTTCAAGGAGTGTGGACAGGTTGTCGATGTCCGTTTTGCTATGGATGCTGAGCAAAATTTCAAGGGATTCGGGCATGTTGAATTTGGATCTGTAGAAGAGGCTAAAAAGGTGCATATATATGGCTAGCTGTTTGTTCTGCATTCCATATTTATGATCTGGTTTTGTGATTGATGGTTGGTTTTTCTTGTTCAGGCTCTTGAATTGAATGGCGAGTTGTTGAATGGCAGAGGACTTAGACTTGACCTTGCTCGTCCTAGGGGTGAGAGGACCCAGACTCCATTTAGCGGAGGTAAACCTCAGGCTCAGAAGATCTTTGTTAGGGGATTCGACACCTCTCTGGGTGAAGATGAGGTAAATGTCTATTCCTTTTGGAATCGTGTTAGCCCTATGAATTTTTTTTTTTGGTGTAATGCTCATTGTTGCTGAATTGTGTGTTATTCCCACAGATTAAGGGCTCCCTATCCGAGCACTTCGGCACATGCGGACAAGTTAACCATATCGCCCTACCAAAAGATTATGAGACAGGAACCTTCAAAGGGTTTGTATTTTTTCATAATCATAAATATTAGAGTTTAGTTTTACTGTTATATTGCTTTTTGCTTATGGTTCCCCTCTCCTTGCAGAATGGCCTACGTTGAGTTTGCTGACACTTCATCCATAAGCAAAGCTTTGGAGCTCGATGGAAGTGAGCTGGGGGGAGAGTATTTGACTGTGCAGGAAGCAAGGCCTAGGCCGGACCGTGATGCAAGTGGCGGTGGAGGTAGAGGATTTGGTAGCGGTGGTGGTGGTAGGGGTTTTGGAAGCGGCGGTGGTGGTAGAGGAGGCAGAGGCAGAGGTGGCGGCAGGGACTTTGGTGGTAGAGGCGGTAGGGATGGTGGTGGCCGTTTCGGAGGTGGTCGTGGTGGCGGTAGAGGCGGAGGCGGAAGAGGTTTCGGTGGCAGAGGCCGTGGAACACCTCAACATGAAGGTAACATATATAAAATTGTTCATTGTCATTGTTCTGAAATGGCAGTGCTTTTTTAGCAATTTAATAAATTCATTTTCAATGATTTGCAGGTAAGAGGAAGACCTTCGATGATTAGAGGACTCGTTCTGAAGAGATGAAGGAATGCGCTCTGTCGATGCTGTTTCTGTTCTTAGGCTCGTCGAGTCGAAGGGAGCATTCCTCTCCGTGGCTGAGCTGTGCCGTACAAAATTTTGTTTGCCTGCTGTCTTCTTTTATGTTTCGGACAAACAATGATGTTCTTAGTTTGGTTTTAAGTTATGTTTGGGATTCTGTTTAGGCTAATATGTCGTGTTTTTTATTTAATGATGAGTTTTCGATGTCTGGATTCTTCGAGTAATTTGTAAGAATATAACTCTTATGTTATACTAAGTTCTATGTTTTCTGCTCCCCAACTTCCCTATCAAATCCGCTTGAATTGTGTTACGATGTTAATATTTGTTTGGAATGACGAACTTAACATCTGGAATTAGGCAGAACGAGAGATTTCCGTGTCTGGCCATTGATCGAAAATGTGCCGGAAGTGCCTGTAAGTATATTTCTTGTTTTGCAAGCTATTTGTTCTTAAATAGCTGTGAACTTGAGGAATGGACAGTTGAAGGTAAGACCAAAACTTCTTATGGTTACGAAAATATGAAATTCCCTGGTCAGTGAATTTCGAATGCTTATTGGTAGCTTAGAACGCTGAACTTGGCTTGTGGACCACCCTGCACATACACGAAGTTAATCTCCGACCCCGGTTGCAGCACCTTGACCCATTCAGGCAGCACATAGGTGTCCTTTTCTGGTGCCGGTGTAAGACCCCAAATAGAACCTAATAGGTTTTGTGCCACCAATTTGATGCTAGTAATTGGCTTCTGAGACATGTTTTTGATCGTCACCTTGTGTCTGTAATATGTTGTGGTTCCAACCGTCCATGATTGGGTTATTGAATGTAGAAACGCAAGAGGAACATGGCTTCCTGTAACTGTTTTCGGTGCTGGTGTCGGTTTCGTGTAATTTGTAACAGGTGATGCTTTAGGTTGGTAGCCTGCAGAAACACATTGTGTTTAATTCGGTTAACATTATCTTCTTAGAAAAAAAACAGTCGGGATGGATGAAAGTTGCATACCTCGATTTCCTGATGCACTTTGCAGCTTGGAGAAGAGACCAATAAGGGGAGCGCTGGCAGTAAGTGTAGGCTCAGTCTGCTCATAGTTAGCACGCTGATCGGAGAAGTTGTCGTTCTGATCAGGTCCTCCCACCAAAGCACCGTAAACCACATTGGGATTCGCATCAGCCTTACGGTACCAAGTCTCGAACCCCTGGACACACTCAACCGAGGAACGGAGAAGGAAGATCGAGGCAATGGAGGCGCCCCTATGGTGGACGTGGATCGGATACTGCTGTCCATACCCAACCATGTAGCTTATCGACTTGGGGTTCTTTCCCAGGATGTAATCGGCCTGAGACTTGGCGAATCCGAGAAGCTCCCGAGGCTCAACTAGCTGGCCCCTTGGGCAAGTAAGCTTGGCATTTGAAGCGGTTAGATACTGCGAGTAGACTGCTGTGAGAAATGCAGCGGCCGAGACATACTGCATGTTGTTCCATTCTCTAACGTACATTAGCCCGCCCGGAGTCTTGTGGATGTTGTAGCCATCATTCTTCTGTACGCAAGCGCACGCGAAGTAGTCCGCTTTCGCTTGGTATTGCTTCAGGGTCTGCGTGTACTGCCCACCTCGTCCTTCTAGAAGTATCTTAGATAGAAGGATCTGAACACCAGCATACTTGTTATCCCAAGAGAATTCCTTAACAGCCCAACCGGTTCCGCCCATGTAGACTGCGTTGTCTGCACAATATTTGAGGTAGTACTCGTCACGTGTCGCGCGGTAAAGCCAAGTGGCAGCCCACAGCAACTCATCCTGTAGTATATGACAACACTTAGTTAAGTTAGAATATCTGAATATAAGAGTTACTTGAGTTGCAAGAAACAACTCTGCCTCAAAAGGTTGTACAGAACTAACCGAGTAGCCAGAGGAAGTATAGAATTGCTTGGCGTTCTGGATGCTATCGTCGTATAAACCTCGAAACCTATCGGCGAAGGAGAATAGCTGCTTGGCGTGGGCCAGAAGGAGATTGGAGTAGGAAGAATTGTAAGGCTTGAAAGCCAAGGCAGATGCTGCTAAGGCAGCAGCGGTTTCTCCAGCTAGGTCGGAACCGGGATTGTTCTGATCGAGCTTGTAGCTTGTTCGGGAAGTCGTCATGTCCTCTGCTCGCTCCCAGCAGTAGTGGTCCGAATCGCCATCTCCAACCTGAAGCGATTAGATAGGTGGTTGTTGAAATGCCATAAGACTAAATGTAATGCCTTGGGAGACAAGGCAGTGTAGGTTTGAAACAGGTGAACTACCACAATCCAATTAGCTACAAGAAAGTTGTTTTTTTTATACCTGAGCCCAGAGAACATTAGGCTGAGTATGTGCCTTGAGGAAGTAGTCGGTTCCCCATCGAATGGCTCGTAAAGTGTTCCCCATCTGGTCGGTCAATACGATATCTTTCTCGAAATCGACGGCTCCCCAAGCCATCATTGTGACACTGAATGCCATTGGCAGACCAAACTTGACGTGGTCCCCTGCATCATAGTACCCTCCCACCAAGTCCACCTGTGATCAACACTTCCCATCATTAATCTACAATAGTTAACATTTTAGGAAGAAGAATCAGCAGTACTCAATTGTAGTTAGTGAATAATTCTATCTATAAAAAAAACATAAATTATTAAATGACTAAAAAGTTAAGTTGCAACTTGATAACCCCAGCAAATAATGACCAAATAAAGTTAAAAATCAATTTTATTTGGTGGTATGTTAGTGTTAAAACTTTTCAAATTGACTTACGTTCTGTGTTGAGCTACTGTTACATGAATTGAGTTAGTTAATTTCTACCATACACAATTCTGTGGGAACCAAAATGTTGTACCATATATTTCAACACGTACATACAGTAATAACACACACGAGTCAGTACGTTCAATCAACTACGCAACGGAGCGCGGACAGGCAATGTAACCTAGTTTATATAAAGCCAAGTTGAACCCTTTTCCCACAACTCGAGTTATTGAGTTGCAATAGTTCATGATATGATATCAGAGCCTTTAATAACATTACATAATCTCTCTATTGCGAATCCCAATAGCCCTTAGTCGGTTCTTTTGTTCAAGAGGGCAAGTTAGCAAATAATATAAAACCAAAATGAACCCTCTTTTCAAACAACTTGAGTTATTGGAATGAAATGCTTGAAAATAGGAACTCACCCCTTGGAGATGACCATCACGTAGGCCGGAATCACCCCTCCACTTGACCCTCTGATCAGTGAGGGGGAGCTTCCCGGACCTCTGAGCCTCGAGGAACAGAAATGTCTTGTCGAGTGCATCGCCATAGTCGAGCCCTTGCACTAGGCCGAGTACCATGTGGCTGCATAGGAGCAAGTTGCATATTGCAGCAGCTGCAGAAGGACTAATGTTGAACTTGTTCTTCATGGTTGTGTGTGTTCAAAAGAATTGTGTCTGATAGGACTTGGTGGATGAGAGTACCTGCTATGTTCCGGATTTATATATATATATATATATATATATATGGAGATTTGAAGTCACAGAATATGAAGCAAAGTTTGTAGCCTCCACGTTGTTGTTAATTGTTTTGAAAAGTAGAGCTTCCCACGTTTGTGTGTGGGTGATTGGGTGGCCTTTTGATTTGATTTAAATTCATTTGATCTTTTCTCTATGGTTGACCAACTCTAGACTTCCTCACCAACATTTTTTTTATAAAAAGTTGTGAAAGTCAATTGGTTTTCATTCAATTGTATACATTGTAGTTACTACCGTTTTCTTCGAATGTCCGATGTTATCTACTTTTGACTTTGATAGTATCGAATAAGTTTTCGAGTTTGGATTGATGGCTTACTCCGTTTGGATACCTATAAAGTGGCATAACATACTCTTTCATATCTCTTAAGATCGTATATATTTAGTGTTTGATTTTTTTGTCATCTTAATGTCTCTTGTTTGAAGCTATCTATGACCAAAAAATAGAAAAAGTTAAAGTTTAAATTAGGGATAAGATCTTAATGACATTATATGTTTGAACCGTGAGATTTAATCTCTTTGATTTAATGGCTTTGATCTGAAAGGTAAAAAAAACCCGATTTGTTCTCCTATCCACCCTGTTACCAAACCTCCGCCCCATCCACCTCCCCCGCCGCTAGGCAATCGACACCACCACTTGGCCACCAGGACTCCATTTTCCACCGTTGACATCGTTGTCAGTCCACAACCAATATCCCACGACTTCCATGTGAGTAGTGTGTAATTTAGAATTGACTTAAAGTTTTTGAGTCTCTTTTCATTAGGAATGAAAAATAGATGTTGATGCTCAACTTATTTCAAATCTACCATGCATGAGAATTGGTACTTTGGTAGTGAAGGAATCTTTTATGGGCCAGAAATTGAAAAAGGCCCAGTAGTAGCAGTTTGAGGCCCAGATTGGGCTGCCATGTCACAATAGATCCCTTTCTTTTCGGCAGACGTGGCAAATTGATGGACTCATAGCCGTTGAAACGATAACGACCACAAGATAGAGGGAAAATAAACAAACACCAGCGAAACCAAAAGCTCTGATTCTGATAGAGCTCTACCTACCAACAATGGCGGCTTCCCTTACTTCTCCCTTCACCACCACAAACTCCTCTCTCCCCATCAGACCCAATTCCCAAACTACCCAGCCTTCTCACCGTTGCCAGCTGCTCACTCCCAGAGCCTGCCTCAACGAATCCCACGACAACAAAATCCAGTTGAGCCGGCGCCAATTCATTTCCCAATCCGCTGCCGTCGTAGCTGCTCCTCTCGCTCTCTCCGATCGGATTTCGGCTGCATCCGCCGAGGAAGCGCTTTCCCAGTGGGAAAGAGTGTATCTTCCTATCGACCCTGGCGTCGTCCTCCTCGACATTGCATTTGTCCCCGATGATCCTAAACACGGTCAGTCAATGTTCTTCATCTTCTTCTTCTTCTTAGCTCCTGCGCTGCTTCTGAAATCTAGATTGACTGAGGAAATTCTCGCGAATTACTTAAGTTAGAAGCTTTTTATGATGCATAGGTTTTGTATTGGGAACCAGGCAGACACTTCTGGAGACGAAAGACGGGGGAGGGAGTTGGTTCCCAAGATCCATAGCTTCAGCTGAGGAAGAGGATTTCAATTATAGGTTTAATTCGATTAGTTTCAAAGGGAAAGAAGGATGGATTATTGGGAAGCCTGCGATTTTGTTGTACACGGCGGATGCTGGCGATACCTGGCAGAGGATACCACTGAGTGCTCAGCTCCCTGGTGACATGGTGGGGGTTATTTTGGTCAAATTACTGCGGTGAATTTGAGAATGTAGGTGGAATTGCAAAACGACTGAAACTTTGTTACTGTGTGTATGTTTGCAAGGTGTACATTAAAGCAACTGGAGACAAAAGTGCTGAGATGGTGACTGATGAAGGTGCTATCTATATTACTTCGAATAAGGGCTATAACTGGAAGGCTGCAGTTCAGGAGACTGTTTCAGCTACACTCAACAGGTAGGTGTGCATTGATTCATTGGCATTGTAGAGAAAGCTTCGATCTTCATGCGGGGTTTTTGTTCGTTTTTGCAGAACAGTTTCTAGTGGTATTAGTGGTGCAAGTTACTATACTGGTACGTTCAATACTGTTAACCGTTCCCCAGAAGGAAGGTATGTTGCTGTCTCGAGCCGTGGTAACTTCTATATGACATGGGAGCCTGGTCAAGTGAGATCCTTTGTTTCATTACTGAAGTTGCTTTCTTTTTCTTGCCAAATAAGAGAATCAATTAGTCTCCATTTGACAAAGATTGAATGCGGTTTTTCATCAACTGTATGCAGGCATTCTGGCAGCCACATAATAGAGCGGTCGCAAGAAGGATTCAGAATATGGGGTGGAGAGCTGATGGGGGTCTTTGGCTTCTCGTGCGAGGAGGTGGACTTTATCTCAGCAAGGGAACCGGGGTACGTGAAGAAAAAGGATCTCTCGACTTTCTATTTGTTTCGTGGTGATTCCTTTCTGGTTCGTGGTGTTGAAGAACAAGTTTGTTTTTGTCATTTCAGATAACAGAGGATTTTGAAGAAGTCCCTGTGCAAAGTCGAGGTTTTGGCATTCTTGATGTTGGCTACCGCTCTCAGGTTCGAGCCCTCATTTATTAAGAAAAAGGATACGGTTCCGTACCATTTCGTGCTCTAAGGGTAGATTCATCTATCAGTAGTCTAATATATGGCAGTCTTATATATGCTATATATCTTTTCTGTTATTCAGGAAGAGGCCTGGGCAGCAGGAGGCAGTGGGGTTTTGTTGAGAACCACAAATGGAGGCAAGTCGTGGATTCGAGACAAAGCAGCCGACAATATTGCTGCAAATCTCTACTCAGTGAAGTTAGCAGTCCAGCTTTATGAGATGCGATCATTAATATTAATAGCTTTCAGTTTCTTCGGCTGATAGAGACTTGAACACCTCACAATGCTTTTGTATGGCAGGTTTATGGAGGGAGATAAAGGATTCGTACTAGGAAACGATGGAGTCTTGCTACGGTATCTCGGCTAAAGCGCCCCTTGATGAAGTTGTAGGTCCAAGTGAGCTCCAAGAATATTTTGGGAATCTGTGTGTATTAAGGGAGTCTGTACGTAAGTTCTTTTGGGTTCTTCACAACGAAGCATTGTTGTCGAAAAGGAAGTGCAGATGAGACCAGGAGACAAAACACAAAATCTGTGTCAAATGAGTTTGTCTATAATCAATACTATATAACAAGTTACAGTGAACAAAGCCTTTCCACTTCACTGAGAACCTGTGTATGAAAGTTGTTTTGTATGATCGAGTTTGAATCAACTTGAAGCTGACGATTCCGATTCTGGTCCCTCGAAGGGACGTCTTCCGTGCGTTCTGCTGACAAGTTTATCTCTGACTGCTGTTAGCTTAGCAGAAGCATCACTAATGCTCATTCTTTCTCTTGGAATTTCATTAGAACAATCAACTCCTACTCGTATTATCGAAACCAAAGCCTCTGCAAGTACTTGCTGATCTGGCATCCTTCCTTCTTGCTTCTCCGATAGCAAAACCGGATCCAGAATCTCTTCTGCTTTATCCGGCAAGCCTTCTGCGGCAAAGTTATGCAGATTCAAACCGTCTCTGAATGTTTCGTTGGTAGGTCTTCTGCCGGTAAACATCTCCAGTAACAAAATGCCGTAGCTGTACACATCTCCACTTCTCGAAACCTCACTTCCCATTCCATACTCTGCAACTTTTTAAAGTCTAAATCAGACAAAATGATATATGATGGAATAAAGGGTGAAAGCTTTAGAACGAATTTTTACCCGGGGCGCTATAGCCAACTGTTCCTCTCACACCAATCGAGAAGTTTGCTGCTGGTGCTGCTTCCGGAAGGAACTTTGCCAAGCCGAAATCACCGATATGTCCGACCATATTGACATCGAGAAGGATGTTGCTGGGCTTGAGGTCACAATGCACCACCGGTATTCCGCTGTTGTTATGGAGATAATCCAAACCACTGCCAACGTCGATGGCTATGTTCAACCTTTGGAGAAGAGTTAGAGTTAGCTTCCTTGTTGTTGAAGCTTCTTCTTCTTCAGGGTTAACTTGGGGATGAAGCCACTCCTCTAAGCTCCCGTTAACCATGAAATCGTACACCAGGGCCTTGAAATCATTGCCCTGGTAGTCGATTCCTGAACATACAGTCAATAACTTGACAAGATTCCGGTGTCTAATGTTCTTCAGCACCTCGCATTCGGCTACAAAGCTCTTGGAAGCTCTGGCATTTTGAAGGTTCAGTACCTTGACAGCAACCATCTTTGTGCCGCTGACGTCATCATCTGTGACTATGAGCCCTCGGTATACAGAGCCGAAGCTGCCTACCCCGAGTAAATTAGCAGACAAAAAACCGTCTGTCGCTTTAAGAAGATGATGATACGTCGCCTCCAGAAGAGCATTCCCAGTAAAGCTCGAAACTTTTTCAGGGTCTTTCAATTTCTTCCTCAGGAAGCAGAAGTAGATGAATGAAAGAAGAAACGTCAGACCGAGGAGACCACATACAACCGAGATTATAATCTTCACAACGGTACTCATACTGCCTTTCTTCGAACCTTCACCGCGACATTTTGGCAATCCAAACTCAGGCATTCCGCCACATAGCGCATTGTTCCCCATAACCAATGTCGCAGTAGCATTCCCCAAGATTCCCTGCGTTAACAACGCACCGTCGAGGTTGTTGTATGACAAGTTCAGTCTCACCAATGAAGTAATCTCCTCAAGAAAGTCCGGTACTTCTCCGGACAAGTTGTTTCGAGAAAGGTCCATAACTACTAACCCTCTGAGTGCCCTTAGAGACGAAGGAATCGAGCCTTGAAGTGAGTTTCCCATCAAGTTCAAGGTCTCCAATCTCACACATTTCCCCAAACTGGCTGGAATCCTCCCTGACAGCAAGTTATTGCTGAGATCTAACCGACCGAGATTGATCAAGTTGCTAACTTCGTCAGGAATCTGGCCGCTCAGACTGTTCCTGGACAGGTTCAGAATGAAAGACAGATCTGGGAGGTTGAATATCTCCGGTGGTACGGCACCGCTGAGATTGTTGTCTGCTAGATTCAGATATGTCATTCCTTTGCAATTCCCAAAGCTTGAAGGAATGCTGCCTTCAAGATGATTACCTTGCAACCAAATCGAAAGCAACTTCGTCGAGTTGCCGATATCGGATGGGATAGTTCCTGACAGGTTGTTGTTCTGAACCTGCAAAGTCATCAACTTTGGTATCTTTCCCAATTCATTAGGGAGATGGCCTGAAAGACTGTTGCCGTTGAAATCCAGCTGCTCCAAGTTGACAAGCCTGTCAAGCCCTGGCGGAAGGGTTCCGGTGACCCCGCTCATTAATCGTAACGACATCCTGACGAAAGTTGTGGAGTAATTGCTTATGCTGAGAGGCAAAACACCTGCGAAATTGTTCATCCCGACGTTTACGACTTGGAGGAAGGTGCTGTTCGTTAGAGAATCAAGGAACATCAGATCATCCCCGTCATCGCTTCCGAAGCTGTTGTTGATCAGCCCCAGAAGTTGAAGCCTGTTCAGGTTCGCCAAAGACGGGACCTTGCCGTGGAAATTGTTGTTTCCCAACTCGAATACCTGAAGGTTTGTCGCGTTGGAGATGGAGTCCGGAATTCGACCAGAGAAATTGTTGAATGCCAAGTTGAGATGGACTAGATTCGGAAGGGTCAGCCCAAAATCTGTAGGAATTGTTCCTGTCAGCTGATTCTCTATCACACTGATGATCTGAATAGAAGAGGAGTTAAAGAATTGAAGCGGGAAAACACCCGAAAACCGGTTCGAACCAAAAGACATGATCTTTAGATTTCTCAACCGAGCCAAAGACTCCGGTATCGGACCGACAAACCTGTTCCTGGGGGCGGAAATCGCCTCTAGCGACGAAACATTTCCAAAACAAGAAGGGAAGTTTCCTGTCAGGTTATTGAAATGAATCGAGAGCAGTTTCAGGTTCTTCAGCTTGCATAACTCCGACGGGATTTCGCCGGAGATGGTATTGTATCCGATTCGCAAGCTGGTCAGATTGGAACATGATGATATTTCGGGTGGGATAGTTCCTGAAAGAGAATTCTGAACAAGGACGAGCTCCTGGAGGGATTCGAGGCGGCCGATTTCGGGAGGGATTTGGCCGGAGATTGTGTTGTTGTTGAGGATTATGTGAGTGAGGAAGGTCAAGTTTCCGATATGTGGAGAGATTGTGCCGCTGAGTTGGCTGAGCTGGAGGTTGATTTGGATGACTCTTTGGCTGTTGTTGTTACAGAGGACGCCTCGCCATTGGCAGAAGTGGATTGTTTGGTTCCATGAATTTAAAGCTCCAAGTGGGTCAATTAGTGTTGATTTCAGTTGCATCAATGCTTGTCTGTCGGTTTCATTGCTTCTGGCGGCGTTGGATGATAAAAAACAGAGTAGCAAAAGAAGGAAATGAAGAGAAACAGAGGAGGATTTTGGCGCCATGGTGTTTTTGGTGAAAACAGAGGATGTTCGATGATGGATTATATATATGTTTCCGGGAAAGAGAGATTGAATAACAGTGATGGAAATGATGGGTTCCCATCTGGGTTTCACGATGCAGAGTGGATGGGTGGAGCTTTCTTTGACTTTCTTCATTGGTATGATGAATATGTATGGTTTACTTTTGATATCTGCGGCTGGATTTCTTTTGTATTGTTTATGGCATTAGATTATTATTATATCTCTGCAACTTGTGTGCATTTTTTTATGATCTCGCAGGGATCGCACACTTAAAGTATGGTGATTTTGTGAAACCACGATGGATACTTTTTTGAAAAATCAGTAGGGTGGTTTATTTACCAGAAGGGCGAGCAGTCTGAAATTGAAGGATGGTTGCACCGGAAGCGCTAGATATGGAGAAGACGCAAACATTGTACCAGAATTGCACACTGTCTAAGAAACCAAACACAATCAAGCATATGTTACTACAATAAAGATCCCTAAACCAAGAAAGAATGAGAAATTTCAGGCAACGAGTACGAATCACACCGATGACGATTCCTCGCGAAACGATGAAAATCCGAACCCGGAGCACCACCAGGCCATCAAGGGAAATGTATTTAGTCGAGTCACATTTGGTTGATATTCCCAGTTCATAGTTCATACTGGAGTCTGCAAGTGGATCATTTCATTTTTTCAGGAAGGTGCAAGTGGATGGGATCGTAATGCTTGGTCACGAGAGTATATTTTAATTCAGCCACAGCGCGTACGTCGTTGTTCAACACGTACTGCTGCTGATTCCGATCAGATGTTTTTTTATTTTTGTGTGTTTCCCAAGTCAACGCCGCGAAGGTTGAACACAGGAGGCAGAGGATGAAAGGATCATGAAAAATGTCTACAGTTTTGGACACAATTTCAGAGTAAATTTTCATTTCGCTATTGTTTAAAGAATTTGAAGGTTTAATATGGGGAAACGATAATTTTTTGTTATTTTCAATATAATATTAGTTAATGTTAATGTTATTTTTAATTTTTATGTTAAATTTATTAATTTCTAAAGGGGTTAATTTATGAAAATTGATCATGTGTAATTTTAAATTTTTAATGATCAAATGAAGTTAAAAATTAATTTTACTCGGTGTTATGTTAGTGTTAAATTTTTTTAAATTTGCTTACGTTCTACGTCTTGAGCCATTGTTACATGAATTACGTTTTGTTAACTTCGACCATATACAATTATGTGGAAACCAAAATGTTTTATCATACATTTCAACACGTATATAGAATAATAAAACACACATATCAGTACGTTCAATCAACTCCGCAGCGGAGCACGAACAAGCAACCTAGTGGATACAAAAAGACAAAATGGTATAGTTTTAGTGTGGTAGAGTTATATACTGACAATTTATATGTATACAGTTTAAATCCAGTCACGTTCATAAATGAACACCCATGTAACGATTAATTGATTTGTTATTGTTGTGTGAATCTACGGTCTTGTGTCACAATGGGTTTTCCTTCGTACAGACTTGTCCCAACTAGTATGACCTTTGATAGGTCACATTGGCTATTCAAATCCCAGCTTAGTGCTTTTGGTGTAAATTTAATGGGTGGATATTACGGAGACAACAAAGCTACTGCTTTTCAAGCTATTACAAAGGAGCACTCATTTTGTGGTAGGTGACGTAATCATCGCATAAATCTTGGCTTTCTTTTCCTAAATGCGTTATCATCGACTGCCTTTATAAGTGATCTCGCGTGATACTAATGAAGTGACGGTGGCAAGACATGCTCTATTATATATCTTAAAATGAAAATCAAATTCGTGATTTAAATATATGTTTTGTTTATCTTTGTTTCGTGCTATCTCAATTTCTTCCGAATAATTTATACCCACTTAAAATTGGGCCGGGCCGGGCCTGAGATCCAAGCCTGCCGACACTATTCTTATAGATTTGGTAAAGGATCCAAACTTCAAAACACAGTTTACCTACCTCCTTCCACCGACACGTATGCAGAGACACGTGGACCTTTAATTATACCTTAATCCAAATAGTCTATGGAGATTAACTTTACATTTTTTAACGGACATAATCATGTTTAACCAAATATTAATCGTAATTTGACTTGTACATAAACACAAAAATCCCACAAAATTAAAAGGATTAAAATTAAAAACCTTGAGAAATCAACACAAATGGCGTTAATTCAACACCTCCACCACGAGCAAGCAAAGGCACAGATAGTAGTGAACGAGTAGGATCGAAAAAGAAAAAAGACTGCTTTTTTATTTTCTTCTCATTTTCCCGGAAAATTTGGCCAGCCGAAGAAGAAGAAGAAGAAAGGGAGCAGCGAGACGAGCTCCGTCTGCCATTTCCTCCCTTTTCATCTCTCTCTCTCAATCGTCTTTCTCCTATCCGTCTCTGGATCTTCAGATTCTCTTACCTTCTTCTTCCTTCTCGTTTTCCCAGTTCTCAGTCATTTCATCTGGTTATTGCTGATGGCGATTTCCGTTGGGTTTGGTATTTGAGCCGAGCTGAGCTCCGGATTTCTTGAAGGTGAATCAATCTGCATTTGCAGCTCCGATTCCCCATGTTTCCAACTGTGCCGATCTGTTTTGATTTCGATATCTGTCGTCCACAGCTGGGAATCTAGATGCCACATCCAATCGGTGAAGATCTTCCAGGGAAAGCGAAAGAAATCTCTCTCCGTTCTATTGGGTATGTATGTTTGTTGTTTGGATGGAGAAAAGGCGATGCTTTTATCTAGTTTCGAATTTTTTTTTTGGTTTATGTGTCTGAATGTCAGATTTGGGGATGCAGATGGAGAGGGACGGTGGGAGGGAAATGATGGATTACGGTAACCGTAGATACAATCAATACACCAATGATTATTGCGATAGGCAGCAGAACGGTGAAGATTTGGGGTTCGATGATTACAATCGCGGCTTTTTCAACAATGGAGATGCGACTACGCCTCTTAAGCTCAACGGTGGTGGCGGGGCGTCCACCACCAACTCGTCGCCGACGACCTCGCCGGTATCCCGTGCCCGTGGATTCATTGAGCACCACGTTTCGAAGTTCGATACCCTCGCCGGTGTGGCCATCAAGTACGGTGTTGAGGTAAATGTTTTTCGTTTGTTTTCCTTTGATTGGCAGCACTTCCTGCAGAATGCTTTAAGGATGATCATCATGCTAGTTTCTGCAGAATGTTGGGACTGATGATTGAATGGCAATTATGTTCTTGAGTTGTTTCATACTTTACTTTCCAATGCTAGTTGTTATGTCCTGCGTTTGGCTTTGTATTTGCATTTCCTTTGTCTTCAGTCCAGATGGAAAGGTGTTGTATATGCTGATTTGGTTCGGGGCGATATTTTGTGAATCGTAGGTGGCCGACGTAAAAAAGAGGAATGGTCTCATTACTGATCATCAAATGTTTGCCCTGAAGACACTCAAGATTCCTCTACCTGGGAGGCATCCTCCATCACCGTGTTTGTCGAATGGTTCTGAATCAGCAGGGTAACGTTCCTTGATACTTTTCTGTTCCTTGTGTATGCTGTTCATGTTATGCTACTTGGTTCACTAATTTCTCGATGAATCATAACGCAAAGCATCATTCATAGTACAGTGGGAGCAACTGTGAACGTACACCTAATCCGCTTGATTCATTCCAATCCTTGAGGCCGAAGTCATCATCCGGACATAAAGTCTCTCCTGCAATGAGCTCTTTACAGGGCTTCTATGGCCTTACTCCTGCCGATCGAAGACAAAGCTTGAATCTTTCTCCAGATTCCAACCCTCCTTTAACCCACCACCGGAAGTCCAGAAGCTACGTCAACGTTTTCCAAGTCGAGAAGGATGGAACCGACAGTGACTCAATAGTAAGAAGGCGTCAGAAATCAGAAGTTGACTTCCCAAATATGCTGATGAGAGAAGAAAACAGCAACGGAGGAGGCAAGGTATCACTAACAGGTAAAGGGTTAGCTCTAAGACCGAAATCAGCAAATCGCAGCGGGTTAATATCAGACCCAGACTCAGCAGCAGCTAGCGTGAGCCCGAATACAGTGGATCCCAATGCGGTGGTTGATCCCGTCTCGGCTGTGAGGAAGTCGTCAAGCACATCGAGCTTGAACGACACAGATGGCGGTGGAAGCGGCGGCTCCTTCACATGGCCGACACCAAAATGGAGTCTGAAGGCGGATTTGCAGGCACTTTCAGCTGCAGCCATATCAAGGCCTATCTTTGATGGACTGCCTAAGCCACTGAGTGGGTGGCGAAACAAGTCAGCAGTTGACTGAGTGTATAGAGATATGTTCATATTCCTGAAACATTGTTTGCTTGTGGAAGATTACCCACTTTTTTTAGAGAGAGCTGATGTGGCTGGGGGATGGGATTGAATTGAGTTGAACTCGGAACCAAGAAAAGAATATATAGCTAGATCATAAGATTAGGAAACACAGAAAATTCAAAATGGAAATATCATGTTATTGTATTGAAACAAGGGTAGGCTGGTTCGGGTACATGTAATCTTTGTATAAGTTATCATTCATATACTGTGAATTTGCTTTTTAATCGAACTGATTATGTTGCTTCTTCCCGGAAACAACATCCATTCGAAGAGAACTCTCCATATATACGGTGTACTAAGAACTGTGGCGCAGTCAGGCTTTGCGTTTACAGGAAATCTAACGAAGATAAGCTCATTCGCTTCGTCTTGGTTCGGAATCTAGCAGAAATGTTCACTTCGCAACGTCTCTAGCCAGTCGGCCTGTGAAGTTGTTTTTTTCCCCTCTCCTGAGTTTTGCCCAGAACCTGTAAATAACTCGAAATTGTCAGGGGAGTTACAGACTTCTCAGTTTCCAGATTCAGTGCTACAAGTTTCCAAAGAGATGACGTGCTAGCAACTACAATCCACAATACACAACGTCATTCCTGCTGTGTATTCAGTAACAAACGCATGTATAAATCTAACACACTTGCCACAAGTAAGAATAATACGTACCAGATAAGCGAACTGAAAGAGGGACTCTGTCTGAAATACAACTTCAGAGGGAAGGATTCCTGTGGTAAGCAAGACGCAAAAACCCAGAAATCAAACAGCAGTAGCATACACGTAATCACTTTTGTTTTTTTTCACTTACTTGAGGGCCAAAGTTTCCAAGTATAAGAAACCGACACGGTAATGAACCTCCCACAATCATCCTTTAACCTGGATGTTAGTTAGCTGGTTATTCTCAGGACTTTCTACTCCGTTCCAGATCGTTTGTACAGATTGCATCACAGGGTAGATAAACAAATGATAGTTGCTCTGCTTGTGCATCAAACATTACTCAAACAGTTCGTAAACATCCCGATAAAGCATGCAAGTTTCTTATGGAGTTTCTAAAAGTAAGATTGTAAGCTTTCAAAGACTTGAACATATCCAGTCTGTTATAATTCTCTATATCATTGAAAGAATCAGTATAATTACAAGGGCAAAGAAACAGATATACTAACCACCAAGTCAGAAATACGGCCTACACTTTGGAAGCAAAAGTTCCCGCGATACATTTGTCAGTGGGGAAATAATAATATACAGACTGCTGTCAAATTCGCCACAACATCTAACTGCTGCCTTCAAGTTAGTACTTCTCTGTTCCAGCTCAAGTATGTCCACAAGGTGACTGCTTCTCTTGTTGAGCCTCGGTTCTGAGAGAAACCATTGGTTAATCCATTGCACAAATGTAAATTACTCTCATCAAGATCACATAACAATTACTGGTAGTTATTTACACACACAATAACGTAACAAGTACCGTAATGAAGTCCATGGAACACTGATGCGTACACGGAATAACTAGCCAAAGAGACATTTTCAACGTGCAGGAACAAAAGGAGTGCCTAGCAACTCAGAAACAACTTTAATGATGGTAGCAATGAGAAAGAAAGAAAAAAGTTACCTAGAAAAGGTTTTCCACCTTCAAACCCAAACTTAAGATGGCCTCCAGCGATTAACCGCACGATCTGCAATAGCACAATCAGAGTCGGCAATTATAATATCAGAGAAGTTCCACATAAGCTATGTGGACCACTGCTTCTTTTTATGAGAAAACGGAAGTAAGTGATCACCTGAGATTGGAGGTGCGGCGGGTAAATTGTTATTAGTAGGGAATTGAACAGCAACAGCATTTGCCGGTGGCCTCTCAACTGGGGTCCGAAAGAAGCCTGTTACAAAAGAATGAATCAGTTTTCGACAGGGATAACCATTGGTACTTAGTTCAATACAATAAATCACATATAGGAAGCTTTGCAGTTCAATTTTTCTGTTAACAAGTTTAGCTGGTAAGAATTGAAGAAACATCAAGTACAGAAACTAACAAAAGAATGCTTGAAATGGAAGACTGTTCTGACAAGTAAGTGCCTAGGGAAAGTTTACGATGCAGCTAAAAGCTCAATTTTACAAAGTACCAACTGTTTACCACAGCTCAACTAAGTGCATCAGATGCTAAATTAATAAACCAGATAAAGATTGGAAAAGAATATGTTGACGGCTCACTATATAATGGCTCTATCTCCAGGGTTTATCATAATGAGAACAGAATACCTTCTTGGCCATTGGAACGACCTGCATGCGTTGCAGTTCTTCCAGTCATCCATCCACTGTGTTGATTATTAGGATTAAATTCATTCAACGACCTCCTCCGCTTACCATCACCAACAAATCGCCTATGTCCCTCATGATGAGATGGTGTAGGGTATGGATGGGTATAGGACTGCTGCTGGTTATGCTGCTGAATCGCTGCCTTTTTAAACTGAAAATGGCCGGATATTGTTTGAGGGTGACTTGGATTCAGAGGTCTGGGTACAAACGATGCATTGCCCTGCTTAAATTGAGGTTTTGAGTACATTTCATTCTCGGCATACTCCAAATGTCTTGAAGAGCTGAATCCCAGAGTTTCACGGGGTTTGCAAACTGCTGAAGGTAAAAGCAGGTGGCTTGGATCCATATGTTCCGCTCGAGGAGCATTTCCAGCTATTTGGCAAATGTTGTTAACCTACAAAGACAATAGACCATATAGTTAATGCAAAAATTACGCATACCAAAGTGTAGGGGAAACTGGCTAGAGAGCATACACTGGATAAACTATAATATTCATGAGGAACAGCATGCTGATACGCCAGTTGTGGTGACTGTATAGGTGAATATGTTGATATTAGAGACCGAGACTGCTGGGATGGATGAGTTGGCAGCGAGTGTTGAAGTACCAACGATGGCTGAGGACCAGGAGGAAGCTGTGTTGGAAGAGGTGGCGATGATGGTGGAGGAGGTGGTGGCTGAGAAGGAGAGCATGGTGGTGGAGGAGGCGGGGGCAGAGGAGAGCTTGGTGGTGGTGGAGGCAGAGGAGGTGGTGGAGAGGGTGGCAAAGGTGGGAGTTTGGGAGGAGAACCGGTTGGGAGCGGTGGTGAACCCTCTAGGAAAAATGGTGAGTCGACATTACTGTCTGATGTAGGCCCCATCGCCCTGTCAGAGCAATTCTCTTCTATATCCATGTCAGGTCCTTCATCCATGAGATGAGGATAACATACGTCTTCCATTTCAAGCTCACCATCAACTTCCTCCAAGATAAAATGAAGTCTGTCGCTGGGAGTAGCAGCATCTATTTCTGAATCTCCTAGTGCACGGCCTGGTTCGGGCACTGCCAGCATGTCTCCATCTTCCTTTGGTAATTCAATTAGCAGATCATCATCTTCGTCTTCAAATATGTTCGACGATAGAAAGCCAGGCAACTGAAATGTAGCATTACTGGCATCGCAGAGGACAAAAACAATACATACAATTAAGTCAATACACCTACCGTTGGTTAATCAAATAAACTAAAGGACTGAATTGATAAATCCAACATACCTGCCATATTCATCCACATCCATCCCTTCCATTTCTCTGATAGGGTCGTTTACGGAACGCTCAGAACGGGATAGACGTCTGAAAGAATATCCACAAGAGGTGCCTTCACTGACTTCATTTGAACCCCCAATATCATCCATAAAACGCCTCAATACAGATTGAGGAAAGATTTTTCGCTCAAGCCATAGCCTCAGCACCTGTGAAAGAAGCAATATCATTGTTGTTCTTAGAGTGAGATATAGAAATAGGTAATCAAGAATATTCTCACCTTCAGACATTGACGACGATTCTCCCCTGCACTTGCTCCAGACGGTGCAGCAGCACCCAGAAGACGTGGTAATGCAGCCTGGATGGTTGGTACGTATGAAGCTCTAGCAACACCTGGTTATGTTTAACAATCGAAAGGAAGGATCACTTAAAAGTAATGAACATAACGAAATTACAATACTATAGATTTCAATGTGAAGCTACACGCCTTCACATAAAAAGTGAACCTTTTTGGTTATGTGAACGCTGGGTGATTGAATCCACAAGAAAGAGTAAGTCCACTTTGCGATCCAAACTGGGTTCACTTTCTAGCTTTCTGATCAGGAGCTCTACGACCTGAAAAATAAGTTGTTTGTTTACAAATGATTCACATGGACGATAAGGCATAAGATAACATATGGTCCAGCATGTTGAGCTCATTGGCAATACAAACTAACTGTACAGACATGGAGCAGAAGGACAAACGTTCAGCCATAAGAATAAATCACCAATTAAATTAAAGGTTCAGCTTATCATTGAATATGTTATACCGTCCTAAATCATAGCCACTACTGTTATATTCAATACCTTAAGAGTTGAGAGCTCATGAAGAGAAAAGGAAGAACATAGTTAAACATTGTACCAATGCATAAGATTAGACAGAACATCCTGGCCCAGAATAAGCGACAAAAGGGACAAAGTTATTATCCCAATTTAAAACAAAATGGATAAGCCAGATGCAAGTCCATAGAAATTAAGAAAAACCAGCAGATTGTAACAGATTCTATATACAATTCTAGTAACCATCCAGAAATCCAACTATTTACTTACCTCATTGGCAATTCCATATTTTGCACAATCCAAGGCAAGACGAGCAGCACGCCCTATACTTTCTTTTGTCCTAGACAAAGTCTCAATCATCCCTTCCAAAGCATCCCGTGATACTGCAGCCTCCATGCCACCACTAAGTGAACCTCGCAAAACCTCACCTTCAGAGCTGACCCTTCGAACTTCCAGCTCTTCATTTTCTGTTTGATTATGGGACCCTGAAGGATGAGTCTGAGTAGATGAAGTTACATTTTGACGATCATGAAACCCTGGTCCATCAGGTGGCATCACATTGGATGTCTCAGATGGTAAGGGTTGGACAGCGGATGGACTAGTATTCCGTCCATGACTGTCACTGATGGGCAAAAGACCATAATTGGAGTTTCCAAGAGGTAAAGGTTGCGAATGAGCTTCTTTTCTTTTTGCCTGTGCAGCAGCAATCAGGTGCCTCATAGATGTAGCAGAATCTGGGGTCTTAGAACCAACCAATGAGAAGCTTCTCTCGTTTGCAGCAGCATCAACTCTGAAAATAGGACACAACTATGGTCACAGGTAAGAAATAACCAAAATTGAGAACGGTACAGCTTAAATTTGTACACAAGGTTCAGAAGGGAAAAAGGCATACTCCGTTGGAGTTTCCAGCAAAATGGTATTATCACCCATGCGTAATGATACTTTTGGATTAGTTTGCGGTCTCTCTCCAGAAGGAGCCAGCCTATTTTTTTGCACTGTCACATTACTCTGTGAAGCTTTTGCAACATCAAGAACCCGCCCCGAGGGCTTTCCAATTGTAACCTGGGATTTCTTCTGAGCACCAGAAGAAGTCTTTACAGAATCCTTACTGGTTTTATGCTGCTGCGACACTGCTTTGGGAGCAAGTGGCTGAGAAGACATCTTCGGAGAAGTCAGGATAACTTTAACCTCCTCGGTCACTAATTGCTTTTCATCCTTACTGGTTTTATGCTGCTGCAACACTGCTTTGGGAGCACGTGGCTGAGAAAACGTCTTTGGAGAAGTCAGGATAACTTTTACCTCTTCGGTCCTTGACTGCTTTTCATCCTCTTTTGGACTCTGTGAATCAGGGGCACTTGGTGTCTTCACAATAGTTGGCAGGCGGGGAGAACAATTTTTTTGCAAGAGCACAGAATCCTTCAAACTATCATGATGAGTAGTAGACTCCACATTTGACCGAGATTTAGCTGCAGATCCATCTAGTTTATTATGAGAACCTCCAATCTGTCTGTCACTATGCTTGGAATCATCAGTAACAGCAAAAAGAGGTTTAACGCTTCTTGCAGAACCCCCATGAATAGGAGTTTTAGGTTTTTCATCGTCTTCATCCTCGTCAAAAAGGCATACAGCTCTTCGCCTTTTCGGGTTATGGCTGGTGCGATCTCTAGAATTACTAGAAGACAAGTGAGTCTTCAGGCGAGAAGGGGTTTTCTCCATTCCACCTTCTGAATTGTGAACAGAACCAGTAATCAGCTCTGGAGCTTGACGACGACGTTTTGAGGATGGGAACGCATCCTCAGTATCAGAGGTAGCATGTGCCTTAATCTTATGAATATCATTCATTTTTGTTTTACCCGTACTGGAAGTCAGATTGGATCTGATGCTCTTCATCTGAGCACACGAATCAGACTTAACTTTACTAGTATGTGCCGATGAACTGGAATTCACTTTATGCATCACTTGAGATGCATCAGACTTAATTTTATCAGATTCCACTGATGCATCTGATTTTACCGACAATTTTCGAGTGGTTGTCTCCAGTTTTCTTTCACCTGATATGGATGAAACACCATTTTTGGATTGACCTAATTGATCAGAAGGATCTGCCTTCACCTTATTTTGTTGGGCTCTTGGTCCTGAATGAACCTTTCTTTTGGCATAAACCAAAGAATACTTATCACTAGAAGCAGTAGCGCCTACAGAATCATCAGGGGATGCCACTTCTTCAAACTTCAATCTTTTAGCAGGACGAGGAGTATCAATAGCATGCCCCTTGGAGCTCCCAAGTCCAGGTGCGGTACTCTTCCCTTTTTTATCCACTCCCTCAACTGTCTTTCCATTTGTTTTAGCTTCCTGCATCTCTATACCTTTATTCCCTTTTATAGGTTTTAAGGAATCACCACCACTTCTCACAGAACCAATTTTCCCTTTCACCCTGTTTTCCAGTTGCTTCTCGGCACTTAAGGAAACATCAGGTTTCACATCTTCCACCTTACCTGACCTCGTGCTTCTATGGCCTTTTACAGAAGCCCCAGATGTATTAACTTGACCAGTATGCATCTCAGACTCATTACCATTTATTTCATTTGCACCATCTGGATTCATCGTAGGACCAGATACTACCTCCTGCAACTGCTCATCATCACATTTCTTTCCAGAAGATGTAGCCCGGACTGGGCTGTCTCCGTGACATGAATCAGAAGGTTTTGAATCAGAAAATTCACTTCCCAAGGAATAGTCTACCTTGGATCTGAAATCACTTGCATCTTCTGATGTTTCTCCATTCGATCTAGAAATGTCATCATTCAAGTCAGCCTCTCCTTCTGTCCCATCACCAAGACTTGAATCTTCATTTTTTAAGTTCTCAAATTCTGCGGATATGTCCTTCAGTGCTTGAGTAAATTTACTCTTAGCTTGACACTTAGAAGACAACCTGGTCTTAACTTCATTTGTGAATACTTGGATATCAGAAGGGGCAACAAAAGCTCTGAAATAGAAAAGGAGAAAAGAAATTAAAGTAAGAAACTAAAACTGAGCCTAATATAGTCAAGGCACATCCCAATTAGAAACAAGTACATGATAGTGAATGACAACGCAAACGATTCTCCAATCATTATTAGGTGAAGTACCAGGTAAGGTCTTCTGGTTCAATGTAAGTACATATCCCGCTTAATCCCACTTCTCTCTATATTCATTACAGTCATTCGGAAGATGACCAATGTGTATGAACCCTATCATAATTTTGCAACTCCTAAACAACAATTATTTCCGACTGTAACAAAAATTCTACAATCCTATCCTATCTGATGGGAAATTGAATGTCTTTCTTGTTTTGCACAGAAAAATGCTCTCAGAATAATATTGACACTCCATGCTATGCACGTTACTTATTGTACAACTTTCCAAACAATGCAATGGGCTTAATGCCAAAATCAGAAAGGCAAATGAGGAGATGAAAACGACTCACATTTCTTGAGTCCCAAAGAAGTGAACAAAATGTTTCTTAGGGTCAGGCGTCTTCTTCCAGTCTTCAGGCCGACATATCTGAAACCAAAACCGTAACATCCAGCTTAACGGTACCAAGCTGGAAAGAAACCAAGATGCTTAACAACAGGATTCAGGATAGCCAACAACCATACCCATTACAGCTTTCTGTTAGCGTCAATAACACATCAAGTACCCCAAAACTTCAAATGTATACACAACATCATGATTCAACGCATTCTCTCACAGCTAATAAGACATAGCAGCTCGCACTCAAATAAAAGTTTCACCAAAACATAAACAGAACTGTTCACAGAATGCTCAGTCAAAACGGACTGATGCAGAGACACTGGAGGACATTCACATATGAATAAGTTGAACCATTGAAAGCTATCTGAGCTAAATTAGGTTGGTCAAAAACGCAATCACAAACAAACAGAAATCTGTCAGCCCAAGGGAATTCGTGCATATCATGAAATAAGGAGGGATAACAAAGGTAAAGGACAAAGAGCTGACCTTTGCAGGCCAATAAGGGTAGCCCTTAACTTTAGCAATAACAAGATCGCCCACACTGAGCTGATTCCTGCCCCTGGTCTTACTGGTTCCTCTTTTACTCCCTGGAGCCATAGCCGTTCAACCAGCAATGGTCGATCTCAGAAGAGAGAGCAACCCTAGTATTGAAATTCGGAAGAGCAGAATTGGGAGCTGGAATCCCAGAAGAATGAAACATAACCGGAAGAAAGATCACCGGGATTGAGCCAGGGTTCAGGTGAAAAGCTCAGCACAGGAGAGATAGAGAGACAAGGACGACGACGGAGGTTTTGAAGGATTGACGGAAGAAAGAGAGGTTGATTGGCGCAGTGTAAGAAGGAAGGAAGAGCAGACAACGAAGATCGTCGTCGAGGATTTTTTGCTTCTTTGTTTCTGGGTCGGAAACAGAAGAAGGATTCAGCTCTAGAGGGGCTGTTTGGGGATTTCGCTTCTGATCATTTCAAGGAAACTACGTTGGCGACACTAGTCTCCGGCGACGGCGAGCTTTTTCCTATAATTTTCCGTTTTCCTTTTTATGAAAATAATAAATAATGTTATGACACGTGTTATTAAATCAATATGGTTATTCTTATTTGTCAAATATATATATATGGTTATTCTTACGTCATATATTGTTCAAAAATAGATAATGTTATGATAATGGGTATAAAAATTAGAGAATGTACACATATATATCCGCAATGTGGGAACGATAAATTGAATAAAATTTTACTATGCTTAGTTTTGGCTCATTAGTTTTTAAGCAAGTTCAAGCTAGAAAATTTAAGTTTATGACGAGCTTGTGGCAATTTGAGTCTCGCTCTAACTACAGTGACAAGCCAAATTTGAACTTTGTTCATTTAAGGTGAATTTGAAAGTTGTACATACAACTGAATGATGAGCCGCGAAGGAAGCTTAAAACGTAGCACTTCCTCCAAGCGTAGCGGGCTAGGAATGAGGGTATCGGAGAATGATCAACACCGGCAAGGCACAAGTTGCACCACATCGAAAATGGTTCGTAGCTAAAAGAACACGCAAGATTACACTCTAAAACACAAGTTTCTATACCAGAGAGAACAACAAGAACATAACGAAAGACATATGAGCTTCAAATATAAGTCGAAACACTGGCATCCTGCAATATCGTGGCCAACCAGAGAAGAGCAACAAGAACATAAAAGCAAGGCAGAACGAATAATCCGAACCGAAAAATGAACTAGTACGAAGACATCCATATGCAAGCAAGTGTATGCTATAATCCTAGCATTGTTAAAATAGTTGAAGTGGAACCAGACTGATTTCTGCATCTTAGCTTCTTTCAAGTGCAGTAAATTATGAATCTCAGTTCCTAACTTTTGACTACCCTCCAAAACGTATCAAGTATTCAAGTAAACTGGAATAACATCTGAATAAGATGGTCAGAGAGCAATTAGATCTGATACATTACGGGATGTGACAATCCGCGAAACGACTATCGAAAAAAGTCCGGCATAAGAACGTCATAATAGCAGGTTCATCCTGCCAAAACCTTACCCTCGAGTCTTACTATCAAGTATCAACCCTTTTGTTTGCTTTCCTCGGCAACAGCATCAGTCACCAAATTCGTGGGCCGGTGGTCAATCACATTGTCGATAATGCCGAACTCCTTGGCCTCATTAGCGGTCATGAAGTAGTCCCGGTCCATGTTCTTCTCAATTACATCAACTGGTTGACCCGTGTGTTTCGAGTAAAGGTCATTCAGCGCATCCCAAACGCGGATGATCTGCTTTGTGTGGATGGAAATGTCCTTGGCTTGCCCACTGTATCCACCAGATGGCTGATGGATCATAATGGTTGCATTTGGAAGCGACATCCTCTCACCCTTTGCTCCCGCAGCCAAAAGAAGCGAAGCCATTGATGCAGCTTGGCCCAAACAGATGGTGTTGATCGGAGACTTGATGTACTGCATGGTATCATAGATAGCCAGACCTGCATACAAGTAAAAACGAACACATTTTCATATACAAACCAAATGAATAACATATACCAACACTTTAATTCCATTTTGCGAGGGAGTTAACCCAAACTGTACCGCGGAACTATGCTAAGAGAATGAAGCAAAACTTCGAAAACCATAAAAAACTACAGCTAGATGATCTCCAGTAATGGCCAAGGAAAATTGTACATGAAAGCAGCTATATATAAGTTCTGACTACCACCAAATCTTCAATGAACTTGGACAGATACCATTTTTTGCATTTTGAATCGAGTAAGGCAAATTGCAACTAGAACCAGAACACAGGAAAGCATAACATTGCCAGAATTCCATCCCTAATTAGCAGAACTACGCGATTCAACCACAGAATACAGATCCACTGCAGCTATCAACATGAATTGGAAAATGAAGCGAGAGACAGACCTGCAGTGACTTGGCCGCCGGGAGAGTTGAGGTACATGTTGATAGGCTTGGAAGGATTCTCAGATTCCAGGTAGAGGAGCTGAGCGACGACAACGTGAGCAGTATCGTCGTTGATCGGACCGTTAATACAGACAATCCGTTCCTTCAGGAGCCTGGAGAAGATGTCGTAGGCTCTCTCGCCACGGGAAGAGTGCTCGATTACCATTGGAATTAGACTGTAGGCGCGGGAACCGGCGGGGAAGGGGGAGGCGGCGGTACAGCTGCGGGAGAGGACTGTGCCGGAGGCGAACACCCTAGCGCGGGAGATGAGAGCGTTCATTGCTGACGTCGGACAAAGGAGACGACGGAGCGATGGATCGCGAGGAAGAAGACGATGGGAGGAGAAAAGGTTATGAGCTCACGTGGAGTTGGGGGTTAGTGAGTTGGGCTCCTGACTTGGTGGCCTTGAGCTTTGTTACGGGCCTCAATTACATGGGCTGGGTGATTTCGCAAGTCAACTTCATCATCAGACGACCCGCTCGAGACTCCTTGGGGAAGATGAATCTGGAACGATCGTAGCCACATCGTTACGCGCTCCATCTCGACACATAAGAAGCTTACTTTGTGAGCAGGCAACAGTACAGCATCAGACGAACTGATGTATCACCCTCATTTTTTAACATTTTAGCCCAGAACTTCAAGATCGCAATGTAGCAAACCATACAAGATCGACAGAGAAAGAAACAAATCGGTTAAGGGAATAATGACGATCAAATTGTCACAACACTATTACCAAAAATTTGCCATGATGCACAAATCTTAACACTGGGTGGCCTAGGCAGGCCGGAACAACACTTTCGAAGCTCGCAGACCAGTTGACTCTCACTTAAACCTACTAACCCAATAGAATATTTTGATCAACAATACCTAACTTAAGGTTGATAATAAGGAACTGAAACCAAGCCTAAACGCCACTGGCAATATTCGTATGATAAAACAGTCTAGTTCAACTGAGAATAACAAAGGCAAATTCGATCAAAAACCAACAGTTACAGAGTTCAGAAAATACTAACTAAAGTCTTCAAAGTTCAACTAATAGAACAACAAACGAGAAAAACAGATGAACTGCATTTAGAACAGAGATGTTCCCTTGCCCTTCTTGTCTCCACCGATCTCGAAGTGCTTGCATCTCTGCATAAACAAACGAGATAAAATACGATCATCAGTTCAGTTCAATGAACAGGGAAATGAGAAAAGGCTGATATTGGATACTGCTACAAACCTTGATTGGGTGCTGAGAGACATGCTTGCATCCTTGGCATTGCAGCCTCAGGACAATCTTCTTTGTGGTCTTTGCCTGTTCAATTCAAAGCAAAGGTCAGCAAAGGCTACAATCGGAGCATCACTGGATTATTAATGGATCATAATGACTAATAAGCAATAATGACTAGACAAGGCCTCAGTGTATTTATATACATGTTCGTCATGCCATAAGACATCAGACAATGTAGGCAAATTTCATCATCCTAGGCCCTTTAGACTTATACAACCAACAAAGCAACAAGTACAACAAGCTTGATTTTTCTGGTTTCCAACCGCATCGCATAGTTTATCAAGGAATAGATGGTTACATAGATTGCTAACTCATGAACAAGACAACCCTTAAGAAGAAATAGTTGAAATAAGAAGTTAATAAGCAGCAAAAGGGATGCATCTGGCAGAACACCACATTATAGGAAACAAGAGTATATACCTTCTTGTGGAAGACAGGCTTGGTCTGACCACCATAACCGGATTGTTTGCGGTCATAACGACGCTTTCCCTGAGCAGCAAGACTATCCTTACCCTTCTTGTACTGGGTGACCTTGTGTAGAGTGTGCTTCTTGCACTCCTTGCTCTTGCAGTAGGTCTTCTTCGTCTTGGGAACGTTCACCTGCAGGCACCGGGACAGCCATTAATCAAAGGTACAAGATCTCGACAGGAATATACAGTACCAGCACCTAATCAAATGAGCCCAGCAACCAAATATGACCAAGGAGCAAACCAACGAAGATCAACGACAACTACTCTAAATCCGATCGTGAGAGACTAACGAAGGGAATCTACAAAAATTCAGCTGAAACAGTTCCTAATTCAAATCGACTTATTGATTCTACTCGACTCTGAGCTACAAGGAAGAGTAAAGGTCCAGAAATGAAAACAAACAGCTCCAATAGACTAAGACACACAAGCAGATCGCATGTAAAATCTACAGAAGCAAATTACTCAACAGCCTATTTTCATATCATCATCCTAGTTTATACAAATTCGATCTGACGCAAGATAACACTTCAGAAACAAAGGGAAGGACATGTGAGACAAATAGGGAGAGAGAGGTTACCATTGTTGCCGGCGGAGTTGCAGCTTGGGTGCTCTCTGTGAGATGCAACGACAATCCAGAGCCAGCGGCGAACGAGAACGAAAGTAGAGGAAATTAGGGTTTAGCGCGTATTAAATGAGCTAGCTAGATTTGGGACTGTTAGCCAATTTTAGTGGGCCCGTTGCTCTTACGCTGAAATTACTATGGGCTTTTTCACACTGTTGGGCTGACACAGCTATACGAGAAGCAGGCCTTAGATCCAGGGTTGAGAAAAGCGGGGTTTTAAGGAAATGTACGGTAGAAATACGATTCGATAGGGTAACTGTATACTAGTATCGTACATGGATACCCAACAACACTGACAAAATGAATTTTCTATTGAAATTAGTTCGCAAAAAATTGGTTTAATATCGGTAAATTCAAGAGGATAGATGAGGCGATTCGCTAATTTAATTTTTTATTTATTTATGGGTTTGGGTGGTTTGGGAGGATCATCAGGACTCATCTTTTCTCGAAAATTTATATATCCATTATTTGTGTATGTACTGTTATCTCTTGAGCATAAGTTTAGATTCGACAGCCTTAATGGGAAAACAAAATGGAGCACCTAACAACATATCTTCACATACCAAGAACTATAAAATTGCCACTTTCATTATAAAACAACGAAAAATGTACGTATAATTTTTATTGCCAAACCAAATTCTATTATCGTATTATTGTAAAATCGTAAAATAATTTTATTTATTTATTTAACATTTCACATACCAAACACGTATAAAATACATTATAGAGGTTACCAACAACCCAATTTTTCAAACATGCCCGCAAATGCATGGAAATTTCATTTAGCTTGCAGTCAAAGTCACTACTTCTGATTGTAGAAGAAGGCTTTTGTTTTAGTAAATTGAATAATCAGTTGAAACCTTTAGTTAGTCAAGGCTTTCTAGAATTGCTACCAAAGGACAAATTCATCATTCATGACCAAATGCCTCACTTTGGTTTATCAGTTAAAAAATTGGACAAAAAAATTAGCTAAAATCTCAATAACGACAATATATTTTGAATATGAGTTTCGAGTTTAGATTATATAATCATTGTAATGTGTGAATTAAAAGACATAAAAGAGATATAAATCTTCATACGAGTAGCCTACACCACACCACGGGACAAACCAAAACAACACTTTCCACAACTAGTTTTAACAAAAGTAGTGAACTTGTACATCGTTATATAACTTTATACAAAAAAACACACAATATTTGACATTCGATGCACACATTTAACTCACCAAAACCATAAAATAACCAAAATCAATAAAAAATGCATCGCAATAGCCACTTGTATTTGACATTCGATAAGTATTGGTTGACTCTCCCTCAATCTTACTAACTCAATATAACTTTTTAATCTACAAATTGCAAAATATATATATACACATTTTTGTAGTCGAAAATATCGGTCGTGAGTACGAACATTTTCAAAATTGCTAATTATAATCAGAAAAACAAAACTATGTTCAAGCAAGGAGGCGACGCTTCCTTTCGAGAAGACCTTCCAACACCACTCTTCTCTTGTATTCAACCGAATCCAAATCGGTTGCTCGACCCGAACCACCGCCCGATTCACATGACTCAGTCGTAGTCATCATCCTGCCACGGTCAGCCTTGACTTTGACCTGATCGGCGGCGGACAGAGTCGTCCTTAAACGCGGAATAAAATACAACCAAGCGGCCGTGCAAACAATGGCACAGAACCGACCCCAAACCACCATGATCACCAACGTCACCGTTATAATCGACAGCCCCACCACCGAGTCCAATTTCCTCTCATCATTTACGGCCGCCGCTGCCGGCTTCTTTTTATTATTATCGACGATCGTTGGTTGAAGTAGCTGAACCGATTGCCGGCCGAGATGTTCCGGCCTGGGGAATGTGGTTGACCGGGAAATCGGAACGGTGCCGTTCGGATTGGGTTTTTTCGGTACGGGTGTGCCAGGCTGGCTCATACTTGACCCGGTATTTGCTGATGTGGAGTTGAGTTCGGCTCTTATCCGGCGGAACGGAAACAGCTTTTTACACGTGGCTCGATTTGGTGAGTTCTCCTCCGTATGCCCCGAAGTGTTCCGGCTGCCGACGACTGTGTTGTCCTCTTCCGGTGAGCCGGTCGTAATTGTCTGTAGTTATAGAAGAACGCGAGATCAAGGAACCAATCATTAGAAGCCATGGCAGGATATTAGAAATTCCCGGCAGGATTTTAAATTTCACGGAAGTGGTCGTAACACTTTAAAAATTAGAATGGACAATAAATAAATTTCGAATGTCCATTTAGACAGTAGTTTCGATGCACTCTCTCTTAATTATATCAAGTTACTCCATAGTTACTAAAGTTAGGTGTTTTGCTCCTCGGCCTTCAATTCTGGTCGAAATCATGAAATCCTTTAAAATTTGAATCCAATACCAAATTTGATATCTTAGCAATTTCGTATCTCTCTACATTAAATTTAAAAAAATTAACAATTAACTCAAATAAAATTAAAAATATTATTTTGTAACCGCGAAAAATATATCTTGAACTAATCCGATGACCAAAAGTGGTCAAAAATTTCAGTCCATTCAACTTTTAATTTTGGTTTCATTCATTACATTTGGACTTAATACCAAATTAGCCTATTTGACGATTTTGTACCTTTCTAAATGAAACTTAATGGCTAAAATTAATCGTAAGTAACTTCCAAATTTTGCGGAACTAATTTTACATTAATGAAAAACATAGCAGACAGAATTAGTCCATCCAAAATTGGTCCTTAAATCCCACCAATTCCGTCTCTGATTCTAATGTGGAAAATGTGATCTAATTTAATTTAACACGTCCGAAATTGTTTCGATTGATACAAAGAACTTAAATTTGTTTTCAGTTTATTATACAATTCGCTCAATTTCCAAAAAAAAATGGAGGAAATGATTTATTTACCAACCTCTTTGGGGATTGATCCCCCGCCGGCTGCTCCATGTGATGTAGGGACTTCGCTGGCGGCAGCCGCAGAGGAAACCGTTACGTCTGCGGTGTCGACGGTAGTAGTAACGGCCGGAGTAGTACCACTATGCCGATTTTTTTTAGTCCACTTGATCACAAACTTTGACTTGGTGGGGAAAGCCGACGACGATTTTGTATTACCGTCATCTCTTTTACTAGTAGGCTGATGACCACCGGCTTCGGTTTCCTCAGCCGGAGACGAGGAGGAGTCGTCGGCGGCGGAGAGGGGCTTTTTGGTAGACCAATTAGAAAACCAATTAGGCGTCTTCTTCTTCTTGGTCTTGTTGATCTTGCGGGGAGGATCGGTAGCTGCGACTTTGATGATGGCGACGGAGTTTCCGTCGGAGCAACCGAAAAATCCGCGGAAGGAGACGGTGGCGGTGGTGGCGGGTGGTTTAGGATTGGTTAGAAGATTGGGTTTGTTGCCGGCCATATTTGGTGAAACGGTTGGGACTTGGGGAATGGCCATTAGTTATTAATATGCGTTTAATTTGTCAATGTCCTACTGAATTTCCTTTATTTTGATTAATTAATGGTCAAATAGGAATTACTCAAAAAAATGGTCAAATAGGAATTACTTGATGCATATATTAAAGCATGTTTATAATGTTTAATTCTCGACGATAGAATTTAAATCTAACATAATCTATAAAATTAATACAATTTTTATTTTTATTTTTTATCTTTTATTTTCTATCGACTAAAAATTTCGGTCTACACGAAAAAAAATCAATTACATCTAATATATATGGAAATTTAGTGATGTTTATTTTTATTTTTTATGTCTTGTTGTATTTCTATCCAGGCAACAAAAATGTCTACAAAGTCCAATGAGTAGAATGGTTTTCAAAACTGTATGATGTTGAATTGGTGCGTCTGATGTAGCTTATGTATTTAAATTGTGATTATAATTTGTGATTGAACTGTAATTATATGAAGATTTTAACGGATTGTTTTGATGAATACGAGACGGATTTGGACAGGTGTCATTGGCTCAGTCGATGAAGTTAATAGTGTGACACGTTTTTTTCCCCAATATTTCATGTTGTATTATTGAGCTTCTTAGAATAATGTTTATTTTTCCAAGTGACGTTCGTTCATATTCAAGAAAATGATGCTGAATCTTAAGGCTACGTCTAATTAATTATTATATTATCAAGTTTTGATCGTGACCACAAATCAGCAGCTTGATCGTAAGAATATTTAAATCAAATTCGATGTACACGATAAATGTGGAAGACAAAGAAGTATAATAATTTTTTTAGCCGGATTAATTTATTACAGTGTTAGGTATTTAAACGTATAAAGTAGTTAAACAAAGTCTATCTTTTAACAAGGGAGATTCCATTTTTTTATAGTCTTTAGAGATTTGAACTGAATTTTTTACTAATCTGTGATAAAATTGAGATTGAATATCCAAACTCTTGATGATAAAGAGTTGAGAAACTCACAAAACTTGAACGTTCACTATGTGTCTTGGACTAGTCTAAATTAGTTGCTGGCCTATGACACATATCAGTGATGTGCCAGATCAATTATGAAGGATCCAGCTAACGCGGCCGTCCTTTATACTCGTTGTCTATAAGCAAAGTTTGGTATCGTCAAGACTCCTTCAAACATAAGCTATTACAAGATCGAGCTGAATTATGCATACTTTCGACAAATCATATTTGTAAATTGAAGATTACGAAGATTCAAAATAAAAACCACGTAATTTTAAAAAATTATAATCTCAAAGTCTGATTTTAACCGTGCGTAGAAATACTTATCAGCAATAATACATACATCATTGGTGACACATGCACATGTATATAAAACAATTTTGTGTTTGTGTTTTGTTTTATTTGACCAGAAATCTTAACACTAAACACAAGGCAATTAGATTCATTGGTATTGATATAATCATAATTCGTCATTGTGTAGCTATGGTTTAATTAATTTGTTAATCCCAACTCGGTTGGATTACGGACAGCCAAATATACATACAAATACAATAATAATTGTTCCACACACTAAAAATAGCTGTAAAAAGACTGTTGTTGTGTGTTGTTTGTATGGACTGTGGCTGCCTAATTAACATGGTTATCCGAACCAGATCGGATTGGGCATGGGTGCGGTTTGGGTCTATGAGTCTAATCGGCTGAACCATATTTTTTTATCCTCAAACCTTGGTCTAATTACTTGTTCGACCCCGTTTTGGATCTAAAAACCCATGCTAATTAACCATCTTAATTGACAACCGGCCATCTGGAGATGAATCAAGTATGTGTGGGTTTCAGAGATGGTGTATGTGATAATAGTTAAATAAAAGAGAAATAAAAAAGGAATAACGGAAGAATAAAGAAGGAATAAAAGAGGAATAACACAGGGGATAATGTAGTTTTCGACTTTGAAGTTGATTATTCCATTGAGAGAAGAGAGAATCTTATTAGGGTTTTTGGTGATAGTAACGGTTTAATTACAGAGAAGAAGAGTACATCTCCTTATATATATAATAAAGGGTTCGGTTAATACATAACCATAACAAACCTAACCCGATACACATTAACGGAAAGGCTCACTTTCGAGGTTGTAGGGTGGACAAGACAAGTCTTTTCAAAATTAAAGTATGAGACAATTTTAAACCATTTCAATTAAATATTGAAAATATCACAAAACTCATAAATGATAATATGTAATTTCAAAATAAAGTTTTAATAAACTCAAAATAAAGCGGTTCTTAAGAAATCCAAATACTATTCATTTTTAGTGAATTCATATATACTTTTACAGATATAATTTTTTTCCAATTTCCATTTTTCTTTACATTCATAAGTTGTTCTTCTGGCCTTAATTTGGAAAACCTGACTCTCTAATTAAGACGACGATTTATAAACCCTTAAACGACCTTTTTTGTACTCGCTGTATTTTTAACCTCTGATAGACCAAGTTCTCCAATTGAGATGACAATTCATAAACTCTTGTTTAACTCGTTGTTTTCTCCGCTAGACTACTTTCATACGATCGTTTAATCATCACCCATATATACCCATGGAAATATTTTGTTTTCTCACACATGCGCTCTCAAAATATTTACCATATATTTTTCGCGACATACTTGTGGTTATTCCTAGTATCATGTAAACTTCATTACATTATTGCAAACTCACACAACCCAAATCACCTCTCATCTTTCCCACTCGACATGTATGTACCTCCACTCCACATTGCTCATCCAAATCAAATAATAATTCCTTCATCTACAACCCACAAACATTAAAAGAAAACCTTCAATAACAAATACAAATGAACATATACATCGATCCAACGGCCGCCATTTTATTCATCAGACATCGTATAATGTTGTTTCATGATGTTTCATCATCACCAACACCACCCCCACGCCTGTACAGATTCACCTTGAGCCCGTGTTTCATGTACATGGTCAAGGCGAGCTTCGGAGTGACAGGGTGACCCTCGACAACTCTAACCTTGAACCGGTACATGATCGAAGCCGCCACGAACTTCATCTGGTAGTAAGCGAAGTCCTTCCCCAGGCACAGCCTGGACCCTCCGTTGAAAGCCGTGAACTTGTAGGCCGATTCGCTCGTGAACCGGCCGTCCCTCAGCCACCTCTCTGGCTTGAACTCCCTGCAGTCTTCCCCCCAGATTGACTCCATCCTCCCCATTGAGTAGATTGCGTACAGCACCTTGGTCCCTTTCTTCAAAACGGTACCGTCTGGGAACACGTCATCCTCCAGCACCTGCAATTAATGTGGATTCTGTAAGTTGACTGCACTGTAATGTTTCGACATGCAGAGGACTGGTACAGAGAGTTGACTGCAGCCATTACTGAGGTTTGTCCACTTGGCCGTCTCTGTCTGTTCTAAGTTTCAAGTCAGTCACCTACTTATTTCCTACTTAAATTGATCTCGATATTGTATCGTAATTGAAAACTCTTGGCTGGATTCTCAGTTCTATCAACCATTCAACAACTGTTTGCTCCTAGAAAACTGAGCAAACTGATGGCATCAGCATCAGGTATTTTGCCCTATTGGTACTTGGTAGTTGTTCACCTCTCGACCCATAAATTTCCTTACTTTACAACTTTAATGGTGTCTCACTACAGTAAACTATAATTTTCCAGTTGAAATGAAATAGATACTAAACGGCACCTACGAATATAACATTAATTAGATTTTGCATGTTACCTCCTTGTGATCGACCGGAACAGAAGGATACAGCCTGAGAGCTTCAGACAGAGCACCCTGTAGATAATCCATCCTCTTGATCTCCTCAGGCTTCAGCATCACTTCATCTCCACCGTCGATCATCTCCGGTTCCCTCTCCTTCACTACGCTCCGAATCTCCTTCAGAATCTTATCTTCCACCTCCGGATGCCGATCAACCAGCCAGAAAAACCAGCTCAGCGCCACCGATGACGTGTCCCTCCCAGCCAATATAAAGTTGACACATATGTCCTTTAAAAACTTCTCCGTATACGCTTTGCCTTCCTCGTCCTTCATCCCCATGAACACCGTCAGTATGTCGGACCTCTTGATGGCCAGGTGGCTGTCCACGTCGTCGTCCAGTAATGCCAGCTCCTTCTTCCGAGCTCGGATCACTTCCTCCGCGAAATCGTCCACTCCTTCGATCGACTTTCGGAGCACTCTTTCGCTTCCGATGTTCATCCACCTCATTGCCTTCCATAGACACGTTGGCATCACGAATCGTAGTGCGGTGGCTTCTGTGGCGTCCTCAAATGCACGGGCGAATTGTACCTCGGGGAGACCCTGGCTTAGGCAGCCGGGGTCTGTTCCGAATGCGAGCATGCACACGTTGTCGAATGTGAGCCTCAACAATATATCCTGGTGACAGAATCAGAAAATTGATCAAGGTGTTCAAAATTCTTATAAAATCAACATTAGTAAAGTCAACCCTAAAAGGATATGTTGATTATCTATTTAGTAAATACTCCATTCAATACTCCTATATATGGCCGTATGTAATTTATGCGTTTAAAAAACTCCTGCTTCCGTACTATTATCACACCATCTAATTTTCTCCTTTTTTTGATGTTTTCCGTATTAAACACATTTGAAAACCTGTATATCACACTTAATTAGTATCCGTATTTATTGAATTAAATTGATGATTTAAAAATTATTCATATATTAGAATATTTTTAAAATAATTAATCACATATTTATTGATTATTAACATACTATTAAATGTACTATTAGTTGACACATAAAATAAAATACCCATACATATTTTTGTCCTAATTTATCCATACCGTATTTTACTAACTATATTATAATTTATTATAGAATGAATTCCTTATTCAAAACTAGCATATAAATATAATGAATGGATGTGTGTTTTAAATTAATGTTTTTGACAAGATCAAATGAGTATATAGCTCCACCAATACTAACCTGGAGATCGATCGAAACGTTTCGTTTCGAGGACGAGGCATCAAGAAGCACAGGGAGCAACCTAGCATGCACGAGCTCGAACAACGACGAGTAAGTAAGCTTCCGGAACCTCGAAGAATGAAACTCGAGGCTCGCAGCCTTGCGTTGCTTGTTCCAAGTGGCTCCATCCGCGTTGAAGATGCCCTCGCCCAGAAGGTCACGGAGGTTGCCGCGGAAGTAGGGCCCCTTAGGGAAGTTGGAGAATTTTGTCTTGAGCAAGTACTCGAGGTTGCGAGGGTCGGAAGTGACGACGCAGTTGAGGGAGCTTAAAGACGGGCCTTTGAATAGGAAGGTGCCGTTGAGGCGTCGGAGGACGTCGGTGAGCCATTCGTAGACGTTCTTGTCGCCTTGTAAGGCGGAGAGTAGAGAAGGGAGCATGCCTAGGAAGGGCCATATGGGGAGGCCGTGGCGGTGGGCTTTGCGGAGGGAGTGTATGGTGACGAATACGAGGAGGGCGACCAGGAGCTCGAGGAGGTGGATGTCGCGGAGGATGGTATTGACGGTGGCGGTGGTGGGCGGTGTTCCGGCGGTGGTGGAAATGAGAAGTGCCATGCAAATGTTGGGGAGGGAGAATGAAGGAATGAATGATGGGTTTTAGTTTACTAGTGTGTTTGGTTTAAGGAAATTGAGGGGTAGGTTGGGAAATGGGGATGGTGTGGGTTATAAAGGAAGTGACTTAGCGTGGAGCTTTAGGCATAAGATGATTGGGATTGATGGGGGCTAATTGGTATGATTTGGTGAGCTGAAATATTACTAAATACCTGCCTGGGTCACTTGATGGCTCGTGTAGTTAGTTTGTCGCGATTAGGTCATTATTTACAACTTACAGATATACGTAGTAGGATTTTAATGAATTGATTTAAATTGATAGTTAGGATGTTTTTTTGATTAATCGACTTCTGAAATGAAGCCATATCACTCACCACCATATTATAAATACTACCCTGGCAACTTTGTTGCGGCATGGAAACCGTCGTAAATTAATGGAAAATGGAAAAAGACTCTTGCCTTGCTAATTTGCTTCACTAATATGTCTCATGGCTCATAAATATTAGTATGTTACCTTATAAAAATGTGTGAATAATTTGATTGACTAGTAAGGGAGAGAAAGATAGCATTTGCGCATGACGTTAATAAATAAGTTATAATGTATGTGAATAGAAGTGAATGTATGTGATAAATAATTGATAATCGGCGTGAATGGTGATACAGTGAGACAACAAACTTATCCCTAAATTAATATAGTAGATTCTCTCAATAAGCATCATTATTGAACTCACTAAATTCACGAGGAACTCAAACAAATTAAACCAGACAATACAATTTAAACCCGACGATTAATGGCCGATGACCTCTATTATTCACCCCAAGGCAGATGCACTGAACATTATTTAGCTTGTAGTAAATATGAAGCACAAGAATTGGAATCACTGTCGTAAAGATGAAGCACAAGAAAAGCACGGGCGCAGTAAAATTTAAGTGAAAGAAGATAAGTTGTTGATACTGGGCGTTTAGGGTAAAAAAATTGGCGGGGAAGAAATAGGAATTTGGTTGCGACAGGTAACCTAAACGATAACAAATTTTTAATTATATTCATAAGAATAGCTAAGCTAATTTGGTCCACTATTTCTCTACCGAATTGTCTCTTACAAGCTACGACCTCCCCTCTACTTGATTGGAATCATATCCTTAAATTACACAATTCATTCACATGTTGACTTTATTTTCCACGTGGCGTTTGCTCCTTAGATGCAGATGCCAGGTAGGTAGGACATTGGTGGACTTCCCGTAACAGTCAAAATCACCCAGATTCTAAAACCCCACCCCGTCCCGTTGTGTTCACCCAAAAATAAACAAATAGAAAACCAACCAGACCACGGAAATAATAATTTATAATGGAATCAGAACTGAGTGAATCTAAATTATTATTTATATTATTTCGATTGTGGAAATAATAAAATTTTATATAAAATTTGTAAAATTAAAGTTTTTGTCGAGTGTATTTTGTAAATGTCATCTAGGGTGTTGTACCCCAAATTTAATATGTTGTTTACGATTTCCAATCATCTCGGTTCTATTACAGATGGTAGTCATAATATTTTGAAAGTTTTGGCCAAGAAACCTTTTTGAAATCAATAAAAGGGAGAAGTTTGATGTTTTATTGTAAGACAAATTAAATCATTTCGCTTGTTATTTTTTTATGTTGATTATTAATTATTTACACATTTATTTTTATGGAGATACATTCATCATTTATTCATACTATGCAAAAAATTTATATTTTTTTTTACGATTCGATTAAAAATTTCACGCATTTTAATAAGTACATAAAATAACAGTGAGACACAAATTGATAAGATATTATACTTTTTCTTAACAAACTACAAAGAGTTGAACTTGATGATCAGAAAAAAATAAAGCTATCACTAAACTAACTATTTGACTAAGCTGGTAAAGATCAAACCACTCTTTTTTTTATAAAGGCGAAATTTATTTATATAATGCAAAATAAAAAAGGAATTCGATTTACAGGAAGTGAATTAAGGTATAGTAGGGAGATGTCGAAGTGAGATCACGCAGTTGGTAGTATTGTGTGCTGACGATTAAGAGGTATTGGATTCGAATCCAGTACACCCCACAAAAAAACATCGATAAAATCAAACCACTTTTTAAATCATGCAAATTCCGAAAACAAGTAACTATCTCAAAGCCTCGTCGCTTCTCGATCTCAACACTCGATAGAATAACGGATAATCATACCATAGATTAAAATCCAAAAAAGCAAACAGTACCAGGAATATAGAGATACATGGTACGATAGTACAAAACTGAACCAATGTCAATCCTTGACTACGTACGTACACACATGTTTTTTCCAACAACACAAACCAAACAGTAACCACAAACACAACACAATACAATACAAACACAACACAACGTAACGACAAACGCAACCACAAACACAACATAATGTAACCAACTGCGCTCCTAATCCTCCTCATCCTCCACATCATTGTCACTATCGCTTTCCTCTTCGCCCTCGGTGTAATCATTCGGGTAACCATTCACCAACACACGGTACAAGAAACAAACCTCAATCTCTCCCCCGTCCGTCACAAGATAATCCGCCGTAACCCGACCATCATCCTCCATCGCCACCGAATCAACCCGGTCCAAAAATTCCAGCTCCCCCAAGTCCCCGTCGTGCCACCCGAGCCTCCCCGCCATCATGCCCTTCAACTACCCCACAGTCGTCGTCTCGAAGCATTCGAAAGTCAACTTCCAGTGCGGGTACTGCTCCGTGGCCACCAGGTTGACCGTGATGTTGACTCCCTTTCGCACCTCCACCCGCATCCTCAGCTGGACCCGGCCGTTGTGCTCGGTCAGGTCCGCCATGGCCCGGTGGTCGGGGAGGCCCACTGGGTCGCTTTCGGGCCTGGTCGGTAATGCGACGAGTGTCAGCCTGCTGAGTGGGACGCCGAACTGGCTGTGGAGGCGTTGCTTGATGTCGCCGCCGGTGGACTGCGGGGTGATGTCGTCGTAGACCAGATGCATCTTGGTTCCGTGGATCTGCACTACCATGATCGTTTTCGTTTTGTAGAGAAATTAATTGGTGGGTTGTTGGGAGTGCTGCTTAGTTATAACTTGTTATATATAAGTAAACAGTGTAGGAATATAACTTGTTATTTTGAGATGAGTTAGTCATGCGAAATGCGACATGGGAATATTAACGTACGTACTCTGTATGGGCAGGGGAGTTCAAATATGTGTGAAAGACTGATCAAAGAGCCGTTTGTTGGGTCTAAACGAATTAAACAAAGGAATTGGCTCAATCAAAGTAGGATATGCGAATCGGGTCGGGCCCTGGTCGGATTTAACTTGGCTCGATCGAGTTGGTAATGGTGTTGCTATTTGGACTTTAATCTATGGTATGTTATTTATGAATTATCCTATCGAATTGTTGAGACGACCAAGTGAGACTCATTCGTACCTGTAGATTTCTTTCAAAGGGACAAACTAACTACATGGACAGGAACAATGAGCATTTCAGCTAGGCACTTGCTTAGTCGAAGTGCCGAATAGAACTAGTTTAGTGTAATAGCTTGATTTCTCACATATCAAGTTCAATTTGACAAACTATAGTACGATAAGTAAGAGGTTTTCAGATAAAACCGTCCGTGTACTTAAATTTAATTTATTTTAATTTATCTATATTATTTATCAGTTCTAAACGTTTCAATATTTCCCTATATTTAGTAACGAAAATGGGGAGCTAGAAGTCATGTTCCCCTCCCCGATATCGAACACTAATTTGTATGTAAATTTTGACAATTTGTTTTGATGAAGTAATTATTATTGAATTAAATAATTTAATTTAATATTTTTGGTGTAATTCAAATTTAATTTCATAATTATTATGATGAAAAAAATTGAGTGACGGAGCTATTGATGTCCAGATATGAGGCCCATTTGAGCTGCTTCTTTCAGGCTGGTGAGCCCATAATATATCTAAATGGCCATCGCACTCGTAGTTCACTTGAGAGTCCAGAAACAAAATTTTCTCAGTCGATCAGCTCCGGAGTCGGCATCACTCACAGTCGAAGGCAAGCACCGGCACCAGCAGCTCAGAGGAACGAGAAGGAAGGTATTCATTCCGGTCTGCAGCTGGCCTTTTCCCTTCAATGGCGTATCTCTTCAACAAATTCTATGCGGTATGTTGCCCACTCCCTTCTTCAACTTTGAATTTTGTTGACAACCCTCCCTGGACTTCTACGGTTTCCATTTTCGTCTGCTGAACTGTAATGCCTTGTTCCGCGACCAAAAACACGAGCTATAGCCTTCAATTTTTGTCTACAACAGTACAGTAAGGAAGATTTTCGTTCGTAATGCGTCCAGATGATCGCTGGAAAACAACGGAGCATGATGCTTCGAGCTCTAATTTCGTCTGTTTTTACTTGATTTTTTTTGAATTTTCTGAATGATGTTTGAGTTCTTCTTTTGTTACAGGGGGTAAAAGTTCTAGCGAAGAGCCCTACGTTCGCTAGGGATCCAAGGAAAATGCAATTTGAAGCGGACATCAATCGTCTCTTCCTCTATACATGGTCAGGTTCTCGTTGCTGCTGTGCTTCTTTACTTTAGTTTCTTCGCATTTGCTGATTTTTTCACTTTTGAAAGTTCATTGTATTTGCAGCTACAATCGCTTAGGTAGGACTGCTGAAGAGGCTGACGTGGATGAGGTCATTGAAATGGCGAACAAAGCTTCTGTTGATGATCAGCAGAAGCAAGTACAGGAGAACATCCATTATCAGATTAAAAAATTCTCTACGGTTATGGATGACATTCTTCTTCCTGATGCTACTCAAGGTGATGAAGCAGGTGGAATGGCCACACAAGCAGATGTGCCACCTCGCCGTAGTGGCCTTAGTTTAGCTGTTGGCCAGAAGGGACCATCTGCTAATCGTAAAGGTCAGTGTTTATGGTTTTTGTAAGCCATTGATTGTTTGGTTCCTTGTCTTTTATCGTTCTGACATCTTTGCTATCCTTGTTCAACTACACAGCGATTCCCGAGACGAAACCGTTGAAGCTTTCTGATGTCTCATTGAGAGTAAAGGAGAGTATTGGATACACGCTTGATCTTAAACCATCTCAGATACCTCACGAGGAAGCTGGAACCGGATTGTTTGTGAATGGTGAGGCTGATGTTGGCAGTGTCATTGCGTTCTACCCTGGAGTTATTTATGCCCCTGCTTACTACCGGTTTATCCCTGGGTATCCGAGAGTTGATGCACAGAACCCTTACTTGATCACGAGGTATGACGGAACGGTGATCAATGCTAAGCCGTGGGGTCCTGGTGGTGAAATGCGTGAACTATGGAATGGGTCAAAAGTTCTGGAAAGTCAGCCTAGCTTAGAGAGCAATGAGAAAGGAGCAGATCGCTTGTGGAAAAAGCTCAGTAAGCCTGTGGAAGGGGCACGCTTTAGTGCTGTTGGTGAAATTCTTGAGAGAAGGAATCCACTGGCTTTTGCTCATTTTGCAAACCACCCTGCAAAGGATATGGTTCCTAATGTCATGATCTGCCCTTATGACTTCCCGCTGACTGAGAAGGAGATGAGGGCTTATGTACCCAATATTTCATTTGGGAATCCAGAAAAAGTAAGTATGAGAAGATTCGGAAGTTTTTGGTGGAGAACCGGGTCAAAAGACGATGGTTCTGATGTTCCCACTCTAAAGGGACTTGTCTTGGTGGCGACCAGGGCCCTCTGTGATGAAGAAGTTATGTTGAACTATAGATTAAGCAACACAAAGCGCAGACCAGCATGGTACACTCCAGTGGATGAAGAGGAAGACCGGAGGAGATGGAGTTAAAGAGTGGTGGATAACCGGGAAGTAGTTCGAAACAAGGCTTGCCCCTTTTTGCAGAAAGGATTTTTAACTATCGTTTGGTAGATTGGTTTTGACTCCATAATTATCCTTGCATACATCTATCATTTTTATTGTGCTCCAGACTTGAGTCAGGTAGAATCAACACATCCTAGGATACTGGAGAAATCCTTGGCTTTCTGCTTGTAACTTGAAATACTTGGCAGCATGAATCTCTGGCTTTCTTTGTCATGTGAAGCTGTCTTGTTGAAGAAAAATGCTGTGGTTTGATATTCATCGATCTAAGCCTCTTGAAATTCTTGTGTTCCTACCATGGTCTTTTTATTTCGTCTTCTTCTTTTTATATTTGTGGAATATTGGATTATTATTGGACACAGTCGCGAATTTCCAAGGCCGGTTTTAACTATTTGCAGGCATCTTGTGATTTATAAATATGTTATGCACAGGTGCAGGTGACCTTTGATACTCTAAGCCACATCTTATGTGAGTAATCTATCGGTTCATCACTCTATTTTGTCCCCTCTATGTTCTGTTACCTGAATTTACAGGAAAGAGACGACAAAACAGAAGGGTACAATTTAGTGAATAAGTTTCATATTTCTTATTAAGCTTGCATGCAGATGTTTAAAGGCATCTTAGGCAAAAAAATAAAACAATGTTCCCTTTTCGAGTCAAGTACATGCTGAACTTGGTAATTTTGTTGTGTGATTGATGTGCTGATTATTGGGAACTCTTTTCTTGAAGAATATCTGCAGATGGAAGAATCCTTCGTTTTGGCGTTATTCATCATTTTGGTATAAGGGCATTATACTATATATACAGCATATGAAAGTGCCGGTTATGTATCACAGAAGCTAAAGTAGTGGCAAGCGCAGAGAAATAACTATATGCAACCAATGGGAGTTTCAGGTGCAAGGATGTTATCTCTGTGCCTGCTTCTGTGCTTGGTGGGTGTATCACCATCATGGGGAGCAATTGATTCGGAGACCATTGCAGCTCAATCTGCAGACCGGGTGGTGTACATTCCAGAACAGCCTTCTGTTAACTTCCTGCAGTATTCTGGTTATATCACGGTAGATGAGAGCTACGGGAAGGCGCTGTTCTATTGGTTCTTCGAGGCAGCTCACAAGCCGGAAGACAAACCTCTGCTCATCTGGCTCAATGGAGGTAAAGTTGATCATATCCTCAATAAACATTTGATGTGTTCGCCAATTGCCAACATGATTGAGAAATAATATATGCTTTTTTTGCAGGGCCCGGATGTTCTTCCGTCGGGTATGGAGCAGCACAAGAAATCGGACCGTTTTTGGTGAAGGAAGGACATGATATACAACTCAACCCCTACGCTTGGAACAAAGGCAATTCCTTTTGGTTTTCCTGTTATTTTTCACTCTTCATAGTTAATGTCAAATCTATAACTAATTAAGTTCGTCCGGTTTGCTTCTGTCTTCATCAGCTGCCAACTTATTGTTCTTGGAATCTCCGGCCGGTGTTGGCTTTTCGTACTCGAACAACACTTACGTTCCAGGGGACACTGTCACAGGTAATTAGATACAGATAACCTATGAGTCTCTATATTGTTGTCCTCTGAATGTTCTTAGAAACTAACATACGTCTGAACTGTTCATGATTAGCTTGGGATTCATACACATTCGTGAACAAGTGGTTGAAGAGATTCCCGCAGTTCAGAACCAATGAATTGTTTATAGCAGGGGAAAGCTACGCCGGGCACTATGCACCTCAACTTGCTGAAGTTATCTTTGATCAAAACAAGATATTTTACTCCCTCAATGACTCTTCTAACTACATCAACCTCAAAGGATTCATGGTTCGTCATCTACGTCACTCAATCATCAAACTGTTTTACAATTGGAGATGATCTATACATATATATGTTTTTGTACATGCGAGGAAACCTCACATCACTTACTTCTGCATGACAGGTTGGGAACCCATCACTGGACGAGGAATCCGACCGGAAAGGGATGATCGACTACGCATGGGGACACGCAATGCTGTCGGATAAAGATTACCAGTCCATCTTGTCAAACTGCGACTTCACAAAACCCGACTCGAACCAGACCGACCAGTGTGCAACCGCAGCGGCCAATTACAACCGACTGTACTCAACCATAGACATGTACAGCCTCGACTCTCCTACGTGCCATCAGTTCAGCAATTCCAGCCATGGCTTCCGTAGTCAACAGCCCAACTCCACATTTAAGATACCCGCTGGAGGCGGGTCCGGGTACGATGCATGCACCAGCAACTACGTTTTCGAGTATTTCAACCAACCGGCCGTGCAGGAAGCATTGCATGCGAATGTCACCAAACTCTCTCGCCCTTGGGACCTTTGCAGGTCAGTCTACTACATCTGGAACTTTAGTGTATAAAATTGGTAACCAGTTAGAATTCAGAGAGTTCAAAAGAGTGTAATAAATTATTGTAATATTGATGCAGTGATGCGGTGAACAATGAGTGGAACGAAAGTGCGTTCTCGGTGCTTCCTGTGATTAGGAAGCTGCTTGATGGAGGCCTTCGCATTTGGTTCTACAGGTAAACTTAGTAGCTAATAATCAACGCTAGAAAAGTGGGGGTGGAATTCAGTTACGGTTAACGATTAAAATTGATTACTCGAACAACTTTGGTGGGTTAATCGGTGAAATATTTGAGATTTTTTAACCAAAACTCATTTTTAACTGACTCTCATCATATTTATATAAATTTTAACTGAAATCGACCGCAGGGGTGGCATTCTGTTACGGTGAACTGTTAAAATCGATTACTCGATCAACTTAGGTCCATTAATTTGTTAACTTAAAATAATTTTTTCGATTAATCGGTTAACAGATATGAATTATTTTTAACCAACGTTCGTCATATTTATATAACTTTAACCATAACCGACCTACTTTGTTCGGTTAATTGGTGATTAATTAACTGATCGTTCATTGCCAATTGATAAGTAATTATTGCTCTAAAATATCTTTGCCTTGTGAATGTGGTGTAAATAGCGGAGATGCAGATGCTAGGATACCAGTGACATCAACGAGGTACAGTCTGAACAAGCTTGGACTAAACATCACCCAAGATTGGACTCCTTGGTACCACAAAGACGAGGTAATCAATCAATCAAATGTTCAAATCATTAATAACACATAGAAAGGCTGCTAATTACCTAAAAATGTGAACACACAGGTAGGAGGATGGACGATAAAGTACGAGGGAGGGTTGACAATGGCGACGGTGAGAGGAGCTGGTCATGCAGTCCCTGTACTGGCACCCGACAGTGCTCTCCTTCTCGTATCTCGTTTCCTCGACAACATCGACTTGCCTCGATCCTAGCTAGCTCCTCTTCATCGCCCGGTCCGTACAATATATATGTCTTGAATTCGTTACATCATCCATTGTCTTTCAAGTTTCAGTCTCTGAAGACATCATCTATTTATGGTTTTGATTGATACCGTTAAGTAGAAGGACTGCTTTGTCAGAGCTATCAATTTCGGTGGTCTATTTGTTACAGCACGAATAGTTTGTTACATGTATCTAACCAACTTCCTAAGTTAGTAAGTTTGGGATTTGGAATCATTAGTCGTACCAGCAAAAGAATCTTCCTATATCCAAACAGAATTATTGGATCTTGCTTTTGGGTCAGAAGTTTAAGTTCAAAGCAATTGACTGTCATCAAGTCTCTCTCAATATTTTCTAATGATCATGCTATGAAATAATTAATTTGTTCATCTCTTTTACATGGTCACCACACACCACTTGATGTTGGTTTATAAAAGTGGTCCATTCTCTAGTATTGATCGAAAGCCACTACAACGGTCTCCGTTCGTTAGGTGTGTTGGATTCAAATTCGAAACTTTCAGATCACCTGCACACAATTCTATCGCTAGAACAATTTAATTTGGAAATTTTTTTTTACACTCAGTTCTTTTAGGGTGTACTAAAACCATTTTAACTACATATGTCATTGAAATTTGTTAGAATTATGAGAAAATATTGGTTGTCAATAATCGTTCTATGCGTTGTTCCGGCTTGCTAAATCGGATAGAACAATAGTGGTATGAATTGGAAAATCGACATGTATGAATCTCGTTGAGACCGTCGAAGTGTGTGTACCTCGCGGGAAGAAGGGGTGTTAGTTTGGAAATGAATATGTCTAAGGGCTAAGTGCTTATGAGGGAATTAGGAAACAAATAAGTACTCGTGGATTGTCCATGGGTTGTTCATGTGTACATTTGGTGGGTTACCGGTCGTATCTTGAACAGTGATTCATAACCGGCACTAGAATTATTCTCACGATGTTATATAAAAGTTTAGAGAATGAGCGAAGATAGATGATTTTTTTTTGTTATAGGAAACGTATTAGTAAAATGATAGTAAAATGAAAGCGCGAGACAATTTAAGGCATGTTAATTGAAGAATGGAAAATACCACAAGACCCATAAAAGGTAAGATGTGAGCTCAAAATAAAGCCCCGTAAACTCAAAATAAATCCTTAGTAAATTCAAAATAAAGCCTCAATAAAACCAAAATAAAACCCCAATAAATTCAAAATAAAACTCTCATAAAAAAATAAAACACTATTCATTCAATAATAATTTATTTTCTCCTTTTATAAATAGAATTGGGACTTGAGTTGTCGCTCTAATGTTCCCGTCTCTCTATAAAGTTACTCCAGAATTGTCTAGAATTTTCGACAGCCGGCCAACACCAAACTTCTAAGCGTATAATAAGCCGGACTCATTTATTCAACTGGCTAGGATCAATCGAATCGGATTTCGTACCAGCACCACCATGATCGTTGTTGCTACAATTGGATATCGCCTTGAAGTTGGGATAGATTCTAATACCCAATCCCATCAATGGAGGCGATGTAGTTTGACGAGTTAGAAAAAAAACTTCCCTTTCCTTTATCGCCATTGCAAGCAAATCTGGGAAAGACCCAAAATAACAGCGACATTACAGCATTCACAAGCAACCAACCCCCATGAATGTAATGATACTCTGAACTTAATTACCGTAGCAAGAATCTACCTTCCCCCCCCCTGCAATTTCCCTAAAAATCATCCTCCTAATTCAACACCCAAATACTGTGGCCCCTACGACGAACAAACCACTAGCAAAATCAAACCCCAATTGGCCGATTTCCTTCCGTGTGGGGTTCTTTCCCTTTCTTATTCTGTCTCCTACTGCAACAAATATAAACAGAGCAAGCAAGCCCTTTCCTTTCAACACTATTCTCTCAGTAGTAGCAGTAGATCATAACGTCGCCACGATTCACAATCATGGGCTTTGTTCACCGGAACATTCTCCTCACAATGGCAGTGCTATTTCTGGCCGTATCGGTATCGGTTGCGGCCGATGCGGCGGTTCAGAAAGGGAACTGGAAAACAGAGCAAGAAGGAGACAGAGTGACGAGGCTGCCGGGGCAGCCGGAAATGAAGTTCAAGCAGTACGCTGGGTACGTTACTGTCAATGAAACTCACGGCCGAGCACTGTTCTATTGGTTCTTTGAAGCTACTCATGAACCTCAACGCAAGCCGCTCCTCCTCTGGCTCAACGGAGGTAAATTTGACTAATTTTGGATCTTTTACTCTGTTTTTTAGTGGGAATTTTGTAAGCCACAGAAAAAATTGCAGAGATATGGATGGATGTCTAATCTATCTTATCAATGCAACCTACGTGCGTGGGTGTGTTCCCGAGTTATTGCAACCGTTTTCCGATTGAACGCCGCCCATCTGTGACGACTGTGACATGTTTTCTATCCATTTCTCATTATTACTATTATTTGTGACATAAGTCGAAATCGTGATTTTGATCTTAAAATCTTACGATTATATATGTGTTTGATGAACCCTGATGATTTCGAAAAAGAATCGAGTCGTGTGGGATCATATAAGATCTCAATCAAAATCTTACTATTTATTAGTGGAGCCATTTTTAAGTATATACACATTTATATGGCTTTTGTACAATTAAGTACTATACTAAGTATTAGTTAGTATTCTAGTTAGCAAAAATCCGTTTAATACTCGTGTACGAACTATATTCGTTTAAAACTTTCGTTTTTGTATTATTGTAGGGCCATTTAATTTTTCAGTGTTTGGTTGATGCTTCACGTACTAAACACATATAAAAAAACGTATTACTCGTTTAATAGACGTATTTTAAGGAATTAATCAGACATTTTAATAACTTTTAATTTATATTCACTTTTAAAATTCTAAATTTCTCATATTTTATAATTGATGCCGAACTTCTAAACGTACTGCTATGTTGAAATGGTGTACACAACTCCTAACGTATTAATACCGTACTATACCCGTGTCGTATTTCACTAACGGGGTTAGCATATACATCTTTATAGGTTTGAAATGTCAATTTTGCCCTCGTGTTTTCAACCGTTAGATCTAAAACACCATTTTTGAACGGCTGAAATTTGTGAGGGCTTTTCTGGATCAGATCCATACGTCATTTCTCTGACTCCGGATTCGGACTAGCCGCTCAAGAGTCATGCAATCGCTCGAGTCTATTTATCGGAATTTTCTCGATTTTCGTATAATTAATAACTCGAACAATGGACTAGTGGCCGGAGGTGGGGCCAGGAATATCGAGCAAGTCAAACCCAACTGGAGACTAATATGTGACAGCCTTGCCACGATAATGATATTTCAACTGCACCACGTTATAGCCAACCCTATATAAAACAAAACAAAAAATATAACATTACTTTAACTGTGAAGAGTGTTGGAAATGTACGATCATACGTATATATACGTATTAAATTGCAGACGTACGTATAGCCCATGACAGACTGTACGTAGATATATACCATGCAGTTAATTAATACAGAAAATGACCTCACACTTGATGATTAATTACCTCCCCATGCCACTTGCATGTGGTTTCTGATAGGTATACGTTTCATACATCATATTCCTAGCATTCAATGATCACTAGCTACACCTAATTTCAAGTATATTCACATTTGTTGGCTCGATTTTCGATCTAGAGGGTTCCATATATCGGGTTAGATTGTTGTCTAACCAGCGATGAGTTGGAAATGTTCATTTCGGTGCAGGGCCAGGATGCTCGTCGATTGGTTATGGCGAGGCCGAAGAGTTGGGACCTTTTTTCCCGACGAGGGGGAAGCCTGAGCTCGCCTCCAACCCTCATTCTTGGAACAAAGGTAATTATAACTCGATTTATTGAGAGATGTTTGTTATTCATATTTTTATAATATTCATTCACTGATCGTTAACTATGGCATTAACTTCGACAGCTGCAAATCTGTTGTTCCTTGAATCCCCGGTCGGAGTTGGATATTCCTACACCAATACTACCAAGGACATCTCTCAACTCGGCGACGGTATAGCAGCCAAGGACGCGTACATATTCCTCGTGAATTGGTTCCGAAGATTCCCTCAGTTCCGGTCCCACGACTTCTACATCGCCGGAGAAAGCTATGCTGGTATATATACACACACATAAATACCGTTTCATGATGGTTTTTTCGTAGTTTTAAGGACCGTAATTCTGTGACTGTTTCATAAAAACTGCTGATAACATGCTGGTCACTAAAGTTTACTAGTGACCATTTTTGGCTTATTAGTGAATGCTTATGGATTCAGGGGATTATTATTATACGGTCTATAAAACTGCATTTTCTTGTACCGTCTTGGTTCAGGACACTACGTGCCACAACTAGCGGAGGCCGTGTACGAGGGGAACAAGAACGCTTCGAAGGACGACCAAATCAACCTCAAGGGCTTGATCGTAAGTTTATAACTAGTTATTATTACAGTTCAAACTCAAGGACCATTTATGTATCCCTCTCTTTTATAACTTGTTACATGGGTTACAGATCGGGAACGCGCTGCTGGACGACGAGACGGATCAGGAGGGGATGGTGCAGTATGCATGGGACCACGCGGTGATATCGGACAGAGTGTACAATGACGTGAAACGTTCGTGCAACTTCAGCCTCGACCAAGCGGGTTCAGCCTGCAACTTTGCCTTGCAGGAGTACTTCAATGTGTACAAGCTCATCGACATGTACAGCCTCTATGCTCCGAGGTGCTTCAATGGCTCTTTCTCCTCGAGTACTGGACACCGGCAGCGACCACGTCCCTTTATTCAGGGGAATGTATCCCCTCGCTTATTCTCCAAGTTCGTAAGTAACACCAACATAGCACTTTCTAAAACGGTCACTAATTTATTGGTCACTAAAGATCAGTTTTACAGGAAAACCATCATTAACCAACTAGTTACTAAAACTACATTTCATTGAAGTTATTTTCAGCTATTGTATATGATTGTGATTTATTCCCACTTGCAAGGTCTTTTCAAATATATAAACCTTTTCTATGGATTTATTGTGTTTAATTGACATGCATTTTTTTCTAATAAATTGATAAAATATTTATGAATAACATTTTTTTATTTTAATTTTTCTCAACAATTGTGTTTAATGATTTTTCTATTTATTATTTGATATTAGTCACTAATTGTTCTAGTTACCGGAAACGGCAGGTTAATTCGGATTAAGAATATCATAGTACCAAGCTTGGTTACAAAAAAATGCAGTTTTAGGTTTGAAATTATACGACCCTTTCATAAAACGATCACTAACATGGGGTCACTAAAGGTCACTTGTGACCATTTTCGCCTGTTAGTGACCGTTTACAAGTTTTACAGATCACTTATAGTCTATTAATGACTTTTCGTGTGCGTCCTATCGTGGATTTGACTTTTTGTAACGTTACGATACAGGAGGCGTGGCACAACAAGGCTCCGGCGGGGTACGATCCGTGCATATCGACCGTGACGGAGGAATACTTCAACAGGAAAGATGTGCAGGAAGCTCTCCACGCTAATGTCAGCGGGAAGATTCCGTACACGTGGACCCACTGCAGCGACGTAATCCAGCAATGGGGCGACGCTCCCCATTCGATTCTCCCCGTCGTTAAGAAGCTCATCGCCGGCGGCCTCCGCGTCTGGGTCTTCAGGTGACAATAAGCGTTACTAAATTATTAAGACTGTAAATTTAAAGAAGAACTCTGTTTCAAAAAAAAATTGTGGACGTTTGTTTTGGTGCAGTGGGGATACGGATGGGAGAATTCCAGTTACATCGACTCGGTTAACCCTGAACAAGCTCGGTCTCAACACAACTCAGGAGTGGGCTCCATGGTATCTCAAACGCCAGGTAAAGGTTACACTACACTACTATCCCACTTTTAATGGGGTGTATTGTATTGTTGTTCACCGCCCGACGATATCTTAGCTACGAGGTGTGACATTGTGTGTGTACAGGTGGGAGGATGGACGATCGAGTACGATGGGTTGACATTCGTGACGATCAGAGGAGCGGGACACCAAGTTCCGACGTTTAAGCCACGGCATGCTTTGGTGCTGATCAGGCGCTTCTTAGCAAACAAGAAAATGCCTTACTCCCCTTGGCCCTCAACCAAATCTTCTTAGTTAGATTGCTGATTCAGAGAACAGCAGTATTTGATTTGTATCATAATAATTCAATAAAAATTCGATTTAAGTTTGGAGACGACGAGCTACACATCACACTAGATCACATGAAAATAACTAGCTACAATGCACCGTAACATAGCTTCCGAAAGAGCCAAAGATTCAACGATAAACGGGTCGTGATCAATTGCGTGGCGCGAAAGATAAAACCCGCCCATGCGATCACGTACCAACTTCCCATCCCAAGTGCGGTGCCAACGCCATGGCGAGTGGCAACATTGACATTTAACCCGCCGGTCGGACGAGCTTTAAACAGGGTTCAGTAGTCCCGAAAATAAAAACGAAATTTTTTTTATTCTGTTGCCAGGACTTGAACCTGGGTTTCTCATGTGAGAGTTGGGTATCCTAACCAACTAGACCATGGATTTTGCTCAAACAAGCTTACATCTTTACAAATAGTCTATATACTGCAGAAAACACCATGCTAATCCATGTGAAATCAGGATTCAACCTAACAATAAATCATTGACATTTTTAAAGATGGGGAATATATTCCTATTTCCTACACTGCCCTTTAGCATCTTGACTTAGCATTGGAACAAGGCATCAAGTAGTATTTGAATGGCTTTCCTTAAATGGAAAGAAAATGGTGCCAAGTCCCTCTATGTCTACTCTTTTATGGATCACATTCCCATACAAATGAAAATAGATGGAGACAAGCGACTCAAACGATCTTACGTTGAAAACCCTTTACCCGACAAGGTGGTCTAACCCAAATCGGATAGTATAACTGGTCAGAATCCGCCTTGCCAATTTGGCTCACACGAAGGAATTGGATCCCTAAACTTCAAACATGAACCACATAAGCAATGTTTGTAGGATCTTTCTTATGAAAGGAAAGAGATCAATCATTCAATGCTATTGAGATTGAGTAAAAGAGTCAATTGGTCCAAGTAACTATCTCACATTCAAGTTCATATCTTTGTAAACATGAATTACTATTCAATAATAGTATTTGGTTTTCTTATGAGGGTTTTATTTTGAGTTTATCGAGATTTTATTTTAAGTTTATTTTGGCTTTATTTTGAATATAGATCTTGTGATATTTTTCATTCTTCATATATATCCATTTATTCTCTAATACTTTCCGTAACATGGCGCGGATAGTTCTAGTATGCAATAATAGTGTAAGAACAAAGGGCATAACATGAGAGATCATAACCTGTCAGCATAACCAAGGAGACTGCCCAGACAAACTCTGTAAGTAAGATGCAGCTAGCAGCAGAGAAATGTGGGCAAGTCATCCTTGGCTACCAAACAAGTTCTGATCTTTCATGTAACACCCTGGTCCTGAATTTCGACCGAACCCTCCGAAAATGCTAGTTCTGCCTCTGGAATGTAGAAAATGAGGGGCTAACATGAGGGAGAGAAGCTTGTCAAGTTAGCCAAGGTGACTGCCTGACAACCTGTTCTAAACAAAGATTTCCGATCTGAACCTCGAAAATCGAAATGTCTAGGAGCAGGCAAGTCATCCTTGGCTACCAAACAATTGGCGTCTCTCTTCATGTTAGCAACCTCTTTTCTTTATGCCTCCAATCTCCAACTTTTGCTCATATCTCTGGCTCATGGAGTCCTCTGTATTTATAGTCTGAGTGGACTCTGTAATCTTTGCAGCACCCTTTCAGAAATGGATTCTCCCCAATCTGGAAACTTTGAATGCATCCACCATTTCGTTTGGCCATCTGACACAGAGAATATATACTGTCTCCATATCCTGCAAATTCCCCATACCGTTGACCTTGAGATATGTTATGTTTTGTGTAAGAAGCATAAAGGTACAGGGGAGGGATGGGACTGGAGGATTTGCAGGTGTTGTGATGACAGAAATCAAGCATTTGTGTCCGCCCCTTTTCGTTATCAAATCTCAGTGTCCAAATTGAGTTAATGGTTGCCTCTTCACTTTAATCTAGAGGTGTTTTTGGATTGCAGAAAGGCCAAATCTTTCATTATACTCTGCTGCATACATTGCTATCAGCTGCCAGAAGAACAGTTGCAGTCCAGCCAGCCCCATGAACAGGACATAACAAGCATTATTGGGTCTACCGGATTTGGAATGGGTGCACGATTGTGTAGAAGTTGAAATGTACTAGGGTAAATATATAAAGTTGATGGCAATGGATTTATAATGGTTTAGTGTACTAGAATCAGTGGTTGATACAGGGCGGATTCCTCCAGTCTGACACTGGTCAAAGACTGATTGTATAGAGTTTGAAATGCATTAATAGGCCGCATATAAGAAATATGTTAAATCATGATAACCATGTGCCCGTCATGTAAGCACGAGAAATTTGTAACGATGTTGAGTCCCGAACGGAGAATGTGTTTGTTGTGTGTCAAGTAAACATGATAACCATCTAGATTTTTACACATGCTTTCGTAACTCAGGAATGAGCCCTCTCGTATTGAGTTGATGTGTTAAAATGTTATTATTATTTTCACCAATCTCCTTGAAACAAGTATTAATTTGCTTAAAGTTGGGCACTTTCATCCAACTTTGTGTTCTTGTTCCACTTTGTAATAATATGAATAACCAGTAGTGCCTAAATGCTGATAATTACACCATGTTTGGATCATAATCTGAATTCTGAAACTGGATGGAGAAGTCCAAACTGATGTTGTGGAGATATTTTATCCAACCAAACTCTTCATATTGATGTTGATGTTCTTAGTGTGGATAAACAAACAAAAACCAAAAGTGGTTCTGCTGATAAATGATCTTGAGATTCTGTAAATGGAGCATTGTACACAGCAACAAAACAAAGAGGATCTGGTCCAGCCCCCATCAATAACCAAAAATCTGACAACAACAATGTAACCGATATACATTAGCCAACCCAACCCCATCCCTATCTTGCATGATCTGTAGTGTTCCGTCTAACCGCTAATCTGACCGGTCATGAGTCGCCAGTTCTGCACTAACCAGAGCTTCCTTGCAAAAATCTGTTATCTGCTGGTATAGTGACATGCGACAGCACTGTTGATGAAGAACAAGTCATATTCAACTCAACAACTGTTGATGGAAAATTGATTTGGTTGTCACAATTTACAGAAGCCACATTCTTAAAAGATTTGGAATTTGAATCGACCATGCAGTCTATTGCCATCGTTACGACATGATTAACGTACATTGATTGTGTTGGTTTTCAGCATTGAGTATGAAGGTACCTAGTCATGACCCCCCCAATGGTTGGGAGGCCCTCCGGCATAGGGCCTCGAAAATGAAGAGCTATATCCTATACTTGGTCATGTGTTAAATATCAACAATATTAATTTGTTACGTTGTTTAGAGAATAATGAACTTTTCGCACGCTTTTTTATATTAAAAAAAAGTTGGTATTTTTTACGTAAAATATGAAACGTCCTATTTTGGCACAGGACGTTCGGAATCCATTAGATCGATAATGAGAACATACAACATGGAACCAATTAACTGTAAAACATGGAGGGATCGAATTCGAGATGTTGTGGTAGTAACTTGAAAGGAAAAGGTCAAGCATGAAAGAGAAGAGCTTGTGAGGATAGCGAAGGAGACTGCCTGCCTGCCTGTCTTAAAGTTGAGTGGGGATATAGCTGCAGGCAAGTCATCCTTGGCTAGCAAACAATACACTCTTTTCTTCATGTAAGACCCTCCTTCCTCCCGTATATATATGTGCTTTTTATAAATCGTGATTTCGAGGAAAAGAAAGCTTAACATGAATGAAAAGAGTCTGTCAGCATAGCCAAGAAGACTGCCTGACAAACCGATCGAAGGGTCCCGACCGGACCCGTGTCATGATTTGCAGGCAAGTCATTCTTGGCTACCAAACAAGACTCTTAACTTCATGTTATGCCACTCTTCTTCAGTGATGTGGGTTGTTGTTTGGGGTGAATGTGCTAGCTCTCCCAAGCATTGTATTTATAGATAAGATTTGTGAAGAGGGTTTTGTTAATGTAATTTTGATTGAAGAAGTTGCCTTTTCTTACCCCTTATGGATTTGGTATTTATTTCCCCATTTGGAATATATTCCCAATAGTTGACCATTATACTATATATGCATTCTGGTTTTTAATTTTATTCTATTCTTAGCAAGTACTGTAAAGAGAGGATGCAAATTGATTGATTTCTACTGATCATTTATGGTCAAACCTACCACCAAGTGGCATGCATCCAGCCATACATCCATGTCCAAGGTGGTGTTCTTTGGATTTTGCGGTTACAATCAACGAAAAATCTATGAAGAGGCTCTTCAAGTTACAGCCTGTTAATAATTTTGGACGAGAAATTTTGTAAAAGATAAGTTACACATAACTAAACTGAAAAATGACCAAAAAATGGAGGAGAGAGCAAAGGGCGAGATAGAGTGAGGGGCAGGAAGAAGCTCTTTAGATTACGCTATGTTCATTTCCGAGTCTAGAGCTTGGAGAATATATACAAAGTTTTTCTTTTATAGATGAATTAATATATTTTTATTATTATATCTGGACTAATGCGTTTTAAATTCTATATAATTTGATCTAATTAAGGTATTGATTCGTTATGGACATGTCGTTGGTTACTATTGAAATGTACAAAACATATGTGGAGCTGATTGTGAGTTCTCCAAGCTCCATGTCCATGTTATGTTTTGGATTTTATAATTACATCAGTCACGGAGTAAAATGCAATATATGACACTATAGTTTATAGTAAATGCTTCATATGTCATTATATTTAAAATTCTACATCGCACGCCATTATAGTTATACGTCTAGACATGTATTTATATTTTTTGTAAAGTTTTTGAAATTTAATAGATTATCAAGCTAATGTGACCACACCCAACCCATGTATGAATTTAGAGCTCGAATATAATACATAATTTTTTATATATTTTGAGATGAGTTAATATATATATATATATATATATATTATATTTTAGTACATTTCAAATTCTATATAATCTGATTTGACGTACTAAATTAATTTAGATCAGTAACTGATTACGATTGAAATGTACAGAATCCCAATTATACAAACCAAAGCTGTGAGATCATTTTCAGTCCCTAAGTAATGGCTCTGTTCCTGCATTGAAGTCTCTGGAAACTTTGTAAGAATATAGGAATCCTTGACTATGAACAAAAACTAAAGGTGGCTGTTGTTTTCTTCTTTTCCACCCCCCTAGAAACAGGAAAACATGTACAAGAAAAGAAAAAGAATCAAATCTAACGACCAAAGATGAAACGTTTGGCCAACTTGATGAACATATTCTCTTCTGGTACAGAATTCCATCTCATAGAGTCAGAGATGCCCTCCTGGCAGCTGGATCAAAAGTCAACGAATCCGCATGAATAAGCATCTATTTAAGCTGTAAGATCGGTCTTCACATGACTCAAGAGATATGAGAGGAGGTGTGCCGTTGAATGAGCAGCCTACACCATATGCAACACACCGAAAAGTAAAACACTAAAGACAAGCATTCCGAATCTCCAATACTTCCAAGATAAAGGATCATAAATGTCAGGATAGGCCATGTTACCAATATCCGGTCGTATATAATTCGGATTAGTACACTAATCTGATCCGCCGTCGAGTGGCAGCAGCCTTATAGCAATGTATGAAGCAGAGTATAATGAAAGATTTGGCCTTTCTGCAATGGGAGAATGCAATCCAATCACACCTCCACATTGAAGTGAAGGGGCAACCATTAACTTGAAATGGACACTGAGATTTGATAACGAAAAGGGATGGACAGAAATGCATGATTTCTGCAATCACAACACCTGCAAACCCTCCAGAGTCCAGTCCCATCCTTCCTTGTACCTTTATGCTTCTTACAAAACATAACATATCTCAAGGTCAACGGTATGGGGAATTTGCAGGATATGGAGAAAGTATATATTCTCTGTGTCAGATGGCCAAACAAATGGTGGATAGCATTCAAAGTTTCCAGATTGGGGAGAATCCATTTCTGAAAGGGTGCTGCAAAGATTACAGAGTCAACTCAGGCTATAAATACATGGGACTCCATTAGCCAAAGATCATATGAGGAACATTGGAGAGTGGAGGCAAAGAAAAGAGGTTGCTAACATGAAGAGAGAAGCCAATTGTTTGGTAGCCAAGGATGACTTGCCTGCTCCTAGACATTTCGATTTTCGAGGTTTGGATCGGAAATCATTGTTTAGAACAGGTTGTCAGGCAGTCACCTTGGCTAACTTGACAAGCTTCTCTCCCTCATGTTAGGCCCCTCATTTTCTACATTCCAGAGGCAGAACTAGCATTTTCGGAGGGTGAGGTCGAAATTCAGGACCAGGGTGTTACATGAAAGATCAGAACTTGTTTGGTAGCCAAGGATGACTTGCCCACATTTCTCTGCTGCTAGCTGCATCTTACTTAACAGTACAGAAATTAAGGAATTGTTTTGGGCAGTCTCCTTGGTTATGCTGACAGTTTACAATCTCTCATGCTATGCCCTTCGTTCTTACACTAGTTGCAGATATCTGCAGTATGATCTTCTTCAACAGTGACCCGACCCGCCCCGCCACAGTGACCGCATCAGAGGGAGAGAACAGAAACCGGGCCGGATAGAGTGCATTTTGTTTTTGGGCCAAGATTCCTGGCCTGGAGTACCTTTCGTTTTTGGGCAAATGAAGGCCTTTCTTCAGCCAATAAAATGTTAGAATTAGGAGACGTTTGTGCCGATGAATATGTAGAATAAAAATTTAAATAGGTAAGGAATTAAAATGGTTAGAAATTTGAGTGTATATGTTATTTAGAGAATAGATTATTTGGATGGGTGATTTAGAGAGATTTTAGTTTGAGCGAGTGAAACAATAAATATTTAAAATGACATAAATATGCATAGTTAAGACACGTGAAGTAGTGAAAATCATCGTAATTTTAAAACGAGACGAGCATATTTGAATAACCAGAACTCCAACCTTTATTGGCTTATTAACAAATTTTAAACTAATAATTATAAAAAACACAGGTTCACTATTACATCGGTCTGTTAAAGTTAGTGTAAGAAGATGTAATTAATTTCAAAGAGTTATATTTTGTATGTTTCAATTTTAGAGTACGTATATATTTATTGATATTCAGATATTTTATGAGTAAAACGGATACTCTCTATCCGTCCCGTTGATAATGAATACCCATCTACCCATATAAGTTTAAAACGTGGAAATTTTTTTTACCTAAACGCTAATAAATACCCGTTGTCCAGCCCTACCAACGGATCAGTCCGAGTTAAAGTGGAAATAGGACTCTCAAGCCTTTCCAATCTTCAGAACAGACAAGGAAACCCACACAGCCCAACTATTTAAACGGTACTGCAGTTCGCAGTCACATTCATCACTCAGATCGTCTCCAAGCTTTCTCTTCCACTTCGTGACCACCAAGTTTCCAAAATTCCCACGTTATACCGACGCACCAACAAACAATGGCTCTACCAATTGCAAGTAGTCCCCGCGGAGGCGAGCAATCGCCTAATAATAATCGTCGACGCGGCCGTTCTCCTCGACCACAGACGGCCACTCCTTTGGTCGACGACGCTCGATTCTCCGCCCAAAGGAAAATCGAGCTCGGCAGCGTCAAGATCTTGACACGTGGAGAAGAGAAAACGTTGACCACTACCACTAGTGCTGCTGAAGGTCAGGAATGTTGCCGTGCTAAGGTAGAGAAATTCAAGGTGGTGAAGTATTCTAAGAGGAGGTACGAGTTGGATAGGAGGTACTATGCCGGCGGCGTGTCTATATGCGCTCGGTCGCCGCCGCCGGACGCGCTGCCGGTGCCGGGTTTCTTGAGTCGGAAGAAGACTAGTGTGTAGATACAAAAGGATGGATCATGTGTGTTACAGATGTTTGATTAGATGAATATGATGGGTACATGTCATGTAGTCCTCTTGAAGTTCGGATTGTAATTTGGCGGTAATTTTGTAACCTGCAGGTTTCGAACTGAAGGGATGAAGAACCCTAGCCGGCCTTTCTGTTTCTTGCATCTTACGTTATTAATTTAATCATTATAATTACGTTTTTAAAGGTCTCGCCATGCAAAGCCCTAATGGAATAATCAGAACGAATCGTTTGTCGGATATAGAGAAAATTAAAGTTGTGTAAAAATCCCAATCTTGAAGCTTGAACAACATGAGAGTGTTCGCAACCATACTTAACTACTTGTTTTCCATTATTTCATCTTGATATGTCAATTTTAGCGTGACATCGACACTGTTATTTAAGGTGAATGTTCTTACTTCTTAGGAGCCGCAATGGATTCAAAATGGTTTAATGCATTGAAGTTAAAACGAACTTCACCGTATATAGAAATATACAATATAATGAGCTGGTTCGAAATCCGAAGAGCCCTACGAGACATACTTACTATCCATTTTGATTAGCAATTTTGCTACTCATATAACGATTTGAATTTGATTCTTTTTACAAAATTCTTTAAACTAAATTACGATCGGAATACATGTTACCGTATCATTTGTAAAAATTAATCACCTAAAAATTATGTTCTAAAAGAAATTATACTTGGTTAACAATGCGAGCTAGTTATGTTACACGTGGCGTCGAATTAACGGTTGGATCCTGTAACATCTGTGCGAAAGGAGCTGCTTTTGGAGCTTTCGTTTTTTCTCCAGTGGGCCCCCTTTACACTTGGCACTATATATTACGAGCTGGAATTCAGATTCCTTCTAATGAACGACTGGTTACGAGAGCTGCTCTAATTTCACGGCGAAGCTTCGAGAGAGATTGGCAGAGAGATCGTAATTGGAAATCACCGGCGGAGAAATGTCGTACCTGCTACCGCACCTGCACTCGGGATGGGCGGTGGATCAGGCGATCCTGGCGGAGGAGGAGCGGGTCGTCGTCATCCGGTTCGGCCACGACTGGGACGACACTTGTATGCAGGCAATCAATCTCCGATCTCTGCTTTCTGATGGTATCTCCGATCAATGCAATTGCGATCGAGCGTTATTGCTTTGTTTGTTTTGTTTGCCCGTTTATGAAATCCTAGCTCTTGAATCTTTAGGCACCGATCGATTTTTTCACCGGAGTCCACCGATTTGGGATTATTACGATGATGATCATGAGTTTGAATTTGAAACCTGAAAGGTATTTTCTCCAGTTTCTGTATGAATTGTTTCAGGTTCAAATTTGAATCCAGCTTCTTAGGTGTTGGGCCGAATCTTGTAGGCCTGGTACATATTGGGCTTGGTAGAGTAGCCAGCGCGTGTTAGCGACGCTGTTCTGGTAGATTATTTGTTATATTTATACAGCGAAATGCTTTGATGATTTGCTGTATAGTATTCGAAGGATAGGAGCTGAGCTGACTGGGGATTAGAGAAATTAGGGGTTGAATCCAGAGATCGAAATCGAAGCAGCAAACAAGAGAGGGGCGAGATGTCGTACTTGCTGCCGCACTTACACTCGGGATGGGCTGTCGATCAGTCCATCCTTGCCGAAGAAGAGCGTCTTGTGGTCATCCGATTCGGCCACGATTGGGATGAAACCTGTATGCAGGTATCCATCCTCTTTCGTCTTTCTTTCAATCATGTTTGAAGATTTCTTCCTCTCAATTCTGAAAACCCTTAAACCTTGGTTTCAGCTTGTTGGGAATTTCCAGTTCCTTGATTCTAATTTCTAGGGTTGGTGTTGAGTTAAGAATGAGGATCGTCATCGTTCGATCTTATAACTAATACCTATGCGTCAAATTCACTTAATTCTATTGTTCCAGAGAAGAAAATTAAGCAAAAGGGGATTGTTTTGTGTAGCTTGTTATGAGAAGACGCTGCCTTGGTTTCATTTGATAATAAAAAAGACTTTGCCTTGGTTAGATATTTATTTTCACCAATGGCATTCTGACTGTAACAATTTATCTGAGTACTTGGTATCTTCTGTCGTTTTGATTGGGTTATGACCCACTTGCTTCCCAACTTGCTGTTCTTCCTTGTCAAGTTTATAGGTCATCTGAAGATGATTACTCCTTTTGATCGAGTTTTTGAAGATTGTCCTTATGCTTACTGTTTTGAGAATTGTTATGGCTATTTGTGTTCTGTTTATTATAGAGTGTCTGAATTTGTTGGTTATGGTGATTTCGTAAGTAATTGATGGGGTTTTGTGGCTTGTTGCAGATGGATGAAGTGCTGGCAGGAGTTGCTGATACACTAAAGAACTTTGCAGTGATCTACTTGGTGGATATCACAGAGGTGCCTGATTTCAACACAATGTACGAGCTGTACGATCCATCGACTGTCATGTTCTTCTTCAGGAACAAGCATATCATGATTGATCTAGGAACTGGAAACAACAACAAGATCAACTGGGCTCTCAAGGACAAACAGGAGTTTATCGACATTGTCGAGACAGTTTACCGCGGTGCTAGGAAGGGACGTGGTCTGGTTATCGCTCCTAAAGACTACTCAACCAAGTACCGGTACTAGGTGCGCTGTGGTTTGTTATTCTGGACCAGGACTCTTAAATATGTAAACTAAATGAAAGAATGTTGCCCTGGAACAACTCTTCCTCTATGCTGTTATAATACAGCCATATGTTCCGGCTGCTGATGTATTGCGACATCTAAACATTTGAACAGAGATGGAACTTTGTAATGACTAATGATGTTGTGCCTTTATGCTTCTGTTGGTGTTCAATTGAGTCTTTATTTACAAGCGTTATGCATCTGAAGTTTACCTGCTCGAGAAATTCGGACTTTTAGTAGCAGCGAAGTAAATGCTAGAGGCAACGGCTAGTTTCAGCTTTTCCGTGTGCAAATTTTCTAGAAATATGTGATGGAATCCCTTTGTAAAATGCATAACTTCTTTGAATTTGATGTTCAAATTGGAGCATTTCTGATGATGAATTTTCGACCATATCGTTCGGGGGATGTGATAGCCACGGTGTTCAAGCAACTACATTCGCTTTTGTGACCAACGGCCACGAAGTTCGTGAAAAGTAAAAGAGGAAGAAAAGAGATACTCCAAATCCTTCAGCCATGTTTGCAGTTCGGGAAAAAAGAATACTAGCATTCGCTAGGGAGGCACGCGAGATTGTGAGGGAGGAGCGATAGATTGCAAGAGAAGCAAGGGATGAGAGGAAGCACGATATCATGACAACGAAGATGGACCTTTCTCAAGTTTCTCCTAGGGACAGAAGCTGGTTGGTTCCAAGCACAGAAAGATTCGATTATAGCATTTTACCAAGTCGATCCAAATACAACTACATGAGGATCCAACTCGAATGACCTATAACGTAGAATGGACGATATGAAGATAATGCATGTCGATCTTTTCCAAAGAACCTAGAAGTAAGATTTAGTTCGCTATACAAAAAGATTCGATTTTGACTTCGTACCAAGTCGATCCAAACACAATTCCAATAGGATCCACCTCGAATGGCCCGATACTAGAAGGGTCACCACTCAGCAGCCACCTTAGTCCAATAATATTCCGCCTGCCAGTACCGGTCTGACCCGTTTAACAGTCAAACCCGAAAGCCCGGAGCGACGACTTTCACTTTTTGAGCTCAGCTCTAAAAAGGAAGGAAGCAAAAACCTTTAGTTTCCCCTCAATTTATTCACGTCGGGATCTCATTCTCACCACCGCCGCCGTTCAAGTTCTCAACCTTCTAGGCATCGAGCTAGAGATCGGAAAGAAAATGGCTCGTCAAGCCACCAGACTCGTGGCGTCTTTGTCTTCCAAGCTGTGCCCTCCCACTCCCCAGATCACTCCGCTCTCCTCCCAAACTTTGTCGCAATCGCGGTCCTTCGCCTCCGCTCCGCCGCCGCCTCCGGCGGTGTTCGTCGACAAGAATACCCGCGTCGTTTGCCAGGGAATCACCGGCAAAAACGGGACCTTTCACACCGAACAAGCCATTGAATATGGCACCAAAATGGTAATCGTTGATCTCCCTCTTTCAATGACGAGTATGTATGTCGTATAATTCGCTTATTGAATCAATATCCATGGCTTCTGTCACGCTGATATACAAGTTAGGCCTAGTGCTTCTGTTTGTGTTAATATGATGTTCTGGAGTCTTATTCGTGAAATCAGCCTTGAATATGGATTGTCACTCAGCGTTTGAATATGGAGTCGAAAGTTTGTTTCTTTAACCAACGGAGAACTCTGATTAATCTGTTGACCAGCTGTAGATGGCCTTTAGTTGCTGTGAAATCAATGTAGAAGATCATGACTAACGAAAGCTACTGTGCGTTCTACTGCCGGTTGTTTCCCTTAGAATCATATTGGTGGATTGCTTATTATGTCCTTGTTCTTGAGTTAAAAGTTCTGATTATTATACTTTGTGACGAACTCTGAAGTCTTTACCTTATCGTTTCTGATACAGGTTGGAGGGGTGACACCTAAAAAGGGTGGCACGGAACACTTGGGCCTTCCTGTCTTCAACTCCGTCGCGGAAGCAAAAGCTGAAACGAAAGCTAATGCATCAGTGATCTATGTCCCTCCACCTTTTGCCGCTGCTGCTATTATGGAGGCTTTGGAAGCTGAATTAGACCTAGTTGTTTGTATCACTGAAGGAATTCCTCAGCATGACATGGTAACTTACCAATTGCCTTTGACTGGCATCTGTTCTAGGAAAGTTGTGTATTATCTAATCGAATATCTTCCTTTTTCTTAGAATCAATGCCTCTTCTTTCATGGCACTTCTGCAAGTCTCTGAGATTGAGTTTTGACAACAGGTCCGTGTGAAGGCTGCCCTGAACCAGCAATCGAAAACAAGATTAATTGGTCCAAATTGCCCTGGGATCATCAAACCTGGGGAATGCAAGATTGGAATCATGCCTGGATACATCCACAAACCAGGGCGTATTGGAATTGTTTCACGGTCTGGCACATTGACTTATGAGGCTGTGAGTGCATATATATTTCTAGAGTTCATATTTGTTCTTAGTTTAGGACAAGTTCCCTGCTTTTGGAAGACTAGACTGATGGCTTTTTGTTACCGATTTCGCAGGTTTTCCAAACAACAGCAGTTGGTCTTGGACAATCCACCTGCGTAGGAATTGGCGGTGATCCTTTCAATGGGACCAATTTTGTTGACTGCATGGAGAAGTTCCTAGAAGACCCTCAGACTGAAGGTAAATTCCCTATACTTGAATTTGCTTCTATATTAGCATATATATTCTGGAAGATCCCAAAGTCCCTGTTCTTACAAAAGCTTGGCTCTTTGTACACATTTAATAGAACCTTGAATGGGACCTTGTAAGCAACAGGAACGATGATGCTAAACCATGAGAACTGATGATTCTATATGAATATCTTGGCAGGCATCGTTCTTATCGGTGAGATCGGAGGTACTGCAGAAGAAGATGCTGCTGCTCTAATAAAGGTATACTTTGTCAAATAAAGGTCCTTCATTTGTATGTATCTTAGTCATTCTTCAAACTAAATTGGCTCAAACTTGTGAACCAGGCAAGCAAGACTGAGAAGCCTATTGTTGCCTTCATCGCCGGACTGACTGCTCCACCTGGACGTCGTATGGGGCATGCTGGAGGTACGTAACATGTTTAATCTCAATAATGCCGTTTTCCCAAACTGAAAAATTGATTATAACCGGTTATTATTGGTAATGTGCAGCTATCGTCTCTGGCGGGAAGGGCACTGCACAAGACAAGATCAGGACACTGAAGGAAGCTGGGGTGACCGTAGTTGAATCTCCGGCGAAGATCGGTACCGCCATGTTCAGTGTGTTCAAGGAAAGGGGTCTGGTCAATTGATTAGCTTTGTTTTGAATGACTGAGGATCACAGAGTCTCATTTTCTGCATAGCTTTTTTGTTTTGCCTTTTAACAATGTGGAAAGGAATTCAAGAATTTTTCTTGATTGATGGACAAGGAAACCAGTTGCTCTTTCACAAAATTTCTCATTTCTCCCCTGCAATACAAAGTTGAAAATAATGTTTCTTGTCGAAAACAGTTCGGATACTATGATAACTGAAATGAAACCGATTTTTATAGTGGTTTTTGGTTTGCTAGTTTTGTTGGTTTATATTAGGGTTGGTTTGGTTATCGAGTGTGCATCAGATTCTGAATTTCTTTGAAGATGCAATTGCTTGATTCATTCGTTTTTTAGTTTAGTGTATGTAATTATTGTGTTACTCGTTAATTAATTAGCAGAAATATGTATTAATGATATGAGTATCAATGGCCTGAGTAATGGCCAGACCCATAGAAACCCAGAAAAATAGAGCCATAAAAAGGCCAAAAGCCCATATAATCAAAAAATTCAACTGTAAAGCCCTCTGTCATTAAGGCGGACCAAAATGGCGCGTGGGCCTGATGTGGGTCTAGAAAATACGGCCTGGCTCAACACAATGGAGTAACACGTGGTCGTTCAAAAATGGGCTTTTTCAGACGTCTTTGGGGGAGGGTCCAGCTCCAACTCTGTTTTGTATGGGTCCGAAAATTCGGCTGACCCGACCCGCTTTTGGCCTAAAATGTGTGGGCCAGATCCGCAATGGCACGCTCAAAAGCCCGGAGCCCTTAAAGTCCTCTGACCCGACCCGGCCAAAACCCGACGACCCGATTCGTTTTACGCGTGTAATCCACGTGCCTATGTATGCGAGTGGTTATTATTCTAAACAAATCATCCCCCACGCGCGTTTGTAACTCACGCGAACGCGCCATCGTGTTTTGCACGCGCCTACCTGCACTTTTCTATCTTATCGTTGTTTACTCCTGATTCCGTCGTCTCGCCGGCTGTTGAATGCCACCAGACTCGTGGCCTCTTTGTCTTCCAAGCTTCACTCTCCCACTCCCCAAATCACTCCTATCTCCTCCCAAACTTTGTCGCAATCGTGGTCCTTCGCCTCCGGCGGTGTTTGTCGGCAAGAACACACGCGTCGTTTGCCAGGGAATCACCGGAAAGAACGGGACTTTTCACACCGAACAAGCCATTGAATATGGCACCAAGATGGTAATCGTTGATCTCCCTCTTTCCTTTCCTTTTGTGCTTCATTAGATAGGTGGTCTGGTTTTAGTACTTTATTTTTTCCACGATGAGTATGCATCACGACGATCATGGCTTCTTTCACGCGGATATACAAGTTAGACTTAATGCTTCCGTTTGTGTTAATATGATGGTCTGGAGTCTTAATCTTGAAATCAGCTTTGAATATGGATTATCACTCAGCGTTTGAATATGGAGTCGAAAGTTTGTTTCTTTAACCAACGGAGAACTCTGATTAGTCCGTTGACCGGCTGTAGATGGTCTTTAGTTGCTGTGAAATCAATGTAGAGCATCATCACTAACAAAGCTACAGTGTGGATTGCTCATTATGTCCCTTTTATCTGAGTTAAAAATTCTGCTTATTGTACTTTGTTTCGAACTCTTGAAGTCTTACCATATCGTTTCTGAAACAGGTTGGAGGAGTCACACCTAAGAAGGGTGGCACAGAACACTTTGGCCTTCCTGTCTTCAACTCCGTCGCTTAAGCGAAAGCTGAAATGGAAGCTAACGCATCAGTGATCTATGGTCCTCCACCTTTTGCTGCTGCTGCTATTATGGATGCTCTGGAAGCTGAATTGGACCTAGTTGTTTGTATCACTGAAGGAATTCCTCAGCATGACATGGTAATTTATTAATTCCTTTTTGACAGGCATCTGTTTGTTTTACTTGGAAATGCGACTTGCTGCATAGCATAACCTTGCAATCTCATTGTAACTTTTTTTCCTTGCATGGTTCTAGGAAAGTTGTGCATTATCTAATCCGATTTCTCCCTTATGTATGAATGCCTCTACTCTTCTTTTCATGGCTCTTCTGCAAGTCTGATATTGAGTTTTGACTGCAGGTCCGTGTGAAGGCTGCCCTGAACCAGCAATCGAAAACAAGATTAATCGGTCCAAATTGCCCTGGGCTCATCAAACCTGGGGAATGCAAGATTGGGTTCATGCCTGGATACATCCACAAACCAGGGCGTACTGGAATTGTTTCACGGTCTGGCACATTGACTTACGAGGCCGTGCGTGCTGATCTCTTCGTAGAGTTTGTTCTTAGTTTAAGACAAGTTGCTTGCTTTATCAAAGCCTAGATTAATGCCTTATCATCCCTTATCTTCATTTTACATTTATCTAGTCTATCTGACTCATGAGACTACTTCCTGTTGATTTAGAATCAGGGTTTGAGTGTACATTTGTTTATGTTATAATGCAAGATGCAACCAAAACATGTATTGTGAGAATTATGTAAAAGTATAAACTTTTGTTATGGGTTTCTCAGGTTTTCCAAACAACTGCTTCTGGTCTTGGACAATCCACCTGCGTAGGAATTGGCGGTGATCCTTTCAACGGGACGACTTTCATTGACTGCATGGAGGAGTTCCTAGCAGACCCTCAGACAGAAGGTAAATTTCTTTACTTGAATTTGCTTCTATATTACCATATATATTCTGGAAGATCCCAAAGTCCCTGTTCTTACAAAAGCTTGGCTCTTTGTACACATTTCATAAAACCTTGAATGGGAACTTGTAAGCAACAGGAACGATGATGCTAAACCACGAGAACTGATGATTCTATATGATTGTATCTTGATAGGCATCGTTCTTATTGGTGAGATTGGAGGTACTGCAGAAGAAGATGCCGCTGCTCTAATAAAGGTATGATCTGTGAAATAAAGGTCCTTCATGTGTTTGTATCTTAATCATTCTTGAAACTGAATGGCTGGAGTTTCTGAACAGGCAAGCAAGACCGAGAAGCCTATTGTTGCGTCCATCGCTGGACTGACTGCTCCATCTGGACGCCATATGGGGCATGCCGGAGGTACGTACCATGTTTAATCTCAATGATACCATTCTCCCAAACATAAAAAACTATAGTAACTGGTTATTGTTGTTAATGTGCAACTATCATGTCGGGCGGAAAGGGAACTGCACAAGACAAGATCAGGACACTGAAGGAAGCTGGGGTGACCGTAGTTGAATCTCCGGCGAAGATCAGTACCGCCATGTTCAGCGTGTTCAAGGAAAGAGGTCTGGTCAATTGATTGATTAGCTTTGTGTTTTGAATTGACTGATGAGAAAGCACATTGTTTTCTGACTCTCTCAATTGTTTGCATAGCTTTTTGTTTTGCCTTTTAACAATGTTGAAAGGAACTCAAGAAAGATTTTCTTGCTTGATGGACAAGGCAATCAGTTGCTCTTTCACAAGATTTCTCATCTCTCCCCTACATTGCAATACAAAGTTCGAAAATACTTTTTCTTGTCGAAACTCGAAACAGTTCGGATACTACGATAACTGTAACAGAACCGAATTTCTGATTTATTTTGGAGGATAATTTGATACGAATATTAGTATTGAATTTGTTTGCATCTATTTTCTTGCTGGTGAAAAGGGCATGTGAATGAAGGTGATTGGTGAAGTGGACGTGAAACCAACCAAGACTTAAGACTGTGTTTCTCAGATGGGAAAATGTTCATTTTAGCCCTCCTACTTTTTCATGTTAACAAACAACTCATCTTACTATTAAGTACCAAAAAAACAAGTATTCATTCCTTTTACTCGAGTTATACCTCGAATTATATCGTGTGAACTGATTTATGTGTATGCATGAATGTTTGTAGCATCAAACACTCAACTTCTAGGAAGGAATTGCACACAATATCTAAATAGAACATATGGTTGTATGTGTTGGTAATATATAATGTGACCACCCCCACTAAACGGGATGGGACAATAGTAGTATTACGATTTGGGAGAATCGATGTTAGTGTACTTTGGCTGGCAAATCTTACAGAGACCGTCAGAGTGTATACCTTATTCAAAAAAAATGATATTATATATGGGAGTGAGTATGTGTTTAGGCTAAGTATTTACTGAAAAAATAGGAAACAAAAAAGTATACTAACGGACATATACCCCTGAAACGAATTATAGCGAATTGTCTGCCGTGTCTCATAAGTAAGAACTACTTGTCTTCTTGTATAGTACTTAGAGACTCGATTCAAGCTCGCCACCTTAAAACTTCTGAATTTTCATAAGGTCACTTCGAGATTGTATAGGATTTCCGTGCAACAACCCACCTTTCCAAGCACGATAGTATAAATCACCAACCCTTAGTGTAATTGGTCAAAGGAAGGAAGTAATAATTACATAAATACGACGTCGTACACAGAATCAGAGGCAAATCGCCGTCGTTGGTCAAGACTCAAAAGACTGAGATCCTTGATGTTTTAATGCAATGGTAAATGGTAATGATGACCCCAACTTTCAACTTCAACTTCAGTCCTATAGGCATTAGCTATAGCTGGCTGGCCACCCTTTCCTTTTTTACTGGAGCTTTGGAAAATGACTGCCATGTGCTCTCTGCAGACTCTTTTGGTTGCCACACAATACGGTAAAAAGTAAAAAAAGAACACAACTCCATTGATTACTCACCCTTCAACACAAAGGTAATAGCACCAGTAAAAAAAATGGGAAGAGCACTGAGTAAAAAAGATCAAAAGGAAGCTGTTTATTCAAAGTGAGATTAAGATAATATGGTTCGTGTTTAGAAATAGACGGACAATTAAGATAAATGATATATATCAAGAGAGACGATAATGTAAGTGGCGATGAAAACTTCAGTGAGTACAAATTCAAAAGGGATTCTCGATGAATGAAATCTCCCAAATGACTAAATAAGTAACTGTAATAGGTGTAGTTACTAATTATTGTGTAATGGTTAGTACGCAGTAGTACTATATAGGAAGTAGAAAGTAGGACTGGTCTGACACAGTGGAATTTGGAACGTAAAATCATAGTCTAATTATGACGGTGTCAGGTGTAATGAACGGCAGAACAAAGGTGAACGAACTTATGCTACCACTGTGTAAAATTGTACCTAGGATCGAATTTTGGCCACTATAGCTTTCAAACTTATTATAAACTTGAAAATCCAGCCTAGTTAGGATCTTCGACGGACCAACCTAATTCCACTATTAGGTTTAAATTACTAGTAAGTAATGCTGTAATGTCTTACCTTTAACCGATAGCTTAATGTTTGACAAGATATAGAAATAGCTTGGAAGGGTAATGGGTGGTATAATAAGAAGTAGAAAGTACCACTAATCAGACCGTTTTGACACAGGGGAATTTTGATCACCAAACTTGTAACGTGAAATCAGAGGGTTAGGTAGTGTAATTAGTAATTACTAGTAATGTTGTTATGTTAGTATAGACCTTTTAACAGCTTAGTATGATGTTTGACAAGATATAGAAATAGCTTGGAGGGGTGAAACTCCTACTAATTTACTCAAAATGCATCATACATACATGCATAGTTTCTCTAGACACTTGCCTGCATCGGGAGATGGGGGGAATGGAAACACACCAAACAACAAGAATAGAATGGAAGCACACATACACACACATGCATATTTGATAACACTAACTAAAAGTAAGAAAATTTCATACAACAAGAGCTTTGGAATTTCCATAGTAGCTCATATTCATGAGTGGAATACCAAAGGTGACGACTATATGTGGACTTACTGTGAGACCAAAGTCTTAATATCAGTTATAATCATCACAGTCACAGCTACTGTGGACTGGTCCTCTCTGCCTCACAAAATGGCCGGTGGGTGAGGAAATGGTGTCAGTACTAGGAGCTAGCTAGCTAGAATTGCAGGAAGGATTGTTACCCTTTTGTCTTTACACTCTTGTGGGCCTGGAGGTACAAACCCTTGGAGGGTTTGCTAACCAAACCATTGTTAAAACTAGCTAGATTTGGCAAGTTTGAGGTGTAGAGGGGGCCAATAATTCTATGCACAACAAGTGAGAGAAGGAAGGAATAAGGGTGGTGGTTGAGACTTTTGTGTGGCAACAGAAAGGAAGCTGCTTTCATTTAATTCATTTTTTATGGTGTTACTTGGGGACAACAAATTGGAAGGAAGTTAAAGTTACTCATCGTCCTAATTCTATCCAATAGCGAATTTCGAGTTAGTTATGAGAAGCACGTATAATTGGGGCGAAGTCTGAAAACACAGTGGACACAAAACTTCAATTTCCGGCACGTTGGAATCAAAATGCCCTGGACACAGCGGCCTAGATAGCTAGGTTCGTCCATCCTGATTCCACATTTGCTTCCATCCCTTTGAGAGAGTGATATACAAAGGCAGAATTGTGAGTTTGGAGTTAGTTCTGAAAAGCACGTATATTGGGGCGAAGTCCAAAAACACAGGGGAAAAAAATTCAATTATCCTAGACTCAATGGCCTAGTTAGAATTTCGTCCATCCTGAAATCGCATTTGCTTCCATCCCTTTGAGAAAGTGATATACTTTCATTTGTTATAATTTTAGGGTCTATAAATTCTTTTGCTCTACAAGAATTTGGAAACTGAAAGCCTCCATCTTTAGGGGTTTAGGGTCAGAAAGCAAGGTGCTTTGGGACTTGGGTTTGCTCTTGTTTAACTAAAAGCCTTCATCTTTAGGGTTTAGGCCAAAAAGCTAGGACCTTTGCCACTTGGGTTTTGCTCCACATGTGATAATAGTGTTAATTGTCAAAAGTTTCAACACACAACTTAACAACTTGTTGAAGCCTAACCAAAACAATTAAGTGATGGAGTTAATGCAATTAAGTAACTTGTTGGAGTTTTTTGAATGTGAAACCAGCTAGTATGGTAATTATGTAAAGGAACCAAGGACAAGCAAGTCATTTCACTACCACTCCGTATAGGGTTTACATTACATTTACAGCATATGTAAGAAGAAATTTACCAACACAAAATTACTTGATCATCACATTCTTTTTGTCTATAGAAATAGTAGTATATATATATAGCTAGCCAGTCTCCCATTTTTCAACAAACTCTCAAACATACAGATTTCCTCTCTAGCTAGCTAGCTTGACTACTACTACTTCTTCTCCATAAGGCAAAGATCTCAGAAGAGGAAGACTGGTAAAAAGATGCAACCTTTCTTAATACCCACTTCTTTTTTCTTAATACCCACTTCCTAATTCACCATTACCTGATCTGGGTCCTTGTTCTTTTACGATGCAGAAGATCGAGAAATGGGGAGAGGGAAGATTACTATAAAGAGGATAGAGAACCAGACGACGAGGCAAGTGACCTTCTCGAAGCGGAGGAATGGTTTGCTGAAGAAGACACACGAGCTTTCTGTTCTCTGTGATGCTCAGATTGGTCTCATCATCTTCTCAGCCACCGGCAAGCTCTGCCAGTACGCCTCCGAGCCCTCCAGGTCGGTCCATTTCGCTCTCTAGTGATTGATTACCAAAGTTTGGTTCTTTGTGGTTTTAGAATCTGAGTTTTGTTGTGTTTCTTTGTGTTTGGAATCTGAGTCTGTGTCCTTCTTCTTAATGGGTGTCATGGGTTTTTTTACTAGATTACCAAAGTTGATTTCTTGCAAATGGTTAAAGATTCAATTTTTTTTGGCATGTCTCACTCTCTCTAAAATTCAAGTACGTGCTTAGGGTTTCCATGTCCAAATGGATTTCGAGTTTTAGGCTTGATTTGACCGTAAAATGTTAAATTGAAGGTTTTCATGTGGAAATGGGTTTCAAGTTTTAGTAGAAAGTTGAATTGAGGGTTTTCATGCGCAAAAATGGGTTTCAAGTTTTAAACTTGATTTGACCGTAAAAAGTTAAATTGAATATTGAGTATTTTCTCATTGGGTTCGGAAAAATTAGATCTCCACCAAGTGATTTGAAAAGCTCTACATGAGTTTTTTTCTTCATTGCCAAAGCTCTTTTTTTTTTTTGCAAAATGGTTAAAGATTATATTTTTGGCATGTACCTCTCTCTAGTGTATTTTTCATGTCCAATGGGTTTAAAGTTTTAGGTAAAGATGAATGGAACTTTAAGCAAATTTTAATTTGGTCCGAAAGATTATAAGATTTCCAACAAATTGATTTAAAAAACTACATTTTTAAAATCTAAATTCCGATCCAACATTGCACGTGCCAAACTAGGCCTTAGTTTATTTCGGCCTTCATATTCTCTCTCTTCCCCTTCTTTAATTTCTGGGTTTTAAGTTTTAGTTCAACTTCTGTGATAAAGTTTTATCAGCGTCCAGTGAGCTCATGCAGCAAATAAATGGGGAATGAATGCATAATGATGCAATAAGTTTTTAACTGATTCAACAGGATGGAGCAGATCATAGAGAGGTACCAGAAGGCTACAGGCACTCGGATTCCGGAGCACGATTCTCGGGTACAAATTTCGCCTGACAACTTAGTACATTAACAAGAACCTTAATTAAATTTCGTGACATTGCAAATAATAATAATGATGGGAACAGATTGAATCATGTTACAAACAGGAGCAAGTGATGAATGAGATTGCTGTGCTGAGGAAAGAGACAAAGCAGCTTCAGTTGAGCATGAGGCGCTACACCGGCGAGGAAATGGCCAACATACCCTTCCAGGACTTGGAGCAGCTCGAACAGCAGCTCGAAAGATCCGTCACCAAAGTCCGCGATCGCAAGGTAGATTTTGAAATTTCTATATCGAGTCTTATACCATTCGAATCGCTAGATAGGTTAACTAATGAACTGTCTCCTTTCCCTTGTTTGCAGAATGAACTTCTGCAGCAGCAGCTGGAAAACCTTCGCAGGAAGGTATAATGATCAAATATCGTTCATCGAATCGATACTGTGTGTTTTTCTGCCTGATGTTACTTTAACTTTATCCCTTCCCCGGTCTGTGATTGCAGGAGAGGATGTTGGAGGAGCAGAACAACAACATGTATCGCTGGGTGAGCGATTCGATTAACCATTCTCATTTACTATCATATATATTTCCCTGCGCTTACGATTAAGGCTTGTGATGAACAGATACAGGAGAATCGAACTACTTTCGAGTTCCAGCAGCAGCCACAGGTCGAACCGGATGATGCCAAGCCACTCGATCAGCAGCAGTTTATACAACTGCAGGATCAGTTCCCTTTCTGTGGAGAGCCCAGCAGTAGTAATACTGTCCTGCAACTATCAACTCTCCCTCCCCACCTCAACTCTTACCATCTCCACCTCGGCCAGTCGAGCTTCCAATGGTACATATTCGAAAAAAATCGGTGCATCTTGACTAATTTAAGCCCGTGATCTCTTCTGACATCTGTTTTCCAACTTCTGCAGAACTATATGATCTGCTGTTATTCACCAACCCACCTGCAAAAGATGGCTCCCTCTACATAGTAGCTTTACAAGTGTTATTGGAGCAGATTCAGTTATCAGTTATAGTATATATATAGTTATATCTCTACCTGAGGTTCTCTGAGACAGAACATTACCAGTTTAGTTCCATTTATGTGTGATTCGAGGGATTAAGATTAAGAATATGCATTGGTGCAGCTATTAGAATGATTTTGGTGATTCATTTCTTACTATATGTATGCTTTCGATCAAAATACTACTTATGATCATAATATATGATATAAATCGAATTTCATATGCCTGCATCTAGCTGTGATTTCGTAGATATATACGAACGATTTTCGTAAGATATGCATACTAGGTTACAACATCGTGATTCGTGAATCTAAAGCAAGTTAAAGAACGCAGACTGACGTTGATTCATTTCATGCTATATGTATGCTTTCAATCAAAATACTAATTATGATCATATATATGATATAAATCAATTTTCCTCTGCGATTTCGTAGATATATACAAACGATTTTTCGAAAGATATGCATACAAAGGTTACAACATGGTGAAAATCTAAAGCAAAGTTAAAGAACGAGACTGTACCCAGGAGTTTTCTTGACCCCTTTCTTTTCCATTTCTTCTCTGGTGTTTCTGCACTGATCCCACCGCCTCACCTCTGCGTAAACATTCGACAGCCCGACATATCTACCGTCGTTATCGGGCTGAATCTCGATCAGCTTCCTTCCAACTATCTCAGCAAGGTCGAGTCTTTTGTGGCTCATGCACCCGTTGAACAGAGCTCCCAGCATTGAAGCAGTTGGCTCCATCGGCATTCGGTTAATTACCAATTCGTAAGCCTCCGTTACCTGACCATCACGAGCCAACATATCAACCATACAAGCGTAATGCTCGCTCTTAGCAGCCATGCCGTGCTTCTCAAGACACTCAAAAAAGTACCATGCTTCGTTGACCAACCCGCCACGAGCACAAGTGGTCAACAGGCATAAGTAAGTGATCTCATCCGGCTTGATCCGGCCAGTTTGCATCATCTCCCTAAACAAACCAAGCGATTCTTCAATCAATCCATGCGTTGCAAGGCCGCCAATCATAGCATTCCATATAAAGACGTCAGCTTTCTCTACAGGAACGCCACGAAACACCGTAAAAGCTTCCTCCACAGCTCCACATTTGGCGTACATGTCAACAAGAGAAGTCCTCAGAACTAAAGTCATCGGCAAATAGTTGTTTGAGATGTACTGATGCATCAACCTGCCTTTTTCCAGTTCACCCAAATGAGCACAAGCACTCAACACGCTTACCATCGTCACCTCGTTGGCTCTAGCGCCTGAATCTGAATCATCCCCTTTCATCTTTTCAAACATTACCATGGCTTCTTTGTATTCCTTTGCCTTAACATATCCATCAATCAAGGAGCTCCAAGAGACGACATCTCTCTCCGGAATTAAATCAAATACCTGACGCGCAAGGCTTATGTTTCCACACTTTGCGTATCCATCCACCATCGAGTTCCACGAGACGAGATTCTTCACGGGAATTTCATCGAACACCATGCGTGCATGGTCTATATCCTTACAGGAGGCGTACATATGGATCATGGAATTGGCTATAAACCGATCGGAATCGTACCCAGTCTTCGTTGTGTGTGCGTGGACTGAGAAGCCGAGCTTCAGCGAGAAAAGACGCGAACATGCTTTGAAAAGGAAAGGATACGTGAGATAGTCAGGGGTGGCTCCGGAGCGCAGCATTTGGACGAAAGATGAAAGTGCTCTGTTGGGAAATTTGGTGCTGGAGTAGCTCCTTATGACTGCATTCCAACCGTAGGTCGGCGCCGGAAAGGGGAGGCTTGTTAAAATCCGGCGGGAATAATCGAGGTAGTTCAGATTCGTGGATTCAGGGGAAGACAGGATTTTGGAGACGAAGGAATCGAGTTGGGAGATGCGCAGAGTGATGATCAGAGCGTGAATCTGCTTGAGCTGTGGCGTTGTGTTGCAGCTGTGGAGTATGGAAATGAGAGACTGGATTTGGGCGCCATTTCTCCATGACAGGGAAGACATTCGTGATTCCTGAAAGCATACGGATGCAGGGAGTTTAAACTTTGAAGAGAATAGAATGGGCTGGGCCTAGGAGAACGACTCAGATGGATCGATTGGTTCTAATTGAAGCCCATACCCAGGTGTACGGCCCAGGAATCTTCGGGCGCAGTCTTGACTTCACGGTAGGTTATCGACGAGTCAAACCACTTTTGAGTACGTCCGGCTTGTAAAAACTATAAAAAGTCCCAAAACAAGATGATTTGGCTCGATAGTGAACAAATGGAGCTCAAACCAACCAAGGATTGGCCTCTACTGGCTCGACTTGTGAGCTCGTTAAGCCAGACCCGCGAGCCAACTAGTCCATAGCTCATGAGATGGTTCAGTTTAGATAACTTCCCGCTTACTTGCTTATGACGTTGGTGGTTTAGCTCGCAAACCAGCTCAATATTTGTCTTCTAATAAGCTCGCTTATATATTATCTTCATCTTTTACCCCTCGAGACCTACCCACAAGCCAATCTCGGGACCTACCCACAAGCCAATCTCGGTTACAACGATAGTTATGCCGAGCTCATTATGCTTACCGAGTCGAGCTTGTTATGTTATCAAGCATAACTTATTCAGCTTATCGAGCCAATCTCGTAAATTGTTATTTCGAGATGAGCACAAAAGAGAAACATTAGTCTTTGCCTGCATATCATGTTTATCTTCGAACTTGCTTTCGTATGAGAAGACCGGAAAAGAACTGAGACGGTAGTGAAATCGAAAGGACAAATTCCGAAAAACAAGTAGCATGTTGGAAACTAAATTCAAAGAGATTGTACATATACAGGGAGAAGAGTCTAAAATGTGCCTAAACTGGACTTGTCCCGTAATCTGACATCGCGGGACTTATGCTACCCAGCTCTTAGGACTTGTCCCCGAAACAGAAACACTTATGGATGCATCCAAACGCTAGGACGAGGCCTGGCTCCCTCCAGATGTCGAAACTTCGGCACTGCATACAGGACATACCTGCAAAAAATCACAACAGAATAAATTCCTCTATAGAGCAGAGACCAAACCGGTGATTTCTGACACTAGGTGTACCTACCTTGTTTATTTTCAACCAATTGTTGATGCACTCTGCATGGTATGAATGTTTGCATGAGAGCACCGTGACGGCCTCTTCATCCTCAAAATCCAACCGGCATACTACGCAGCTGAAACATGAGCAATTTGAAGTTTAATAACCAGATCATAACATTAAACCGACAGATGAAGTGACCGATTTGCACTTACGAATCGCTAGTTCCGCTCTGATTGCTTCCAGTTTTATAGATCACACTAGGGAGGTTGGCAATTGTATCCGCAGAGAGCCCTCTGCTTTCTGTCCCAACTACTTCTCCCAGAGCAAGTAGCTCCTGAAGTAGTAATCATATCGTCAAAAGAAAACGAGCAAGGAAAAAGGACCATTCAGTCACTAGGTGATTGAGTTGTAGTGTACCTCATAAGAAAGTTCGTCTGGATCAACTTCCTCCCATGTATCCTGCACATCAATAGCGTCAAATTAGACGAGAGGGCAGAGGACACACACTTGTAAAGACAGAAGAAAGCACCCTTTTTGCGTAGGGTAGTTAGTATATCGCTGTATAGCAATTCCAATACAGACGCCATGACTTCTGTGTTGTCTCTTGCAACTAATTATTTAACGTTTGCCTATTGTCAAAATCCTTGAAATGAGTCAATCACAAACATACCCATTAATATCCTTTGGGTTTGAGCCAATTTTGTATTCCCAATACATAAGCTTGACTTTTCTATCATAAATTGTATAGAAAGTTCGATTTACCAATTCTAGAATCTTTACTACTTTTAAAGCAACCGAAATAAGCATTTGAACAGCATGTTAACAAGCTATGCCTCGTAAAGAATACATATCTTAAGATCCAGCATGATGGAAAGAATTATTATACAGACATTGATGTACCTTAGATACAAACTAAAGTAGTTCTCAAACTAGACAAAATGATTATAAACCTGAAGAACAACTAGAGTAAAGTCACAGATTTAGCAAAATCGCATAAATTATAGTAGTACCTGAGAATGACCACCATGATGCTCAACAAATTCAACTCCCCCTAAAATTAGGAAAAAGAACAGTAACTCAGATGGTCACACAATATGCTAAAAAAATAATCACAAAAGAACATACCCCAAACAAGGTAACGCTGAAGGAAATGTTACATGCTATATATTCAGACTTACTTTCATTTATCCCGGCCAGGGCAAATAGTCTAGCAGCCATTTCTCTTTCTTCAGCATCCTGTAAAGCTCTAGCATAAGCCTCATCACTCGAAAAAGCAGCAGCATCATCTCCAAGGTCAGGACCGTCATCGTTATGGTTATCATCTTCATCATTAGCATGAGCATGCACATCGAATGCATCCACACCATCCTCACCCTCACTTTCACCATATCCCTCCTCATCAAACTCATCTTCATCTGTGACATCATCAGGGTCGTCGAAATCATCATCGTTTTCATCATAGCTTGCCCCTACCCAATCAGTCTCCTCATTCATGCTCATTGATACGCGACTTAACATCATGTATGCCCTTTCCTGATGTGCAAGCAAGCACCAGAATCAAATCAAAGGAGCGAATCAAAAAGCAGAACCCCCTGGCCGATTCCCATTCTTCTCATAACTAGTAACCGAATTTAACTAGCTAAGAAGCAAACTACCCTACATAAGTTGATTCCGTTTCCATTACTGCCGTTAAATATCATCTTAAGAATCGGAAACACAGGGCTGGAGTCCATATTAATCGATTTCTGCGGTTTGGTTGTTAAGAAAGCAGATATTAGAGCAAAGGGGGAAGTTTCAACTCATCTGATACTTTCACTTCCGGGCAACGAAATAGTCACTAAATAAGATTATCCAAAGAGCAGCTGAACTCCGTACACAACTAGCAATGAAAACATGAATTGGAAAGAAGCAACGAAGGGAAAAGAGGAACCTGCTCTTGGAGGGTGCGGGCAAGAGCAAGGTCAGCATCCATCTGACTCAGATTAGTGAAAGGAGTTCTTGCTGGGGAGTTGCGAGCAGGAGCATCCCCCAGCTCCTCTTCTTCCTCTTCGTCGTCGTCCACCATGTCGCTTCCTTCTTCTTCTTCTTCGTCATCAACATCTTGTACTCCATTCGTTAAAGAAGCTGCTTCTCCATTCGTTAAGGGAGCTGCTTCTCCATTCATTAAGGGAGCTGAGACATTAGGCGGTTCCTTGGAAAGCGTCTGCTCGTGTTCTCTGATGACGGTGGCGGTGGTGGTGTTGTCATTCGACTTCGTTTCTGCTTCAGCACCTGGCTTGGCGATGGTGTTGGTGTTGGTGCTGCTGCAATTGTTCTCCATCGCGATTGAGCTGGCACGGATCCTTGCCGGGAATTTTGAATTGGGTGGGATCGGATTTCGAATTTGAGTGCGATCGAATCAAGAACAGACGGAGTAATCCTAGAGCGAGAGAGGAACGGACATGAAAATGAATTGAGAATTATTAGAGAGATAGAGAGGCAAAGAAGAACGGGGAAATTGGGCAAACCTTGGCCGCTGGCGTGCGTAAAAGGGTAAAGCTAGCTACTGCGGAAGAACACTACTTGGCAAAATGGTCGCATATTCGCATAAGCTTTTTTGAACTTTCAGGCCTCTGTGATCACAGAAACCCTAATCACATATGAGCAAGATGATTTGAATATTTGAAATTTCAGGATTTGAAAATTGAGATTTCGAGGAATAAAATTATTAAGAAATTATATAATTGGAATATTATGATAATAATTAATAATACGAATAACCAACTCCCTTAATAAAATGCTCCTTTAGTCCTTTTTACTTTTTAGTATGAGATTCATGTCTCAATGTCACAAAATTGAGCAATTTGAAATTCAAAAAAAATAAATTAAGCTGTGTTTACTTCTCGAATTTTATAAATATTATTATGACACACGAACTCAATCAATCGTTAGCATTATATAGTCCTCATATCGTTAGCATTATATAGTCCTCATTTAGTATAAAGCTATCTCTATATTGACGAATGATAATAAGCTTATTTCTTTTGGTATTTCTTTTGGTCTATTTCAAGCTCTTTATCGATATATGCAATTCGTGTTTGTTCATAGTAGGTCGATTATAAACAAGAACTAAGTAGGTTAGGGATTCAGTCGCACCAACCACCTCAAAACGGTTCATAGTAAGCTCAAACATTGTTTTGGACCCCTCTTCTTGCACGCCTTCCACAACTGTTGAGATAGTACTCAAATCAGAAGATCAGGATACTGGTTGGACACAAAGAGATATAATGGTCAGCGAGACGAATAAAATCGTGTACTTGTATCCATGTACGAGGAGTCGATGTTGTGGAGACCGACTCGGTATTGTGCAAAGAAATAAATAAATAATGAAACTGAAAATATAAACAAAAGATAATAAAGTATATAGAAAAGGTGGAAATTCTATTTTATTTCCTTCTTGGAACCAAAAAAAATGTCCCACACTATGACAGAAAATAACTTAACAATATGATACAGTGTTAGAACAAAAAAAAACATGTGTGTTCCTTGTCAAGTCCGCATGTTAATCAAGCTCGCTCAACTAAGCAGCAAGTTGACGAGTCGATTGGCACCAACGATCGTAAGAGGATTGGAGATTCGGCCACTCGGAGGACGTGATCGCGTAGTCGTGGATCCAGTTCGTCAGGATGACTTCCTGGTCCATCCCGGGGAGAGTGGTCATCACCTCGTCAATGGCTCTCTCCACCTCCATCATCTCGAACGTCGACAGCACCGGGTAAGCCAACCCGTTGTTGGCGTGGCACAGCACCGGCAGCCACACCATCAGGAGCCTCGACTTCACTTGCCCCGACACTTGCAGTGTCGCCTCCCGGCCTCCACCTAGATCTCCAATCAGTACAGCTGCATCCACACACATCAAGTATATATATGATCGTCATCAATGAGTCGTATACACAAATATTGAACTACACACTTCCCAAACAAAACTCAAATTATCGAGACGCTAAATTCTACAACTTGCATATCAGTCGATCGACTCCAACTTGCATATCATTCGACTAGTTATTAATCGTTACAGTTAACGAAAGTTCTAGCTCCGCCAATCACGGTGGTCAAGAAGGGATACTAACCTGAAGTCTTGAGGATGAGGCCTTGGACCCTGGGGCTAATGCTCCCGGACAGCGCAATAGACGCGAGCCCCGACGCATGACTCCACTGTACCAACGCCTCCTCGACAAACCCATACTTCCTAAGCTTGTTAGTCATCCAAAGCAGCTCCTCCGCCAGCTTCTCCGACACCACGTCCTCCCTGCCATGAGCAATATTACTAGTCCCACTACCACCGGGGGTAACCCCACCGGGTAGGGCAAGTCTATTATCGGTCCACGCGGCCCCACCCCCTCCGCTGCTGATGGTCTGGAGGAAGGTGGTGAGGCAGTAGTTGAGCCCCCTGGCGGTGGAGACGGCTAAGGACCCCATGGGGAAGGCACTAACGACCCGGGCGGCCCACGAAGCGGTCGAGTCCGGGTTGAATGTGGGTTCTTGGATGGACCGGTAGAGTAAGGTTAAGGTGCGGGCGAAGGAGGAGGAAAGCGCGATGCGGTTGATTTCGACGAGTTCAGGATGGCCGTGGCGGAAGTTCCCGTCCATTATCCTGTCAGCCATCGTCATCGCGAATTGGTACTTCCTTGATGTTGCTGGAATTTCGTTCATCAATGCGAGGATCTGCACACATTGTTCAATGTTGTAATTTGTTAGTAAAGAAGAACAATAAATCACAACCAAGTTAGCCAATTGATGTCAATGTCGGATAGATTGGCTAAGAACTAGAAACAATATGACCATGTAAATAAATCGTTAGTAACATATTCAAATATATTTCGAACAATAAAATGATAATGTTGCGTAGTTTTTGTGTGTACTATTGTTTCCCCAAAATTATTAACGATATTTCTCGTTGTTTTTTTATACAAAATACGACTCCTTCCCTTTTTAATTTTGGTACCATTCTAATTTTGATTTGATCAAGCCTAGAGAGATTCAAAATTTGAACAGTTTTAGTGTTCACTTGTTTTTTTATTCCTTCAATTAGTATAATTTTGTTAGTTTAATAATCGTGAAACTCACACCACAAATCTAGCTATTTCAATTAACATTTTAAGTCGATACGACCTTTCTAAAATGATTAAAATGAGGTTGTACGTTTCTCAAAAATCATGTAACATATACATACATTTTGGTTTGGCTAGCAAAAAAATTGGATAAAATGTAGATGCCAAATAAAAAGTTGGCTCATTAATTAAATTTATTAGGATCTAACTTTCGAGTCCAAACAAAAAAATACTCGATCCTTAAAGGCTTGATTTGACAGGTAAAAAATTAAATTGAATTTTGACTACTTTCTTCTCCGGACAGAAAACTTAAAACCAATGAAGTCATGATATTCTGTGTGAGCAAACTTTCTCGTTGCTTTCACAATTTCATCCCACTTTTCACCGGTCAAACCAATAAAGTCATGATATTATCCTGAACCGAAGGAAAGAGTAACTGTGTAGCATACGCCACGATCAGCCTTCAACGGTCGGCGCGGCTAAAGCTAGACGTGCCACATTCGTTTCATGCATAAACAAAACATATCGCCTCCACATGTTCCTACTTTCATCCTTACGTGGCAACCCCCCAACATCCCTACACATCTCATCATTCATTTTCAACCTTTTCCAACCTTAATCAACAATCCCAAGAAACATTTAACGATTTTAATATGAATCGTTATATCTCAATAAAAAAAATTTCAAATTAATTTTTATATAATTTCAAAAAGCCAACTAACGAGTTAATTTAAAGTTTGCACAAGTCTACCATATATTAATTTAAACCAACTATTAATATAAAATCGTGAAGGCTCAAACCTACGAAACTAATACCGAACCATTGCATGTATTGGGACAAAAATTCGAATTAATTTTTATATTATTCTCTTCCAACATTAACCATAAAAAACAAAATTAATTACTTACGTCGGTGAGAGATCTTCCAATAGCGTGAAGAGAAGTCTCGTCCAAGTACCCATCTTGCAACACAACATCCATCGACGAAGCGCCGGGAACAACCGCCGTCGAATAATTATAACCATCCCCAATCACCTTCCCAGCCGCCACCGCCGAAGAAAACGGCGCCGCCAATACTGCCGGAGCTGCCGGCAGGGCAAGCTTAAGGGGCGAAATGGCGGCGGAGAGGAGGTGGCTGACTGGGGACCACGTGATTGACGGCACGGGCAAGAAATCCATAAGAACCCTCACGGCCCAGACCGTGAGCCACGACATGAGCATGACCATGAACCGGAGGTGGTCGGTGGGCCTCCACCTGTCGCCGTGGTCAGGCTGTATGTTGGACGCCACGTTGCCTAGAGTTCTGGAGGCGGCGTTGACCGTCGACATGAACAGAGCGTTCAGCATGCTCGACGCCGGCGCCGCCGCCTTCTTGTTGTTGTAGTAGATGTTCTTCTTGTAGTACTCCATCATTTCCAACGGTCCCATCCCTGCCCTCACGGCGGCCATTGTTTGTTGTCGGCCGGAAATTTAAATCAACCCGATGCTGATAAAAAAACACAACCTGATCTGAGAGATTTTTTGTTTGTATGTTTTGTTTCTGATCAGAGATTCAGAGCTTATGCCGCCGTGTGCATTTTGTAGGAGTTTGGGGGGAATGAAGTCGGTTCCGTTATTACGTCGGGTTGAGGAGCTGTACGTTGTCGTTTTGCTATTTTCTAGGGTTATATAATTTTTATTTATGTTTTTTTTTGTGTGAATAATGTTTATTTTATGTGTGTAGGTGGATATACATGGGGGTGACTAATTTTGCGTATTTGGACCACGTATCATTGACTCATGAAGCGGTTACTTAGTCCCGAGGTATGTACGATACTGAATTTTTGGTCTGACGATGTGGATATTGATGGGGCCCAAAGAGATGGAGTCCAATAGATTAATGGGTTGCGAATTGAAGGGCCCAATAAATGCAGAAAGGCTTTTGGGTATGGGCCGACCTGGGAGGGTGAAAACGTGTTGAATGCTGTTGAGATCGGTGCATTGTATTTGATGTTTTATTTGACGACGGTTTTGTATCTGAATTAAACGTTGTTATATGAGTGTATCATCCAGAAACAAATGTCATTCAAAGTCTCCTACCATCAACATGGTGATATCACCCTAATGGTGGGAGATGAAATACAATGCGGATGTGGCGGTATTTGAAAGTTTGGCATAAAAGAGAGTGGGAATGTGTTTGTGATGAGGTGGGAGAGATTTGAAAGTTCGGTGCGAAAGATGAAAAGAGAGTTAGAATATGGTTGAGTTGGGTGAGATTTTTGGCTATATTATGATATATGAGAGGGGCGGTCCGTGATGGAAAGTGAAGTGCAGACTTTGATGGCCACATTATCATAGGTGAAGGAGGCTGACCATGAACGTATGGTGTCTTAAACAGATGCTCTAAGAGGGTTGTGGACCGGCTGGTTAGTGAAAAGTGTGACATAACAAAGTTGGGAGATATTCTCATCAGGTGTTGAAAATTTATGATGATAACTATTTTCTATCGGGTGGTCTTAGTTAGGAGATGTAAGAACATGATGACACATGCATACTTAGCTTTAGTTAATTAGAGAGTCAAATTCGTACCTTCCCCCATTGTTGAGGTGATTCTTCGGGCTTTTAACTGATTGATTATTTGTTTGATTTGCATAAATGTGACGCAAGTAATATTTTAGTTCATTAATTGAGATTTTTTAACCGAAACAATCTATTAACAGATTTCTTTTATATTTATACATATTTTGTTTGAAACCGACTATGACCAATTTGTTTTGATCAGTTAATTAATTGTTAATCAACCAATCATCACCGTGTCAATTAACATATTTTTTATAATTATAAGTTTATTAACCGTATGATTATGATCGTTTATCAACGATCCAGACGCCTCCGGTGGGCCATAACAAGGGATGTCAAACAAAACCCAAAATTGAGAAACGTATATGGGTTTACTGTTTAGTAAATTAAACTCCACGTTTGTTAATCCGTTACCATCTCTTTCGGGTCCATCAATTTAGAAAAACAAAAGTAAAATCTCGCTATTAGATTCCATCATTCTCTGGCCAATCCACCACCAAATCCTCCTCCCGAAAAAAACACCATGTCCTCATCCGGAGGAGCTCCCACCGGCGGAAACCCCACCGCCGCTGCTTCCGCCGCCTCGACTCCTCCGTCCTCCGTCCTCAAGCCTTTCTTCTGCTACCTATGCAACCGCACCGTCTCCATATCCGTCTCCCCCTCTTCCGATCCCCTCTGCCCTTTCTGCAACGAAGGCTTCCTCGAGGAATCGGAAAACCCTAACCCTACCCCCACCAATCCTTTCCTTCAGCCGCCGCCGCTCCCCTTCTCTGACCCCTTCCAGGATGCCTACTCCTCCATCCTCCCTCTACTCTTCTCCTCCTCCGCTGGTCATCCTAGCCTCGATTTCGGAAGCCCTAACATCTTCGGTGGCGGTCATCAGCCTGGTTCCCACCAGGGTCGATCTCCCGCCGATTTCAACCCCCTCGATTTCCTCCGCAACCACCTCGAGAATCTCCACTCCGATGGCGCTAGAATCCAGTTTGTTGTAGACGGCCATCCTTCCGAGCCTGGTGGTGGATTCCGCCTTCCTGCTAACCTCGGGGATTACTTCATCGGCCCTGGTCTCGAGCAATTGATCCAGCAGCTTGCTGAGAACGATCCTAACCGGTATGGAACTCCACCGGCGTCGAAATCGGCAATTGATTCCTTGCCGACTATTAGAATCACGGATGACGACCTCAATTCCGAGATGAATCAGTGTGCTGTTTGTAAGGATGAGTTTGAGAAAGGTGCTGAAGCCAAACAGATGCCTTGTAAGCATCTCTACCATCGAGATTGTATTGTTCCGTGGCTTGAGTTGCATAATTCTTGCCCTGTTTGCCGGCTTGAATTGCCGACCGATGATACTGATTATGAGAATGCGAGGCGCAACGGTGGTGATCAGGGGAACAACCAAGGCCCTGACGCAGGAGGTCGGTCTGGGAGAAGCTTTAGTATTTCGTTGCCGTGGTCGTTCACCAGGCAGGGTGGTTCCAGCAGTGACGGTGGAGCTGGTGGTGGTCAAAGTAGTTCTTGAATGTTGAATTTGGTGAGTTCATTCGTGTTGCACATTTTATTCTTCTGTGAATCAGACTGAAGCTTTTTATACTTGGAATCTATGTACTCCAGTTTATTGTTGTTGATTTGTGGGTTATCTTAATTTTCAAATCGTGGTGCATTGTTTAGTTTGGTAAAGTATGAGCTTGTCATGTTAAAGTTTTTGAACTTAGAAAGCAGCTCGGCATTCGATCAATCCAGAATCTTTAGCTTCAAAAGGTAGAGGGCATAATGTTCTTAACTTAAGTACCTCCTTAATCGTTAGTTCCTTGTTTAGACGTGTTGCAAAAAGAAAAGAATCCAAGGAAATTGGTTGTTATTGGTGTGCTTATGTAAGATCAAAGAATAGATCTTTCTTAGGAACCCTATTCTTAACTTTCGATGAATATCTTAAGGGCAGATAATTATGTGGCGGTCTTCTATGTTTCTGAGGAGTTCCCGCCACTACAAGGTTATCTTTCCCCTACTCGGACCTCCATTGAATTTCTCAAAAGGTTTGTTGCTAAAAAGATCAGTAAGAATAAGCCTTCTTAATTAATTTGAGGGAATTAGAACTGTTGGGACAATATTGCCTGGGGAAACTTCACGCAATTGCTGATAGATAGTTCAAAGTTGCATGCTTTGAGGAGTATAGTATATCAGGTAGGTCACCGATGTTATTTGGATTGCTTTAGCCTTAACGGTAACTAGGTTTTTGTCATTTGCGTTTATATGATATTACTATATGATCACATACTGGTATATTCACATAGTCATCTTGTTTCAATGTTGATGGCTCTTTTGTTCGTGTATCAATAGTTTCCGAGATTTCCAATTAAAAACAGGTTTAGATTATACTCTCTACTGATATCCTGTGTGCATAATATTGCATCAGATACTTCATTACTTCGATGCAATCATATTAAAACTGCATGTCGATTATGCATGTAAGTTAGGCATGCCTGTAGGAGCACGTATCCCTGATCTCATATTCTTCCGCCTCTTCTTCAGTCCTTTATTCATCCGTATATAAAGAAAGCTAGAAGGTTGGGGATGAACATTTCAGTACGTCGTTCGTAGCAGGGAAAGCATTGGTCATGTAATCATGCTAGTTCCAGTTTCAGTTGCAGGTTTTGCTAACCATGTAGATGATTCGACTGTGGAAACATATTTTTCAGGTCAGGGAAAGCTGGAGAGAGTAAATAAAAAGCATTTTCAGGAAAATCTGAAGAGTAGCAAGGGATGAAGGGCACTGTATTTTGTCAGCTAATGGATTTGGTGATGAAGCAAGAAGAAGAAGAACAGTTTAGATTTTTTATTTCGTGAATTTTGCAGTTGGATGGTGGGGGGATGGAAAGTATACGCAGAGAGGAAGATTGAATTTTTTTTCTTTTTGGTTTTGGTTTCCTCTGCAATTAGAGCATACTTATTTTGTGTTGTATATGATGTTCTTGTTGTTGTACCTTGTTTCTGGTCTTTGCAACTGAAACTTACATTTCCCCACCTTTCTGATGCCTTTCTATTGCCAATTTAATCATAAAACCGAGCTGGTCGATGTTGGTTTTAAACTGCATTGATCGGTTTCTGGTTCGGTTTTTGTTATGACCGCAAGTTGAAAGTGATGGTGTTGGTGCGGGGATGGATATTGTGGTAATCAGAAGAGCTCCTGTCACTGCCCTCAACCCGCAATACTAATATGACAATCTTTCGATAGTAGATTTGAGTTGGATTGAATTCTGTTGGTACTCAGTTAGAGAAACCAGGTTGCAGAGGAAAATTATTTGGTTGGTTTATTTGGTTATTAATAACCGGCTGTTGAAACAATAAGACAATTGAATGTAATGATGGTGCAAATTCAAACCCAAGCTATCAAAACAAATGATTTATCATGACCGATATGAAAGCGGTTAGGTGTTAGATATGCACTAGCCGTTAATAACCCAACTGTTGCCAATGGTTTAGTGCAGGGGTGGATAAAGTGATATCTGAACAGTTTCCGTTCCGTCACCACACAGTGGAATTCTGATATATCCGTGTCTTTACTAACCGGTTAGAGAAACCTGCCCGCGACAACAAACTAGAAAGGCATTTGGTTGGTTTATTGAGTTATTAATAACCACCGAATACAATGATGGTATTCAAAATCAAACCGAGCAGTCAAAACGGACGATTTTTCATCATAACCGACTCTAAAGCAGTTAGGCAATGGATATACACTAACCGTAACTCCGATTCGAACCGGTGTCGATTTTGCTATGGGTTGTGTTGTATCTTTGCTCATCTTTAAAATGGGCTTGGCCGAAGTTGAGATGGGCCAGCCCATAGCCAAAGTGGGCCGCCTTATCTCTGCAGAGAGTCTCCGATCTTTACTCTGTTTCTCGGCCTCTATTCGGTGGTTTGCGTTTCTAGGATTTCGTCATCATCAAGTTGGCGGCGGCCGGCGGGAGAACTGAGAAGCGATCCGCCTTACTAAACGATCTTCTTGCTGCCGTATTCCGCCGCCCTTTTCCTCTTTTACAGCAAGAAAACCATACCCGATTTCTGAACATGAAGCGCTCCGTTCCCAGTTCAGGTGAGTAGTAACTCTAATTCCCTCCCCTTTCCCCCAAATTGCTTATTAGGGTTTATTATCAGCTCATTGTGTGTTTGTTTTCGAACGGTGGAATGAATTTGAATTTTTGAATTTGTAGTGGCGTCCTCAGACGACGAGGACATAAACTACACCGCGAAGCCTGAATTCTACGACCCAAAGATCGACGAGAAAGACGAAGCTTGGGCTGGAAAGCAGAGACGAGGGAACCGCCGCTCCGACGCCGTCCTCAGCTGCCCTTCCTGCTTCACCACTCTCTGCCTCCAATCCCAGAGGTCAGTCTCTCAGCTATAAAATTTGCTACAACCATGACATAAACAAAATTTGTATGATTGACTATAAGAATAGCAGTAATGAATCTCTTTGGCCACGTTTTTGGCTCCCGGAATTCGGATTCGAGGCCAAATTCGCTGGATTTTGGCAATTCCGTACCTCTCCAAAAGGAAATTTCCAGCGAGTTAAGCCTCCGAATCGGGTGAAATCGAGAATGTCGCTTTGGGGCTGCTGAAAGGTCCGGAATTGGCCTCCAAATCCAGTAGAATTTAGAATGTCGCTTTGGGACTGCTGAAAGATCCCGAATTGCCTCCGAATCGGGAGTAATTTAGAATGTCAGCTTTGTGACTGCTGAAAGCTCCGGAATTGGCCTCCGAATCGGGAGGAATTTAGAATGTCAGCTTTATGACTGCTGAAAGCTCCGGAATTGGCCTCCGAATCGGGATGAATTTAGAATGTCAGCTTTGTGACTGCTGAAAGCTCCGGAATTGGCCTCCGAATCTGGATGAATTTAGAATGTCAGCTTTGTGACAGCTGAAAGCTCCGGAATTGGCCAGTTTCGCCTCTGAATCCATGGCTGAAACCATTACCTTGTTACTATCTACTCCAGCTAAATGCATTTCAGATGAACCCCAAATCTTCATATCTAATGTCCAAAATGTGTTCTTTTCTTCTTCTTCTTCTACATTTGTGTACAGGCATGAAACAAACGTAACACAGTACAGAGCAATCTTCGTAGTGAACTGCAATGTCAGCAGTGATAATATGCAACTGGATCAATCACCAGATGCCATTGCCAGCCATTCAAGCAGTGAAGCAGCAGGATGCTCATCAGTCAGCCAAGTCACCTGTGCAGTTTGCTCTGCACAAGTTGGAGTCTTGGACGACGAACAAGTCTACCATTTCTTCGACGTCATCCCCAGTGAATCTTAACCAGCAGAAAAACCCCTCTCACTATATGTCGGCAGCTACATACAACGTAGGTTTGAGATTAAACGCGACAAAACCCTTTACTTGGATAAAGCTTTTGTTTTTATTTTATCAGATTATTATCATGTCTGAAATCTGCTTGATGATTATCCTTTCAAATTTTTTTATTTTACTTTTTTTTTCTTTTGCTGTTCTGTGTCACTGTAGTCTGCATCTCCCTTTCATAAAATCGTTCCAAAAACAGGTGAAGTGGGGTGAGAGGCGGGCTCCACCGTCCAGCTGTGAGAGTGTCTTTCTCTCTCTCTTTCGCCATCAAGGTTGGATTTTTTATGATTCATGTCATCGGGAATGGACGATAATACCCTCTGTTATCGGGAGGAATTGCTGCCTTATTGTTTGAGATAAGATTGTTCGTGCAACCACTTGCATACGGTGGTGAATGAAACCCACGCGCCTCCGCACAAATTAATCATTCAGCAATTAGGATTAGCGATAGCTCGCCTGACTCCTGTCCTGCTCATTGAATTGAGTTTAATGATTTTTTTAGCTCAATACCGTATAGTTAGCCCGTTGTGATTACTTTTTCGATAAATATGAAAAAATTCAACCTTTTCTGTTCCTTGCATCAACTTACGAATATAGTCTACCACAACGCAATTCAGGTGGCCTTTGCACTCCTCGTATGTATCAAACTTAACTAAACAACGAGAGTCTTGCTCTATATGTACTCGTATATGTACTCACGAGTACATTTATCCTAAATTATTAGAAGTTCTGTCGCCGGTGTCTTTAATTTTGCAAGTATCTAAGTAGGCACTATATGCAACCACATTACATATTTACGTCTATGGTGATCTCAAATCAACCTCTCATGCGGCTGCTTGACCCATTATTTTGGATCAACTGAATCATCTGAATTAAGGAACATCAACATAAGAGATGTCAGTTTCTAAAAGAATGCTTATCCACAAATATATAGACTCTACGTACCATGAACATCCATCCACATATTATTTCGAGTTGTTCATATAAAAACCATCAAACAATCCCGAATTGAAATAGAATATTAACAACATAAGCAGAATCGACTTTATCATTGAAGATCATCGAGGTTTCATGAAGAATCCAAATAATAGGGGGGTAGTTTGCAAATTAGCAATGATACATAATGATCAAAATTCAAAGGTGGATGAAGCAGACCAGCAATTTTGCCCCCCCCCCCCCCCCTTAGCTTTCCAATGTCGTTTTGCTCTTTATTAATGAGATTAGATATCATCATTACCATTAATTGCGATTTTCAAATTTATAAATGGGGAGGTTACTCTTTCTAATTAAAAACAACAATAACGACAAATGAGATATTATAATAAGTTTGACGTGTTTGCGTGAAACGCGTTGTGGGGGGGAAAGGAGATTAGGATAGGAGGGGAATATATGCGCGGTCGTGCGCCAATCCATTTCCATTTCATTACTTCATTTGCTTTGTATTACTGTTCGCGGCCGTAGATTCAGAATGATTTAATGTAAAATTGTATATGTAGATGTTAAAATATATTAGGCTATATATACTGATATATAAGGTATAATAATCAAAACTATAAATATAAATGGTTCAAAATTCAAAATTAGACGATTCGATCCATCTGTATCTGCCACCGCTTGAAAACTTTGTTTTTATACAAGAATAATCTCACAAGGGTCGGTATCCATCATCTTTAGCGCTCCATGGTTTCAAGGTGTATATCGAGCCCTCTCAAGTCGACTAGGAGCCTCATATAATCCATCCCCTCATAAAAAGTCGCGTCTAACGAAAAAAGTTGTGCTTCCAGGTCCTATAATCCTCTATGTATCGAACTAATTAATGGTATGTTTGAGTGTTTCTTTTTTTATAACGAAGAACCCTTTTGAAGGGCACCACATTTAATGATGTCACCGTTAGACAAACTCTGATCACAAAAGGAAAATACACATTCCACTAGACTGATATGGAAACAAAATTATACACCATATATAACCACTCGACTACAACTATTTTTGCTGGTCTGTTTGAGTGTTGAGAGTACGCTCCGAAAAAAGAGCAGTGTGCCCTCAACACTCACACATGATCATAACACTAACCCTTTTCATCAAATTTGCGTATTTTCCTAGTTGGCTTTTATCATTGGGAATACGTATAGTTAAGTCTAAGAACAATTGAGGTGCAAACATACATGACGTGGCGAAACACAGGATCACAGAGCTCATTCCTTTGTTCTTCAGATTAGTACGTACAGCTCTTTTTATTTTAATATTTATATATGTGTGTGGCCCCCATTAGTAATTATTAGACAGTAAGTAATGCTTTTCCGTTAAAAGAAAAAGGAAAAGTCAATTAAGTAGTTAAGTGTGGGTTCATAATTACATCACTGTCACTAATGTACTTACTTGATGGAGGTCAAAATAAGCAGCGTAATTATTGGATTACTCTGCATGGATAAATTCGGTCTAGAAGACGTGACATCACCTTTTTTGGCGGGAATATTGATTACCGAATTAGTAATTGACCCAACTACCCCTTCGTTTTTTGTTACTAGTGGTCCATCGAAGTTCATGGGCAGCATCGAATGGGTGGGTTGGTCTAGCTTTTCGTCAAAACCAACTCGCCCGTTTTATTGGACGTGGGTGGGTGAGTTAAGTGGGTCGCTTTATAATCAAAAAAATCTTCACATTCGATTGAAATAAGGAGTTGGTGACAACACATATTTAAGTTATAGATATCAGTGTCGTTTATAACGGAATTGTAAAGACTTTTGTATGAGTCAAAGAAAAAAGTATAGATTTTTTTAAACGTTAGTATTGAGGTTTCAATATATGATGACAACGAATTATAAACATTATCGTATGACATACAATGATATAATTGTGATGGGTGGGTTAGATGGGTAACTGATCACTCAACCCAACCCAAACCTCTATTTGGTAGGTGCTAAATAGACAACTTTGCACCCACCTACTTTTAAACGGATCGAGTTACAGTGGATAGGTTTGGGTAGGTTTACTAAACCCTAATCCATATATGTAACAATTAACAAAGTGTGACAAAAAAACGCAGCGTTTAAAAGGAAATGTTGCAGAAATGGAGGTATCGTGGTGCCCCGTGTGTTTGGTGCTAATTAGGGGGGAAGAATTATGGGTCCCCAGAGATTGGCAGACACGTAATATTATGAACTTATGAAAACTAATCAGTAGTGATTTGGGTGGGTAATTATTAAGCTACTGAAGAAGACAAGTTTGCACTTTATTACTTGCAAATCGTGGCCCTAAGTGCATTGAGACCTAGCTATGTAGGTAGAGCCCAGTTTTCTCAGTGAGACCCCTCCACGACATAACCCAACACTGATTAGTCACTAATCTCAAATATTAATTGCGTATGTTAATCTAGATATGTCTGACACAGTCGAGACAATTCCTACTTATGTTTTTTTGGGGTTAATTCAAACGTGTGTGTTGGCATCATTGTGCATGGATAGTTAATCAAACATAATGATAAATTACCGTGTGATATCTTCATGTCGGTGTTCCTAACTATCAAGTTGAGATAAGCGGTGACCTCTTTGATTCATCTACATTTCTTTTTTCTCTACTACTCATTTATCTCGAAGATCGATAAAGGGTATCAATTTTTTTATCGTTCATTTTAACCATATCATCACGTGGTCTAACTTTTGTATGAATTCATCGCAAATATAATGATGCAAGGTGGTAAGTAATTCAAAACTAACATAGAAGTAAGAGAGAGAAAGATAGCACTATAAACAAAGAGAACATTTTTTAAGTAATACTAGTGTGAGTCGTGCAATATGAATATAGTATATGGTGTTGAACGGTGTGGTTTCATCCTGACGGCACACTAAGCACGATCCTGATCAATGATCTGATGTAGTCCGCTAAGATCTCGTTACATATACGTATCCTCAATCGGTGACCACAACATGTCAATATACACTTTTTCTTCTCTATACTACAAATATGCCATATATTTGATTGAATGGCAAAGAGAATAATTGGGTAGGATGGATTAAAGAGGAAATTTTGATTTGGTTCTTTTTTTTTCTGGTCCATCAAATTTCTTTTTTCTTTTCCTTCATATTTTAATTTTCTGAGAGAGGGGGAATCAGTGAGTCAGAGTAATATGGGTTTATTTTATTTGGGATTACGGTAGTTGAGAGCTTGAACGCAGAGAAAAAGATCAGCAGGAGGATCCATCCTACAAGACAAACAAGAAACCAAACAAGACGCAAAGAGACAGAACACACAGGGTGTTTCGTTTCACCCACCACCCACTTGGCCGCCACTCATTGGTTTCAATAGATAAAATCATAAAAAAGACACCATCTCGTAATAGAGATAGAGTTGGCGGAGAAAGTTCGTCTCGCTCGGTTTTTGTTCTTCGTTTTCATCTTATAACACCTTTTGTAACATCATTTTTCGTTACGAGAACTAGGATCAGAGCCGCTCACGTGCGAGCTCGGTCGTTGTTCACGTTTCTTAATTAAGGACGCTAAATTGTTATCTAGCTTACAGCACCATAAGAAGGTGACACTGTTTTGACATTGATACTTAACCGTCCTAGTGATAGACTTTCACTTACATCTCATTTACTGTCTCCAGTGCAGCCGACCATTATATTCACTCTCTAAGGTTTATTGTCACCTCACTATCAGATGACAAAAATAGGATTCGAACTCGAAAACTCTAGCTACTTTTGGCTTACTAATCTTACTAACGAAACTAAGTACCTTCAATTCGACACTCAAGTCTAATCCCACGAGAAACCGAGTATAAGGTAGGTATTACTTATTGGAACAAAAGGTTTGAAACAAATACATATGAAAAATACAAATAAAAGTTGTATGAAAACTTAGTAAAGTGAGAATTTTTTCAATGAAGCATCAACTAGAAGTTGATGGGAAAAGAAGGCTTGTTCCAAAAGAAAGTGAAAATAAAGAAGTCTTGGGGTGTAAGTATTTTGGCAATCACTGATTTTGACTATTATGTTTTTTCAACTTTATTATAAATTGTGAGGTAAAAAGAGCAAACAAAAGCTGCTAAAAATGATACATAAAGGCAAATATTAGTCATTGAATTCGGATGGTTCAAATACTAATTTAGAAAATTAAAATACACTAAGTCGTGTACAGAAAATATTCTAATCAACATATAAATATAAAAAAATTAAATAATTATAAAATTTAAAATTTAAAAATAAATTAGATCGAAATTTAGAAAGATCTTTTGTATCCGCTACGACAGTTAAGAGGGACAATATTGTTAATGGAAGGGGGAAACGGAGCAAATCGCGTAAATAGAGGGAGCAATGCCAGCTGTCGTCTCTAAATGACTGACTAACTTGCTCACTGATTAATTATAAACATAATAAAACCCACACCTGGGAATTTAAATCTCCCCCACGCGCCTCTTCACCCCTGCAAGTTTCACGTAAGGCTGGCAATTCGGAATCAGTTAAGTTCGGTTCGACCGAATACATAACCGAAAATCGAAATTCAAAATTAATTCGAATTCGAAAACGAAGACAGATAACCGATTCAAATTGAATTCGAAACCTAAATCGGTAACGATTTAGTCTGAATTCGAATTCGGCCGAATTTGAAAACAAAATCGGAAAACCGAATTCGACCGAATTGCCAAGCCTGGTTTCATGTTTCAACTAGTGGCCGAATATGGGTCTCTCACAAATCACGGCCCAACCCATTCCGAGTTTTAGAATGCAAATGTTATATAGATGTAAATTGATTTTTTTTATTCGTGACTCAATGTTAGGGATGTTCACGAATTTAATCAAGCCAAATAGAAATTTATTGTTTAGGCGAGCTCGAGTTGAAGCTCAAGCTAAAATTTTTTAGCTCGTATTGAGCTCGAGCGTTGCTCGTTAACTAATATTGACGAGTCAAGCTCGAGCTTAACTTGTACTACGCTTATAAAAACTCTCCGATAAGTTCAGTTTTGTGTTGAATTTGAAGGTTATACACTAGAAAACACCAACGAGTCGAAGGTAAAAAAATAAATTATCCTCAAATATACAAGTTATTTATCACTAACGTATCGAGTCGAACATAGCTTGCTCAAATTTGGCTCATTTAAAATCGAGTCAGTCACGAATGAGCTTTTTTCGACCCGATTGCGAGCGGTTTGGTTCATTACCTGCCCAACTCAATGAGTTTCAAAATCCTAATAATTTGACGCTCAGTACATCAATTTTTTTTATTCCGCAGGGAGTTCCAACCTCACACATAAAAACAAGAACCAATTCGGGTAAGAAGTAGTCGTTTAGTTACTTTTTTAAGTCTAAAATAAATTCGGAGAATATGCTATTATACGAGATAAAAAATGAAAGAATCAATATTACATTATAAGTGTTCATATATAAAGTGTATTGGATTCAAACTTAAAATATCCTTAATTATAAGGACATAACGCAACTACTTGCATTACTCCACGAGTAGAATGCCAAATCCTTCTTGAATCTCCTCCAAACAAAAGTTAGTTCGATTAATGACTTAAATATTTATCATTTAATGATTTTATATTAATCTTAACACCTAGCACAGTACAGCCCCCACTTATTGAAATGACCAGAATTCTTTATTTGCAGCCCCTGAAGACGTAAAAGACAGTATTGAAGACTTGGGAGTGGACTCGGATACAGTATCATCCAGTACAGTCAAAGGACGAGGCGGCGCGTTCCCTCCACGACGGAGGATATACAAGTGGGTAGTAGAGTAAAAAACTGACCCCACCACCCATGTGCCATCCCTCCTGTCTCCACCAGCTCCTGCCGCTCAATCATTAGCTCTCTGTTCCCTCCCAAACACCACACAACACTCTCATCTTCATCTTCTTCGCCATTCCCATTTCTCTCCGTTATCTAACCTCGTCTCCCCTCCCATGTCTAGCTCAGATGCAGCAGCAGCTCACAGTAACGGCGTCTCTAACGGCGGCTCCATGATGATCCACCACAGACAACAACAACAACAACAACAACAACAGCTCATCCACCACCTTCCTCCTCCTTCTTCCCCTGTTCCCGCCGTTTCCGCCGCAGGTGGAAACGGCGGAAACGGCGTATTGACTGTAAAGAAGCCGCCTTCAAAGGACCGACACAGCAAAGTCGACGGCAGGGGAAGGAGAATCCGGATGCCGATCATCTGCGCCGCTAGGGTATTCCAGCTGACAAGAGAGCTGGGGCACAAATCCGACGGCCAGACAATCGAGTGGCTCCTCCGTCAGGCGGAGCCGTCTATCATTGCTGCCACGGGTACAGGTACAACTCCCGCTAGCTTCTCTACTGTATCCGCCTCTGTTCGCTCCTCTGCAGCTGCTCCGACTCTGGCTTCTTTTTCTAGCAATTCCATGGACCATAAGCCTTTGCTGGGGCCGGCTCCTTTCATCTTAGGCAAGAGGGTCAGGTCGGATGACGATAGCGCTAACAATGGAGGTGATAAAGACGACGGCGGTGGCGTTGGGGTTCCGGTGGGACACTCTGTAGCTTCGTTAGTGGCTCCGACCGCTGCTACCGGTCCGGGAGGGTTTTGGGCGGTTCAGGCTAGGCCTGATTTCTGGGGGTTTGCTACCTCCGCGCCACATGAGTTGGTGGCGCAGCAATCCACACTCTTTGTACACCAGCAGCAAGCTGCGGCGGCGGCTGCGGCCGCCGCTATGGGGGAGGCATCAGCTGCCAGAGTCGGAAATTACCTTCCTGGCCACCTCAATTTGTTGGCGCAGTTATCAGGTGGGCAGGGTAATTCCAACCGGAGAGAGGAGGATCAACGTTGAATGGTCAGAGTCCTGAATTCTGGGTGGTATATAGTAGTATCATCATCGTCGTCATCATCAGCATCATTATTATGTATAACCATATGTGTATGTCGAATTTGTTCATCTATTTGTTGCTGTTGTTGTTGTGTGAAGAGCTTAGATGGCAAGAAACTAGTTAAGTAGGGATCTTTTTAGCCAGTCTTGATGATTTGCAATTCAATTAGATTAGCTAGGGTTCGTTCTCTGTTCTCAATTCTCAATTCCTCCTTTCTAGAAGTTGGAATTTGTTTTTTTAGGGTTTTGGAGGTTTTTCCCATCAGAGGTTTGGATTGGAAAGCAAAAGCAGCAGAGGGACTGCAATTCAACAAAAGGGTATTTGGAATTTGGATGGAGATGTAGCTGTAGCTGTTAGCTGGTGGTGTTGTTTACAGAAGAACTTCTCAAATTAGGGCATTTGAGAAACTTCCCCCAAAGTGTTGTTTGGCTCACACACAAGAAGTGTTGTTAGCCTTTTGATTCATCATCCTGTTCTGGAGGTAAATCCATGGAAGATTTGTTTCTGCAGGAAGATTGGAGTATGTTTCCCCCCCAGTATGTAGCTGCTGCAGATATGTCTCAAAGGAGACAGAAAACAATAGACAAAAAACAACAGTAGACTGTGAGTTTTACAAAGAACTCTGATGCCTTCTTCTCTGTAAGACCTCTGGTTTATGATCAGTACTATTCTTAAGCCATTTCTTGAAGAACAATAAGAATCATCATAATGTGTGTTTACTTGTATGTAAGTTGATTGCTTTTTTGGAGGGTTTTCCCTTTCTGTGTGAATAAGAACACCCTTTTCTTCTGTATTAAAATCTGCAGCCTGTATGTAAGTAAAGATAGGTGGCACTGCATTGAAGCTGGAAAGGGGAATCCATCCACCTAATTGCTGCAGCTTTAGCAGACTGTAGAGGGATATAAATCTAAAGCTAGCCACCTACTTTGTCTGGTGGGTAGGCATCGTGGAGTGTTTGCTTCTGCGTGGTACACAAATAATACCAAAATGCTGGCTTTAATTGGCAGGTGCCTGCTCGAGTTATTACTCACTCACTCATTGCTCATCAGTAACTAGTTACAGACTGGCAATCTGGCATCAAGCAGCTTGCCCATTCCAAAGCATTCAGGATATCTGTAATTGTCTTCTAGTTATGGGTTGTTCTAGGTGAGGCTGGTGGTATGGAGATGATCAAGGAATGACAAGTAGTGTACCAAGGTCCGAAATGCCACCCTCTTACATAGCCTTTGCTCGAGCGTAATGTGGATGCCGGTTTCAAGCCGTTGGAGTATTGTTGGGGTTGTGGCTCGATTCTAATTGAAGACCACGAGGGTTTGTTCGTTGCTTGAGGGGCGTTCGAATCGAAGGGTATCCCTGAGGTCTAGGAAGGCAGAAGCCCTGGCGGTGCTTGAGGCCATGAATTGGTCAAGCTAGTAGCGTGTCATTGGATGTTTGTCTTCGAAGTGGATTTGGTTGAGGTTGCGGCAGTAGTGACGCGCATCACGCTATAAAATTTGGCCATATTATTGATTCTTGCCGTGATTTTTTTTTGCTTGCTTGGGCCTTTGTTTCGTGTGCTAGTCTAAGTACTAAAGAGAGATAGGAACCAATTAGGTCGCTCATGAGTTTGCTCCTACGGTTTTTACACTTCAGCGTCCCCTGATATTTAACACTTTCAACTCTTTTTTAGCTCGAACATGCACTATCAGACATGTGCATGCATCCTGATCACTAATACGATTGATCTTGAATTCCCCTATAAAAGAAGAGAGGACTAAAAGTACAGTAATTAAAGATGTTTGATTTCATCATCGACACTCAATAGCCGAGGTCACGACAGTAGTGACGGGATAAGATACTGAGTTCAACCACATTATTGATTCTTGTTGTGACCATTTTTTCGCTTACTTAGACCTTTGTTTCGCGTGGTTAGTATAAAGAGAGATAGGAACCAACCAGATAAGCTCAACGTTTGGTATGCAATCTCTATTTGACTCGAACATAATGATCTTGAATTCCCCTATTAAAAAGAGGACAAAAGTAAAGTAATTAAAGATGTTTGATTTCATCATTGATACTCAACGGTTGAGGTCACACGACATCGGTGACAGGAGACGCTATTGGTGAGTTCTACCACATTATTGATTCTTGCCGTAATCTTTTCGTTTGCTTAAACTTTTGTTCCGCGTGGTTAGTGTAAGGAGATATAGGACTTACCTCTTTTGTGACTCGAAAGAGGAAAAAGTAAAGGAAAGATGTTTAATTTATTTCAACATGGACAACTGGTGAGAACCAAAACCAAGCCAGAAGCATGAGGGGGGGGGGGGGGGGTGGGGTGGGGTGGGGGGGTAAGTTGTAACAGACTTGCATGGTCATGGGGGGGGGGGGATATGGTGGGTGATGTCAAGGGAGATTTTGGTACAACTTGGTATCCAGAAAAGGGCAACCAAAAGGGGTTAAGATCCAATAATTTTTGACTGGGTCCTATTGAGTTGAATGTCCTGCTGCAACCCACAAACAACAAAGGAGAGGGACCTTTGTTTTTTCAACAGTGGTCACTCTCTGGTGCTGCTTTCTTTCTGTCATTAATGGGGGTTGGACCACTGCTGCTTGCGCCATCGCTTCAGTCTTTGAAGAGGCTCTGACTGTTTCTGAGTATGCGACAGTCGACAGCCAGCCAGACAAAGCCAGCTACAGCCATCCAGCTTCCCTTCCACTTATCCAGCCCAAGTTTTTTACTGAAGAGAGTAATCTTGAGGGTGTGAAATTCCATTCGTTTGCAAAAGGGGAGAAATGATTGTGATCTTTCTTACTGTTCTGGGTTGAAGCTAAAAACATAAAAGAGTGAAAGTTGAAATGATTGTGATCTTTCTTACTGTTCTGGGTTGAAGCTAAAAACATAAAAAGAGTGGAAGTTGAGTTGCCCCCAGCAAGATTGAATTACGGTTTTCAGTTTACAAGACTAACGCTCTATCATTGAGCTATAGGGGTTACTAATGTTGGTTTAACGGACGAAACAATATAATACCCTTCAATCGGGTTTTGAATTAGATTACTTATATATAAATCAAAAAATTTTAGGAGAAAGATCTTTTGAAACATGGAGTAAGGTTAGAATTGTCGAACCACGCCTAAACTATGTATCAAGGGTGGTGCGAACTTAGGCTACAACCTAACATACCTCAGTTACAATACGACTTAAAATTAAAATTTTCATTTAATGTGTTTTCGAATTTGGTCTATCTAGTGTTCTTCAATCCCATTCTGAAGTATCATCCTTAGGAAGTAGACGACTAAAATTGTTTATTTACTGGGCTTCCAGAAGCCCACACCCCATTATCGTGTGATCCAGTCCATTTGAGCTGGCATACAAGTATTATTTGAATTTGAATTTGAATTTAACAATTGGGCTTTGGTATTACCAAGCCCATTCATCAACTCACTGTGTTAATTTCGAAGTCGCTCTATCAGACACCGCAAACGGAGAAGACTAAACATTTTCTTCCCCGTCGACGGAACTCATCTAGGGTTCAACACCGCGACTGCAGAGCTCCGGCTATTTTTTTCTCTGCTTCCCCGTCGGCAAGAGAGCTCCGGAGATGGACAAGTTGACCGTGGAACAACTTAAGGCGCTGAAGGAGCAGACGGATCTAGAGGTCAATCTCTTGCAAGACAGCCTCACCAACATCCGCACCGCCACCACTCGCCTCGATCTCGCGTCCTCCGCCCTCCACGATCTCTCCCTCCGCCCCCAAGGTCAGTGCTCCTTCTTCTTCATCTGCTGTGAGCTTTCCTTCTGGACTTCAATTATTGATTGGTTTCCGACTTGTCTTTTCCAGGTAAGAAAATGCTGGTCCCTCTTACTGCGTCACTCTACGTCCCTGGAACTCTCGATGATTCCGATAACGTCCTCGTCGATATCGGCACCGGTTATTTCGTCGAGGTTCGTCCCTTGGCTTTCGATTGAAGTTTGTAGGAAGTAATTTCATCATTTAATCATTCAGGATGCTGGAAATTGGTCCATTGGTTCATTTATAGCTTCTTCAGTATGTTCATTTGGCAATCTTACTGAACCTGACTTTTGGTTTTTGTTCTTCTTTGTTTACTTGGTTGGTGTGGAAACATCAGAAAACAATGGTTGAAGGGAAAGATTACTGCGAAAGGAAGATCAACTTGCTCAAATCCAATTACGATCAACTTCTCGAGGTATGCTATATCTCCACTAGCCTGTCTTAACTCTGTGCCAAGCTTGCAAGGATCATCGACTGTCAAATGAGAACTAATTGCTATAGCAGTGAAGGATTTCAGCAGCTTATTTGTTTAACGAACCCGGATTTCCCGCCGTTAAGGCCTTTGTTCGCTTCCATTTAGTTAACCGTCTACAATCATGGAATGAGATGTTATGGAGATGGTGGACAGCGTTTGGCTTTATGCTTGCTTGTGTGGTGATATTTATCTATGACTGTTTGCAGCTTGCATCGAAGAAGAAGAGCGTTGCAGACGAAGCACGGGTGGTCTTGCAGGCTAAGTTGAAACAGATGGCGGCACCATCGCCGTAGAGGTTCTGGATTTTTGTACTACGGTTTGTGTTAGATTTGTTGAACCTCAACTGTGCTGTGTGAAAGTAGTTAAAGAGAACTGTTTTATCCAGAGGCATTGAACCTCAAGTTGATGGTGATGCCAAGCTTTCGGCCTGAGTCGCGCTGGATCATGGTGCGAGATGCTAAACCACCAAAGGGACATCACCAACGTTCAACATGTAGTTTTTTTCTTTGAAAGGAACATCACCTATATGTACAATTTCAATGCTTCAGTTTTTCCAAGTCCAAGACGTTGAGTGATGACTGATGAGTGCTGGATAATCCTTTGGTGAGAGCCGGTTAGAGGTTTGAATCCGCGTAGCGGAATTGTTGTATCTTGCCAATAGTCCGATGTCAATTAAGCACCGGGTTATCGGATTCAGGTTGGTTTGATGCACTGTTCGAATGAAATTGTATAAATTTTGAAATGCGCTAGGTCCTATAAGAAAAATGTATTGATGAACTCACTACATTATCAAAATTTTAGATCTAGGAGCCTTTCAGGCTCCTAAAACGGTAAAAGTTAATTTAATATCCCTATTCATGTTGACAATAAAATTTTAAATCGACTAATAATTTACATGTATGTTGGAAATTGCTAAAAAATCAAGTTTCATTATTGTAACCCTATGAATAATGATCAAACGTAGTTAAAAATTAATTTTGTTCGGTGTTATTTTGGCTTGTTGAATAATGTTTTTAACTTCATTCGGCTATTATTTGATGGGCTTAACATGGTGAAACCTCAATTTTTAGTCATTTTCAACATTCATATCAAATATTATCCAATTTAAAAATTTTCAATTTTCATTTCCAAATTGTCAATTTCCAAAGGGATTAACCTACGGAAATCGACCATTTTCACAAGAAAATTTTGAAATTTTCAAATCCACTAATATTTGACATGCATGTTGAGAATGGTTAACATATAAAATTTCATTATGATAACTCCTATAAATAATGATCAAACGTAATTAAAAATTAATTTTGCTCCGTGTTATTTTAGCATGTTGAAAAATGGTGTTACCTTCATTTGGCTATTGTTTGAAGGGTTTAATATGGTGAAACCTCAATTTTTAGCCATTCCCAACATTCATGTCAAATATTAACCAATTTAAAAAATTATGTCAAAATTGTCAGTTTTGAAAGGGGTTAACCTATGGAAATCGACCATTTTCACAGGAAAATTTCAAAAGTTTCAAAGCGACTAGTATTTGACATGCATGTTGAGAATGGCTAAAAAATCAAGTTTCATTATGGTAACCCCTATAAATAATGATCAAATGTAGTTAAAAATTAATTTTGCTCGGTGTTATTTTAGCATGTTAAAAAATATTTTGAACTTCATTTGGCTATTATTTGAAGGGTTTAACATTATGAAACCTCAATTTTTAGTCATTCCCTACATGCATGCCAAATATTAGCCAATTTGAAAATTTTCAATTTTTATTTCAAAATTGTCAATTTCCAAAGGGGTTAACCTATGGAAATGAACCATTTTCACGAGAAAATTTTGAAATTTTCAAATCGACTAATATTCGACATGCATGTTGGAAATGGCTAAAAAATCAAGTTTCATTATTGTAACCCCTATAAATAATGATGAAACGTACTTAAATATTAATTTTGCTTGGTGTAATTTTAGCATGTTGAAAAATATTTTTTAACTTCATTTGGTTATTATTTGAAGGGCTTAATATGGTGACACCTCAATTTTTAGCCATTCGCAACTTTCATGTTAAATATTAGCCAGTTTAAAAATTTTCAATTTTCATGTAAAAATTGCCAGCTTCGAAAGGGGTTAACCTAAGGAAATCGAACATTTTCACAAGAAAATTTCAAAAATTTCAAATCGACTAATATTTGAAATGCATGTTGGAAATGGCTGAAAATCAAGTTTCATTATGGTAACCCCTATAAATAATGATCAAACGTAGTTAAAAATTAATTTTGCTCGCTGTTATTTTAGCATGTTGAAAAATGTTTTAAACTTCATTTGGGTATTATTTGATTGGCTTAACATGGTGAAACCTCAATTTTTAGTTATTCCCAAATATCATGTAAAATATCAGCCAATTTAAATATTTTCAGCTTGCATGTCAAAATTGTCAGTTTCGAAAGGGGTTAACCTATGTAAATGGAAATTTTTTTAAACGACTAATATTTGACATGCATGTTGGAAATGGCTAAAAATCAAGTTTCATTATGATAATCCCTATAAATAATGATCAAACGTAGTTCAAAATTAATTTTGCTCGGTATTATTTTGGCATGTTGAAAAATGTGTTTCAAACTTCATTTGGCTATTATTCGAAGGGTTTAACATGGTGAAACCTCAATTTTTAGCCATTCCCAACATTCATGTCAAATATTAGCCAATTTAAAATTTTTAAATTTTCATTTCAAAATTGTCTACGGAAATTGATCATTTTCACAAGAAATTTTCAAAAATTTCAAATCGACTAATATTCGACATGCATGTTGGAAATGGCTAAAAAATCAAGTTTCATTATGGTAACCCCTATAAATAATGATCAAACGTAGTTAAAAATTATTTTTTCTCGGTGATATTTTAGCATGTTGAAATATGTTTTTTTACTTCATTTGGCTATTATTTGAAGGGTTTAACATGGTGAAATCTCAAATTTGAGCCATTCCCAACATTCATGTCAAATATTATCCAATTTTTTAAAATTAAATTTTCTTGTCAAAATTGTCATTTTCGAAAACCTACGGAAATCGACCATTTTCACAAGAAAATTTAATTTTTTTCAAATCGACTAATATTCGACATGCATGTTGGAAATGGCTAGAAATCAAGTTTCATTATGGTATCCCCTAGAATAATGACCAAACATAGTTCAAAATTAATTTTGCTCGGTATTATTTTCGCATGTTGAAAATTTTGTTTCTAACTTCATTTGGCTATTATTCGAAGGGCTTAACATGGTGAAACCTCAATTTTTAGCCATTCCTAACATGCATGTCAAATAATAGTCAATTTAAATTTTTTCAATTTTCATGTCGAAATTATTAGTTTCGAAAGGGGTTTACCTACGGAAATCGCCATTTTCACAAGTAAATTTCAAAATTTTCAAATCGACTAATATTCGACATGCATGTTGAAAATGGCTAAAAATCAAGTTTCATTATGGTAACCCCTATAAATAAGGATCAAACGTAGTTAAAAATTAATTTTGCTCGGTGTTATTTTAGCATGTTGAAATATGTTTTTAATTTAATTTGGTTATTATTTGAAGGGCTTAACATGGTGAAATCTCAATTTTTAGCCATTCCCAACATTCATGTCAAATATTAGCCAATTTTAAAATTTTTAATTTTGCATGTAAAAATTGTCAATTTCGAAAGGGGTTAACTTACGCAAATGGACCATTTTGCCAAGAAACTTTCAAAAGTTTCGAAACGACTAATATTTGACATGAATGTTGGAAATTACGAAAAATCAAGTTTCATTATGGTAGCCCATATAAATAAGGATCAAATGTAGTTAAAAATTAATTTTGCTTAGTGTTATTTTAACATGTTGAAATATATTTTTAACTTAATTTGGCTATTATTTGAAGGGTTTAACATGGTTAAATCTTAATTTTTAGCCATTCCTAACATTCATGTCAAATATTAGCCAATTTTAAAAAATTCAATTTTCATGTCAAAATTGTCAGTTTCGAAAGGGGATAACCTACCCAAATCAACCATTTTGACAAGAAAATTTCAAAACGACTAATATTTGACATGAATGTTGGAAATGGTTAAAAATCAAGTTTCATTATGGTAACCCATATAAATAATGATCAAACGTTGTTAAAAATTAATTTTGCTCGGTGTTATTTTAGCATGTTGAAATATGTTTTTAACTGCATTTGGCTATTATTTAAAGGGCTTAACATAGTGAAATCTCAATTTTTAACCATTCCCAACATTCATATCAAATATTAGCCAATTTTAAAAATTCAATTTTCATGTCAAAATTGTCAATTTCGAAAGGGGTTAACCTACGCAAATCTACCATTTGGCCAAGAAAATTTCAAAATTTTCAAAATGACTAATATTTGACATGAATGTTGGAAATGGCGAAAAATGAAGTTTCATTATGGTAATCCATATAAATAATGATTAAACGTTAAAAATTAATTTTGCTCGGTTTTATTCGAGCATGTTGAAATATGTATTTAACTTTATTTGGCTATTATTTTAAGGGTTTAAAATGGTGAAATCTCAATTTTTAACCATTCCCAACATTCATGTCAAATATTAGCTAATTTTAAAAAAATTCAATTTTCATGTCAAAATTGTCAGTTTCAAAAGGGGTTAACCTATGGAAATCGAACATTTTCACACAAAAATTTCAAAATTTTCAAAACGACTAATTTTTGACATGCATGTTGGAAATGGTGAAAAATCAAGTTTCATTATGGTATCCCCTATAAATAATGATCAAACGTAGTTAAAATTAATTTTGCTCGATGTTATTTTACATGTTGAAAAATGTTTTTAAATTCATTTGGCTATTATTTAAAGGGCTTAACATGGTGAAATCTCAATTTTTAGTCATTCCCAACATTCATGTCAAATATTAGCCAATTAGAAAAAATTCAATTTTCATGTCAAAATTGTCAGTTTCGAAAGGGGTTTACCTACGCAAATCGATCATTTTCACAAGAAAATTTAATTTTTTTGACTAATATTCGACATGCAAGTTGGAAATGGCTAAAAATCAAGTTTCATTATGGTATCCCCTATAAATAATGATATAATGTAGTCCAAAATTAATTTTGCTCGGTATTATTTTCGCATGTTGAAAAATGTATTTCTAACTTCATTTGGCTATTATTCGAAGGGCTTAACAGGGTGAAACCTCATTTTTTAGCCATTCCCAACATTCATGTCAAATATTAGCCAGTTAAAAAAATTACAATTTTTATGTCAAAATTGTCAGTTTCGAAAGGGGTTAACCTATGGAAATCGAACATTTTCAGTATAAAATTTCAAAATTTTCAAATCGACTAATATTTGACATGCATGTTGGAAATTGCTAAAAATCAAGTTTCATTATGGTAACCCCTATAAATAATGATCAAACGTAGTTAAAAATTAATTTTGCTCGTTGATATTTTAGCATGTTGAAAAATGTTTTAAACTTCATTTGGGTATTATTTGATTGGCTTAACATGGTGAAACCTCAATTTTTAGCCATTCCCAACATTCATGTCAAATATTAGCCAGTTTAGAAATTTGAAATTTTCATGTCAAAATTGTCAGTTTCGAAAGGGATTAACCTACGGAAATCGAACATTTTCACAAGAAAATTTTGAAATGTTCAAATCCACTAATATTTGACATGCATGTTGAGAATGGCTAAAAAATCAAATTTCACTATGGTAACCCCTATAAATAATGATCCAACGTGGTTAAAAATTAATTTTGCAGGTGTTATTTTAGCATGTTGACAAATGTTTTTAACTTCATTTGGCTATTATTTGATGGGCTTACATGGTGAAACCACAATTTTTTAGCCATTCCCAACATTCATGTCAAATATTAGCCAATTTAAAAAAACTCGATTTTCATTTCAAAATTGTCAGTTTCGAAAGGGGTTAACCTACGGAAATCGACCATTTTCACAAGAAAATTTAACATTTTTCAAATCGACTAATATTCGACATGCATGTTGTAAATGGCTAAAATTCAAGTTTCATTATGGTAACTTCATTTGGCTAAAAATCAAGTTTCCTCGGTGTTATTTTAGTATGTTGAAAAATGTTTATAACTTCATTTGGCTATGATTTGAAGGGCTTAACATGGTGAAAACTCAATTTTTAGCCATTCCGAAAATTCATGTAAAATATTAGGCAATTTTAAAAAATTCAATTTTTATGCCAAAATTGTCAGTTTCGAAAGGGGTTAACCTATGGAAAATCAAACATTTTCACAAGAAAATTTTGAAATTTCAAAACGACTAATATTTGACATACATGTTGGAAATGGCTAAAAATAAAGTTTCATTATGGTAACCCCTATAAATAATGATCAAACGTAGTTAAAAATCAATTTTGCTCGGTGCTATTTTAGCATGTTGAAAAATGTTTTAAACTTCATTTGGGTATTATTTGATTGGCTTAAAATGGTGAAACCTCAATTTTTATCCATTCTCAACATTCGTGTCAAATATTAGCCAATTTGAAAAATTTCATTTTCATGTCAAAATTGTAAGTTTCGAAAGGGAAACACCTACGGAAATAGAACATTTTCACAATAAAATTTCAAAATTTTTAAAACGTCTAATATTTGACATGCATGTTGAAAATAGCTAAATTGACATGCATGTTGAAAATGGCTAAAATCAAGTTTCATTATAGTAACCCCTATAAATAATGATCAAACGTTGTTAAAAATTAATTTTGCTCGGTGTTATTTTAGCATATTGAAATATATTTTCACAAGAAAATTTCAAAATTTTCAAATCCACTAATATTTGATATGCATGTTGAGAATGGCTAAAAATCAAATTTCATTATGGTAACCCCTATAAATAATGATCCAACGTAGTTAAAACTTAATTTTGCTCGGTGTTATTTTAGCATTTTGACAAATGGTTTAAACTTCCTTTGGCTATTATTTGAAAGACGTAACATGGTAAAATCTCAATTTTTAGTCATTCCAAACATTCATGTCAAATATTAGCAAATTCAAAAAATTCAACTTTTTATGTCAAAATTGTCAATTTTCAAAGGGGTTAACCTATGGAAATTGACCATTTTCACAAGAAAATTTAAAATTTTTCAAGTTAACTAGTATTTGATATGCATGATAGAAATTGCTAAAAAATCAAGTTCCATTATGGTAACCCCTAGAAATAATGATCAAACGTAGTTAAAAATCAATTTTACTCGGTGTAATTTTAACATGTTGAAAAATATTTTTAACTTTATCAAACTATTATTTGAAGGGTTTAACATGGTGAAACCTCAAATTTTAGTCATTCCCAACATGCATGTAAAAAATTAGCCAATTTAAAAATAATTAATTTCAATGTTAAAATTGTCAATTTTCAAAGGGACACCTATGGTAATCGACAATTTTCACAAGAAAATTTCAAATCGACTAATATTTGACATGCATGTTGGAAATGGCTAAAAAATCAAGTTTCATTATATTACTCCTTATAAATAATGATCAAACATAATTAAAAATCAAATTTACTCGGTGTTATTTTAGCATGTTGAAAAATATTTTTAACTTTATCAAGCTATTATTTGAAAAGTTTAACAAGATGAAACCTAAATTTTTAACAATATTAAATATTAATTAATTTTAAAAAATTCAATTTTCATATTAAAATTATCAATTTTTAAAAAGCTTGGTATAAAGTCCTGAAAAACCGAAGCCTGCCTGAAGCCCGTTGTTATTGGATGCGGTTTCATAGTTGTCCACCTTCATACCAAAATCACGTTGGGCAACGGCGTGAAAACGACAGTTAAAGCCGGTTAATTTATTGGAGGATGAACCAGAAACCATTAGCGGTGGGAAAAACAGGGGAGGGTGAAGTTGTGTTGGATTTCCCCCGTCCATGGTTTCACTCTGAAATTAATACCCGCCATGACTTTTACACCGCCGCGGCCGGCCAACCAAATCAGCCATTAATAGCCAACAAATACCAGCGGAAGTACACCACATCAAACCCTCTGTTATTATAAAAGCAAGTCAGCTCCCCGCAGTTACTTTCCCATCTCTCTTCTTGCTCTGTAATTCCCTCGATTTCAAGCTCTTGCTATATTCAAAGCCTCTTCCTTTATTATTGGGTATGGCTTCGCTCGTCCTTCTCTTGTCCCAAATCGTCCGTCCGCAGAACCCAAACCTCGTCTTCGTAGCAGCTGCCGCCACCACCAGACCTCCTTCTTTCTCCTTTACCTCATCATCATCATCATCATCTCCGAAGTCATCTTCAAGTTCGGCTTCTGCCGACCAGGAGGAGGAGGAGATCGCAGCTGAACAGAAGATCGTCGAGGAGCCTGTGTTTTTCGCCGACATTGTTTGGCCTTGAATGATCAGTCTGATTCTGTATTATTATTCAACTATTTCTTTGTTAACTATTAACTAGTGAAAAAACACGAAACAGGGGAGGAGAGTGTTGTAGACTGCAATTCAGTTTTGTGCGTCAACTATGAACACACTGAACTGAGTTATGTATGATTTATATGTACAGTTTGGTGGGTTTGCATGGAATTGTTGGATGATGATTGTGATATTGTCAATGAGATTACAGAGAATTATCACGCAAAGTTGAAGAATAACTACACAGTCTCTTCACCTAAATAACTTTTCAGAAGCTCTGCAATGGTGGTTGCCGTTTGGGTCCATACCCTTCATAACACATTTCCAATGGATAAAAGTTCTACCCAGAATCTTAAATAAATCTCATGCAACGACAATTATTAATTTCTTTTTAAAAACTAGTAAATAAATACGAAGAGTTGAAAGTCATTTCCGCCTTTACCAAAAGCAAACGTATAGACTGCTAGTCTAACGCTTCTTCTTTCTCTGCACTTCCTTCCAAATTTCTCTGGTAAAGTTGTCTCATTTCATCAGTTTGTATAACTTTGCTTTTGGATTTCGATTTCCATGCTAGGGATCAACTACCCATCTATAGCGTTCGACTAAAGTTTGATTCTGGGAGTCTCTTCAGGCAAGTGGTTTCTTCCTGTTTTCACCATCACTTTGTACATTGTGAAGTGAATCCGATTTCTATCCAGAACAAGATGAATGGATTCATCAAGCTCATAGGGGCAATCGTAATTTCTAGCTGCTTAGGTTGGTGTTTCTTTCGCCGGAGAGGTGATGACCCCCCTTCTCGCCGGCGAAGGAGGTCCCCAAGCCCACCTCGTGCCTATAGTAGAAATGCACATGACAGCTACAACAACTACACAAAACCCTCACCCAATCAGCCTTCTAAGTATCCATTGCCATCTTCTTCTAAGCAATTTTCATCTGCTGCTAAACAACCTGCTCCATGTACCTCCGAGGTTAAGTCGTCTCTAACTCACAGCTATAATTACACAAAACAACATTTGAATCAACCTTCTGTTCCAAGTCCAAAACCTTCACCAAATAAGCCTTCTGAGTATCGACCATCACTGTTACTGCCTCCAAATCCATCTCAATCCTCCCCACTTATACCTGAAACACCATCTTCTTCTTCATCTTCTAAGCATTTTTCATCTGCTGCTCCATATACCTCTGAGGTTAAGTCGTCCTTCACTGTGAAGCCGACTCTACGTCTGGTTTCATCAAGTTCAACTGATAGGCAGACAAAAGCGGAATACATTTGGGCTGAGAAAGGCAAGTCGCCTGTTTATGAGGTTCCAGAGAACGTTGAATCTGAGATGGAGCAAGATAAGGTGCCTGAAGTACTGAGGAAACCTTTATCTGCGTCATCATACAAGAAGTTCTTTGCTGCTCTTTTGTATGCAGAGGACAGCTACCTCAAGGTATTGATCTTTTTAAACCACGAATTTGAATGTTGGTGTGTCTATGTCTGTGGGTGTCTTTAAGCTTTCAAGTTTTGACTCAGAAATGGAGCGAGTTCCAGCTATTGAACGTGGCTTTAGAGTTGAAACACACAACAATTTACAAGAACGATGAGAGCAGTAGTAAGAAGGTGGTGAAGAAGACCTTTGTGTCATTTGAGATCGATACAGTTCTGGAGAAGCGACCGTTCCTTCTGTCGAGGGACTTTGTCTTCGCACGACTTTCAGATGGAACAACTCAGGTTTTAGCCTCTTGAACTCTATATATAGTTATCTACTATCCTATCCTACGAAGAACCGTTGCATCCTATAACTCAAGTTGTTGGGAGATGGTTGAGCTGAGATTTGCACAGATCCTTCGGTTTGTAACTTTTTCCAAATTATTGGCTTCAGGGGCTAATCTATCGTGTGCAGCGCAGTACATCCGTGCTAGTTGAATTCGGCCAAAATTTTTTGTCACAGCATCAGCCAACTTTCAAGTACGACGTGAGCTTCTCATTCAACAGAGTCTGTCTGAAAAGGTTTCACCAGGCGATTGAAGTCGCTTCGGACCGTTCATATTTAAGAGGCTTTATCTTCCCGGATTCCAAATCAGCTGGGAAGAGGTCCATGACAAGCACCGCTTCCACACCACCTATACTGATCAGTCATATACTTGATAAGCATCAAAGGATGGCAGTCCACCGTATTCTAAACCTCCGGGGAGCTCCACCTTATCTAGTTGAAGGTTCCCCCTCAGTGAAAATTGATCAGAAGCCGAAACTATCAAGAACTGGAATGGTAGTCAAAGAGGCAGTCCTGCAACTTTACCAAAACTCGCGGAGTAATCGAATTCTGATATGCGCACCACTGAACAAAACCTGTGATGCCCTGATAGAGAGTCTGAAAAAAATCATCAAGGATCATGAAATGTTCAGAGTGAATGCAGCATTCAGGGAATTCGAGGAGGTACCTAGCGAAATCCTCAACTGGAGTGGTGCATATGAAGAGGAATGCTTCACATGCCGTCCTCTTCATGAGCTCAAGAAAATGAGAGTGATTGTTTCTACATTTGTGTCTAGCTTTCGGCTACATAGTGAGGGGATGCGCCCCGGGGATTTTAGTCATGTCTTTTTGGTGGATGCTTCGATGGTGATGGAGCCGGAAGTGATGGTGGCTGTTGGCAACCTGGCGGACGAGAAGACTGCTGTGATAGTTACAGGTACTGGAGCAGCAAGGAGCCATAGTACTACACGTTCAGTTCGGTCTGATATTGGTAGGAAGTTTGGACTTGCGAAATCGTATTTCGAAAGACTTCGAAACAGCAGCGGGCTATTGTACCATTACTCATATGATTCAGGGTTTATCAGTCGACTTGAGGAAGAGGAGTGTAAAGGACAACTACGGTTCTCAATATCGTATCTGAAGGCCGGAAGAAGTGAAGTTGCTTTGTTTTGAAGAGTGTTTTGTGTAATCTGTATCGTGCGTTCTTGCCAAATCAGCAATGAATTCCCAAGGAGCCCCTGTATCATTTGTAACATGAAAACTCTGAACACTTATAACGTATCCTTAATGTATTTTGCTGACTCTGAACTTGTAAACGTACTGCTGTAGTACTGTGTTAAAAGATACATTGTTCCTTTTCGAAAATTACTAATGTAGTTCTAAAGGGACAGAGGCCCGCCCAAGTATATTTGTTATATTCAAGACAGACATTGGGCTTTACTGCCGCAAAACTAGCCCATAATCTCCTTTGAATCCTTCTACTCCCGAGAGGATTGCCTTCGCACTGGCCTTCGCCGGAAGAAAACAGAGGACGGAAAATCACGAAGTTCAGTTACTTACAGAGTGTCGATAGACAGAGAGAGCAATCGAGCAGAGGGAGCCGGGAGAAAATGGGTTGCTGCAATGTCTTCGCACCCAGTTGCAACCTTCAGTTTCATGCCACTAATGACTCCTCACGCCGCCTCTTCGGTCTCAAAGCTCCATCCTTTATGCTTCCTTCTCTGGTCAATTCTTTTTACTGTGACAACTCTGATTTCTAATTCAGCCGCTGCAATTCTCGTTGTTTGGACTGATGGGGAGGTTTTCGGGTTTCCAGACTATGAAGAAGAAGAATCTGCAGCTGGATAGATGTCGGAGAGTCTCCAAGGTGGTAGCTTATTTTGGCTTGAAGCCTCCTCCTTATCAACTTGTAAGCTCATTTCCCTTGCTTCTGTTTTCTACTTCATTTTTTGCTTTTGGGTTTGGATAAAGCTAATTACTTTTGTGTTTAGTTGTTGAGAATTGAGAACATTCTTAAACCTCAGTAGGAAACTATATCTTATCTTGTATCTAACAGTAGAAATGGAAATGAAAAAGCTTTACAGGGAGTTTGATTGATCTTGCTGGTGCTACAAATGTCAAATGTGAAACAAAACCAGTTATTGAGTTTGTGGTTTCGGTTGTAGGATGCTTTAGAGCCACATATGAGTAAGAAGACTGTGGAGTTGCATTGGGGAGCACATCACCGCGGTTATTTGGATAACCTGAATAATGCACTAGCTAAAGATGACATATTGTATGGATACACCATGGATGAACTTGTCAAAGTTACTTACAACAGAGGAAATCCTCTACCTGCATTCAACAATGCTGCTCAGGTTTCGGAGGCACTTCAAGTTTTGGACTACAGTTGAGATTATAAAGCTGTCCACTTTTTTTGACCCTTTGGGATTTTAGGTCTGGAATCATGACTTCTTTTGGGAGTCCATGCAACCAGAAGCCGGCGGAATGCCTGAACTTGGTGTGCTTGATCAGATCGAAAAGGATTTCAGCTCCTTTACGAATTTCAGAGAGAAGTTTGTGGAAGCAGCTTTGACATCGTTTGGTTCTGGCTGGATCTGGCTTGTTTGTAAGTGCTTTTGTAGTTGGTGTAACTGGTCATTCCATTTACTCAGGAATTGTCTATTAATCTTATCTGAAATTAATTGGTGTTACACGTTGCTTGTAGTGAAGAGAGAAGAGGCACGTCTTGAAATAGTGAAGACATCAAATGCTATCAATCCACTTGTGTGGGATGACTTTGTAAGAAAAAAATCAATCTTTGTAGAGATCTTTCTATCCATTGATCTTAACAGTGTATACTGACGAAAATCGATCTCATCTTTTTCCCTGTGCCGCGCCAGCCTATTATCAATTTGGATATGTGGGAGGTATAATCCTTGTCTGTCTAAACACCATTTTATGATGTTTCATGATTCTGTGAGTTTAAAATGCTTGTTTTACATTTTGCAGCATGCTTACTATCTGGATCACAAGGTAAAGTACATGGCTTCATAACTTGTTTTTTGTTATAGAATCAGTTATTATTAGTTTATTACCATAAGATGATTGTAGTAAAGCTGTGGTGGATAATGTCCAACAGAATGAGAGAGCAACCTATGTCAATGCATTCATGGACCATCTGGTATCTTGGGATACAGCAATGGGAAGGATGGCCAGGGCGGAAGCATTTGTAAATTTGGGGGAACCTACTATCCCAATCGCATAAACAAAACACTCACGAAAGGGTTGCTACCACATCTTGAGCGAGGTTTTCACGTAAATTCGAGACGGTCTGAAGACAGCGAAGGTGATATTGTCTTCATTCCCTAGATTGTAGGCTTTGGTATGCTATAGAGAGATAGGGAGGAGGTTGACCTTTTACTGAAGGTCGCTGGGGCTTTACGAACTTGTTAGATTCGAGCCCTAATCATCTTGTTTTCGGAAAAGGGAAAGTGTGATAGCTCGAAGCTTTGTGCAGAGGCCACAGAGTAAGTGAAGCTTCATGCTTGTGTGAGTCAAAAGCATCAGTATTTGTCAAGTCTGAAACTTTTTATGCTTGAAAGATCCTATCTAGTAACAGATCCAAAAGAAGTGCTAACAAATATGAAAAGAGAATCACATGTGATCATGGCTTTTGAGTTTGGGAATACTTCCCACAATAGTCACTGGTAGGGCTAAGTGCTTGAGCTATATGATATGCTCTCATGGGTTGGTCGGATCTGCATAAAGCTAGTAACTTTGATCTACCCTCAAACCGAACCAACCTGTCAGAAGACCTCATTACAATGTTGGTTTTGTGTTGGCTGTAGCACACTAAAACAAAAGGATAGCATCCAACTGCAGAAAGTATCCTTTTCCCTTTTGCTGTTCCATATTTTGTTCCTTTTCTGGGTTGCAGCTCAGATCAAAATCAGCAGCCTGATAACGATATTGTATAGAGTGAAATCAATGACAGTAGATATGCAGTAGTAGTGTAGCACATGTAATGTGAAGATAATACTGAATCTCCAAAAGTCAGAAACACACAGAAGTGGAGCACATGGATGATGGACCTTTTGCCTTTCCTGCCCTAACTTTCTGTCGACTATGTGGTATTCATAATTCATTATACATTCACTAGCTTAGATCAACTCAAGTTCTGAAGTGATTTCAGGTATACGGTTTTGGGGTAAACCGTGTGTTCCCATTAGTACATCCCTACTAACAATAACGATTAAAATCCTTTAAAAAATATTTTTAATTTCATTTGGTCATTATTTGAAGGATTTAATAATATGATAAACCCTCAAATTTTAGTATTCCCAATATGCATGTCAAATTTAAGACACGCGAAATCACGAACAACACATCACCTTCGATATCAACACTAGGCCACCAAAAATGAGCAAACTACTTCAACTGTTTTACAAGAGGATCTTTGATTCCTCGACACAAAACTATAAAAGAGACTTACCGCCAAACCAAGCTCTATAGGGGTTCTCATATCCGAAAAAAAGGAATAGGAATCTGTTTGAGAAATAACTTCTTTAGATACTCTTAAATCCACAACTTCTTATTTCATGAGGGCGAAAAAGGTCTGATAGGAACTAATGAAATCTTAGACGACTTAGTTACCTTGTCATCTTGTCTTTGTATCAACTCAAGTGTGATGGCTAAGTTGTTCATGGGTCTTCATTTATAATATACCATTACTAATATGTCAAAGCTTCAATGTTAATTAATCATTTTGTGGACCAATTCGTTAGCTGCTCAAAAGTGACCTTTAGCTAGTTATAATAATGTGATGCCACACATTCATCCAAAAGCACAATTTGTGATGCTACACCTACCTTGCATTATCCTTCCTTTATTTTGTCTCCTCAATTTATTAGGAACCCTTTTTCTCTCTAATGAATTGTTATTATCAACCCCTTGATCACTTACTAATCACCATTATTGTTTATCCACCTGCTGTTTTCACATTGTATCATGCTTGTCTTCAATCATTATGTTGTGATAGTACCGGGGTCCTTCGAGTGAGAACGCTTCTTTACTGCCTCCCGACAAGTTCAGTAGGACGTTTTACGTCATTAAAAAGTTTTAGTACAATGTTTCACGTCAAAAAGAGGTTTTATTAATCCATGTCGACTTGTACCAAGTTCAGTAGAAAGTTCCACGTCACAAAAGGTTGGAACTAGAATTTATAACATGTATATGTAGTCTCTCATTCACCGGCTCACGCCGTCTGTGGGAATCGAACCCACGACCACATGGTTAAAAGCCATGCGCTCTACCAGCTGAGCTAAGACGGCTAGATGTTGATGTTGACATTGTATGTTGAGCTAACACGGTTAGATTATGATGGTATGTTATGCAACATTGTATATATTTCAAACTTTTATAGTCACAATAAGAGTTAAAAAATGTTAATATGCGTTTTCATGTTTAACCTTCGATTGAGTCAACTATTAACTTAAATAATATGTACACTACATCATGATATCAATAATTTGTAATCTTAAACTTGATTTAACAAGTAGAATATAAAATGAAATTGAGATGAAAATCAAAAAATTAACTTTCAAAATACATTTTATTGAGATCTAACCAAACCTTTATATTATTTGAGGTGTAGTTATAGTTTTGAAATAAATGGTTGATAATAATTCCTCATAAAATCATTTATTTTCTTCCATATTTATACCAAAATAATGAATTGTGCAAAGTGAACTACCGATAGTAGCCTTAAGACTTGAGAGACAAAACAAAGGTGATAAGGGTAAATATGTAACTTCCAACGTAACCGTTAGAACAAACTAACGGCCATGGATTCATCTCTGTCCGGCCCGCCATATCATCCACACGCGCTGACACGCAGTCACGCAGACATCCACATAAGAACAAACAGTCATATGACTATGATCGTATCAAAATTAATAAAAGCATTTTATTCGCTAATTACAGAAAACCACAGAAAACCAAATACCAAAATCCCTCTGTCCAGTTCTTATTCTTTCCCCATTTTCTAATCTCTCCTCTCTTCCTCTACAGACCAAAAAGAAAGCTAACTTCTTCGATCTCCTCAGTTTTCCTTTCCATTTCTCCACTAAATTTCTTCACTTTCTTCATCTTCTTCCCTTTCTCAATTACAAAGGGCGCAAAAAGCTAGCTGGGTATTGATTTCCCTTAGAAAGGGCGCAAAAAGCTAGCTGGGTATTGATTTCCCGCCTCTGTTCATAATCTTCACTTGGCCAGCTCAGTTGTTCTCCGTTCTTTGACTAGCTAGGTTTTTCCCTTTGAATGCCGATCTGACAACTTCTTTGTTCCTAGTCGCATTGGCGGATTCAAGCTGCCGTTTGTTGACTTTGTCAAAGGTATATATGATTTTCCTCCCTCCCTTTACTCTTGTTGGATTCTCGTTCCTCATTTCTCAGAAAGTTTGCTGCTTGATCGGTTGGTTTTCTTTTACCTTCTCTCAATCTCCATTTCTGTACCGTTTTTTAAATCTTGTTTCTGGGGTTTTGCTCTATTGTGTTGCCAAATGGAGCAAGAATTCAACTTTGTCTTGTTGTAATACTGCAGTCTGCCTTTTTCCTCCCCTTAATAATATATATGGTGCCGGCCGATTTTCTTGTCTATAGTCTCATTTGAAAACTCAGGTGTTATTGTCTTCTCCGGTAGCTGGTGATTTCCTTTTTTTTAATCTTAAAGTTTACAACATTTGATTCCATGAAAACTATAGGACTAAAGCAAAGAACTAGTGAAGCAAGTGGAAAACCAGGCAAGTATTAAGAGGTAGATATGTTGTCTTTTCCCAACATTGGTTTCTTTTAGGTGATGCGTGAGGTTTGAATTATGCTTGCTTTCAGTCAAAGAAACATTGATTTGAAATTTTGAAAAATTGATTCAAAGGTTATTGAAGAATTATGACTGTGTTTGGTAAAGATTTTGGTTACGCAATCTTATTCGGAGCTGGACTGTCAATGGTGACTCTATATCTAAAAATAGGACCGAGTTCTTTTTTTTCTTGGAATAACGGTCCCCTCCATGAGCTAGTCATGTAAGTTTTTCAAAGTGGGGTATTTGTCTAAGATGATTCACTACTTTCCTTTGGCTATGACAGCAAAATGTCAGCTTTCTGTTTATATTTACTCGATGTAGGCCAAATGTAGAAAAAAGGCACAGTCCTACTGTACTAGCTTCTGCTTTCCTTGTTTTCCCATCAAGTTCCAATTTTCATTCCAGGCATATGGGATCACCAGCCTCTGGTGAGTTGGAGAAGTCCGGCAAGATGAACGGAGGAAGTAATTCCGGCTATCCTGAAGGTGATGACAGTATCGATTCACCGTATGGTGGGAATGCTGCCTCAACTGAAGAGAGGCCTTCTGTGTCTGATGCAAACCAGGATGCTGTAGCTTCTTCTCCTTCGCCTTCGGTTTCCGTGTTTGGCAGTGAACGTAGGTGGGCTGACACCACTTCCTACCATACAAAGAAGGTAATTTTTTGAGCTTTGGTCTCTAGTTCTTTGTGTTTGTGTGACTTTTACGAAAAGAAGTTATCTTTTCACTGTTTCAGAAGCACCAGTCTTGGTTTCAACTTCCAAATGGAGACTGGGAACTGGGAAAGATCATATCAAGATCTGAGAATGAATCCGTTATTACAACTTCTGATGGGAAGGTAAGTGAAATTTTGTATAGCAAACCTTGATGATTTTGCTCCATTCATGTTTAGGTGTTTTCATCAGTGTCTTTATTTGTATTTCTGCTGAAGGTGCTAACGGTGAAATCAGAAAGTCTTGTACCCGCAAATCCTGATATACTTGATGGTGTAGATGATCTGATGCAGCTTAGCTACTTAAATGAGCCATCAGTTCTATACAATCTTCAGTACAGATACAATCAAGACCTGATATATGTGAGTGTTGGTATAATTGTTAGTTTTTGTGAGTCAAGCTTGAATTTTTTTTTTGCTAACTGGTTGAAACTTATTATCTAGACAAAAGCAGGACCTGTGTTGATAGCTATCAATCCCTTCAAGAAAGTTCCATTATACGGGAATGATTTTATTGAGGCGTATAAGAATAAATCTATTGAGAACCCGCATGTGTATGCCATTGCAGACACAGCTATCAGAGAAATGATTCGAGGTGCTTACCGATTTGTTAGTTTCTTTTTGTTCTCCTGTCAAGAAGTTCCATCTTTATTTTCTTAATTGTTTCTTTCTCTCACTCTCCAGATGAAGTTAATCAATCTATCATCATAAGGTTAGTAATTTGCATCTTAGTCATTGCATCCACTTCTTGATGGTCCAATCTTATAAAGTCAAAGATTGTTTTGATTCCACAGTGGTGAGAGTGGAGCTGGAAAAACTGAGACTGCTAAGATAGCAATGCAGTATCTGGCTGCTCTTGGTGGTGGTAGTGGGATTGAGTACGAGATACTGAAAACGAATCCCATCTTAGAAGCATTTGGTAATGCAAAGACTTTGAGGAATGACAATTCAAGTCGCTTTGTAAGTTCCGTGTTAATACTTACAAATTTATGATACATCTGCATATTGTCCCTTTCCCTAACGTAAAGATTGATTCTTTTCTTTTTGCTAAATGCCCCAGGGAAAACTGATTGAGATCAACTTCAGTGAAACAGGAAAAATATCGGGTGCTAGAATCCAAACTTGTAAGACTATTTGAAATGCTTCTTTATCGTTTCTCTATTCAGCTTTTGAAATGTATCACTGAAAATATGCTTCTTCAATGCTGGTCTTCGCCTGTGGATGCCGGACAGTCTTACTTGAGAAGGTAATTTAAAATACTCAGGTGCATATTCAAGTTGTATTGTATTTTGTAACTAACACTTCTAAGCTATTTGTGGAGCAGTCTAGAGTGGTCCAATCCATGGAAGGTGAAAGGTCATACCATATATTCTATCAGCTTTGTGCCGGTGCTCCATCGAGACTTAGAGGTATGCATTCTCGTCTTCATTGATTCCGAAATATAATTATAAACTAACATATTATTTTATTTCAATTTCTCTTGCACATGAAGATAAGATAAATCTGAAGAGTGCAAATGACTATAAATATCTGAGGCAGAGCAACTGCTGCTCAATTGATGGGGTAGATGATGCTCACAACTTTCACATTGTTACGGTATTCCTTCTGTTCCTCATGTTAGTGCTTCGTTCATTTTCTTGACTTTGTTCAGGTTTTTGTTTAGAGTATTACTGCTGGCATCAACTTTGTCATGGCTGTTTGGTACTTGCAGGAAGCTCTTGACATTGTACATGTTAGTAGAGAAGATCAAGAGAGCGTCTTTGCGATTCTTGCAGCTGTATTGTGGCTAGGAAATGTCTCATTTACTGTCATTGATAATGAGAATCATGTTGAACCTTTGGAAGATGAAAGTAAGATAACCTTTCGTATGGTTACTATTTAGCATCGTGAATAACTTGGTATTTTTTAAGCCTTAATATTGACAAAAAGCTGTATGTGGCTTTCAGGCCTGGTCATTGTGGCAGAATTAATTGGTTGCAAACTTGAGGACCTTAAGCTGGCATTGTCAACTCGGAAGATGAGAGTTAGGAATGATACAATCGTCCAAAAGCTAACTTTGTCGCAGGTACACCTTCTGCAACTTTCTGCCAGTGACCAAAAAGAAAATATCTTGGTATTTGTATTGACCTTTATCTCTTCTCAACTTTCCAGGCCATGGATGCTAGAGATGCTTTGGCAAAGTCGGTTTATTCTTCTTTATTCGATTGGCTGGTTGAACAAATAAATAAATCTCTTGCAGCTGGAAAAAGGAGAACTGGCAGATCCATCAGTATTTTAGATATCTATGGATTTGAATCATTCGATGTATGTAGTACCACATTTCTCATGCTCTTCCTTTCTCATCTTTCATGGTTTCTCATCTCTGCTTGCTTTATGCAGAGGAATAGCTTTGAGCAGTTCTGCATTAATTATGCAAATGAGAGACTACAACAACACTTCAATCGTCATCTATTCAAGTTGGAACAAGAGGTAGCTACAAGCTCCGCTTATGAACTTCAAATCTATGTTAAAAGAGCTTTTCACCTAAAATTTGAGAGAAGGAAAAAAATTATATTATCATGCATCGTTTGATCACCCTCTTGTTTCCAGGAATATATCCTAGATGGCATTGACTGGACCAAAGTTGATTTCGAAGATAATCAAGACTGTCTCAATCTTTTCGAAAAGGTATGGTAAAGGTGCTTGATCATTTTGAAATATGATGCACATATTGTACAATGCTGAGATCTCCTCTAATGGTTTTTTTTTGTTTGTTTGTAGAAACCACTGGGGTTGCTATCACTATTAGATGAAGAGTCCACTTTCCCAAATGGCACAGATTTGACATTTGCCACTAAGCTTAAGCAACATCTGCAATCTAATTCGTGTTTCAGAGCAGACCGAGGCAAATCCTTTGCGGTTTGCCATTACGCTGGGGAGGTATTATTGATTACCTTGCTTAATTAGTATACTATTTTTAATATGTCTAATGATTTTAATTGTTCCAATACATAGGTTGCATATGATACAACTGGATTTCTGGAGAAGAATAGGGACTTATTGCACATGGACTCTATTCAGCTTCTTTCTTCATGCTCACGCCACCTTCCCCAGATATTTGCTTCGAATATGCTTGCTCAGTCTGAAAAACCTGTCGTCGGTCCTTTGCATAAAGCCGGTGGAGCCGATTCCCAAAAGCTGAGTGTTGCAACAAAATTCAAGGTACCACTCTAAATTTTGAGTAAAATTTTGTGTGATTAGAGGTTTCTTTGCTGCTGCTTATACTTTGTGTGTGTTTTAGGGTCAACTCTTTCAACTGATGAAACGCTTAGAGAGCACCACGCCACATTTCATACGCTGCATTAAGCCCAACAACATTCAATCGCCTAGATCGTACGAGCAGGGACTCGTATTGCAACAGCTGAGATGTTGCGGGGTCCTCGAGGTTGTCCGAATATCCAGGTCCGGATTTCCTACAAGAATGACGCATCAGAAGTTCGCCAGAAGGTGAGTTTAATTTTCGTTCACATTCGAGCTTTTCTTGTCTTGTCATCGAGTTTGATATAGAATTTTTTCCCAAGAACAGGTATGGTTTCCTTCTACTCGAAAGTGCAATCTCTCAGGACCCGCTTGGTGTTTCAGTGGCGATTCTTCACCAGTTCGGTATCTTGCCCGAGATGTATCAAGTTGGCTATACAAAGTTATTTTTCCGCACTGGACAGATTGGGATGCTTGAAGATACAAGAAACCGCACCCTTAGTGGCATTTTACGCGTTCAAAGCTGTTTCCGGGGTCATCAAGCTCGTTCCTACATGAGAGAGCTTCGGAGCGGAATAGTGATTCTTCAGTCATGTACTGGCATATCCTATTTATTCTTATAACCTTTGTTTTTCTTTTTTTTTCTTCTCTTGAGAGGAATGACACTATCCTTGCACAGTTATTCGAGGGGAAAAGATCAGAAAGGAATACTCGATCCAACAAGGAAGACACCGAGCTGCCATTGTTATTCAAAGACAGGCGAAGAGCATGATTTGCAGGAGTAAATATAACAGCATTCATCAGGCGTCGATCTCGATACAATCTGGTAAAACCTTCTTGATCTTCCCTTTCTTTTACATTAAGATTCATAAGATGAATATATCGGTTAGAAGATTCTCCTCCCTGACTCGACCGATGCTCGGTTCCAGTTATTCGTGGATGGTTGGTTCGAAGATGCTCAGGTGATGTGGGGCTATTAATCTCCAGGATCAAGGTAAATGATTGTTCACTTTCTTTCTTGTGCATTAAGATTCCTTTGAGTCGGAAAACTGAACCGCTTGATCCGAACAGGGGAACGAGTTGGAGGAAGTGCTGGTGAAGGCCTCGTTTCTCGCTGAGCTACAGCGGCGGGTTCTCAAGGCAGAGGCTGGATTTCGAAAGAAAGAAGAGGAGAACGACATCCTCCATCAACGGATACAGCAATATGAGAGCCGTTGGGCCGAATATGAAGTAAAGATGAAGTCGATGGAGGACGTATGGCAGAAACAGATGAGATCTCTGCAATCGAGTCTCTCGATTGCGAAAAAGAGTCTTGCAGTCGACGATTCCCAGAGAAACTCCGATGCATCTGTTAATAACGTGAGTGACGAAAGGGATTCGACTTGGGATAGTGGAAGTAATAACTATAGAAGCCATGAGGAAAGTAACGGGCATGGACCTAGACCGATGAATGCCGGTTTGAGTGTTATAAGCCGGTTGGCTGAAGAATTCGAGCAGAGAAGTCAAGTGTTCGGAGACGATGCCAAGTTCTTGGTCGAGGTGAGATCCGGCCAGGTGGAAGCAAACTTGAACCCGGATCGAGAGCTTAGAAGGTTGAAAGCGATGTTCGAGAGCTGGAAGAAGGATTATAGCGCGAGATTACGAGAAACAAAGGTGGTATTGAACAAGCTTGCGAGCGAAGAAAGCGCGAGCGCTGTCGAGAAAGTGAGGAAGAAATGGTGGGGGAGGTTGAACAGCACTAGGCATATTTGATGCTCGAGCTGCTTGAGATCGAAAAATATAGTCGGATGAGTTTTTCGTGGACGCATAGGCTAGTAATTATTGAGGCGTTTGAAAGATCTATCAATGTATAGCATTCTTTATCATGTTTGATATTTGTGTACAACTCGGCCTGGGTATATGTTTGTGCACGTCTGTAGCCATTCATGCTGTGCTATTAATAGCAGCAAGGAAGCTATTTGCAGAGAGGGTTTTGTGTACTTTATAACAAGTTACTGGTATTTCCTATCTAATATCAAACTAGGTTGCTTGTGCACGCTTCGCTGCGGAGCTGATTGAACGTATGGACTCGTGTGTTGTATTAGTATATGTGTTGTTGAAATGTATGGTAAAACGATTTGGTTCCCATAGAATTGTGTACGGTCGAAGTTAACAAAATGCAATTGATATAACCATGGCTATAACACTTAAAAATAAGCCAATTTGAAAACTTTTCAAGACATAACACTAAGTAAAATTGATTTTAATGATCATTATTTATAGGGTTATCATAGTGAAACTTGATTTTCTAACCATTTTCAACATGAATGTCAAATATAAGCCGATTAGAAAATATTGAAATTTTCTTTGTGAAAATGGTCAAATTTCCTTAGTATAATACGGGTTTTCATCAATTTTAACATGAAATATGAAAATTTGACATGCATGTTGCGAATGATTAAAAATTAAACTTTTACCATGTTAATCCTTTCAAATAATAGTCAAATGAAATTAAAAAAATATTCAACCGTCCATTAGTCAGCCCAACACTCTAGAGACTACCGCAACATTTTCCTATGACTTTAACTTTCTTTTAATCAGCAAATTACCAGCTCGACAAATAAGGCTCGGTAGTTGGCTCCACAAGTCTCAAGGTTACGTACTGAATGAGATACCATTGATCTACAACCAAAACACTGGTTGGTATATAACCCCCTGTATATATCTGTATATTTGATCTGAAATTACAAAAGAATTGAGAGTCAGGGAGAAGAAGCATTCTTCTTTCTGGTTGCCTGGCTCCCTAACAATCAGTTATATGTGTGTATGTTAAGAGTGCTTGCAGCAAGTAAGCACACAATCGTCAATAAAATGGGTGAGCTGACTAGTATACAATTTTGGATCATTCCTGAAATGGTCAACGTGAGGCGTTGACACAAAGTTGCAGGCCCTCACTTCATGTCCTGCCCGCTTCTGTTCCTCGATGAATGATTCCACTGATCCGGACGGTATCACTCTATCTGCAGAGCTGTAGATGTACAGCTGCGGGCATTTCGGCTGCTGTGTCGATAACACGCTCAACACATCAGACAATCTCCTGCAAAGAAGAACAGTAAAAAAACAATGGCTGTGAGTTCAAGGTGTTTTGACAATGGATTATAGAACGTGCATTAAAAAAGAGCTGTCCATTACTTGTTTACTGCAGGAAGATTGAGAACCACACCAAAGAACTTCTCTAGAACTAATTGTAAAGCTGTTTCGGTTAGCGCAGGCTTCGGTTGGTGGTCGAATGATGATTTACTACTACTGCCAACTAATACCTTCTCCACATCTGAAATAAGGTTTCCTTTGGTAGCCATGCTGTTCTTTTTGAGAAATGCAGCACAGAAACCAGAAGCCCACACCTAACATGAATGAAAACATTGCTCGTATGAATCCCGATTGACAAAGGCATAATCTTTAGCAGGAAGATAAAGAAAAGGATGATTCTTTTTCAGATATACTCACCAACAGAATCCAAACAATGTAAGTATTTGCAACTTGACAACAATATGTGCATAAATATCACATTATACATTGCAACCTATCCTATGTTTGTTTGAATGTAATCATGTGAAATATGAAGCATGATTGAGTAATCAAAGTCCAACACTTAGAAAAATGTTTGATTGATTCAGTACCTGTGGATCAGGGGTTGCAACCGGTGCAGAATCCACAACGCAAGCCCGAATTCTCTTCACTAAAGCAGGATCATGTTCCTGAAACTTCTCCAGCATAACTCCATACCTGCAAATGCAGCATTCAGACAACTAAGACATTTCCACAATCTAGGATTCGGAATAAAGAGAAGAGAAAGAAGCAACATACGTCAGCCATCCAGTATTGCTGAAAGTGTGGAAAACCAAGTTCTTCCCAGGCTCTTCCTCTTCCAGCCACCCAGCAAGATGGTTAACAAGCAACTCCACATCCTGTTCAGCTTTGCCCCCAACTTGGTAGCTAAGGATCTCAGACATTGGAAACGTGAACGTGATAGCATGAAATCCCATAGAGGTATACCATTCAGCATATTTCTTCAGATGCTTCTGCTTCGATCCCAACCATCCGAGCAACACCACAACCGTCCTGGATTTCTCAGAACAGCAATTAGACAAACCGGAGGCATTAGGTTGCGGTAGGTGCCATCTGTATAGAACATCCGGAGTGGAAGCAGACAAAGTAGTCTTAGCCTTAGGTACAATTTTCTGCTGCTTTGGACCTTTAGCCAGTTGAGCTGACTGGTATAACTCTGCCAGGAGAGGAGATGCAGCAACCATTGAAGAAGCTCCAGCATTGGCAGCCAAAAATGGGGTTGAAGAGCGATGGAAGTTGTTGACATTAGGCAAAGGGACACGAATTCTATTGACAAAGGAGAAATCAGCTAGCTTGGACACAGCAATGTGAGAAGACCATGAGAAGTCAGAATCCGGAACGGATTCTTCAAGCGAACCGTTGGAATATCTGAAAGATGGGAATCTATCGGTGGAGACGGAAGCCACGGCGACGGCAGCTGCTGCCACAATGGGCCGTTGCAGGATCCCGGACAAGGAAGCCATTCTTGATGCTAAAGACGGCAGCTTTTCACAAGAAAGAGAGCAATCCCATAATATGTAAAGGATGGAAATTCAAACTACAGAAAAAAATCAAATAGAAAGAGGGGAATCAATCAGTATATGAACAATGCCGTGTGAAAATCACAAGATTGAGAAAGAGGGGTTATATCAATCGGATTACCTCAACGCGGGAAGCAATCGGGCTGTCGAAATTTGACAGCCCGATTCAGAAGACGAGTCCTAATTTCGGGAGGTCAAAGGAATTGACCTGACCCCCCGCCTGTATTCTTCTTCTTCGTGTTCGTTTGTCCCTTTTCTGCCTGAGAAATCGTCAAATGAAAAAGAAGAAGAAGCAGAAGAAAAACGATTAAAATGGGGTTTGCGTAAAAGGAAACGATGAACAGTTTTGAGATTTGCAGGGGAGGCGGCGGGGATTGTTCGTATTGAGAGCGACTTTTGAAATTGGTTTCCCCTTCCAAAAATTTGGGAGAGGAAAGAGACGAACAAACAAGTAACCCAACGCGCAGGCGGAAAAGACTATTCTGCCCATGGATCCTCTCTCAACGCGAAACAGCAAGAAGGGCAAAGAAGGAACCTTCGTCACCACTCTGTTTTTTTTTTCTTACGTTTCCAGAATCCATGGCGGACACGGAATTGCAGATAAAGCTTCCAGCTTTTTTGCAGGAGAAGGAAAAGAGAGGGAGAGAGCTTACCGGAGGAGGAGGATATGGGTGATGGGCAATGGATCATCCTGGGAAACGTAATCTGTAAATGATATTTATAGAATTTTCAAAATACAGGGATGGGCATTTTTGAAAATATATATTCGAGTTCCACCATGGAATTCGGACCACATCTCTGTCCATTACCTCAAATCCGAATTTTTTTATATGCATAAGCGGCAAACGAGATTCTTGATTCTTCTTCCTCATGTAGATTTGACTTTTGTTTGTGAGTGATAAGAACATTTTAACAAAGGATTTGACTGGAATATGCATAGTACATTCCTTCGCATGCTTGGCCCCCTTTCTATTCCATCAAACCACAGCCACATTTTTCATAGGAGTTGTTTAGGCCGGTTGAATTGGGTAGGATGGTAGTGGTTCGATTTGCAGAATAAACGTGTGTCAATCATGTTTGATGAATCTTGTTGAGACTAGTCGAGAATGAACTTTATAGAGAAAAAAAAGGGAGTTAGTGTAGGAAATAATGTGATAGGGCTAATTAGCATTACGAGAAAACTCAAAAAACAAAAAAGTATTAAGAAGATATTCCTAAGACGATTGTGTATGATGTTTGTAATCTCTTGGATGATGACTTTGACACTCGAATAATAGTGCCTTATGATCTGAACTGTTATCCTAATGTCATTCCGACATTTTTTGGGATTTTCAGCTCTATCTAGTTGAATTAAAATTGAAGAGATTCGACCATGAGTGAGGCTTGCCTACATATACGATGCATCTATTTTAGTTTGGAACCTTCTCTAAACAACTTATGGGTTCCTTTTTTATTTTTCCCCAAATAAAAGGAAAATATAGAAATATTTATGAGAAATGATTGAATTTAAATTCGTACTTAACCTATAAAATTACTAATTAAACTATTTTAAGACAAATTTATAAATTTTTTTTGAATTAAAAAGTTCTCGACGGAAGAACTAATTAATATAACACATCAATCTAAATTAGTAAAAAAAAAAAACAAAAGTGCCCGCAAATAGACGATAAGTCTACAACTAATATTAAATCCCAAACCTCCCTATCATTAATATATTGTGAAAACTACACCACTTTTTATGGCTTCTCCCGATTTGGTTGAATATCTACAAGTTAGGGAAAACTCCGATGGGTTTGTGCTGTAATTAAGTCCCTGAAATGGACAGTCTGCCACTCTGCCAACTCATCGCCTCTTTTGTTCGTGTATTTAGCTTTCATTTCTCTGTTTTACCCATCTTCAAACAACAGAGTTATGCAGAAACCAAGCTGTCGTCGATTCCTCGTCGTCCTGCTCCTTGTCATCATTCTACAGCCTTCCGTTTCCACCGCCGCCGCCGCTCAATCCGGAGGCGCCGGCGACAGCAGCCAGTGCTGTCGGAACCAATGCTTGAAAGTCCCCACTCCGCAGTTTTTTAGCTCACTACGGGCGATCCTCAAGATTATTAATGAAGTCAACTTCGGATTCTACGAGTTTAACGCCGAGTTTAACAGTGGCGGTGGTGGCCTGCTCCCGGCTGACCAATGCCGTCGCTGATTGTATTGACTTGCTCGATCTCTGCCGATGTCATCTCTTGGTGCATGTCCGCTTTCATGTCCCTTAGGTCACACTCCTTGCTCCTTCAAATTTAAAATTTCGGCATAGTTCATTTGCTTGTTTCAATGTGTTTTCAAATCGGTACGATGGTTCGACTGGTTGGATGAACTTTTTATTCAGACTGTCTTGCACAATTTCGATATAATAATGATTCAAAATTGATTTGACAAATATTCCCTCCTTTTAGTTTTGTGTCTTTCACTAGTGGCGGATTTTGAGGAGACTAAAAATATAAATTACGATCTAGTTTATATTTAACTTTTAAACTACAATAATAATATTTCTAATATAGACCAATATATTTCAAAATTTATACAATACGTATCTAATTATTCCAAATATGTCGCTAGTTAATTTGAGATCTCACTCTTCTTAACGGTTATAAATTTATTATTCTATGGATTTCACATCAAGTGGCGGATACATAGGTCTGACCTTCTTCTAACAGGTAGAAACAATAGCACCGGGGATCTGAGCTGTGATCCGAGGACATGGCTGAGCGCCGCAATGGCGAATCCGGACACATGCATCGAAGGATTCGAAGAAGCAAACTCCACCCTCAAATTGCTCGTCGCAAGTCGACTTCCAACATCACCTCCTCCATTCAACAGCTTCTAACCAACGTGGACATCGCGAAGAAGAAACCGGCCAGTTCAAACTCCAGAAATTTCCCCTCATGGGTTCGGCGCCAAGACCGTCGTAAGCTGCTGGCGTTAACTAATGGAGGGTTAACGGTGGATGCAGTAGTTGCCAAGGACGGAAGTGGCATTTTCACGAGCATCATGGACGCCGTGGCTGCTGCCCCTGATTACAGGATGAAGCGGTTCGTTGTCCATATCAAGGCCGGTGTTTACCAGGAGTACGTGGAGATTAAGAAGAAGTAATGGAACCTTATGATGATCGGAGACGGTATGGCCGAACCATCATCACCGGAAACCGCAACTTCGTCGACGGGTAGACCGCCTTCCGCACGGCAACTTTCGGTATGTTCAATCAAAATTACAAGTACCATTTCCTATAATCTTTTAAAAGTGAGGTATCTCGTTGTCACATTGTCACATTGTCAGACAGTATTACACACATAAAATTCACGTCTATAATTTATTTTTCCATGCTTATAAATGCAGCTGTGAGCGGGAGAGGATTCATAACAAGAGACATGACGTTCGAGAACAATGCCGGACAGAGAAGCACCAAGCGGTGGCCCTCCGGTCGGACTCGGGTCTATCCGTCTACTACCGGGTCGAGGTCCGAGGCTACCAGGACACACTGTACACCCACACGATGCGGCAATTCTACAGGGACAGCGTAATCAGGGGAACGATCGATTTCATCTTTGGATACTCGGCAGCGGTGTTCCAGAACTGCTCCCTCCTCGCCAGAAAGGGATTGGACAAACAGAAGAACACGATCACCGCCCACGGCAGGAAGGACCCAAAAGAGCCGACGGGCTATACGATCCAGTTCTGTAAAATCGAGGCCGACTCGGACTTGGTACCGTACATCAACTCCGCCTACACGTATTTGGGCCGGCCCTGGAAGAATTTCTCAACAACGGTGGTGATGCAGTCGTACATTGGGGAGGCGGTGAGGCCTGAAAGATGGCTTGAGTGGAATGGGCCGATGTTTCTGGACACGCTTTACTATGACGAGTTCAGGAATCATGGCCCTGGGGCGGCCACGACCCTGAGGGTGACGTGGCCAGGGTATCAATCGTTGAATAGCTCGTCGGCGGCGGATAATTTCACAGGGGGACAGTTTATCGGAGGGAATTTGTGGCTACCGTCGACAGGAATCGGATATATAGAAGGGTTGGGAGGTGATTTTAATTCTTCTTCCATTGTTGAAAATTAGAAAATGTATATCTGTCACAAATCACTCACCCAACAATCCATTTATGAAATAGCTCATCCCATTTAAATTTCTTTCTCTTCTATATCAAAACTCTTTTATTTTAAATCTACTCCAAACTGAATCTTATATTTCAACGACCACTATAATTTATAGGTTGGTTTTTTTCCGAGATAAAAACACAACAAGATAGATAAAAAAATATAGGTAATGATGTAATGTGCGACTTTTAGAACGTAACTTATTAGTGAAACCAGTCAATTTGAACATTCACCTCACAATTCGAATTATCATTACAAGAAAACAATTAATTAATTATAGTTTTCAATAATGATAGTCACGGTTTTTCTATGACAATCTTGCCTTAGTCACAGAAGCTGAAACTGAGACTATAATGTCCGTTACTAGATAAATTGGTCACGGAAAGCATAAACTCGTGACTAATTGGTCACAGTTGCTTCATTTCCGTGATAATATCGTCACGTATATTATTTCTATGACAAATTGACACCGGAACCAAGAACCGTGACGAATCCACCATTTTCTTGTAGTATACTGAGATGTGTTATGATTCTTGACATGGTATTAGAGCATTCAAAGATTAAGATGGTGGTCTCTGTTTCGAATCCTAATAACCCCCCAATCCGTGTACATGACTTATCGAAATTATGCAAATCTCATCCCTTCTCAAAGCTCCCAGTAAATGTGTTAATGAATATTATAAAAGTCAATCTGAACCATCTCCCAATAAATCAATTTAGTGAAATTCAACGGTTCATGGCATAGTATCAGAGCATTTAAATAGCTAGAAGTGTTCATTCCTAATCACGACAGCATTCAATCAGTACAAATATAACTTATCAAAATTATGCAAACCTCATCTCTTCTCAAATCTCCCGTTTGAAGGGTCGTACTAATAAAATCAATCAATCGAAACCTCTCCCACCAACTCAAATTATCAAAAATATAATAATTTTTTAAATAACTAAATTCAAATTCAATACCTACAAATCTCCATCCCACAATTAAAACCATTGATGGGTTGCTTGGTCGAAATGTTTTCTACGAAAGGGGCACCTTAACTCAAGATGCTCTAGACACACATAATTAAGACAACGACTTCTGTTCCCATTTGCAATAATTAAAACCTAAGGCTTGACTTGAGGCCCCCTTCCCGATCTGGTATTAATACTTACAAGTTAGCAAAGCTCAATGAATTGGGCCTGTAAGGCCCCTGAAATCGACAGTCTCTGTTCCCCTCCACCATTCAATGGTCCTTATCTCCCATTTCCGCCAACTCACCGCCTCTTTAATTCCTCCACCTGCCCCCTGCCCCCTTTCCCCTTTGTTTATTTATTCCATCAGAATCAGGTTACTACCCTCACCATCTTCAAACCATCCTCAGATTTCATTTCCCTGCAGAGTTTTGCAGAAACAGAGTACTAGCTTCATTGCTCTGCTTTACCCATCTGCAAAAAAGCAGAGTGATGCAGAAACAGAGCACCTCCTCCGTCCTCCTCGTCCTGCTCCTTGTCATCGTTCTGCCGGCTGTTTCCACCGCCGCCGCCCAATCCTCTGTTGCGTATTCCAGAAACAGAGGAGGCGGAAGTAGTAGCCAGTACTATCAGAACCAATGTTTGAAAGTACCCATTTCTCAGTTCTTGAGCTCTCTGGAAGGAATCCTGGAAATTATTAAGGATGTTAATTCCATCATTTCTAACTTCGGCGGCGGCGGCGGATTCTTCGGCGGGTCCCGGTTGACGAATGCCATCTCCGATTGTCTTGACTTGCTTGATCTCTCTGCTGATGTCCTCTCTTGGTCCATCTCCGCTTCCAAGTCTCCGAAAGGTTCGTCCTTTCTATCTCCTTCTCCTCCAAATGAGTAAAGATCGGTTCTTTATTCATGGAGGTGCATGTGTTCGATGTGTGTTTTTGAAATCGTGTCGGTACTAATGATCCGACTGGTTGGATTTTGAACTTTTTATTCAAATGGGTTGGTGCAACTTTGGATAAAATAAGTGTTGAATCACGGTTTAACTATGATTTATGATGATTTATAATTTATAACGATTTAAGCGTATGTCGCAGGATGGGTTCGAGCTATTGATACAGTTTTGAAAAACTATAGTATAAGGGATTTAGAATATAAAAATAACACTGTCTGATTCACTTTTTAAAATTGTGTCGGTATTAATTGTCCGACCGATTGAATTTTGAACTTTCCGACCAATTGATTTGGTGCAATTTTGATAAAATAAATGTTTAATTATGATGCAACTATGATTTATGACGATTTAAGTGTTTGAACCATGATCGATTCAAGTGTTGATACAGGTTTCAAAATCATAGTATGGGGGACCTAGAATATAAGAATAACACTCTGTTTTTCTTTTTGACCCCATACAAATATTCCCATCGGCTCGCACATGCACTGCCGCCCTTTTGTGTCTTTCAGGATAGTAGCAGTTTTAGGGAAGCGTCCAATCGACCTAATATGTATTTTTTTCCCAATATCTAGATGGTTTATTAATATTTTTCGTCGAGTACATTGACTCTTCATTTTTAATAATAATAATTATTCAATTGATCTCACTTCTAGTGGCCGATAGATTAGGCCTCCTTCGAAATACCATTCACAGTCAACTTTTGAATATGGATAGTAGAAAACTTTATATAGATTTATAAGTTTGATTTGTTTACTTTGAATAAACTAGTACATTTTAATACGTTCGATTTGGTGCATTGAACTATTATATGTATCCAAGCTTTTAATTTTTTTCCCCTATCAGATACGAAAAACAACAGCACAGGCGACATGAGCCACGACCTGAAGACATGGTTGAGCGCCGCAATGGCGAATCCGGACACATGCATCGAAGGCTTCGAAGGAACCAACACCATCCTCAAATCCCTCGTCGCAGGCGGACTCTCCGACATCACCTCCTCCGTTCAACAGCTTCTAACCGACGTGGACAGCCCGAATAAGAAATCTCTTCCGGCCGGTTCGAACCTAAAGGGAGACAAGTTCCCTTCGTGGGTCCAGCGCCAAGACCGCCGTAAGCTGATGGCGTTAACCGTCAACGGCTTAACTGTGGATGCAGTGGTTGCCAAGGACGGAAGCGGCAACTTCACGAGCATCATGGACGCCGTGGCCGCCGCCCCTGACTACAGCATGAAGCGATTCGTCGTCTACATCAAGGCCGGCGTTTACCAAGAGTACGTCGAGATTAAGAAGAAGAAATGGAACCTTATGATGATCGGAGACGGCATCAACCGGACCGTCATCACCGGGAACCGGAACTTCATCGACGGCTGGACCACCTTCCGCACGGCCACTTTCGGTATGTTCAATCAAAATCATGATCTTGAAAAATTGATGTTTGGTGCGTGAAATTATTCGAAAGATTTCCTGAAATAGTTAAAGTTAGTTGTAAAGTACTTGCTTATCGGTGTCAGTGAAACATCACCAAATCGGGGGGCCACCATTAAATGTTTCGTTAGAGAAATCGATGAAGCTGACCCATTCAATCCTTAAAACCGCGTACCAACTGTTTGAATAGTGTTTGCCGCGTTTTTTTTGGGTAGTATTCAAATATCAAAAAAGAAGTCACAAATTCGTCACCTTCGTCTTTAATTAGTTTCGAGAAAGGGTGGGTGATGTTCAAAATATTCTTTCTATTTAACATTACCTGGTCATTGACGAGTTTTCGGCGAATTTTCCAGCGGCCGTTCGATTACTTATGGTCGAGTTTTCGATGGCCTACAATTAATTTTCTCGGTCATGTAACTGATTATTGGGTCATATAACCCCGTTACAATTTGTATAATTTTTAATAAGCTAACATGAAAATTAAAGTTTTTTTCCCACCGACGTAACACGTTTTTATGTCACCTTGTCCTTTACTTTAAATCTTTAATAAGACTTTAAGCTTTTTAACTTTTATCACCTCTAGTTGTTCATTGTATTTTAATTATAATTTTATCATAAAGATCTGTAAATCTTTTATTTTTGAAAAGGAAAGGTCATTGCATCTTGTCTTTTTGCAAATTAATCTTACTATTAAACTTTGATAATTGATAGACTTTTAACCAAAATAGATAAAGTTTTAATACACTTTCATGATGTGAATATTATTGATCGATCAACAGTAGTTACACGATGATCTAATCTAATCATCATTACAAAATGCAGCTGTGAGCGGGAGAGGATTCATAGCAAGAGACTTAACGATCGAGAACAGCTCCGGACCGGAGAAGCACCAAGCAGTGGCACTCCGATCCGACTCGGACCTATCCGTGTACTACCGGATTGAGGTCCGGGGCTACCAAGACACCCTGTACACCCACACGATGAGGCAATTCTACAGGTAGGGCTGGAAAGTGGCGTGATTCGTGGTTAACCACAAAATAGGAAAAATGTTTATCGCTATTAACAGCACCGTTAACCACTAATCGTATGGCGGTAATTTTACAGGGACTGTGTGATCAAGGGAACGGTCGATTTCATTTTTGGAAATGCGGCGGCGGTGTTTCAAAACTGCTCCCTCCTGGCTAGAAAGGGACTGGACAACCAGAAGAACACGATCACCGCCCACGGGAAAAAAGACCCGAACCAGTCGACCGGTTACTCGATCCAGTTCTGTAACATCGGGGCGGATTCGGATCTGGCGCCCTACGGGAATACGAGCTACACGTACTTGGGCCGGCCCTGGAAGAATTTCTCGACGACGGTGGTGATGCAGTCGTACATCGGGGAGGCGGTGAGGCCCGAAGGGTGGCTCGAGTGGAATGGGCCGATGTTTTTGGACACGCTTTACTACGGTGAGTTTATGAATTATGGGCCTGGAGCGAGTATGGGCCGGAGGGTGACTTGGCCCGGGTATCATGCGTTGAATAGTTCGGCGGCGGCGGCTAATTTCACGGTGGGGCAGTTTATTGAAGGGAATTTGTGGCTGCCGTCGACCGGAGTCAGATACAGTGCCGGGTTTCAGCAGTAATTACTAATCAGTCACTCGTAATTAAATATGAAATTGTGTATTTTTATTTTTGGATAATTACCTAATTCATCGTGTAATTTTGGATCACGTTATATAGAGTTTTTAAAATTTTCAAATATTATGTATCAAAGATGATGCGCAATATGTGGAGGTCTTAATATCACTACGTAATTTGGTTTCAAATTACATACCTGTTAGATATTTCATCAATTTTACGCAACAATTCCATGATTTGAAAAGGGCATTTGATAAAGGAGATTGGTGGTCATGTTGTAAGTTCATCTTGTATGTTAGGTCGCCAGTCGCACAACGCAACTAACTCCACTACTGTACGGGGACCGTACTTAACCGGTTCGATACACATAATATTACTGCGTTAGCATGTCAACCAAAATTATCTATCTAGTCACTGAAATATAACGATCGATTTAGTTAAAACCTGGAATTAGATAAAACTACTTCATAAAAGAAGCTGCAATCAAGCTGCTGGTGTAATCCTGGTTCTGGACGGATAGTTTTCGGAAGCAGAGCAGCGGCGATTTGGTAGCTTTGTTTGGCTTGAGCTCCCCTTTATGTCAACTTGTACGATCGCCACTTTCGTCTTCTGCTTTACTTTTCCTGATGGGCAGCTGAAAGTTGATAGCTTTTGGTGATATTTCTTCTGATCCGTATGGATAAATCTAAGCAACGAGTTTGAACGTCGGCGCAGTTTACACTAATGAGATGCTTAGGCAACCGTCTTACTTCAAAGTTCACATCTTTCCTTTCTTCTACTCAGAAACCAAACTTCAAGCATCGATATTATCTCTGCACATTTCTTCCTCAGTGGTCTTCCAGTTCCAATTTGTGTTTGGAGGAAGACCCTATTGCCATAGCTGATGCCTTGTCCTTCTCGCTGAATTCTAACTCATCAACTCTGGGAACTCAAATCCATAGCTATGTTATTAAGATCGGGTTCAACAACGATGTGTTCACTCAGAACAATCTCATCCGTATGTACACGAAAGGTAGCTGTTTGGCTCATGGACGCAAGGTGTTCGATGAAATGCCCGAGAGAAATGTTGTTTCTTGGGCCTTGCTCATCTCTGGTGCAGTCCAGTGTTTCGAACCAGAATTGGCATTGGAGACGTACATGGATATGACAAGAACTGGTTTGATGCCGAATGAGTTTGTTCTTGGTAGCGTTCTGAAAGGTTGTGCATTTATGGAAGCTGGAGGGTTCGGCGTGTCTGTTCATTGCTGGTCGCTGAAATCCGGGTTTGAATGGAACCCATACGTTGGCAGTTCAATGTTGAGCTTCTATTGTAAAATGGAGGATACTGCAGCAGCGGAAAGAGTTTTCGAGTCGATGGAAAAAGTCGACGTTGGTTGTTGGAATGCCATCCTTGGAGGCTACGCCAAATCCGGTTACGGACATAAAGCTCTAAGAATCGCATCGTCAATGCGGCATCTGGGACTAGAATTCGACCGGTATACCTTCATCAGTTCTCTTCACGGAAGCTCGATAGCTTCTGATTTGGATTTCGGGAAGCAGATTCATGGATTGACTCTCAGAACCGGAGAATCGTGTAGTACTTCCGTCATGAATGCTCTTATGGACATGTACACTAAGAACGGCGTAGTGGAGTCTGCTATGAAAGTATTTAGAGTAATGGTTCATAGGGATATTGTGACATGGAATACTGCGTTTGGGAGTTCAAGAGAAGTGGTTAGCCTATTCCGGGATTTTATGTTGACCGGTTTATGTCCGAATCGTATCACATTCTCGTTATTATTCAGGCAATGTGGGGAGCTAGTCGATGCAAAACTCGGTCTACAGCTTTGTTCTCTGGCGATATGCTTTGGATTATTCGATGAGGTTAGCGTTTCTTCCTCTCTTGTGAATATGTTCTCCAGGTGCGGCTTAATGCAAATGGCGAGTTCAGTGGTTGACATCATCTATTGCAAAGATATAGTCATCTGGAATGAGTTGATCTCGGGCTATAACTCGAATGAATTTACCGTAGAAGCACTGCTGACATTCAGTAACTTGAAGAGAGCAAGTGTTCAAACAGATGAATACACTTATTCATACATTCTGGAAACCTGTTATAAATATGGCAGCCAGAGAATGATTCAACAGATTCACGGAGCGATCATCAAATCCGGATTCGCTTCTGACCGGTACATTTGTAGTTCCTTGATTAAAGGCTATGACGAAGTTAAACAAGATTCCATCAGATGTTTCAAATCCCTACTGGAATCCGGTGAGAAACCTGATGAATTCATTCTTTGTAGCATCCTTGGCAGTTATGGTGGGATCAAAGCTGTTCATACTTTAGTCATCAAATCCGGTTATGAGGAAAATGCTTTTGTCTCCAGTGCAATGCTCGATGCTTATGCGAAGTGTGGCAACATAAAGAATGCAAGAACGATCTTCGACCAATCGTTGAAAAGTTTCCACGATGATGTCGTTCTGTACAATGCTATGATGATGGCTTATGCTCATCACGGTCTTGGAATAGAAGCTTTCGACATTTTTGAGAAGATGAAGCTTGCAAATCTCCAGCCCAACCAAGCTACTTTCGTTTCGTTGACATCAGCATGCGGTCATTTGGGAATGGTTGACAGAGGGTGCTTTTTGTTCGAATCGATGAAATCGGTATATGGACTGGAACCTTCGCCTGACAATTACGGTTGCTTGGTGGATATGTTTTCCAGGAATGGGTGCCTTAAAGCTGCTAGACGAGTAATTGAAACGATGCCGTTTCCTCCATGGCCTGCTGTATTACGAGCTTTGCTGAGTGGTTGCAGGATATATGGGAACAAGGAGGTTGGAGAATGGGCAGTTACAAAGTTGGTTTGTTTGGTTCCGGAGAACGATGCTACGACTCGCACTTTGTGGTTGAAAGTTCATTCTGAGAGTGGCGACTGGGAAGAAGTTGCTAATATAAACAACACGATATCGGAGATGGACTTGGGAAAGATCGCAGGTCAGAGTTGGATTGAGGAACATGGCTAGATATTGAAATCCGAAAAATGAGCCGTACAATTGCCAAACAGATAAGTTTTTTCTCAAATACAAGTGTATCATACAAGCTAGGTTTGATTTCTTGGACCACACGGTAAATTATTGGTTTGATTTATTCGGCCACCCAGTAGATTATTGGCATGTAAGTTTCATGCTCTTACAGCCTCGCAAGAACCTCCTTTACTTGTCTCTCGACTCCCTTCTGTAGATATGAATGCGAGAGCCGATTGATTACCTCCTTCCCGAACGAAAACACCAGGGCTTTTCTCGCTGCGTCCAAGTCGATGCCTCTAGCCCGCATGTAGAATATCTGGTCGTCTTCCAGGTCGCTAATCGCAGCTCCGTGAGAGCACTTCACATCATCAGCAATGATTTGGAGGTTCGGTTTTATGTTCACAGTTGCCTGTGGCTCCAACAACAAGCTCCTTGTCAATTGCCCTGCATCTGTCTGCTGTGCATACCGGTTCACCCTCACGTTCCCATCGAACACAGCTTGTCCCAAGGAGTGAGCAACAATGCACTTGTGAAGCTGTCGACTGGAAGCCCTCGGATGATCGAAGATCAGCCTACTGTGGAGATCCTGCGTCTGATTCCCGGCAGACAAATGAAAGGTTGAGACTTCTGTCTCGGTGTCCGGGCCCAGCTGCTGGATGTGGAGATTGTGCCTGCTTAACTTCCCACCACTGCTTGCCTCCACAAGCTCGTAGCTACTAGCTGATTCCTACAAGTGTGGAAATTATGTAAAATTCGAAATAAGATCGTCATGTACTGTATATTGTTTTCGTTATTTGGTTTCCGGTACCAACTGTTCAGTTTGCTTCCTGCAATCTCATGCATTCGTACCGCATAAAGGAAAAAGACATGCACGTTACCTGCATCTCTCTAATGCTAATTGATACAAACAACTTCCTCAAACAAGAAGTGAATTTCTCAGCCTTGCAAATTTAAGCAACATTGCAGAAATAGTTATACCAGAGACGAAAATTACATAAATGCAGATTCTAGATTCTGTATAGCCAAAGCTTCAAGGATGAGACTGCTGACTTTACCAATCGCCAACAAAATCACAAGCTAACTTCAAAGCTTCAAGTAATGTATGCGGCAAATGTTTTGACAGTGATAATCCATCACAACTGAAGAGGCTAAGCTTAGTAAAGATTTGATCTTGAAGCTTCATATGCATATAGTTCATAGGATTATGGATAGGCTTGATGAAACAATGAGCTAAGATAAACTATTCAGTAAAAGCAAGCCGGAGAACTCAGTTATATCAGGAACACAGTTGGACAAAGAAGAAACCAAGTAATGCACAGCACATGTTTTGACAGTGATGATCCATTAAAAGTGAAGAGGCTAAGCTTAGTAAAGATTTGATATTTAAGCTTCATATGCCCAGAATTCATAAGATTATGGATAGGCTTGGTCAAACAATGAGCTAATTAATGATAAAATAGTCAGTAGTAAAAGCACACCACAGAAACTAGTTATATCAATAAAAAAGTTGGATAAAGAAGAAACCCAAGTAAATGCACCACATGTTTTGACGGTGATGATCTTGAAGCTTCATATGCCTATAGTTGATAGGATTACGGATAGGCTTCACTGAAGCACACTAGAGACTCAGTTATTATCAATAGCACAGTTCGATAAAGGGAGAAAGAACAACTACTGTACCTGCTTCACCGAAGTCCACTTGATATGAGCAGAGTTAAATGACTGATTCTGCACATAAGAATGCTTAACTTTAGCGCCTTTGCCAATCACCACCTCAAGCACTGAATTAGACCAATAACACTTATCCTCATTCCCTTCACTGCTCATAAACTCTTCTATAATCCCAACCTCCCCTCCTTCTTCCACCACCACAAACACTCTAGGATTTGAAAGTGGCAACACTTTGGATCCACATTCCTCCCCTTGAACAGACAAATACTTCAAATGGATAGGATTCTCTACTCTAACCCCAGCTGGAACATAAACCACAGCAACATCCGGTGCCCCTAACCCATTAATCGACCAAAACAGATCACCATACTGGAAATCACTCATCAAAGAAGCAACCTTTTCAGAAATTTCACACAAACTCCCCACAAAAACCCCACCAGGCAAATTACACAAAGCAGTCGAGGTGGCATTCAGCAGGTAGCCATCAGCTATAACAAGATGAGATGAGAAGTTGGTTTCTTCAGACATGGTCGTTGCCAGGTCAGCAATTGGAGGAGGTTGAGAAATTGGGAGGATTTGGGATTGCTTGATGAATGAAGTGTCTGTGAACCGAAAGGCTTCATCTTTGCGGGAGGGCCAAGGTGTGGAGACTAAGGATTCGGAGGACGAGTCTCGGAGGTTCTGGAGGGTAGAAGAAGAAGAGGTGGCGGAGGAGTCTTCCAGGGTTTCGGCTAATTGGAGGACGAAGGGATCGGAGAAGCCGATTCCGGTGGGTGCTGCTGCGGAGAGGGAGACATTGGTGTGGAATTTGGGGCGGGATTTGGATTGGCTGAAGGTGGAGTTTGTTGGAGTGCGAATTACAGAGGGAGAGAAGGCTAAGGCAGACATTTGGAGAAGTGGGTAAGATGTTTGCAAATCGTTGATGACTGGCTGGCTACCAAGCTATGTTGCCAGAGGTGCTGCTGGCGATTTTTGACTCTTCCGATTAAAGGAGCTGGTAATTTTCTTAATCCAACAGTCAAAGAAGGTCACCTCAGTTTAATGGTAACTGGTAAATGACAATGTCATTCCGCCACGGCGGCGCCACCTTGCCGGCGACGGTAAACTCAGATTACTTTTATCAATCGTACAAATACGGCGACGGCTAAACTCGGATTACTTTTATCAATGGTACAGAAACGGCGACGTTTATGGCCGTTCCGTGAGTATAAGATTTGGACTGGATCCGAAATCTGGGCGGATTAAAATCAGATTTGGCCTACAGGAATTGGCCCAGTCAAGCCAAGCCGCCACACTTTGGGCCCAAGTCCTATCCAGGTCCAGGCAAAAAGTTTCAGACGTCTTTTGGAAGGGGGTCAGCTTGGACCGGTTTTGTGGGCTTTTCCACTTTAGGCCGACCCGACTCAGTTTTGGCCTGTTGATTCTGAGCCGGGCCGGCCATCTCCACGCTCATTAGCCATAACCCTTGTACAGACCCGACCCGACCCGATACAAAAGTGCTGAACCGGCGAGTTTCACGCGTGCTCAACACGCGCCGCGTGCGTAGCACGCACCAATAATGTGTCAGCGTTTTGTACACGCGCGAAAGTACGCGAGTGAACACTTTATTCCGCGTGTTATCTACGCGTCTCTGTTTTCACGCGCCACGCGCCTCTGTTTCCACGCTCCACGCACCTCCTCTGTTTCCACGCGCCGGTGAAACTTTCTTTCTTTTGTGCTGGTTTTTTCGCGTGTTTCAGCTTTTCGGCTACCTTCCTACTTCAAAGTTCACATCTTTCCTTTCTTCTACTCACAAACCAAACTTCTGTTTCACGAATTTCAAGCATCGACATCATAATCTCTGCACATTTCTTCAGTCGTCTTCCTGTTCCAATTTGGTGAAAGACCCTATTGCCATATCCGAAGCGCTGTCCTTGTCGCTGAATTCAACCCATCAACTATGGGAACCCGAATCCCAACTATGTTATCAAGCTCGGGTTCAACAACGATGTGTTCACTGAGAACAATCTCATCCGTATGTACACAAAAGGTGGCCAATTGCCCCATGGACGCAAGGTGTTCGATGAAATGTCTGAGATTATGATGCGATCCAGTGTTTCGAACCGGAATCGACAGTGGAGACGTAGATTTCGGGAAGCAAATTCATGGATTGATTCTCCGAACCGGAGAAAAAGCATTGTGCAGTACTTCAGTCATGAATGCTCTTATGGACATGTACACAATTGTGCTAAGAAAGTATTTAGAGTAACGGTTCCTAGGGATATTGTGACATGGAATACTGCGTTTGGCTTAATGAGTATGTTCTCCAGGTGTGGCTTAATGCAAATGGCGAGTTTAATGGTTGACAAGCTTGACATCATCTGTTGCAACGATGTAGTTATCTGGAACGAGTTGATCTCCGTATATAACTCGAACGAACGTAGCGTAGAAGCTGTTGTGAAGCTCCCAACAGTCGCATTTACAAACTTGAATTCTTTACAAATTTTCGAGTTCAACTCACTGAAACTAATTGCTTTCACCTGGTAGCTGAAGCTCTGCTACCAGACATTGCTTGCTCAAGGCACTTGAAAGCTTTCTTGTAACTCAAGAAACCCATGAACCAGAAATCGAACCCGTCAATGGTGACTACCTCCATATACTTCTGCGATGGATTCTTCATGTTCTCGCTCTGGTTAGCCATCTCTAATTTTTCGAGCGGAATCTGAACCTTGTAATGGACTCTGATCGATTTCTTGCCTTCGGGGGAAGACAATTGGATCGATCTCTCGCTGCAGAATGCAAGCTTGTGGGTTGATATGAAGAGGAGGCCGGCAATGGGGCCAGCACTTGTTGATAGATAGCATTGGGAAGCTTTCAACAGTCTTTCTCCTTCGGAAATAGTGAAGAGCTGTCGAAACACTTTCCTTACTCCTCCGACTTGGAGGATTCGAGCTCCGAGAGTTAGCTTCCCCTTCAAGGTATCGGTTATCTTGCTCCCCAGTTTCACTGTTTAATCATGGCATTAATGAAGCAACATGGTCAGTTGAGAACTCAAATCAAAGCACCATCATCATCGAAATGAATGCATTTTACACTTGTTTAAGTGTTCGTGACATCCCAATAATTCGAGTTGTTGAGAGAAGGGTTCACATTGGTTTTATTCACTAAACATGCCCCTGGCCATCAAGCAGAAGCTCTCAGAAGAGCTGATACTTGCACAACTTCGCCAAGTTATGTGCACATATTGCAGGCTAGCTACCGAGATTAGAAATAGAGATACTATCGACTAACACGTACCATGCTCCCGGATTCCATGCACGAATTTGTCAGCCTTCTTGCCGAGTTTGTTGTTGATCCTTTTCAGCATTGAATCCGATGGCTGTGATGATTTACTTTGTTTCAGCATCAGAGATTTGTGTGCTGGAGTAGGGATGTAGCGCTGTGGTGCATCTTCAAGAAGTAAAGGTGCCATCTTTGCAGCAAATGAACCCTTCATTGGAACTCCAATAACTTGTTCCTGATGATATGAACCCTTCATGTTTTGTTGTTTGTTGCTTGTATACCTCGACGATAACTCGAAAGCTGTAATCTTTCTGCAGATTGGGAGATGTTACTGTATAGAATCAGAGTTGTTTTGAGATTGTGCTGAGTGGAAGAGGAATGAAGGGAGGGATCTATATATAAAAGGGGTAGCATCAGCATCACCTATCTCTGCTTTCAAACTTTTGATTCTGCATGACTCCGCAATGAATCATTAACAAAAACAAAAGGGGAGACACTGACTCAGAAAGGTGTTTCCCAAAATTTTATGAAGATAATGTGGACAAGAAGACTCAAGAAGGGTCATATTTTATGACTTGTTAGAGGAAAAAAGATGTCAAGGGAGGGAGAATAGGTCTAGCACATTATCGTTATGGTGTTCCTACGAGATTTGAATTCAATTACGAAATTATCTTCCGACTCACAAGGTGATTTCGGTTCACACTTAAATCATTCGCTCAAGTCCGAATCAACTCCAGTGACCCGTCCAAATCTCCTATCGAAACGAACTTGTTAGAGAAAAATATGTCAAAGGGAGGGAGAGTAGGTCTAGTGACCCTCCATTTTCCACCTCATATATCACATTTATCATTATATCGCTCCTACAAAATTTATCTATGAGATCTAAATTCACTTACGAAATTTTCTCCAAACCCACAAGGTGATTTCAATAAGCTTTAAATTATTTTATTTTTTTGGTGTTCTTCATGACCAAATCTCCGCACAGGTCGAAATCATTTACAAAAACGCATCTAAAGGGAGGAAGAGTAGGTCTAGCACCCTCCATTTTCCACCACATATATCACATTATCGTTATATTGTTTCGTTCCTACAAACTTTACTTACGATATTTGAATTCATTTACAAAAGATTTTCCACTCACAAAGATGATTTCAATAAACTCCAAATCACTTTATTTTCTGGTGTTCTTCATGACGAAATCTCTGCATAGGTCCAAATCATCTACAAAAACCCATCTAAATATACCGGTCTAAATCTCCTATCCAACGAACTGGTGGACAAGAGGGTCATATTTTACTTCTTGTTGGAGAAAAAAGATGTCAAGGGAGGGAGAATAGGACTAGGTCTAGCACCCTCCATTTCCACTATTATATGTTATCTCTACCTCTCTTTTTCCTAGTTAGGTGCACCTCATGTGGCTGCAATTCATTCAGAATCCCAAACATTATTAGTTAGAATGTCTTGGTTGGTTGGGGAGCAGTTTGTTGTTTCAACTTTTTTCTCAAAGGGGGCTGGTGCTTCTGACTGGTGGGTAGATCGTCTTTTGAGCTGGATTCCTAGCTTTCTGATACAAGCATACTCCTTTTCTTCTGTTAAAAAAGGATTCCTTAATGAGAAAGAAAACAACATAAGACCCTTTGGTGGGAGGTTGGTGGTGGTCACTGCACTTTTTCCTCTCTATCATAAAGTCGGTTGCATTGCATCAGGATCATGTAATACTAGCATGCATGTCATCTCACTTTTTCATCATAAGATTGCATCAGAGCCTTTAAAATCGAGAGTTCTCCATTTCGAATTCCAGTAATCTTCAATTTGTGCTCATGATTAATCGAAATTGTGCAAACCTCAACTCTTCAGAAAGTTTCCATTTAAGGGTGTTTGTCAGTAAATGATATCAGATCAGTCTGAACCCTTTCTCAACAACTCGAATTATTCACGAGACTGTCATGGACTAAAGTTAGGTGCTCAGAAGACCAACTAGCACATGCATGCATGCAAATGCTTCCACTTGCATTGGATTTTTGGATTATAAAAATGCAGAGTCATCCCCCCTCCCACTCCCACCATTGTGGGATGTTTGGTTACTAGTCTTATCTAATATATATCAGCAAAAATTTGCAGCATATCTTTGTGTGAAATCTTGTCCCCCTCTGGAACTTTCCTTCTCATCCTAATGCTTTGCTGAGGTGTGAGTGACTGGATGGCTTCCTGATGCTGTGTCCTTTGGCCACCTCAGATCTGCATCAGCATCATCTTTCTTCAGTTTGAAGAATCTTGACCTCTGCAAACAGTTAAAGAAGAGAAGAGAAGAGAAGAGAACAAAGAAGATGATAGCTTTTATTACTCTTCCTTATGCTGGTGATAGCTGCTGTTAGTTATCAAGCTGTAGAAGATGTACTAGGTTGTCTTTTAACCTTCAAATTTTCTGAAATTCAGTTGAGAAACAAGTAAGGCTAGCAACATTTCTTGATGGGGACTCTCAATACCCGATCGAGGCTACAAACAAACATCTCTGCGAAACGCGGTACATAATATAGTTTTGTTCTGTTAAAAAAACAGTAAATCAGTAGTAACTGGGAAACAACACCAATGCCAATGTGTAATCAAAATGGAGACTTTAACTCTTCAAGATTGTACATTGAGTGGCAGAGGGTACTCGAACCAAAAGCTCCACCCCACCCCCCCCCCCCCCCCAACAAGTTATTACAGAAATCATCAGCTTATACTACAAGTTTACAGTTAGCTAGCATTTTATCTGAGCACATCTGTGATTCTGAGAAACAATGGCCAGCTCAATATGCATGAAAGCCTTCAGGTAATTCAGGAACCCCATGAACCAGAAGTCAAAGTTGTCCACAGTTACAACCTCCACATACTTCTGGGAAGGTCTCTTTGCATTCTCACTCTGATTAACTCTCTTGATCTTGCTCAGTGGAATCACCACCTGTAAATTACACCAAAAAGTTAGATACTTTTTCAACATGTAACAAGTTGTAAAAAAAAACAAGTAGCTAGCTATTACCTTATAGTGCACTCTGATCGATTCTCCATTCGGGGACGAGAATTTGATCGATCTATCGCTGCAGAACGCGAGTTTGTGCGTGGAGATGAACAAGAGGCCTGCGATCGGTCCGGCAGTTGTCGAAAGATAGCATTGTGAGGCCTTCAACAACTTTTCATCTTCATCATCAACACTAAATAACTGCTTGAAAATTCTCTCCAATCCTCCTCCTTGTAGGATTTTAGCCCCTAACCTCAACTTGCCTTTCACAGTTTCTGTGATCTTTGGTCCCAATCTCACTGCAGCAACCAAATCAAACGGTACCGTTTTAGCCAAATTGAAATGCAAGCCAAATTCAATATTCAATGATTCATTGAGTTATCAGGATTTCAATGATTCTTTGACATGGTATCTGAGCCTTTAAAAGATGTGTATTAGAAGATAAAAGAGGTGTTATCAACTTACCATGCTCTTTAATGCGATTGGCGAAACTGTCTGCTTTTTTTCGAACCTCTCTCCTATGATCTTGTCGGACCGCCTGCGAATAAGTAGCAGTACTACAAGCACTGCATCTGTTCTGAGCATCAGATGTGGTATCAGTTAAGTACTCTGCAATAGCAGAATGTGGCTTCTTAACTATGCGTGACAATGAGCTGACTGGAATAATTCCTGTGATCTGAAATGGGTTCTTCATTTTGTTTCGAGACTTAACGTTATAGGAGTGAATTGGTTTGTTTGGACAAGTGTGACAGTACCTATATATACATGTTTAAGGAAGTCCAGAGGCTTAAGCATTATGAAGATCGGTGGAGTTGTGTCATGTCAAGCTCAGCAAAAGGGAATAAAGGCAGAGAAACAAGGCCTGATGGGTGATGAATGATCTGCCTCACACGGTTTGGTTTCTTTGAGGAAAAAAAGATGGAACATAATGAAATTCTGGGATGTGGTCCAAAAGGGTGCTGAGGTCTTGTTTTGCATTAAAAAGGAAGACTTTGAATTTGCTTTTTTCTTATGTGATAATGAAATGACTAGAGCTTGTTGAGGAATTTCCGGCATGTTGATTGTTCTGCACCGTTCAATTGAGTCTCTCGAGTGATCAATAGTGTTTGTTAGGATTTTGACCAAGAGTACTGATATGACTGATCTCTAAGGTGGTTAGGGGAGGTCTACAAATTCGGACGAGCTTTGGTTTTGTCTCGGGACGAACTTAGTCATTGTAAATTCGAGGCTAGTGCGCCGAACAAGGTCTACAGATTGTGCATAAGTTTCCTAGGTTCCTATACTGCTGCTGGTAGGATGAAGGATGTTTGAAGAACAGCAGCAACATGGTAATAACCTGGGCATTACTACAACGTACTAAGCTGGATAAGAACAGGATGCAGCCATGTGAAGTGACAAACCATAATTAGGAGGTTCGACCAAGCTAAGTAAAGCCAAAAGCAGTGGAGACAACAAAAGGGATTTTTGGTTAGATTGATGCTTTCTTGCTGTTGTGTTTTGTTCTGGGTTCTGAGCTGGCTGCAACTTCACTGTTTCTGATGCAAACAATACCTCATCAAAGCGGTTTGAATTCGGTGCTGGCTGCCTTTATTGTTATCGTGACATACATGTGTTTGTGCTTTATTTGTGAGTTATTGATATGTTATCAATAAAAGGTGGTCTAAAAAAAAGAAAAATTAATTACCCCTATGCATTACGTGGATAGCACGAAAATAACACGTGTCCACTGTTATATGCAAGGATTATGGGTTATCGGGATTCGAAAATAAAGCCTTCTTAGTCTTTAAGGACTTTGATTACCATATCATGTACCATGATATCTCAATAACGTAAGTCTAATTGTTAGGAGAGAATTCATTATTCAGATTGACTTTCATATTATTCACCAACCGAGCTCACCATGACGTGGCCGCTGCCACATGTATATGTAGTAGTGACTTGGCTATCTAACATGGCAAACTACCGGACTTTTTGGATGGAATTTATTTTTTGGTATACCTTCCTGATTACGTGGAGTACCAAACAGTTCCTCAGCATCCTTTGCGAAAGTTATTTCCAATGGCTAGTGAGGATGCACTGGATTTGTCATCAAAGATGTTTACTTATGATCCAAACGCTAGGATTTCAGTCCACCAGGCGTTGGAGCACAGGTAGGAAGAAGACTCTCACCCACCAGATAAGTCTTAAGTTGCTTGGTTGCACTAACCAATATCTTCTTTTCTGGTAGGAACTTTTCTTCTGCCCCTTTATCTACAGAACCAGTTAAGCTTCCTAGACCAGCTCCAAAGGGACAATCTCTCAATACTAGGGTTTCAGATCTGAATTCCCAGGATGGTCCAACTGTGTTATCACCTCCAAGGAAAACAAGAAGAGTGATGGCTGAACGCGAAAGCTTTGATGTAAATGCTAACCATCTTGATAAGATTGATGAACATGAGGAAATCAGGTAGACAACTGGCGATACTTTGGGCAGGAATAACGACTTGCCAATGTCTTTGGAACCAGGCCTGTGAGCAGACCAACGATTAACAGGTAGAACAGTTACCTGGATAGTTATAATGGTATTATGCTATCTTTTATTGTTCAATCTTTTGAGTTGTAGGTAGGTTGATTTAAGATAGATGCCAAATTTGAGTTTTGAGCAGGTGATTATGTCTGAAAAGGCGGCACATTAGTAAGGTCCTTTTTGTACATTGAATGCTGATGAAGGTATTTTGTATTTGTTGTGCAGTGCCGACAGAACTCATCTAAAGAGGAAACTCGATCTTGAATTCCAGTAGCCAAATGCCACTTTTTTGCAGATTGCCTTCCGTCATAGTGATCTGAAATGAGTTCTTCATAGTTTCGAGACTTCACTTATATGAGTGAATTGGTTTGTTTGTGCTGAAATGAATTCAAAGGCAGAGCCTATATATACATGTTCAAGGAGGAAGTCCAGGGGCTTAAGCATTATGAAGATCAGTGGAGTTGAGTCATCAGTCATGTCAAGCTCAGCAAAAGGGAATAAAGGAAGAGAAACAAAAGGTCTGATTGGTGATGAATGATCTGCCTCGCACGGTTTGGTTTCTTTCAGGCTCTGGGATGTGGTCCAAAAGGGTGCGGATGAGGTCTTGTTTTGCATTAAAAGGGAAGACTTTGATTTGCTTTTTCTTCTGTAATAATGAAATGACTAGAGCTTGTGGAGCAATTTTCCGCACGTCGATTGTTCTGCACCGTTCGATTGAGTCTCTGGAGTGAACAATAGTGTTTGTTAGGCTTTTGAGTCGGAGTACTGATATGACTGATCTGTCAGGTGACAGTCTCGGACGAACATGGATTTAGTCATCGTAAATTTGAGGCTAGTGCGCGGAACAAGTGTATTAGGCTGATCTCAACCGTTGGTAGATCGATGGTGGAGGTGTGTCTCGAGAACTCTGAATTCCGGCAAGAACTCTCATCCATACAAGTTGTTTGTGCATATGTTTTCCTATGTTCATCTGTTGCTGCTGGCAGGATGAATGATGTTTGAAGAACAGCAGCAACTTGGTACTAAGCTGGATAAAAACAGGATGCAGCCATGTGAAGTGACAAACCATAATTGGGAGGTTCGACCAAGCTAAGTAAAGCCAAAAGTAGTGGAGACATCAGGGATTTTTAGTTAGATTGATGCTTTCTTCCCGTTGTGTTTTGTTTTGGGTTTTGAGCTGGCTGCAACTTCACTGTTTCTGATGCAAACAATACCCCATCAAATATGGGAAAACCAACTTTAACAGGTCCGGATTCAGTGTTGACGGTTTTTTTTGTTGTCGCGACATACAGTATTTATATTTTATTTTTGTGTTATTGATATGTTATCAGTAAAAGGTAGTCATAAAAAAAAGAAAAATTAATCATCGTTACATATTATACAGATAACACACAAATAACATGTGTCCAATATGCACAGATTGGGGGTTACTAAACTATATTCTAAATTAAAACCCTCTTAGTCTTTAAAGATATTGATACCATTATATCTCAATAACTTTAATTGTTAAAAGAAAATTCACTATTCCGATTGACTTTTATTGTATTCACCAACTGACTATGAAAGATAATTTTAGCTAGACCCAAGTTGCCAAAGAATCTGAAGTTGCCGAGCAAAACTGCTTAGTATTCATTTGATTAATATCTAATTCTTTCAGAATGAATTCCAAGGTTTCTTTCATCCTAATCCTCCTGCTGCCACTGCTGATCGTCTCAGCAGCAGCTACTAGCAGGGCCGCCGCTGACGTCGAGCCGACCCGTGTTATAAGTGCTGTTGCAGATCGTGATCATACTGCAAGAGTGGCAAAGCCTGCGGATGATCAGCTGCCTTGCGCGCGGGACGATAACGATTGTTTCGATCAGTGTTGTGGATGCGACGAAAATGACAATACCAAGTGCAAATATTACTGTTCTGCACCCATTTTTGTCCCTCCCACCGAAATTCCAGCCTCTCCAGGACCACGCCCCTGAAGAATGAACGAACATCATCGTTCTCACATGCATGCAAGTGGTCAACTCTTCGATGTTTGGGTTGTGTAATATTTATAATATTTCTCGGTTATGCGATGTGTGTAAGCTTTCTGGTGTATCAAGCTCGAGTCTATCTATCTTAATTACCAAAAATGATGTAATGTTCATCATCTAAATAAAATAATTTTTAAATTTCATTTTGACCATTATTTATAGGGTATCATATGAATTTTTTTTAATTATTTCCAATATATAAATTAAATATTAGCTAATTTAAAAATTTTCATATCAAAATTGTCAATTTTCGTGTGCAATAACTCATAAAAATTGACAATTTTGATATAATTTTTTTTTTTTTTCAAATCGGCTAATATTTGACATGAAGTTGAAAATGGCTAAAAATCTAAGTTTTATTATGTTAACCCCTCTAAATAATAGCCAAATAAAATTAAAAAAATATTTTATATATGGTGTTATATACGATAATGATGGTATGTGTAATAACAATCAATTCATACTTATATATTCTTAGTATTATATATAGAATGGATTTCACTGTGTTATTCCCTTTTGCCCACTATTGGCAGGGATCTTACAAACGGTTGTTTATAAGTTTTGGGTCTGCTTTACTGTATATAAATACATCCTTTATCGGCCTTTAAAGTTGTCAATCATTTGAGTTTTTCTTCATCATTGTCCTTCTACTATATCAACTTTTCGAATGGTAATCAAATATAAAGTTAAAAAATACAATTTTAGTATTTTGACGGTTTTTCAGGGTATTAACAATTTTTTTAAAATTAAATGATTTTTAATATACGTGTTGGTAACTGTTAAAAATTCAAATTTCATTATATTAATCCTTCAAATTTGACTCAAATGAAATAAGAAACACAATTTTTCATTTTTTGTTGTTTTGTCATATATTTTAAAAGGGTACTTATGTAGTTTTTATGAAAATTGGCAAAAAAATCAAATTGATTAATTATTGGATGCGTGTTGGAAATGGTTAGAGAATTTCAAAAATTTCAAATCGACTAATATTTGAAATGCATGTTGGAAATAGCTAAAAATAAAATTTCATTGGGGTAACCAATATAAATAATAATCAAACGTAGTTAAAATCATTTTTACTTTATGTTATTTTAGCATGTTGAAAAATATTTCAAACCTCATTTGGCTATAATTTGAGTTGCTTAACATGTGAAACATCAATTTTTAGTCATTCTCAACATGGATGTGAAATATTAAAAAATCAATTTTCATGTCAAAATTTTCAATTTCCAAAGAGGTTAACCTATGAAAATCAACCATCTTCACATGAAAATTTTAAAAATTTCAAATCAACTAATATTTGACATACATGTTGGAAATGGACAAAAAATCAAGTTTTATTACGGTAACCTCTATAAATAATGATCAAACGTGGTTAAAAATCAATTTTACTCGGTGTTATTTTAGCATTTTGAAAAATATTTTAAATTTTATGTGACTATTATTTGAAGGACTTTACATGATTAAACCTCAATTTTTAGCCATTCTCAACATGCATGTCAAATATTAGCCATTTAAAAAAATTCAACTTTCATGTCAAATTGCCAATTTTCAAAAGGGGAACACCTTTGGAAATCGACCATTTATACCAGAAAATTTCAAAATTTTCAAATCGACTAATATTTCATATACATGTTAAAAATAGCTAAAAAGCCATGTTTCACTGTGCTAACCCTTATAAATAATGATCATACGTAGTTAAAAATCAATTTTACTCGGTGTTATTTTAGCATGTTGAATCTTTTTTCATTTGGCTATTATTTGAAGGGTTTAACATAGTGAAATCTCAATTTTTAGCAATTCCCAACATGCATGTCAAATATTAGCCAATTTTAAAAAAAATTATTTCAAAATTGTCAATTTCCAAAGGGGTTAACCTATGGAATCAACCATTTTCACAGTTTAATTTTAAATTGACTAATATTTGACATTTATGTTGGAAATGGATATAAAATCAAGTTTCATTATGGTAACTCATATAAATAATGATCAATCGTAATTAAAAATCAATTATACTATGTGTTATTTTAGCGTGTTGAAAAATGTTTTAAACTTCATTTGACTATTATTTGAAGGGCTTAACATGGTGAGACCTCAATTTTTAGTCATTCCCAACATGCATGTCAAATATTAGCCAATTAAAAAATGTTCAATATTCATGTCAAAATTGTCAATTTCCAACAGGGTTAACCTATGGAAATGGATCATGTTCACAAGAAAATTTCAAAAATTTCAAATCGACTAATATTTGACATGCATGTTGGAAATAGATAAAAAAATCAAGTTTCATTATGGTAAGCCCTATAAATAATAATCAAACGTGGTTAAAAATTAATTATACTTTATGCTATTTTAGCATGTTGAAAAATGTTTCTAACTTCATTTGGCTATTATTTGAAGGACTTAACATGGTGTAACCTTCATTTTTAATCATTTCGAACATGCATGTCAAATATTAGCCAATTTAGAAAATTTCAATTTTCATATCAAAAGCAATTATTATTGAAGAAATATACTTATCTTATATTTTTGTTATATGTTATTTTCTTAACTACAAACATAAATAAATCAACCAAATTGACCAAGTTTTAGAACGTGTTTTGGAAATAGTGAGATTCTCGAGTTCCACTAAATGAACCTTTCGAATGGTAGAAAATTGTGAAGTTAAAAAATGCAATGTTCGTATTTTGACGGTTTTTTTGCAGTATTAACAGTTTTTATTTTATTTTTTAAATTAGCTGATTTTTAATTTATGTGTTGGTAACGGCTAGAAATTCAAGTTTCATTATGTCAACCCTTCAAATTTGATTCAAATGAAGTAAGAAATACAACTTTCATTTTTTGTGCTGTTTTGTCGTATTTTCTAAAGGAATCCTATATAGTTTTTTATGAAAATTGACAAAAAAATTAAATTGACTAATTCTTAAAATATATATTGAAAATATTTAAAAAATCAAATTCCACTATTTAAAATCCTCAGAGTTTAGCCAATGAAGTCAAAAAAATATTTTTTATATGGTTTTTACGAGTTTTAGTAATCAGCTTACAAACATTGAATAGTTGAGTGGTACAGTGGTTAATTACCTTCAAAACGCCGCGCTTTCAAAGAAACCCGCCACCGCCGACCTCCGTTCTCCGTTCTCCTCCTCCTCGACGGACTATAAACTAGTGGTAAAGGTTTAAAAAAATCGACAGACGTAATTGGTTTTCTACTGAAGCTCTCCTTGTTATCATCTCACTGGTAAAAATCTCTCTTCTTTCTCTGTTTCATCCCAGCTGGACTCCAGTCGTCAACACCCAAACACTCATCAGATCTGTTTCTTCGTCCCTCTCAATGCCGGCGACAACGGGGAAAACTTCGGTGATCCTCTACATAACCATATTCATCGTCCTCCTAGTGCTACTCTCCCACACCCCCACCAAACCCTCCACTCACCGCCGTCTCAAGCTCCGTTCCAATTTCAACTTCAACAATCCTCATAATCCCCACCACCACGATCCAATCCCTTTTGATCCAGTCGTCGCCCAGATTGAGCGCCGCCTCGAAGATCGCCGGTGGGAGCATCACTACTTCACCCATTCCTCCCATCAAGAGGCTTCCGCCGCCGCTAATCTCTCTGCCGCCGCTTATCACTCCCCACCAGCCCCCGGCCACGAGTCCCAGCCCGAGTGGGAGGATTTCGTCGAAGCTGAGGACTACTTGAACGACGAGGAGAAATTCAATGTCACCAATAGGTAAGCAAAAAGCACAATGCCGAGCTGGAATTGGGAATTTCTCATTCCCTTTGATATGTTTCTAATGGGGTTTTTTGAAAAATCACAGGCTGCTGTTGCTTTTCCCCAAGATTGACGTGGAACCTGCGGATCGCTACGTCGATGAGCATGAGCTTACGGAGTGGAACTTGAACCAGGCTGAGAAGGAAGTGTTGCACCGTACACAGAGAGAGATGGATGTTCATGATAAGAATCATGATGGCTTTATCTCCTTTTCTGAGTATGATCCACCTAGTTGGGCTGTTAATTCAGGTAGAAAGATTGCAACTTTGAACTGTTCTGATGAAGTCTACCATTGTTTCCCTATAAGCTATAGCCAAGTTTGGAAGTTCCTGTTCAATTTTTTCCTTTTTCCACACATTGTTTCATGGGATGAACTGTTATAGAAGATGCTTTTAATAGCACGTTGGTGTGCTCTCTCAAGTTTCTGATTGGTTTCCAAATAATCTACTAAATTTTTTTTCCTGCTTGGAGTTTGTGGTCATGTTGTTAACTGATGCTTTTTTGCCCCAGAACCGAGTTCGTTTGGCCATGACATGGGTTGGTGGAAGGAAGGACATTTCAACGCATCGGATGCAGATGGAGATGGTCTTCTTAATATCACAGAGTTCAATGAGTAAGAATTCTTTTCTCTTTGGTTTCTGATGATCAAGTACTTTGTTTTATTTCGTCGTCATTACTCATTCTACTTCTGATTCTTGTGTGATATTCCAGCTTCTTGCATCCAGCTGACAGTAAAAACCCCAACCTACTACAATGGTTGTGCAAGGAGGAAGTCAGGTGATTTGCATTCCAATGCCTTTCAATTCTCCCAGAGTTTGAATCACATCCTATTATTTGCATACCTCCATCTCTAGTTAGTTGGCTTGCAGAGAAAAGATGCATTATTTAATTATGATCAGTGGATAAGATGTAGTGACAGATTCTCATTCCCTGTTTTCTCCAACGCATTATGGAACTTATGTGAACATATATCAATCGTCTTATTAGTTAACGAAGCAGAGTATTCAACCCTGTTTTTCGGCAATCGGTCGTAACTTCCAGTGAGTTTATCCGCCACATCCAATGTTCCTAAACCTATGTAAAAACTGAATCTTTTTGAAGGAATCTTAGATGCTTAGGTTCAGATGAATTCTTTTATACCGGCTCATTGATGTCTGAGCTACCGAGCTTAATAATGCATCTGAGAATTGAACATTTTGTGTACTGTTGAAATATGATTTGAGGATATTGTGGCGAGATAACTAAGAATAAACGAATGATTACTGCAAAGTTGTCATCTTTTCAAGTGAATTGCAAACCTTGTTGTGTGGTTTTCACGCACTTGTTACTTTTTTATGCTTGGTTCGTGGTATTCCTTCGAATAACCTTTATCATGTGTTCAATGGATGCACCTAATTCACTTAACATACTGATGATCCCTTTTCTTCTTTTTCAGTGAAAGAGATACAGACAAGGATGGGAAAGTAAGCTTCAACGAATTTTTCCATGGCCTTTTTGACTTGGTAAGGAACTACGATGAGGAAGGGCATAACACCTCTCATTCATCCGACGACGATTCAATGGAGGCTCCTGCTAAGACACTGTTTGTTCAGCTGGACAAAAATAACGACGGGTACTCTTAGCAGTACTTGTTTCTTGAAATTTAACAGAGTGGCCAAGTCTATGATCATATATTTGATTCACTACTGTCCTGCCACAGGTTTCTTTCGGACGACGAATTATTTCCCATAGTTGGGAAACTTCATCCTTCTGAACGTTACTACGCCAAGCAACAAGCCGATTATATAATATCACAGGTATTATCCCGACTCCTAAGTGATCCATTCTCTTAGTGATGCGGAGTCTATGTATGTAGTATTGAAAATGGAATGTGTTATGAAAATGTGCCAGGCAGATGAAGATAAGGATGGTAAACTGACGTTGAGAGAGATGCTAGATAACCCGTATGTATTCTACAGTGCGATTTTCACGGACGAGGATGAAGATGATTACGATATACACGACGAGTTCCGGTAAATAGCAGGGTTTGCCCCGACGGAATTTGAATGAATACAAGGATGATGATGCATAGGACTCTGATGGTGCACAGGACTCGAAATTGGTACGGTACCTGATCCAGCAGTAGTGTGGTCGATAATTAACTGTTTGAGATCGATCCAGCCCGAGATACTAAACTATGTTACGTATGTTCTTGGACATTATTAACACACTATACATTAGAATTCAGTGACCAGTTATTAATTTATGTCTGCCATTGTAGGATTTTGAGACCTTCACGTATATGTAGTTCTTGTTCTTCTATATTATCATTGAAAGTAATCAGTAATGAACGAAAGATTGCTTCTTTTTTCTCTGGGAAGCCATAATTCCGAAATGAAGTATGAACAATCCGCAATCTCTGCACAGAATGATACCATTATTGCTGGATCAAACGTTCAATCCTTACTGGAAACACTAGGAGATGCAGATGCAAAAAATTAAAATTTTACGTACGATTTCTGATCGATAGACTCAAATTCGCCAATTCTGGTTCCGTTGGTTCCGTGCACACCAAATGACAAAGATTATATTTTTTCTCTTCTACTCTGATAAGTCACCGTCGTCGCTGTCGGAAGCCGGAGATGGGTCAAGACGGGCAGCATCCTTGGCCCACCTAATGATCTTCTCAACCTCATCCTCCTCGTCATCTTCCTCGTCAACGATTCCGCTACTACGATCAGATGAAGGGAAGACAGCAATCGGAGCAGCAGATGCACCATCCTTTTTACCTTGGAGAGCATTGAATCTGGCCATCAGACCCTTCTCCGTTGGCTCAGAAACGCCGCTGGAGGCGGCGGCGGAGGAGGAGGAGCTGTTGATAGATATGGCGGGAACTGATTTGAGGGCGTCGAAACGGCGGCGGAGATCGGAAGGAAGGGAATCTTTGGGGAGTTTCGTGGTGTGGGAATCCACGGAAAGCTTCAGCATCATCTCGTCCTGCGCAGATTGGAGCAGCTCTTCCACTGCTGCGTCATCTTCAATCCCAGTTGTTCCGCCGCCGCCTCTTCTTCTACTTCTCGCCGTCGCACCCTTTTCCTTCTCGCCGCCGTTGCTGTGGTAGCCGCCGCAATTCTTCATCACCAAGATTTGATTATAATGTTTCAACGATTACTTTGATGTGCCGATCAGATCGCGTCGATTTGCCTGTGATTCCCGATCTAATTATTTTTAGTTCTTAAAGGGTAGTGGATTGGTTTAGTGGGTCAGAACTGATCGGACCCCGGTGAATGGTTTTCAAAATTGTGCTTGTTGGTCGAATCAGTAAGTCTAATGATGTGGTTCAACCACTTATACCTTTAAAGATTGCAATCAAATCGCAATTACATCAAAATTGTACCATACTTTTGATGAGTGGTTCAAACTCGGAGTAGTCTAACTCCCATACTAGTAAGGTTTCAAAAACACTAGACCCAAGATCTTCATCAATTGACCGAGAGAAATAGAGGGAACTAAAGGGTAGTTGAATTGATTTAGCGGGTCAGACCTGCTCGGACCCGAGTGACACAAAAGACTGAATGGTTTTCAAAATTGTACTCACTGGTTGAATTGATAAGTCTAATGATCTAGTCATTCACAATTACATCAAAATTGTAGCATACTTTTGACGAGTGGTTCAAACTCGGGGTAGTCTGATATCCGTACTATCATGGTTTCGAAAACAATAGGCCGAAGATCTTCACCAAGTGACCGAGAGAAACAGAGGGAATGGCTTCTTTACTCTACTATAAGAATCAATGCTTCTAAGTTCTAACATTCCTGGGAAAACATAAAGACAAACCAAACTACAAATTATTGCCCAGACAAGCTAGGTGGTCTCAGACCAGAAACTCCAGACTGGGTTAAGGATTGGCCTTCAAGAGATCTGCAACTCACACTTCACTTCTAACCCACTTGTCTTTTTCCCTTTTCGAATTGTTTGGTTCGAGCTCATATGAATTGCAAATAAATAAGAAAACCAAAAATCAAACGTAGTACAGAGGCAAAACAAACACAAGCCTTGCCGCCTAATCCTCTTCAGCTAACTTCTCCAGTCTACCCGACTGTCAACCCGAATCCGAACTTGTAGTCGCTCTTCTTATGATCCACCTGCAACGGAATACGAACATAGTAACATGTCATTCCTCGGCCACGGACATAACACAGAACATCGTAGAAACGTAGGGCATTACCTCGGCAGACAAAACAAAGTTGAGACCCATATTCAACCGTTCCTCCAAGAATGCGGAAGCACACCCATTAGAGTCTATCTTCCCTCTCAGGCGAGCCTGTGCCACAACAACAAAACAAAGTAAGCACTACTGACCAGGAGGGCTTTACTGGAGAATTTACCCTGAATATGAATCTGGATCTACTTACTTGTCTTAGGATGTAGTCATAACCAACACTTGCAGTAACATCTCTCGAAAGGTAGTTATACATGAAATCCGATGCCAATGAGACCTGTGCAAGGAGAAAACGGGATTTGTTTTACGAGGTTTATATACTCAAATGACGAACCAGTTATTAGTTCTTTGTGAAACGCTGGTGTACCTTCTCTGAGACCTTCTGAACGTAGCTCATGGCAATCATCCCAGTGCTGGCAACTTGCGCTGTTGCAACCTGCAAATCAAACGAAGCAACGTGAAGTCCCTAGTCAGCAGAAGATATCTTATGCGGTAATGAGAGAATAAATGGCAGAGAAGGGGAAAAAGAATACCATCTTATCGGTGTCGTACCGAGCAGCATACCCAACTCCAGACTTTAAATGCTGGCCAGCCCAAAATACTTCACCACCCATGGATAAATGTGGAGTAATGCTCTGCAAAATACAAAATTCAACATCAGAGAGAAAGCTAGGCGAAACAATGCCAATAAGAAGTGTTAAATTAGGAGTCGCTAATTCACACATGCATATGTGTATATTATCAGGCATCATCCTAACCAAGATATGTGATTCATAGGAACCACAGTTACTTACACACTACACTGTTGGTTTACCAATAGAAAAAGCTTGAAATAGCATTGTCTCTTGTTTAAAAAGGGATAAACTTTCACCTTATAATTCCAGATACTTAACAAGACCTTGCCAAAGTCTAATGCGTACCAAAGGAAAACTATCCATTTCAATAAATGTAAGATAACAGCAAAATATCATAGCTTGACTAGGTAAAGTACCTGAATGTAACTAGCACCAAACAAGGAACCATCTCCCAATTGAAGTTGACCTCGGAAGTCTTTGCCCTATATGAGAAAAGAGAGTAACAACAAATGAGAGTTATTACCACTGGTAAGATATTCTCAGTACAAGTATAACATCAAGATGATGAAGTAAAGAGGGAGTGACCTTGTAATCGAAGTTGGCCATGCCATGAGACATATTGGGCTCATTTGAAAGCTGGGAGGAAGAAAGGAGAATGAGTTAAGTAGCTCAGACGCAAGTTTCTCACTTACAAACACAGGCAGAGTAAAAGTACTGATAAGGAAAAGGTCAGCACAGAAAGCACTTACCTGAGCATTAGCCTTTAAACTAAGATCATCAGTTAAGTCACATTTCACTCTTGCAGTTAGTCTCCCATCGGTCAAGACCCTGCCAATGAGCATCAACTGAAAAAAGACAGATAGTCAATTTAACAATCTTAACAGTAACATTAGCAAATAGGACATGGACAATATCAACAAGGTTATCTTCACCTACATTTGAGTCGATGAAGTTGGCACCAAATTCATAATGGGCAGTGGGGATTTTAATAGTTTCAGCACCTTGAGAAGGAAGTTCCATGGGACCCATGAAAACACTGGAGAATAGCGAGAGAAGTCGTTATCACCCAAAATCGCGATAACAGGTTGAAATAAATTACACAACATATTCATATATGAAGCGAAAGCTTACCTGTGGGAGAGTGAAAACTTCTGGTTAAGCCCCTTGCTAAAGTCGAAACGCATCCCCTCAAAGAGCTCAGGCTTTAAAGACACTGCCAACAGATATCAAGATATTGAGTTTTGATAAAATCATCTAGCTTTATAACTGTATCGATCATACATCAAGCATAACCATACGGTTTTCAGAGAATTGGCTACTAATGTTACAGTTTATAAGCATGCAGCTGACGAAGATATCATAGAAAAACTATTGTTAAATTACAGAAATCTTTTCCTTGGGAAAATCTACCAGATGAAGCATGATGAGCTTAAATTTAATTGAATTTGATACCTGCATTAGGACCTATAAGCAGGAAAATCTCTTGCACTGGACCTTACGAACGAGGCCCAGTATGATCCAATTACTCAATTACATCAAATCAACTACAGTGAATTGAGAACAAAAGAAACAAATCTCAATACACAAAAAGTTAAAACAGATGGAGAGTAGGAACTGAACTGATGGCTTCACGCTGAATCTCCTCGAAGGGAACGGGGCAAGGAAGCTTGAAGTAGTCGGTTTTCTTCGCGACTTCATCGATCTTCTTCTGTGGTGCATCGACGATGGGAGGTAGAAGACCTGCCATTGCTGCAGCTGATGGTGGTGGCTAAGCTTTGAATTGAATCGGAGAAGTAAAGGCGGCGAGAGAGCGGCGCAGAGAGGGAGAACGACGGACTGGTAGAAAATAGAGGCGAGCTGGGGTTTAGGTTTGGGGAGGTTTTTGCCTTTTTTATGGGAGGGTCTTAAGCTTTCTTTTCTTACTGTTTAGTCATCGATCGAAATAAATTCCACAAATTTGCCTTAATTCTTCCTCTTTGGTATTTTTACGTTTATTTTCCATTAGGTTTCACAATCAAATTAATAGCACTCATTTTTTATATAGTCTCTTATATTTTACTTATATTATAGACCGATCTAAATTTTATATTCGTAATAATTTTATATTTTTATCTCGAAAATTTATGACGGTGGGGTGTTGTTATATTAGACAATTGAGCTACTCAAGTTGTAGCTAGAAAAGAATGGGGGCGGATTGTACAAAAAAGTTGATGAAATAATAGTAATAATTACTAGTTTGGTAGTCAAGAGAATGAAGGTAGCGGATTATATCAAGAGAAAAAATTTTGGTTTCGCAGACAAGAATTGTGGATGATTGGTTGTAAAAATTACGTAAATAATCGTCTATAAGAGGGTTTATCGACTCTTTAACAATTTCATAATAGAATGGTTATTTAGAACTCAATTGAACGATTAAACAAGAAAAAAATCAATAATAATAAAAGATATTCAAAATTAGCATTAAAATTCAATTAATCACAAACATAATCAATTTTGAAAAATATATAAGAACAAAATAAATGAGCGAGATAAATAAGAAACGGCACCGTAACGGTAGGATTTATACAATTTCCCACGTTTCTAAAATGTTTGTAATCCACGCGCGATGAAATGCCCAGCAGATTCTAAGTTGGCCGAGTGTGAGTCGGACCGTGTCTCCGTTGCTCAGAGCAAAGAATTAAAGAACGACAGCGCCGAATTCTTTGGGTGAAGAAGAAGAAGTATGTACTCCAACAACTCAGATTACACTAATGGCTACCACGACCAGCTCCAACAACAACAGCAACAACGGGTCGCCACAGCTCACCGGCCGCGAGTCAGACGAGGCTCCCGTAGCGGCGGCGGCGGATTAGGAGTTAGGTCACGTGATTACGGGGATGGGTTTAGGGTTTTTGGTGAGGATCATAATACCCACCAGCACCACCAGCCGCCGCTTCAGCAGTCGCAGTCACAGGCGGAGCAGAATGCTGCTCCTTGCACAGACTTTGATATGGCCTACTTCCATTCCTACGCTCATGTCGGTATCCATGAGGAGATGATCAAGGTTTTTACTCTTACATATTCCCCTCTCTTTTCTCTTCTGTAAAGTTTCTAACTTGTTTCGTTTAGCTGCTGGAATTGCTTCCCCTAGTGTGTATGATGTTTAGATGTCTCTTGGGGATTTGGGATCTATTGCCATTATCGTGTTTGTCAATTACAACTTTGGAATGGGAAATGCAAATGGGTTCATAGGAAAGGAATGGGATTTTGGATCTATTGTCATTGTCCTGCGTCAATAGAAGTTGTGGATAATGTGGATATGTAGGCATGTAGCCGTTTGGAGTTCTTTCTTTGGAAATCTTTTTATGTGTTTACTCTCTGATGTTTGCTTAACCGATTACAGGATCGTGTACGGACAGAAACTTACCGGAGTGCAATCTTGCAGCACCAGAGTCATATTGAAGGCAAAGTAAGTCAATGAGTAGTGGGGTTTTTGGTTTATCCCTGAATGCTTGTAGGAATAGTTTTTGGTTTATCCCGGAATGCTTAACATGAATATTCTACAGGTTGTGTTGGATGTTGGCTGTGGCACTGGAATTCTTGCTATATTTTGTGCTCAAGCTGGTGCTAAGAGGGTAAGTCATTTTGCAGTTAGTGTTTATCAGGTCACCTTAGGAACATCAGAAAATTAGAAAAATGAGTCAAGTAGAACTTTTATGTCATGCTACTGCAGCAAAGCATTTCGTGAAGCTGGAACTGATTGTGATGTAATTGTTTCTTGCCAGGTATATGCTGTGGATGCCAGTGATATTGCCGTGCAGGTATTTTCTTTATCTCAGTAATTTGTGTTTCTTAACCCATACGAGCTGGAAGTAGCTTTACACTCCTATTTGAAACTTGGTTTGCTTAAATTTTGTTTCACTATGTTGTTAATGTGACACATTTGCCTTGCATAAAATTGTTGACTGACATTTTCTAAGGAGTTCCTACTGTTCTTTAATCAGGCTCGTGAAGTTGTGAAGGCAAACAATTTATCGGACAGGATTGTTGTATTGCATGGGCGAGTTGAGGTATGTCCAGTCTTAAGTGGTTGCATGCCTATTGTGCAACAATGTGTTAGCTAATACCATCTTTAGCAGTAATTACACTACAGTATTTCTGTTTTCTACAAAACAATTTGGATGTCTAATCTATTGTTTCTCAGGATGTTGAAATCGATGAGGAGGTTGATGTTATAGTTTCAGAATGGATGGGCTACATGCTTTTATACGAGGTAATTAACTGATAATGACGTTCAGAGGTGTTATGACATTTTTCATTTCTTATATTCTCTGGTTCTCCATAACTCCAACTACTCTCTCATTATCTTTGGATTCTGTTACTTATTAAATTGTAGAGCATGCTGGGAAGTGTAATTACTGCTAGAGATAAATGGTTAAAACGTGGAGGTCTAATTCTCCCATCACATGCAACGGTGAAGTCTCTTCTGTTCTTGTTATTCTTCCTGCTAAGTGTAATGTTTAAGCTACTGGTCTTTTGAAACATAAAATGTCGAATTTCCATACTTATAATTGCAGTTGTACATGGCGCCTATCACACATCCTGATCGATACACAGAAAGTATCGACTTTTGGCGCAATGTTTATGGAATTGACAGTTAGTGTTACTGGCCTGACACTCATCTGGTAGATTATAGTCGATTACCGTGCTTAAATGAATTTTGTTTATTTTTCTGGTTACAGTGTCTGCCATGTTGCCGTTAGCTAAACAGTGTGCATTTGAAGAGCCATCAGTGGAGACTATAAGCGGTGAAAATGTGTTAACATGGCCCCATGTGGTAAGTCTCAATACTCTATCAGTCTATCGTCTCAAATTCAGATATTTTTAGGTGTATTTTAGACCGTCATAATTGGCCTTTATCTCCTGAAAGATGCACCTGAGATATCTTAGTGAAATAACTCCGTTGTGACTTGATGTTATGATTGATTTCAGGTCAAGCACGTGGACTGCTATACACTTCAAATTCATGAGCTAGAATCTGTTACAACACGGTTTAAGTTCGAGTCCATGATGAGAGGTAGCACTACTCCCACAGCAGAATCCTATAAATTGCTAACTTAGTCTTCCCCTCGTTCATGTAGTTTAAATGTTCTTTTTGGTGTTTTCCTTTTGCAGCTCCATTCCATGGGTTTGCATTCTGGTTCGATGTGGAATTCAATGGACCTGCAAACTCTGATGTGAACTCAACTGCTCAGCTTTTACCACCCGAATCGCTGAATCCTCCCTCATTGGATGGTATAGTAAAAAAGAAGAAGAGGTCAAACCCAAATGACTCGCTTATACTTTCTACTGCTCCAGAGGACCCTCCCACACATTGGCAACAGGTAATTCTTGTACAATTTTTTTTCCAATTACTGGTATAATATTGGCTTTGCTGCAAAGTCTGGTTCCTTTATTTCTGCTGGATGATGAACTGTGTATTTTGGATGAGTGGTTGCAGACGTTGATATACTTCTATGAGCCAATAGAGGTGGAGCAAGATCAAGTAATAGAAGGCTCATTGACATTGTCACAGAGCAAAGAAAACCGTAGATTCATGAATATCCACCTTGAGTACAGGTGAGATAAGATAACAAGTTATACATAGGAAATGAAAACTGTCACTCTAGTTTGTGTTTGAGTGTGATGTTGTGCTGTTTGATGCAGCTCCGGTGGCCGGTCTTTCGTGAAGGAGTCGGTTATGAGATAAAGACAGATTTAGTTGTGAACCGGCAGAAGAGAATTGTTATGTGCAGCCAGCAGCCGCCATGGTCGGTGTCCGAGGAGGCGGGTCTCAAAAGGCGGAAACCAAGTAGGAAGGCAGAAGTTTGTAGCTAGAGGACCCAATTGTGTGGCTGTCTAAAGCATTTTAGTTTGTAATCTAACCATTTTAGTTTGATTTGATGTGCCAATTTGAGAATAGGGAAAATTTGAAATCAATGAAGAAACCTTAAACCGAAATTTTTTTGGTTGATTATCATATGGAAACAGGATACAAGTACCTAAATCAAGGGAAAAAATGCTTGTCATAAATAGCTGTACGGAACAGATCAAGATAACAAACAAATTAAAAATAGATTCAAATTGTAAGATCTGTCTCAACAGCAACGACATGGAGTTTTGCTTTGGCGGTGTTGTTTTCCTTCACGCGACGGACATGTATTATTTATGTATGTTATTTACGCATTGTCCATACAATGTGTACAAATGATTATTATTATTATTACCGTTTTTTTGTTGATAACATATCAACAACACAAGAATAGAGCACAAATATATGTTCGCTACATCGAAAGGAAAGGCCGTCAACAACAAATCCGGACCGAACAAAACAAGAAAGAAGCATGCAGAGTTGACATTACTTAAATCTTAACATAATCAGCGGGAAAAAAGCCGTAGCACCAAATCCAGACTAGCTTTTGCCTAAGCGAAACCCCTCAGGAAAAACCACCAAATTTCGATTCCAATTCCTCAACCAAAAACCATCCATCCATCACACATTAGTGTCTCTCTGTGTTAAAACTTCAAAGCCTAAAACAGCGAATATGAAGCGTGGGTATACACCAGACAGAAGCCATTATTATATATTTATATGAACTTCCCGCCAACTCAAAGGGGAAGCAACCTCACTCTCTTACTCTCTCCGTACACAGTTGCCCCTGCCCCAACTTCACTACAACAACAATCAAACTCATCCCAAAAACATAATATAATACATGAATCAACTTTCCCCTCTATTCCCTCAACACTTTGTATGATCCGCCTGCCGGCCGATTAGTCTGCATTGCTCCGGCAACAGCGACGATATTACTTGTCCGTTCAATGGGAATAGCTCCCCGTCGATCCCGCATCCACTGTGGCTCTGCTTCCCTGACTTTATCTTCACCGACTTTACCTGCCAATGATCGAATGCTCTAATCTAAATTCAAAGTTCTCAAGCCAAAATGAGATGCCCAATGCCAAGGACTACCAACTGACAGCCGATTCAACCAGATGCATGCAAACCACAGGACAAGCATAGACAAATTTGAACATCGGTGCAAAAAGATTTGATTATACAGTAGAGTCATACCTTTATGTACTCCACATAAGGAAGCGAGAGATGTTCACCTTTGCCCATCTGCAACAGTGAGAAAAATCTCAGCAACTTTAAGCGTCCACCGCCATGAACCAACACCAAATCCAGTGTACTATCATCAGGCTCAGCCTTTGGCGCTACTAGCTGAGCACTCTGAACTGTTCTGCAAGCATGATTACACACCAGGATCCCTAAAAATTGTCCCTTTCTGAATTCCCATTTCTCTTCAAATCTAGGAACTGGTTCCCTCCTCAGTCCAGACTCTAGATCATCGGACGGTCCTGGCAATTCAATAGGATTCTCCACCGCCGCCCAATGAGCTTCACTATCCCACTTTGGCTCAGCATCCCAAATTGGACCTGGATCAGACAAAGTTGAAGATATGTCTTCTCTGTCGTTTGTAGCATTATTTCCCCAGGAACACCTAGAGTTATCCTGTATAGAAATCGTTCCAGCCCACCCTTTGTCGGTCCTTGACTTTGACCTTGTTCTTGGCCAGTTTGGTGTAGTGGAAAGTGGATTTTGTGGGTGAATAACTTCTGGTGGTTCGATTGTTGTGTTACTTCTCCCCGAGGAGAGACGTTTCGTTTTTGGATCAATGCCACGGACATATTCTGATGGTTCAGTGCTGGCATGAGTACTACTGCAAGTAGTATCCAAGTCTCCCCCGGAAACCCGACTTGGAGTCATAATTGAGTCGATACTTGATAAACTGGATGCTCTAGGCAAGCCATCTGTATGTGACCTCCTCATAATATCCGTATAGAGATCTGCCATGTCCACTACTTCTCTATCTCCATTTCCTTCTTGATCTTCTTTTGATGCTGGAAGATATTCCAGCTCAAAGCTGTACTTTGGCATGCATAAGAACTTAAGAAACCCAGCAACGAGGTATCGCAGAGGACCAAAGCGTTTCTGATATTTCTCAGAAAGTTCCAACACTGCAACGCACAACAAAGAGTCCGTATTATAGAAGATTCGTGATGCTGAAATCAATCAGTAAAATGTCAAAACAGACCGAGGACAAATATAATGTTCTTAAGATTTGGCTAAAGATGAGCTTCTTTATGTCGGGACTTCTTCAGACTAAATATCTGTTGATGGCAACATTTTGATCACCTGCAACTTTCTGAAAGATGAACATGGCAAAATATTCTACTACATTGCAGCTCCGCAGAAATCCTAAAAAAGGTGTTGCTTTGTCTGGGAAAAAAGATGATTTTATGAACTTACCGTCACTGACAAAACCATAATATGAGACAGTCATCCCATAGTGAATGATACCAGTCTGAATCCATTCAACGGCAAAAACATCGGTGGCAGTGAGACCGCCCTGAAGAGATCAGAAGCATAGTAAGTACAAAGCAACGCAACATGGAATTTAATAAAGCAAAAGCACCTACTTTGACTATTATTTTACCTTCACAATAGCCATGGCAGCAGAAATAGGATCACGTACTCCCAGGACAGTCCAAACAAGTGAATTATCAGAACCAGCAGGTATAATTCCAATTGGAATGGAGATGCCTTCTTTCTGGTTGTCTCTAGTAAGCAGACCATTCAAAACCTGAGTAATTGCATTAAATTTTTTGTCAATCATCAAGTAAAGAAGTACCTACTCGTTGTTGTATGCTTCTAGATACTAACAAGGCACTATGAGATACATGCATGCATATATTTTATTCAATATGTATCGTAATGTTGCATCTATTTCATGCTTCCTCATAATCAGCGTTCTTTCCTTCAATATGCTACATATAAATAACTAAAAGCCAAAATAGAAAATTCATGGATCAAGCAAATAGACATGTCTCTCTTAACCTACAACAAGTTGTTTTACCCAGCAACTAACTGCTACTGACATCTATTGTATCAGGGCTGCCTTTTGTAGCAAAGAAGACTCCAAAGTGGAAGCAGCTCAATATGAAAACAAATCCATTTGAGAGTAGAAACGAACCTCATTGATAATTCCATCACCGCCCACACATATGATACCTGAAGCAACAGAAAGAAAATGGATGAAACAATATCGCTCATGACTCTTCTATAAAGTTCATCAAACATCATACCATCAGGACAAGAGCTGATGTCAACAGTAGATGCAAGTTTTTTAGCATGTCCAGCTGACGTAGTTTTAACTACCTCCAACTTAAACCCTGCAAGCTGTCACAGCACACACTTTGAGTTATTGATGATCAGACATAAAAGAAAAGATCTTGATGATCATGCATTTCTAACATCAAATGACATATGGCAGTGAAAAGAAACACTACATTTAGGGAAATTCATAAGCACATTAATGCTTGAACTGGCAGGCAATTCCCAATAAGTTCTGGAACTATTTAAAACTCTTGTTTCCTTTAGGATTCTTTGAGGTAATGCTGTAGTACCCTAGGTCTGACTAAGGTTTTCATATCTAAATTTTCAAACACTGAAGCTTCTATAATCATTTTACAGGCAATGTACTTAATCAAACTGAGTGTCTACATCAACAGCAGTATAAGCAAAGCTGGTGTAGCTTCAACAAACGCTAGAAACACTTTAGTTACAACATCTATAGCAGAGATCTGTTTATATATCTAACAAAAGCTGACTCTTTTCAACGGTTCAAGCACCACAGTGCTTCACACAGACCCTATGACAAAGATCTTCTAGAATTATTGAGTGGCCACACAGATTCAAAACCATGATGTATTCTAGTTCTAGTTAAAAGTTAAGATAAAAAGACACACCTTAAATATAGGTTCCACAATGCCATGGAAAACTTTGCTGGAACGGCCACTCCCAGAACGCGGATTCAGGATGACAAGCATTTTAGGAGGGTTCTTACACTTAAAGAGCAACTCAGGAGGAGTGTCAAATGGGATTATCAACTCCGAAGAAGCCTGCTTTTTAGAAGAAGCCATAGGGTGGGGCAAACAATTCACATAGCACTGCTGATCTGCAAATCCCCCAACCCACTGTACTGCATCCTCCGCGGTAGAGGCTAAGAAACGGTAGTCTTTGCGACTTCTCTTGGGTTTAATAAAACAAGACAGACCACAAGCGCCCTTCTTCACTGGATATGAATGGACAGTGAAATGCCTGAGGCCAGCGTTATATGTCACCTATAGAAGAAGTTAAATGAATCATTTTTTTCTCCACGACTAAGAAGAAGTTAAAGTGCTGCTAGCTAGATTAGCAATGGTAAAAATTACCGAGATGACATCGTCAAGATTCAACATATTGGAACCCCAGATTAAACCCTTGCTGGTAAGCTTGGCGTCAACAGCATCCTGGTTAGCAACATCACCACTAGAAGCTTGCTTCGCAGCAGCATTTCCATTGGAAGATGGTTTATCAGCTTTGGGGAAGGTCTTCCTCTTATCCCAAGCGAGCTTGCCGGAGAAAACAACATCCCCCAACAAATCAGACTTCTCATCCCCAGCCGAGGGCAGCATCTCTCCAACGTCGATTCTGAACTCATGTATGTTGCTGTCAGGTTGCTGATCGCCGGTGAGCTCAACCCTCTTAGACGAAGACTTGACCTTTTTGCTTCTCTTCTCGGGGAAAACAATCGGGGAAGAGTGCTGGGCACCTCCCGCAGCTAACTGAGAACAAAACCCCAACCTCCTCAGCGACTGGTGGTGATTGGTAGGGTTGCCGACTGCTGCTGATGTTGCCGTATTGCCTTTAGCCACCGTATGCATTTCCGGAACCCAAAGAAATCAAACGATTGGGATGATGATCGGAGTATCAGATCAACCAATTGGGGGAGATGGGTTGCAATCGATAACAAGGGGTACTCCACGAGGGGAGCAAGAGATCGGATAGAGGATCGGAGAATTGGGAAATGGAAAGGGAGGACCTTTGAAGAAGAAGAAGAAGCAGCTGGGTTTCTTGATCGAGGGAAGTCAATGGAGTTGCGGGAATAGTGGGTTGGTAAAGGAGTATTCTTTCTTCTTCTTGTTGGTGTTGTTTGTTCTTCTTCTTCTTCGTTGGTTCAGCAGTTGTTGAGAGGCCAGGCTGGAGGGGGAGAGAGAGGGCTATGGTTGAAGAATGAAGAAGCTGTAGCGGGCCGGTTTAGGAAAGAGATGAACTGTTTTTTTAGGAAAGAGGGAACCTTTAGTTTTGAGTGATGGTTTGCTTTGAAATAAATAAAATCAATAATTGTGAATAAAAAGTATGAATATATTATCTATTTATCTCCAACGAAAAAAGATTTTTCTTTTTACAAAAAGGAGGTGGAAATGAATTATCCAGTCACTAAAAAGTTGGAAATACTGAAATTTGAGATGAAAAGATAGGCACAAAATTATGAATAAATGTTGATATTATTTCATGATTACATAATAATATAAGAAGTAAAGCAATAATCCCATTAATTGAATTTAATTTATGAATTACTAAAGTTTGGTTATCATTACCATACTGGTTGTCTACTATTTAAGATAAAATTGTGTATTAGAAACTCGGGTGATACATAATTTGACTACAAAATAATTTGGTTTGATTAAAAAATTCCTTTTTAATTACTATACAGCTATTAATATAAAATTTTCTCTTTAAATTATCTTTTACCGATTTTATAAATACAGTCACATTCTATAACATGAACATTTTTTTTCCTTCTAACGTTATCTAAGCAAGAAAACAAAATTAATCAGTGGCGGATTTAGGACGCGTCACCAAAACTATTTCAATCCCATTTTTGAGTTTATTTGATATCGTATAATTGTTTTTATATTTTAAATAAATGAATATATAAATATACTTTTTATATATAATTCAATATATTTTAAATTTTATATAATTCAGAAAAGTGCATTCAACTATTTTAAATCCCATTCAGACTAACTAAATAAAAGTGGTATCATTGACAAGGTCCATCAAACATACATGCATTAATCATTATTATTATCATCGAAATCCACTGAATTAGACTTTAGAAAGTAGAAACAGGGCAAAAAACAGAGAGTGAAGGCTCTTAACAAATGCCACATTTCCAAAGGTTTGCAATGATTAAGTGTCAAAGCACTAATTCCGATGGATTTATGATGATTCAATATTTCAATGTAATAGGTTGAATTGTATCGAAATTTATTTATATAATATCAAATTTTAAAATTTGAGAGATGCCCCTTATCCGCCACTGGTACACCTTAATGATCAAGCAACGGGCTTCAAAATGTAGAGCTTGCAGGACCTCGCCGGAACCCTCGCCGTTATATTCCCACCACCAAACACCTCCCCCAACGTATTCCCCTCCCAAACATCCCTAGCCTCCACAACCGCTCCCGTCGGAATCCCGACGTCCTCCCATAACGCCATCAACAAATCATCGCTGCCGTCTTCATAGTTCGCCCGGTTGAGCAACAACACGGCGAACCGGTAATCCCGGAGCGGACCGGCCCATATCTCCTTGTTGCCTTCCATCCTCACCTTCTTGGCCTGGATCCCCAGCGGATCTTGGTTGATCCCGATCGCTTCTTTGTTCCCCACAATTCGCAGCACGCTGCGAATCGTGTAGGAGTTGCTTACGTCGAAGCCGAGGAGGAGTGGGGACTTGGAGATGGCCCATAGGCTGAAGTGGACGACGTACTCGTTATCGGTCATCCCTCCGTTGCCGACTTCGAGCATGTCCGGGTCGTTCCATCCTCCGGGACGTGCGTGCTGCGCGTGCACCTCGTTCTCGTCCGCTTTCGAGATCATGCTGCATGAATTGGATCCATCCGTGGCGAATCAAAGTCGTGTTTATGTATGCGTTTATCTTCTAAGTACGTACATGTAACGTAGTTACGTACCTTTCCCATGAGTCGGAAATGTCGTTGGTTGTTCGCCAACTGTTCCCGACGTTGAAGCCCCATTCAGCAGGATGCAAATCCCCCCTGTTGTTACAATCGATACTTTTAAACATCTGCTGGCGAGTAGCTCGGCATCAGGACGAAAAAAAATTGTTCGTGACTCGAATGAGCTAAACTTGAGCCAGTTTATGCTATCTCGACTTTTGATAGGCTCACGAGTTGGCTAAAGTTGGAGCTTCATAGCCAATTTAAATATTAGCTCAAGTATATGGCTCGTTAGACGTTAGTAGACTTAAAAAATGCCGCATGTGTTTGCCTCATACAAATATACAATAAATCATATGTTAGTTTATGATTGTGCTACATGTATTTGCCTCAAATTCTGGTCAAAACGGATTCATCAAGGGTTTTAAAGAGCGAAACTCGAATTAGGCTCGTTAAAAGTAATTACCTAGCCAGGTTCGAATAGGCTCACGAGCTTACATTTTTTAGCTCGAGTTCGAACTCAACTCGCCTAAAAAGTATTGATCCCCACTTAAGCATAGTAAAATTCGACCCACCTCCGTTCGTCAACCCACCAAAATAAGTTGTGGGTTTACGTACCATTCACAAAGGGAGAAGTAGATAGGGCGCCCAGCCTTCAACAGAGCATGAGTCATCACTGGGTACCTACTCTGCCACAGATTGCATCATTGCAAGCAATTCGTGATTACTCCATTGAAGTAAAACCAGACGTATATCAATCAATGTCTCACCTGACAGTTGGTTTAGAACCGTCGTTGAAACAGTTATCATACTTCAAATAATCAATACCCTGTATCATATTAAACAAACCATTCACGTTCGAGAATCATTGCATTTGTGTAAGTAGTAAGTACGAATGCATATGTATACGTACCCAGGAAGCGAAAGTTTTGGCGTCCTGTTCCTCATACCCAAGTGAACCAGGCTGAGTTTTGCTGCAAGTGTAGTAGCTAAACAGGAAATACGAAACTTAGCGAAAGAGCAAATCGAAATACGAAATCAGGGAGCGACTATCAATCGGTCGCTCGATTCATACCCAGCATCCGAGTATATTCCCAGTTTGAGACCTTTGCTATGGACATAGTCCGCCAGCGCTTTGATCCCGGAGGGAAATGTCGATTTCTTAGGCCTTAGGTTGCCCTGTGAAAGGTTAAGTAACCAAAATGTGACAGATATATCCTTAGTTAAGCATCAAATGAATAGGTAGTATAATCAAACCTTCGAGTCTCGACTCTTTTCGGCCCAGCAATCATCTGCATCAGCAGCACTAAGATTACTTATATAAGCATCAATTGGCTAGCTAGTTGAATGAAGTTTCACGTACCAATGTTGACATAAGTGTATCCGAGTCTAGCAAGGCCACTGGAGACCAAGGCATCCGCTGCGTATATTTACAGTGATTGATTATAACACATTTGCGTTATTTAGTTACATATTCAGATCAGCATACTGTAACTAGTTATTATTACCAGTGGCTTTGATGGTGGTCTCACTGATGTTGCAGTGAAAATGGTTCCAGCTGTTCCACCTGCGTATACGTCAACCATGGCGTCACTAACTACTACAATCTATAATGAAAGATTGCGAAACTTCTAGCTAGTCCTCCCACATAATTTGACTTCACTCTCTATTTCAGATGAAGCCAAACAGAACTCAAGATAATAATCGTAAATAAAGAGAATAACGGGGGCAAAAGAGTAAAAACCAACAAAAATTGGAAAGTGACTGGAGAGAGGTGAACTCCGACCTGCTACTACGGCGGTAATCGGCAAACTTAAGGTCGGAGAGGTTAACAAGAGGTTGAATCGGACATGGAGAAAAGTTCAAAAATAGGAAGAAAGCAGAGATTCAGGTATATTTACCCCATGGGAGGAGTCATGCCGAGGCCATTGGCGATCAGGCTGCGTCGATCGGCTGCAGCAACGGCAGGTAATGAGCTCCACCACGATGATGACGATAACAGAACTAGTACCGCTACCAGCTCGCCGGCGATTGTACTGCTTCCGCCCATGTTTGAAGCTCTAACCGGCGGTTAGCTGAGTGTAGTATTTTGCTTTGCATAATGCGTATATATACTGACAAAGCTGAGAGCAGGGGACCGGCAATAAAGCTGAGAGTGTTGGTTGTCCTGTAGCTTATTATTTTCAACGGATTTTGGTTTAGCTGGACTAATTACAGTAGAAATTACGTTTCCCTTTGTCCTGCGTCTGGATCTCGAATCTCGATTCTTTTTCGCATGTAATAGTAGAACCAAGATGGTTAGAGATTTTAAAAAAAAAATGGAGTACCGAAACTTTGATGAGCCACTAACGAAGTCTTAACGAAGAATTGGACCTAACCGAGAAAGTTACGAAAGTTGCTAAGGCCACCATTCTCGGGTTATGAAAGATGTGCACGAGAAGCATTCTTCATTCAGAGCGTTCGAGAGCATGTGGACGTGAATGAGGATGTGTTGATGTGGCTTACATGGACTATAGGAGCTACTAGATTAGTGTTATATAAATGAATACAATTTAACTGTATTATTATAGAAATGAATAGTTTTTTGTTCGACCTTCTTTTGAGTTTATCAAAATTTTATTTTGAACTTACATATTTTAAATTTATCATGATTTTAGTTTGAATTTATTAAGGGTTTATCTTCTTTTTCTTCGATGCGTTCAATTAGTTCCGCTGTGAAGCGCGAACAAGCAACCTAATCTTCTTCTACATTGTTCGACATATTTGGGTGGTCTCAACGATTTTTTATTTTTATTAGGTTGCTTGTTCACGCTTCCCTGCAAAGCTGATTGAACGTATTGATTTGTGTGTTTCAACATTATATAACACAAAGTAAAATTAATTTTTAACTTTATTGGATCAGTATTTACATAGGTTACCATAACGAAACTTGATCTTTTAGCTATTTCCAACGTGCATATTAAATATTGGCAAACATTTTGGTGAAAACATGCACTCGGTACAAACGCTACGTGACGGAATTTAGGAGTGGCCCTAGCCGAAGCCACCATTCTCAAAGTGACCCTACCACTCCTGAAGTCACCATCAAAACCACTTAACTATTAACGAAAATAAGATGGCCAAAGATCCTTAACAAAATTTCAAATTTAAAAATAACTAATAAAAAAATTCAAATACAAACTTCAAAATCGAGAATTTGAAATAAAAGTTTATCTCTCGGGTCAATAAAGCGTGGACAACGAACTAAGTTGGCCCACCCCCAATTCCGTCATTACAACTAAAACCACGAAAATCACAACAACAAGACAATCTCATAATTAGATCTTAAGCAGTCATAAGAACTAATCCGCAGTATTATCTCACGAAACATTGTAAAGCAGGAAAAAGAGAGAACTAAGAGCAATAACCATCGTAACGTGTATTCTGAGTGTTCATACACAGAACAGTAAGAAAATTCTTACCGATATCTTAAAGCAGACCATAAAATTCCAGTTTTTACCTTGGTCTCAATTCTCAAAAGTCAAAACCCGCCACTTAGGCAACGCATATCTTGATAACAGACGCCGCACCGATCCTATGGAGCACCACTACGGCATCTCCGGCGTCACAAAGCTTCTTCTTGGTCGCCGACTTCAGAGCAGCGTCCAATATCTCCTTGGTCGACTCTGCATCAGTAGCCCTGGAAGAACCTTCCGCCAGCAGAGGTATCAACCCTCTGTATATCAGACTGTGCCTCGCCGGTGACTCGTCGCTGCATCCCCAGTCGAACGAGTCCGTGGTCAACTCCGGCACGACCACCGACAGGATGGGAACCGACGGCCTGTACTTAGCCACAAGAGTCGCCGTGGTGCCGCCACGTGTCAGGACGATGATCAGCTTGGCTCTGGCCTTGTTCGCCGTCCCGACGGCGGATGAAGCAAGACTCTCCAAGGGACTCATTGGAAGCGGCGTCGACCTGATCATTTCCTTGAATATGGTCTTGTAGTCCAGTGAAGATTCTGCCTCTATGCAGATTCTGCGCATGGTTTTCACTGCGAGTTCAGGGTAGAGTCCAGCTGCGCTCTCGCCGCTGAGCATGACGCAGTCTGTGCCGTCGAGGACTGCATTGGCGACGTCGGTGGCTTCCGCGCGAGTTGGGCGAGGGGATTTGATCATGGACTCGAGCATTTGGGTTGCGGTGACAACTGGCTTCCCGACGAGGTTGCATTTGTAGATCATCATCTTTTGTGCCAGGAAGATCTTTTCGACTGGGATTTCCATTCCTAGGTCGCCACGGGCAACCATGAAGGCGTCTGTCTCGCGGAGGATCTCGTCGAAGTTGATCACACCTTCCTGATTCTCGACCTGACAAAAGGAAAAACCAATTATACAAGGTAGAATTAATCGTTAATATTCAAAGCAGTAAAGGGAGAATCTTCAGAAAGAAAACAGTAGAGGAAGAATCACTGAGGTTAATGCTTCAAGGTTTATACTTTAATGGTAGTGAGCCATTTACGAAACAGAACATGAACAGTCATCATCATGAAAGGATTATACATTTATACTGGAAAAATGGAAAAATGGAAAAATAACGGGTGGAAATTATATGAGGTGAATTCACTTAAATTTGGTTTTTCAGATAAAATATTGGATGAAATTTAAATGGTAATAAAAATTTATACTTCCAAAAATCACTTTTTCGGAATCTATTTTATGTCCGGATAAGAAAATGCTTAAAATCCCATCAAAATTTCCGCCAACCAAACCAAGCCTTAATCACTGGAGGTGTAACCTACCAAACTAGTTTTGGTGGCTGGTATTTGGTTAAACTGCAGGAACCATAAGTATTCATTATTTTGCTATTTGATAGTTCACATCTAAGATATTAGTCACCAAACCAGTTCAGTATGAGAAAGTGCTTCAACAATGGTTCGAAGATAAGGCATCTACTGCCCCAAAACCAGAAAAGTGCTGGTCGGTAGCTGATATTGTATTTTTCAGGTTATTATGTATGCAAGGCTTTTGCATGCGATCCTAATGCCAATATTTGTATGGAGTGTTTACAGTCCGATTAAAGATTTTCAATGGTTCAGACACAAAAAGACGGAAACGGTACAAATAAGGGGTGATGATAGTTCAATTTACCTTAGACATCAACTTGATATGCTTAGCATGAGGACCAAGGACCTTGCGGACATTGACAAGATCGGATCCTTTGCGGACAAAGGAGAGAGCAATCATATCAATGCTGTTGGGAACACCCCACTGAAGGATGTCTTCTTTGTCCTTCTCAGTGAGAGTAGGGAGATCCACTACGACACCAGGAAGATTGACATTCTTCCTCTCGCCCAGCACTGCAGAGTTCTGGCAGCGGCACCTCACGGTTCCAGCCTTGGGATCACACGACAGAACAGAGAGAGAGATGGTGCCGTCTGAACACAAGATTGTGTTTCCTGGTTTCACATCCATAGGCAGCTTCTTATAACTCATGGAGATCGTCTCTGTGTCTCCCTTGATGGTGTAGTCAGTAGAGATGGTGATCTCTTGGCCTTCTTGCAGCTGGATTGGCTTCTCGTCCTTTAGGAATCCTGTTCGGATTTCAGGTCCCTGTGCAAACAAGGAAATGATATTTGATTGATGTGATTCATGTAACTAACGTAATAAGAGAATACGACAGTAGTGTATAAGATGACGAATTGAACAAAGACTACAAAGAAGACAGTAGACAAACATCATCATTTGGAAATGATACAGAGCCATCCCTCCAATGGCGGAATAAGGAGTGGGCGTTGACTTGTCTTTTATGAAATTTGCGGAAGTATTATTGATCACGATTAACTGCTACAAACATCCACTCTCAGTTGATTAATCAAGAAAATCTGAGTTCTGTATACCCAAACAAAGAGTCTTTAGTTTCAAAATGACAATTCTAGGTATAAATTTTAAAATTCAAATTTTGCTTGGTGTGTTTTAGCCTACCGCATCGCTCCATTGAAAGCCAATCAAGAATGACAGACATATAATCCAAATTGTAAAGCAGTCTGTAAACAACCAATCAGAAAAGTACAGTAATAACGAACCTTGGTGTCGAGCATGACAGCGCAGAGGGTGAGAGTATTGTGCATGGCGATCCGGAGGTTATCCAACGTCTCCTGGTGGTACTCATGGGAGCCATGGGAGAAGTTGAATCGAGCAACGTTCATCCCGGCCTTGAGAAGCTTCTCGATCATGGCTACAGATCTAGAAGCTGGACCTAAAGTACAGACGATCTTCGTCTTCGAAATCCGACCGTCCATATCGTCGTTCAGCAGGCCAGCAATGTCGATATTGGCCATGATGCAAAGTCAAGGAAGCTGAGCTTGACTTCTGCTAGTCTGAAAACAATAAATAAATGAATTCAGCACACCAAAGAAGAAGAAAGGGATCACGATTCAGATTTCCGTCCCAGAGGATCGATCGATTGGATCAAAATGAGATCGCGAAGCAGTGAATAAGTTGAGATTGAGAGGGAGATCTCAAAACTGAGATTCCGAATCGCGAACGGTTTAAAAGCTAGAGGTTCTGAGGAAGTGAGGAAGGAGGAGTTGACTTGGTTGCTTACAGATGCTTAGTGATGGATGATGAGTTGTTATAGAGACTGATGGTGGAGGAGCGTCGGCGGTGTTGAGGATGGCCGGAGGAGCTCCGGAAATGCTGGGGGAGGTAACTTGTGGAGAGGGTTGACAGTGGTCAGTCGGGGATATTCGTGTTTATATATGTGATGCTATTTTTTGGTAAAAGGCGCCGCTGGGGTTGTTATTTGTTCTTTGGCGAGAGTCATGCGATGTTTGCTAAAAGAGTGGTCGTCGAACGTCGAAGAGTCAAGCCTTATATTTAATCCTGATTAACGTGGTGGGCCAGCCCATGGGCAATTGCGTATCGTCTGTCCCATCCTGTTATGGGCCCACCTGGGACCCGGTTAAACTAGTGGGAAAGCAAAATATGGGGTGCGATTGGCCCATCGCCTTGTTTTCTGCCGACCTCGTGGTCGCACAAATTATTAATAAATATATGTTTATTCAAAATCTATGTTCCATAAATACTTCCTTTCACAACTATTTTTTTTATCGAAAAATCGGACTCGAGGTTCTAGTTATTAATAGTAATGATTTGTGAGAATGAAACCCCAATCATATCAGTTCTGATACAATTAATAATCTCTTGAGAGAATAAAAAAATACGGTGCATTCCACAAGCTAAAAAATGACCTTTACGTGCGAGAAGGTCAACAACATGATTGCTCTCGCGATAAATGTGTGAGACTCCTTTCACAACTAATTAATGTTCTTTTGGAAGATTTCTAGTTCAATCGGAAAATAACATAGTATAATAATCAAGCAGTTTACAAATAGCTCAGTGTTCCGTTCCGGAAAAAATCGAATGAAATTACTTTGATTTTAAATGAGCTGACTCGATAATTAATGAACAAAGCACGAGCCTAATAATTTTGAAAGATTTCCAGTTCAATCCGAAAATAATAGCCTAATAACTAAGCGGTTTACAAGTAACTCGGTGTTCGGTTCAAGAAAAAATTAATTGAAACTCGCCTCAATTTTAAACGAGCTGGCTCGATATTTAACCAACAGAGCATGAGCCTACCTTAGTTCGGTATGAACGGCTGATAAGCCTGCTCGTTTGAAGTTCAATCGCCAGCTCTCCCAAGGCTCGATTGCCATCTTGATTGAGGCTCGTTAGTTGGCTCCATTAATATAGCTCGCGAGTTTGTTTTAGTGATTGTAATGGTGTTTGAATGTTACCTAAACAAGCTCGAGCTCACAATTGTTTTTACGAGCCAAGCTCAAGCTATGCTCAGCTCGACTCGACTCGGCTCATCAGCCACCCTAGTTAATTGTATAATAACTAAGTACTGAGGCCAAAACCTACAGGCTGTTTCTTTTCTATTTCATGCAGCAAATAAAACCATCAACTTTCAACCCCCCCCCCCCCCCTAACTTTATTAGCAAGATTATATTACAAAGCACAGGAACAATCAAGCCGATTATGAACTACGCAGGTTCACCGTCAAAAAATTCTCACATATCCACGGGAAAAAACTTACATTTAGCTCTGCATTCCGAAACCCCCTCTCTAAGGCGCCCGGGCTTTCGCACACGCTGCTGCCGCAGTTTTCTGCGTGCATCATGGCATGGGAGCATCATCATCGTTGGGTGATGTCGATTCCTCATCTGAAGAATGTTCCTCGGAATCGTAATCAGCATCCACCATCCTTTCTAGCGAATCCATCTCACCGGCTTCGGATACAGTGTGCACCCGAAGCTGATTCGCATCTTCACTGCACAATAGCAGCAAGAAAAAAGCACCCACGCACACAAAAATGATGAGTGATGTATAAACTTGCGAGCCATTCTCCAATCTACAAACATCCCGAAAGCTAGATCAAAATTACTTAAGAGGAGCAAGGATAACCCGAGACGTACTCTGTAACGCCAAATATCTCTTTCACCACTAGTGAGCTGTCCCTTGAACAAAACTCTGGTAACTGGTAGATACAAAAAAGAAGAAACAAGCCAAACACTTAGACATTAGCATCTGAAATCAATCGCAATTACTGCCAATTCCCCCGAAGAAAATTACAGCTCTCAGGGTGCTCATTAAGCATTTCAACATAAACCAGTGAAATAATTTTGGCAAGGTTTGTTTTTTATTCTTAAATCCATCCACTTTCCGCATTTCAGCCATTACTTAGAACGGCAGTGGTTTTCAGGAAGGGGTTTGGAAGATGACGAATTCTGGCATCATCTTAACAGAATAGTCTTAGCTTATGAAAGAGTAACCATCAACCAAGAGGTAAAAGGGAAGAAAACTAATGTGTACGTAAACAGAATAAACGCAGCATATCAAAATCATAAACTGCAATTAATGAGCGAAGACTGACCTCAGACAAATAAAACACCTTGCCGAAAAGAGTCTGAACAGCAAGTTTTCTCTTAAAACCCTGTTCTGTATAGCCTGACATCTCCATGACAACCGGGCCTGAAAGTAGACAAGAGAGAGTCAAATTTGGAGACCTCCAGAGTCATAACCAGGGTATTTCTTCCTCTTAACTGTTTGAAAGTGTACTGTAGATATGCAATTTTCTTTTGGCATGACTAAAACATAAGAGAACACAAGTTCCGAAGTAAGACCTGCACCATATGGAAACAAAGGAAACTCCCTTTTGTAATTGCAAGCTCGTAATATTTACCTCCCAACCACCCTCAAGCTATATTGGGCGATGGGCACAGATGGGAAACAAGACGTGGAAGCAAAGCTTACACAAGTGAAGATTATTTCAATACTGTACTTGGTTAAAAACGAAAATCTAAAAGTCTCTATATCAAGGAAGGCCCACGGAATTATCTGTAACTCCTTGGGTGAAAGTAGTGGATTTTCTAGGTGTTGCTATATTTGCATGCAAAATCAACCCATTGCAGGGTTACTGTTGGTAAAGGAGTCTACTATAATATAAGCACCACAGTTTAAAACCAGTTACCTTTGTCTCGCACAATCAGCCGAGCAATCTGGTTCACAATTTCAGCCATCTGGACGTCACTCAACTGTGAAGCTCTCCTGAGATGGATCAAGCTGGAAACCAGTTCCGGATTGAAAGGCTTCTCATTCAGTGCATAGCGAATATACTTCCGCAAAACGTCCTCCATAGTGAAACCTGTCTGGACAGCAAATCAGGAGTGAGTGTCAAAATTTAAAACGGCAGATAGTCATCTCCAGAAAAACGTAGAGCACGGAAGGAGTTTTTAGTTTTTTCACCTTTTTCATTAGCGCTTCCAAAGCTGAGTGGTGTTCCAATGCATCTCCCCCGCTCAGAAGCAACTGGTCAACTGATCTACACAGTTCAGCGTTTCTACCAACCTGAAGATGAGATTTTATCTTATCAGATCAAGCAGAAGCCGCAGCTGTAGCATCATGATGTAAAAAGTTCGAGTTGATTCAAGTTGAGAGGGTACAAAGTATCAGTAAACTAAAATTTCATGGAAGTTTAAATTTTTTGTTATGTCAACTCTGCAGTGCTGCTCGAAAGATTAATGGCAACAGATAGAAGCTCAATCCATCAACTATGCAATACAGAGCTTTTGATGTATAACTATGTAAGATCGATAAGATGAACAATCACGAAATGAATACGAGCATCAAGCAGAAAGACATTGCAATAAACTATCAATTCCAGGACTAATTGTCATGTAAGTACGATAAATTGAAGTCAAAAGAGTTTGAAAATGGAAACGAACCAGTCTCTTTCGCTTGGCTTTCGGAGAAGACAACTTCCTGACGGTCTTGACAAAGGCAATAACGAAAGTAACGCCGGCGTAAGCCAACGGGAGCGCGAGAATCCAAGGAAGAGAGCTTTTACCAACTCTGGGACCAGGAATAGCTTGAGTGACGGATCCAGTGAACTCGACCATGTCCAACGCCTTCTCCTGAATCCACGGCAAATCCTCCTCCACTTCAATCACTTCCTCTTCTGCTTTCTTGCTTTCCTTCGCATCGTTGCTTTTGCTCGCTTTCGCTGCCACGGCCACGGATATCCTCCTCCGTGAAGGACAAATGGGAAATGAGAGGACGGGAGGAGGGAAGCATGGCTTCGGTTTCGCAATCTGAAGAAGCTGAGATGATGCAGCTGTTGATGAAGCTGCTGTAGGGAAGGACGCCATGGATGAGGCAATCGGAGCAATTTGAAGTTGCAGACTTGCAAGAGTTCAGCTGCCGATTCTTCTTCGGTCTACCCGAGGAGAAAGATTTTGAATGGCGAACTCTGTATTTGATAAAGACTAATCGGAGAATGGACTAATGGTTTTTTCTGGGCCTCGTTGAAAAAGCCCATAGAAATGGATCTTGAATTGAACGGTGGGCCTTAGAATCATAGTTCGAATAATGATCATGGGCTTAGTCTCGTTCCATTTTTTCAAATGAAAAATATATAAATCTTAATTTGTTAAATAAACTCCTTATTTTTTTAAATTTAACCGACAAAAATTAAGAAATATGCTACAGTAGAACCTCCACTTTCAATGCATTATTTCATGTTTAGTTGGAATAAACAAGTGATTGATTGCCTTCGACCACTGTTCACGGTTGGCCAATTCATTAGCTCATTAACAAAGGAATAAGTTTATACCTTAATATCCTACGAATAATCATAACATGTCATCACTATAGGCTCAATCGGAACAAATCTGATCTGGTTCACTTTCAGCGGACAACACATGACGACCATCTTATAAAAAGAAGCTAACTATTTCAGGTCTAATACACCCTTCATGTTCAATCACTTATTGACTCATCCTTAATTTGCCAAAGGTACGTCGTAAGAGACTTATAAGCTTGGAACCACTGTCCTTCTCACCTATCTCATCAATCAACTTACTATCTATGACGACCAAACTACAAAAAAAAGGGAATTCACGCTTATACAAAATAGAAATTTACACTCATTAATTAGTGGTAGATACTATTCACCACCTATCTGAAAGAAAACGTCACGTACAGTCCTAAACGCTCTAACAAATTAATCACCTTCATATGTTTGATACGCCCAACGGGCATACATGCACTCTAGTAGTTCCCGTGTGTCTTGTAAGTGATCACTATAAAAAATTAAAAGACCCATTAACAGAATAGCTCAACAATTAAACCGAGTCTTTGAACCGAAGAATTATATATAAACACAGAAATGAGTGTGCATATATAATCAATTAGGAAATGGGTTATAGAAAGGGGGAAAGGCAACTTTAGAGGGTGTAATAATGGCTCAATTATTGTGAAGTGGGGAGTCCCTTTTTCCAAACCTAATTCCAACTTAACGGAAAAATCCAAGTTAAGAAGCGCAATTAGAGATTTTGGAGAGTGATATAATTCATCAAAAGTTCCTTTTGGTTAATTTTATAGCTTATCGTTCCTTGGCTGTCCTTTGTCGTTTCTTAGCAGCATTATCGCACTAATGGAGATACCAAATTTTCTCCATATCTCTCCTAACAATTCCTTACGCATGCATCAAGCGACTGCAGTTTGTTGTTCCTGTAGATATTGCAGGTGTGTTTGCAGGCACTTGATGTTCTAAGTCATCGTTAGCAGTTTCAGAGGCTGTAGTTCTAGCTAAGACTGCTTCAAATAAATTAGTGAATCCATGTCGAATTAGTAGGATAACAACGCCATGCTTTGCTTTCTAACGTACGTGGAAATCTTTATGGAAGAAAAGACTAACTACCATTGCATGCCGGGGTTGAAAGCTGCATTATAATAATAAGAATAAAACAATTCGTAAGGATTTACGAACTCAAACCACTCACTGGTCCACCTATAAGTGAAGCTCCACTCGAGCTAGAGCTACCTCTATAAGCCAACGATCCGAGCTTGAGATGGTCAAAACTAAACTCGGCTCAGCTTGGCTGCAACTCCCGATCTGAACCTCGATATTCAACTCACTAGCTAACTAATCTAATTGAAGATGATCTCGAGGTTAAAATTATATTGCTCTCCTAATATTATTGAAAAAATTTGACTTTCATTCATCCTTTTAAGTACAGTCCCGAACACAACTGCTCGAGAATAGCAGTATTGACATAATTGTTGATGAAAAGATAATTAACTAGATGGGCAATGTTCATGGACAATCTCATAGGTGAACGAAGCAGCCCAGCCCAGGCCCAACCGATCGAATTGCTCCACACCCATGACCCATCCGGTCTATATATATAGATGGAGACGCACGGGCACAAAACCCAAGAAATATTAAAACCGAATCAGTAGCAGTTGGTTTCACATTTCCCTCGCCGTCCTTTTTAAACCAAACCAAACCCACCCGACCAAAAAGCCAACCTGGACCGAAAACCATGCCGCCTTTCCACGCTTCCCCACCAATACCAACACTCCCACTCTTCCTAATCCTACTCTCCCCCCTCCTCCTAGCCACCGCCGCCAACAGTATCCACTTCCCCGACTTCCAACACTTCAACCTCCGACAGCCGCCGCCGGAATCTAACCTCCAACCACTAAACGACGAAACCAATACCAATTCTGATGGCAGGAAGCTTCGGCTCAACCTCCTCCACCGAGACCAATTAATTCCACACCACCACAACAGAACCTTCCACAACCTTCTCCACTCCCGCATCCGCCGCGACATCCACCGTGTCGCCGCAATTCTCCGCCGTCTCAATTCCACCACCAATCAGGAACTATCATCGTACAATCTTGATAACGATGTCGTTGACCGTCCTCTCGAATTCGGCACCGAGGTGGTATCCGGGATGGAGCAAGGCAGCGGGGAGTATTTCGTCCGGATCGGAGTGGGGAGTCCGCCGACGAGCCAGTACATGGTGGTGGATTCCGGCAGTGATATCGTGTGGGTCCAGTGTAAGCCCTGTTCCCAATGCTATAGCCAGTCGGATCCTCTGTTCGACCCGGAATTTTCAACTTCATTCTCCTCTGTTTCCTGCTCTTCCACCGCTTGCGACCGGCTTGCTGCTGGCAACACCGCCTCCTCCTGCGGATCCGGCCGCTGCCGCTACGAGGTCTCCTACGGGGACGGCTCCTACACAAAAGGGACCTTAGCACTCGAGACTATTACGTTCCATGACAGCGCCGTAGTCCACGACGTTGCCATCGGATGCGGCCACAGCAACCGCGGGATGTTCGTCGGAGCCGCCGGTCTCCTCGGATTGGGAGGCGGGTCGATGTCGTTCGTCGGCCAACTGGGCGGCCAAGCCGGCGGAGCATTCACCTATTGCCTAGTCAGCAGGGGATCCTCGTCCGGGTCTGGATCGCTCGAATTCGGACGGGGATCCGTCCCCGTCGGCGCTGCCTGGATCCCTCTCATCCGAAACCCGAGAGCTTCGAGCTTCTACTACGTCGGACTCTCGGGTTTGGGTGTCGGAGGAGTCCGCGTCCCCATCCCCGAGGACGCCTTCCGGCTAACAGAGCTGGGAGACGGCGGGGTGGTGATGGACACAGGCACCGCCGTGACCAGGCTGCCCGGGGATGCCTACGTGGCGTTCAGGGACGCCTTTGTGGCACAAACGTGGGACCTACCGAGGTCAGCTTCCGGAGGGGTGTCAATATTCGACACGTGTTACGATCTGAATGGGTTCGTCACCGTAAGGGTTCCCACGGTGTCGTTCTACTTCTCGGAAGGGCCTGTGCTGACCCTCCCGGCGAAGAACTTCTTGATTCCGGTGGACGAAAGAGGAACTTTCTGCCTGGCGTTTGCCGCGTCGGCGTCGAGGCTTTCCATCATCGGTAACGTACAGCAGCAAGGAATCCAGATATCTGTGGACGGTGCCAATGGATTCGTTGGGTTCGGTCCCAATGTCTGCTGACTAATTATGTATTGTTGGTCAAGGAATTCTTTTTTAAATTAATTACGTTAGGAATATAATATTATGTGTGCAATCCAGGCAGCCGCAAAATTAATAGTGGGTGCCTTTCAGTTTCATTTGGGTTTGGTATCTTGTTCCTTTTTTATGGATGGAAATATTTATACATATATGGTACGTGGGAGAATCAAGAATGTATGCATGTATACTGTACTAAGATGGGAGTTAATAGATGTGTAAGTGAAGACTTGTGGTGGGATGTCGAAAATTCACGACAGGATTTTAAGTTTGCAGTGAGTTAACTTTAATGAGCATATTTTATTGGTTTTTTTGAATTTTTCTACCCACAATAAATGGATGGAACTATCTTTCCAATGCAACTAACCTTACATCATTTGAAGTGAAGTTTTGAATAGAGAGTAACATCCAAAATGCTAAACTAGACATAATCCACACGAGCTTCTATCGGAATTTGATAGCACAGTGGTCGAAATTCGAAAAGTTTCAATTAGTCAACCAAAAGATACGGTCGAAGACCCTATGCAAGATTATTTTTGTTACTTTGAAAGCCCTCGAATGTCGCGTAATATAAACGAGATATGGGACTGTGGAAGTAGAAGGAAATTAAGGATATGAGGCAGATACTAAGGAAGCAACTCGTCAAACAAAAAAAGCAATTTATGCATGTCATCCTTACACAGGGGTCATGCTAATCTTCTCGATTATATCACATGTCTCAAACTAGGGGATTAGTCAACTCACTGGAGAGATGATTGAAGTCTGGGTCAAAAAAGGAAAGGGCACACAGAGAAGTGGACAAAAGCAAGGGGGGGAAAAGGCAATCAATTGGATGATGAAGGTGACATGAGAGGAGGGAGCAAACCTTCATTAGTTTTTTTCTACCCTTTTTGATGTACAAGAGGAAAGTAAAAAAGAGGATGAATGATTATGTTGGAAATGGAATAATCCATAATGAAGGAGAGTGGGGATCATACTTGTGGAGTAGTGTGAAAGTGAGCCAGAGAGGTTATTAGTTTCCAGCATCACGTTCACAGCAGCAGCAGGAGCATCGACGCAATTGATATTACTGCTGCGACTGGGAACTGGCAGTGGCAGCTAGCTGGATGCCTGGATGAGGCGGGTCCCTGCAGCATCACTATTCATTACCCCGTGAGAAAAAGAAAGAGCAAGGCCTACTACCAATTTCCCTTTCTATCAACCCTTTTCACACTTTCACCGCCCCGACTGACACTGTGACACAGACTCGATATATGAAAGTGGTACTACTACTCTTTTCCTTCCTCCTGGGCCACACCTCTAATTAAATGGCTCCTCTCTATAGCTTGTTTAGGTTGTTCACGAACCGAACCGAGCCAAACTTCACCGTGCTCAAGCTTGACTAGTTAATTTTTAGCCAAGCGAGAGCTCGATTGAGAAAATTTTGGCTTGTGTCCAGCTCGAGTCTATTCGAGCCTAGATTGTCAACTACCAGCTTGAGCCTATTCGAACCTACCTTGTCGACTACCACTGACGAGCTCAATTCAAAATTTGCTCACTGAAACTATCGATGTGAGTTCATATTGAGTTAAATTTGAAGCTTCCACACTAAAAAATTTAGACAAGTCGAGCTATCCTAAAATTTATAAGAACACATGTTGCATTATTGAGTCTACTGACGAGCCATGTACTCGAGTTAGTATTTGAGTTGGCTTTCGAGCTCGAGCCAGCTCGCGAGCCTATCGAGTCAAACATACCCTGACTTAAACTTCGCTCATTTAAAATCGAGCCGAGTGACTAACGATTTTTTCCGAGCCAAATACCAGAACGGCTTGGCTCGTCAACAACCCTAAGCTTGCTTTATTCCCACTATTCATATCATCCTCACAACGAATTTTACTACTTCCAATTGTACCTAAAAAGACTAATAATCTTAGATCTCAGATATCTAATCACAACTTGTTCAGGCTTATAGAGCTCATAGTATAATTTTACCCCCTTTCACTCTCGTGATTCTTCTGTCTTACTAGTATAGTCAACGACAGCCAACAAACAGATTGACAAGAAAGCCCAAGCAGACCCAGATTCTCTCGAGCTATGTTTTCTCGTGCATTTGTCTCAAGCAACACTTTTGACATTTTCACGCACAGTAGAAAGAAAACAAGAAGATAAAAAAAAACCTAGCTTTTCCTTTATCTCAAGGCTGTTCATTACCTCCCTACCAAACACGCCACTAGGGAACATAGCCCACAGCATACTGGCATTTTGCGTAAGGCAACTTTCATTACTGATTATCTTCAGCCACCTCAAAGACTTAAAGCCTAGGAGCTAAGCTCGAAACGCGAAAACAATTTGTAAAACTGGCACAATCAACAGAAAGTCCTGCTGGGTATATATTGATGCAGTTAAGGCGACGAACTGACCGCTAAACTGATACAAAACTGATGCAAGAAGAATCTCAATTCAAATGGGGGTACATAAACAAGAAACAAGAGAATGACATCTAGTCCCAGCTGGCGGGGTGTTCGAAAGCCTAAAAAGGAACCACCCATAAATAAAGCTTGCAAAGGTGGGATGGAAAGTTCGAGCCCCGCAAGAAAATCAAAGGTACCTGTACTGCGAAACATGTTTTACCGAGCTTGGGCCTGTTGCTCTTTTCGACATGAAGGTCCATTGTCCATTATAGCACTCCTGCAATTTTACACCTAGTATGCTGATCATAAGAAATAAGGAACTCCAGTCCTTGGTCCTCTCATCTGATTGTTCTCCTCCGTTTCGGTGAAGAACTTCACTTCTCTCTCCTGCAGAGACCCGGTAATTAATATCGTTAACCACCTCAAGGAAGCAACACTTTGTGACGCAAGTTAGATCCATTTGCAATGAACAAGCTGATTATCACTTTAAACATTGAACGAGCATCAAATGAGTTAATAGATGGCAAAGAAAGTTACAGCATTATCTTAGGTCATCATATATGTAAACGAAAGCTTAATATGGATATAAAGAATAAAATTACTACAAAACAGTAGATTATGCCGGTAGGCTTAATTAAGACTTCACTTACCATATTCTCATTGAAGCTTAGGATAGAAGCCACATTACCACATCGGTAACAGTAGTTCGGTGCAGACCACACCTGCAAAAATAGAAAACCATATCATTTAATGGACCTACCCAACACCAGGATAAACAATGTGCGTAAGATTCTGAATACTTACAGTTACTAAACCTTTATCTTGAAACATGTACTTGAGGCCTTCTTGTACAAGTTGGTGCGCCCGACAAACCAGGTCGAGGTTGTTAATGTGGTTAAACTGCAAAGGGAATGTAGGGAGAAACTTGATTAGAGACGGTAGTATATCACTGTGTAAGGTTAATGTTGGATTACCAGTACCTCAGAAGTGACCCTTGATCCAAAAAGCCAACCTGCTCCTCTGGGGCTAACCGCCCATGTCTCTATCTCTTCCGGATCACTCCACATAAGATCACAGAATGGTCCTTCATGAGGAATTTCACAGTTCCGATCAATTACTCTTATCTGTCAGGTAACATGGGAAGAACAAGATCAGAAAACCATAAGCTCTCATCGGTACAGATAACAATATTCTTTAAAGAAACAGTGTATCTGATTCCCTGAAACACATGCAAAGCATTTGAAGAAGCACGACCTATATCAGACATGAGGTGATGGTAATGATGCATTTAACATTTCTCTTCTCATATCTTTCGAGAATTCATCTTTTATATTGACTTAATTCATATGTTTTTCATTCCTCTCTACCATCTTGCTTGAGGTGATGGTAATGATACATTTAACATTTCAAAAGTAACAAAGTAATAGATCCACCAATCAATTCTCTGGCTGCCAAAGATATTGCTAGTTTTCAGTTTTGGCAACTTGGATGAAGCTGAGAGCATTACCTGATCAATTGTTCGAACATCAGGAGAAAGACCACCGTGAACACAAAGCACCTACAGGATAAAATCCAGAAGCATACATTGCCATTTAGCATTAGAAAGTACCACTGATATCACTTTTCTAAATAACTAAATGTCATTACAGCTGAAAGGAACAGGGCGAAGAAGAGAATGAGTCTTACAGTGCCATCTATAATAGCTGAAAGCGTTAGATAATCGAAAACATCTGTACAGTAGCGCCATGCATTGGCATTCCCATATTTCCGTTGGCACTCGTCATAGAAACCATAAACCTGGAAAAAAATGAACACGTGCCGAAGACTGCTTACCATGACAATTAAGCATATCAGAGTAAACATGCATGATATGACAATTAACGCAGACTAACAACCACCCAAATACTCTTAAAAAACAATAATAACTCAACTGAATCGACATTTATGAACCAAAGACATACCTGAGTTAGCTGACGGCTCTCATGATTCCCACGCAAAAGCGTAATATGAGCTGGATACCTATAAAAAGAAAAGAATTATGGAACTGCACAACACAAACAAGAGTGATATAAAGTGAAACCACAGTTGCATTAATGTTCCTTTATTGTCGAACGTACAACCGGGAATTTCATGCAATTGTAGAAGGATAGAGACAGGGAGAAAACTTCCACCATAGGGAGACAAGAAGAAGAATACCTCGCTTTAAGAAGTAAAAGTATAGAGAAAACTTCAAGACTATTATAACCTCGGTCCACAAAGTCCCCCTGATAAAAGATTTATAAATAAGTCAACTCCAACAAGAGTGACGCATCAAAATACTAAACTTCAATAGCAGGAGATGGTGGCGGATACCATAAATATATAATTAGTCTCTGGAACATGACCTCCGGTCTGGAAAAGTTTCATTAGATCATGAAACTGACCATGTATATCTCCACAAACAGTCACAGGACTGTTAACAGGCTGGACATTGGATTCCTCGATTAGGATCTCTTTTACCTGAGTCATTTGAAACAAAAATGCACAGAAGTTAATCACTCCGCTATCAGCTATACCAGTAGTTGAATATTGTCATTCATTGATTTAACAAGTGCACCATCCAAGTTAACGATAATTCCAAGACAAGCAACCCTCCTCCCAGGTAGTTAAAGCAATTGATAGAGCAGTAATCTGAAGGCTCAGATACCTCAAAATGATTGGCACAAAATCTCAAGTTCGTCAAAACCAATCAAAGAAGGAAATGTGGCCATAATAATCAATAAGGACTCCATATAAATCAAGATAACAGGAAGACCCCGTCCACTGAACAATTAAGCAAGTGCATGACATTCTGTTCAGCCAATTTCAACAGTTCATCATTTTGGTTCCTTAAGCAATTTCACAGGATAGCAATTAGCAAGCACATAATAGAAATGCAAAATCATAGGGCCACCGTTTGACCTATGAACTAGAAATGACTCGACGACAAGGTGCAGTAGTAGAGCAAAAATCGAAACCCGGTGAGGAAGCCTGGAGCAAATCGAAAGAAAGCACATCGATTACATGATTAAGCTATAGGCCGTCTTAGAGCAATGGAACTTTCCCGACAGTGTGAATCGAAAGAAGAGGACAAAAACGGATAAAAACCCTAGCTAGCTCTAAGCCAACGGGAGAAATTAAAGTGAAATCTGTGCAGCTGAAATTGAATCGCATTGGCGCATAGACAAGAACATAAACAAAACGGAGGTCAAAGAGAAATCCAGAGATTTACATATTCGCACAGGAGCTGGAGCTCGTCTTCCAGGAGATGCTGCCCTTCCTTCACCTTTGCAATCCACTGATCCAAATCCATTTCTCAGCGTCTCCGCCGTTCACAGTCCCTCCCTCTATCCCTGCAAAATTCTAAGACGAATCTCTGTTCAAGGTTAAAACCCAGCACCGGAGCACCAAGAACGCTGAATCTTCGTCGAATTTCGGAGAAGAGGAGCAAGCTTGTGAGTCAGCTGGCGAAGAAGAAAGAAACGTCCCAAAATTTTAGTTTTTGTTTCAAATTTAAATACAGGAAAAAAGGTAAGAAATTAAATATTAAGTGATGTGGCTTTTAACTTAAATCTAGAAACGATTATCAAGTATGATTGATTATCAAGTATACTCAGGTATAGTTGCTTTGGATTGGCATCGCGGCTTTGGCAATGATGTGTTTGTGTGACGATTTATTGCGAAGGAAATCCTACTAGCCCACGATCACATTGCATCGGCTAGAACATAAATTATAATGCATGTTAGGTTGCCGACTAATGGAGTTAGGTTTGACACTATTTTTTATAACTCGATTTCTAATTCTAAAATTTCAAGTCTTTCATAATGTACTTTCCCGATATGGATAAAAAATTTTTTGACTTCTATTAAATGGATTTGAGATTATAATTACAAGCTTAATTGAGCTTTTATCAAATGATTTTTAATAAATCATTAACTAGATATTGCGTTACAATAGGGTTTTGGTTTCGTAAATGAAAAGTTGGATGAAACTTCAATAACAACTAGAAAGGTTGTTTCAACGGAAATGGTAATCACTTTATCAATTATCTGATTTTCCCATCCAGCTGAAAAATTACTCGAAATTCCATCTTACGTTTCCACATGTGAAACCAAGCCTGGATCGCTTTCGAAACTTTCTGTTATCTCTTCTTCTTGTTCTCCACTTTAACAATTTGAACTGGGGCTGCGGGTACTTTGATCCACCACTCTCGTAGCCTCCTTATCCATCTATCACTACTTTCTTTCCTGTAAGGCATTTCTCTGGTGAAAGTCTCTAAGAACACTAGTAGCACCAAGTGCTTCAAAGGCACCATCATCATTACAACGGCTACAAACAACAATAGTAGAGCAATCCTCTCTGTAGCCTGCAAAAATGAAGAGGAAAAAATTGCAAGGAATTGATCATATTTCATGAGGTGGTGGCAGATTTAGGGGAAGCCTGTTTCAGATTACGATTCAATTTATTTTCAAATATAAATATTTTCCTCATCAAGTCAATAGTATAAACTAGACGAGAAGGCTATCTTTTCGACTGTTCGACAATCTAAAAAATGAGACAAGAGCAGGAAACCTCAAGGTTAAACCAAAAAAAGAAGATGTGTGAAATTCAGAGGCTAGCTAAACTTAATTTGCAATACATAAAATTACCTAGTATTAGGAGTAATGTAGGGGTCGATTGTTTTTTTGGATTCGGAGATTGATTTTGTAGGTTCGAACGATTTGGTCAAAGTACCATGTTTGAATACAGATATGGAGTGGGATTTGAAATCATCTTGTGCCCATACAAGTGATTTGAAAGGTGACTTCAAATCTACTTCACGGATAAGGGATTTGTCAAATCGCAAGTGATTTGAGTAGAAAATGACCAAATTACCTTGTTGCGCTTAGAAAGATGGGATAAATTAGGGGTGTATTAATCATTTAATAAACTAAAGTTTTTCTTCTTATTTTTAAAACTCCACTAGACAAACGAGATATTTACGAAATTAATTGTATATATGATATCCCTTCTATTTCAAACCTCTTGTTATTTGAAATTATTTTCGTCCGAATCACAAAATTAAACGACTTTATTGAAAAACACCACTTTTTTAATTTTTTTTAGTTTTTTTTAGTTTTTTAGTTTATCCGGTTGCGGTTAACTACTAACCGATCGATTTCCACCCCTAATACACTAAAGTGAAAAGGAAGCAATATATTTGTATACGTACGTGTGGAAGTAGCGCAAACAACAGAGCTCTCAATTTGAGTAGAGCAATATTGCCATCTTGGACTAATGCTTCAAATTGTGCAATGCCCTCTTGTAATGTAAACAGTTGCTCCACTGCATTCTTATTAGCAGGAGCAGTCACTCTGAATGGCTCCAATGGCTTCCTTTGGTTAAAATGTTTTCTGAGGAACACTATGCAAGCCCCAGAAATCGATATGCATGGTAATACGTACCCTATCCAGCCCCTGCATGCCCACAAAAGCTCTGTATTCACGAGAAGCTCATGATCATATGTGTTTCATCGAATAGTCTCGAAATTGGTAGGTTTGGTTTGGCATGTTGAAAGTTTGACGAAATTACCTCGTGATGGCGAAGCAGCCCAGAATTATGAACATTATCGACTTCAGAGGATTGCGCCATGAAGCCAAGAATTTCACCCTTGTAACAATTTTAATCACTGGGGAAAGTAGATCCTACAATGCAAAAAAAATAATTGTTATGAAATTATGAATGTCCATAATATATAATATAATATTGTGTAACTCTCATCGCATATTGATCATGTAAATTTTTATCGTATCACGGATACTAGGTTATGTACTCGTTCATATGTGTAATAATACTAAAATTTTATGAGATATTACCTACTTATAAATTGATGTTTAACTTGTATTGATATTAATATATTTTATCTATAAAAAAAGAACATAAATTATTATTGAATGAATAATATTTGGCTCTTTTATGAAGGTTGTATTTTGAGTTTGTGACGGTTTAATTTTAAGTTTATTATGGCTTTATTTTGAGTTCATTAGAACTTTATTTTGAGCTTACATATTACCCTTTATGTGTCTTGTGGTATTTTTCATTCTTCAATTGACATGACTTAAATTGTCTCACGCTTTCATTTTTCCAATACGTTTTTTATTCCAGCTTCATCTATAATAGAAGAACATGAATTACTATTGAATGAATAGTATTTGGTTCTTTTATGAGGGCTTTATTTTGTGTTTATTAAGACTTTATTAGGATTTTATTTTGAGCTTAGATATTACCTTTTATGGGACTTGTGTTATTTTCTGTTCTTCAATTGACATGATTTAAATTATCTCACGATTTCATTTTTCTAATACTTTATCTATAAAAATTAAAAATTCATTTATCTCCACTTATTCTTTAAAACTTTCGTCATCATCGCACGGATAATTTTAATATCAATAAAAAATCATTATCTTTTCTCTACTCTTGCGTTCTCTTCTTCCTAGTACCTTTTCTCTTCAAAGTAAATTTTCTTATCACGATATCATCATTCACACACAAATATTTCATTTTCACGCAAATACCTTATTTTTCTCCATAAATAAGTTTTTGACAAACAAATGCCATCTTTCTCTCTTACTAGCCATCAATTTTTTCACACGTTTTTATAAGCCGCATGAAAAGATAGGTTTTTGACACAAATGTCACATTTTCACACAAATAATCAATCACAGATATTTACTTCTATTCACGCAAATATCATAGTGTTTTTATAAACTGCGTGAAAAATTAAATTATGTGCGTAAAAGTGAATCTCAATAAATAATTAATAATCTGCATGAAAAAATAGTATTTTTACGTGAATAATAGTATTTATGCATGAACGATGAGACAAATATTTCTATCCTGCTATAAAAAAAACAACATATTTCCTTTTATAAATGTGATATTTTTAATATAAAAGGTATTAATACCAACGATTACATAAATGTAACGTACCTTCATAACAGCAACATTTGTATCAATCCCTTCAACTTTACCCTTACCAACCGTCCCCTGAGCCGCCTCAGCTTTCATAATATCCAACATCAACTGTTTCACCACCGTCTCCAACGGATTCACCTCGCCGGCGCAGAGATCCCCGACTGTCAAGGACGACGATCTCCCTTCCAACAACTTATCACACGTGTCCCCTTTCATATTCACCCCGAACCCAAGCCGCGTAAACGCAACCAATGCAGCCGGCGAAGAAGAAGAAGAAGAAAACGGACTATCCCCGGACGTTACCGTCAACTGACGGCTGGACAGAGTCTGGAGAATCTTGTCACCTCGGGGGAGGCTCTCGGCGAGCATGAAGGCGAGGAGGCTCTTGTACTGCGACGAGAAGAAGTGGAAGGTTTCTCGTATTGTGCGGTACCTCAGGATGCCGAGACTGGCCCGTGCTAGGGTGTCTAGATGGTGGAGTTCGTCTTTGAGGTTGTTGTCGTTTTTACGGAGGAATTTGTGCGTGTGTAGGATTTCGAGGCATGTGTCGAGCCAGTAGTCGCGTCGGGAGTTGCCTTTGAACTCCGGGAATTCGAAGTGTACTGGTTCAGGGATGATTATGGATTTGTACATGACGGCTTTATCGAAGACGCGAGCGCCTAATGGCCCGGTGAGCTCAGGTTTTATGACTTGCTTCAGGTCTTTGGCTAAGTCGTATCGGACAGCCTTTTCGTATACACCGACTCCGATTGATTCGAAGTAGATTGCGTAGTTAGTAAGTGTTAATCGGCCTATATAGACAAATTGAATTATTGGGATTTAATAATTCATAAGGTAAGTCTTTAATATCACAACAAGAAAAAAAATCTACAGTTGCGGAAAGAGGATCAATTAAGAAAAATACTTTTAGTTACCATACATTTAGTTACAGGAAAGTCGTAGCTAGTCACAGAAATTAGGATTTAAGGAAGACAAATCCCGTATTAGTTTTAGTGACAATATCTCCTGTCCTTAAAGTTTTCAACCATGTCACTAATACTCTTTTAAACTAAATATTTTTAGTTACCCACATTTAGTTTCCAAAAATTGGTATTTCATGTAACTATTGTTCATTTTTCTTATAGTGACCGAAAGGTCTTGATTTCGAATCCCTCTAAGCCTTCAATTCATTGTTAATGAATTATTAAAATTGTTTTAATTTCAAATTCTTCTAAAAGTTTCCTTTCGAAGAGGTATATCAATGACTAATATAAAATTAACATTGAATTTCTCCAAATAATTCGAATCATTATATTGAAATGTAATGTGGTACCTGGCCATGCTGAGATTCCAATGTGTTGCAGAACTGGTTGAGTCGGAATTGTGCCATCAACATCCAAGATCGTCTCTCCATCAGCGAGTTGAACACTACTCGTTAAGGACTTCGGCAATAGCTTCGTAGCTTTGATGTTCCTATATATGTCGAAAAATGACAAATTTCGATGATAAGGCCAAAATTGAATTGACGTATACATTAGATTAGAAGTTTGGGAATCCATACTTGTCTAGAGAGTTGAGATATTTATCAAAGATGAGGAAATGCAACTGTTGGCCTGAAGAGCTGGTGAGTGCATCAAACAGATTGTGGACTGTTATGACGTCAGCAATGGCGACACAGCCTGGAGCTATACGAGCAAACGCTTCACGGCCAATAGTCTTGGCATCATCAACCTACGATTTCGGGATAGTTCGAGACGATGAATTTCAAGGTAATGAATATATAAGTGCGTCACAACTTGCAATAAAAGATATGTACAATAAATTGTTTCTGTAACTAAGCGGTCACAGATTCTCTATTTGTGACCAAAAAATTGTGACTAATCTCTAATTTTCTTGTAGTGGTACGTACCTGAATAGCCATATTTGTTGGACTTGAATAGAATAGGGATGGAGAATCCTCATCATCTTCATCCTGGCTCTCACATGGTGAACTTTCCTGCTAAGTTAATTACAAGTTTTAAATGTATATATTTCATCTAACTCTTCATCTGATCAAGAAATTTTTTTTGTCTAAATTAAGTTATGAAACCTTAAATTGTAGTTAGTCATAATTAAGTACCTTATGGTCGGGGCAGAACTCGACACAGGGCGACTCCCATGCGAGCATCATGTCGTATATCAAGCGACGAAACCCTTTATCACTTAGAAAGTCCGGATGTGTAGAAATGGCATCGATCGTCTGGTAGGACACGAATTCGACAAAGTTCCTTGCGTAGGTAAAGAGCTGCTTCACACTCTCGGGCAGCTCGATGTCGAACCGGTGTTGTAACTCGTGCGTCGAAATTCCAAGAACCCTGGAAACATAATTATGAATTCATCAAATTAATGTTAGATCTGTAAAAAAAAAAAAGTTAATTCCAGGCCTTTTGATTAATTACTTGGAACAACGAGCGACAACAGAATTGGCGAAAGGGGAGAGCTGAGGGACGAGTTTGGGAGAATCAGGTTGCGAAGAACCTTCGCTAGCCGTTGATGATGTCGATTGCTTCTTTTGGAAGAGGGATTTGAACGAGTTTTGTTGCGATTTTACGAAGCTTTCGAGCGCTCTGACGTTCATTATTCCTTCCATGATCTCTTGATTTCTTTATGTCGAAAGTAAGAACTCGATGTACAGAAATAAAATGAGCTTTAATTGACGAATTTATAGGGAAAAATTTACATCCTGTTAACATTTCCAATAATATGTGGACATCTATATTTTTACTTTTAATTAAAATATTTCTTACTATTTCATTCCATCGCTAGTCTTATTTGGCCAAAATTCTGACTCCGTCACTGTTCCCAAAAAGCTTCAGTTTTCGACCAATGCTCCTTTGTCCACGCGCTATCAAAAAGGAGTCACCCCATCCAAAATATTATGTATATTATTCATACGAGCCGTTAGGTGGTCGGCTAAATACTTGCATTTACTATTACTTGATTAGGAAAAAAATATAACCGGTAACACATTTAAATTTTAAGGACAACTTGCTTTAACTAAAAATAGTAAAACTTTTTTTTATATTGTTAACTTAGTATTACATTTTAAAAAAAATATTAGTAAATTGGTTATTCGATACATTAGTTTAGTACGTGTTTCAATCATGGATCCGCCATTGACTCGAATAATATCATATTAATCCATCACCAATAATGCTCGTATTAACATAATTATATCGCGATATCAAACCGACAAATCTATCCGTACGTATGTGGTTCAACTACTTAGCCCGTTACAATAAATTGTAGCTGTACGAGTTGTTCTTTCCCAGGACTTGAGGTGTATAATGATGGAGGCTTCTTATTGATTTTATTGTTATTATCTTGAAACAAAGTTAATTTTCACCTAACAAGCCCCAAATTAAGGATGCCCCAAGAAGTGTTAGGCCAAGACTTCTCTTTAGCCTTCATAACCAAAACCCTTGCCCAAGCAACCCACCCCTCCCAAGAAGTCCTCTTGTCCCACGGACTCCCCCACTCCAGCATCAGCCTCAGCCCGGTCTTCGCTTCCCTTCCCGCTTCCTCGAACCTCCCTTGCCCCAAATACAACTGCGCCACCACCAAATGTGGCTCTCCGACGAACCGATTCTTCTCAATACTCTTCACCAACATCTCCTCCGCCGCCTCCTCCGTTCCCTTCCCGCAAACCGCCTCCCAGTAAAGCCCCCTCGCTTCCATCTGCTCCTCCGAATCCACAATCCTCGTGCATTTATCTAGCACCGGTGGCATCACCAGATCCAGTTCTTCATCCTCCGCTCCAATTCGGCCATTCTGTGCCCTAATTATCTCCTCCTCTCTTACAATTAGTGTGTACACAGCTCCCATCCTTGAAATGGAGTTGATCCACAGCCCTGGCTTACCGTCCCCTGGCCAAAGAGAAGTAAACTTGTTCCCCAAGAAATCCAATCTCCCGTTCGAATTTTCGAACAGCTCGTCCTGGAATCCGAACAATTGATCGCTGAAATCCGCCATGGTCATCAAAAGGAAAGTAGCCACCACTCTTCTAGACACCCCCACCTCTTCTCCAGTCCTAATATGCTTAACTCTAACTCCAACAACCGGCAGTAACGAATTCAACTTCATCCTCCACGCTTCCCCCGAATCGAATTCCCCTCTCTCCTTCGCGTTCATCAACGAAGCCTCGGAATCAGCCAAGTGGCGGCGGAGTTCGGAGTCGTCGGGGTAATTGAAGAGTAGGTCGTCGTGGATCAGAGACTGGCGGGGCACGATGCAGAACAGATGGATCAGCCTCTCGGCGGCGTCGCCTACGTGGCCACGGACGACGTCGCGGCCGCTGGAAGGGTCGAAGATCGCGAGGTTGACGTACGAGTTGGAGTAGGCGGAGTGGAAGAGGCCGCCGAGGCAGACGGAATCGGGAGCTCCCCATAGCTTGAGGATGCGGTAAATGTCGATTAGGTGGTCCAAGAAGCTGCCGTGCTTGTGCCAGCACTCCCCTGCGCCGACTGATCGCAGGACTGCAATCAGTCGGGGGAGTTTTTCGTCGGCGGATTCGAGTTCGCCGCGCAGAAAAGGGCGAGCGGCGGATAAGATCGACTGGAGGTCATCTGTGTGGACGCCTACGACGTCGCTGGTTGCGGTGGTAGTTGAATTGCTGTTGTTGCTGCTATTGATCGGTGGCATGCTTCCTAGTGATATGATCGGCCGTCGTGTAATGCGGTGGCGGTTGGGAGGTTGATCGGCCGGAGGAATTTGATGATGAGAGCAGGACAAAGTAATGGGAATAATTTTGAGATGGAAACAAAAAAAGCGTGTGAGGGACGGTTGGAGATATGGCGATAGAAATGATGGGCCGATGACGTGGAGGAGTAGGAGAGACTTTTTTGTCGTCATTTGTTAGCAGAATATCAGCCATATTAATTGCTAACGTAATTACTAATTAATTAGAGAAAAAAGTTATTTTAGGCCTGGCCCAAAAGCAAGTTAATGGGCTGCAAATTGAGAATATCCGATGAATACTTAATGCTTGATCCATAGGTCCTTGACCGATGGTTACTTAGTTTCGTGTTTAAATAGGAAGCGTGTAACACCATTGTGTCACGGTAGATTGGATGATCAAACACACCAGAGAGGTGACAAGTTTATTGAACTAGTGGCATCCATGGGTGAGGAATTGGTTGAAGTGTAACGTTCATGGAGTCCGGTTGAATGAGTAGCGGACATGTATCAAGGGATCCGATCAGAAATTGAGTACTCAGAATATGGCCTCAGCCATGGGTTGCCCCGAAGCGAGAGTGTGTGAAGCGTTGGGGATCTCTTGGAAGCGTTACAACGGTTGAGATCGGCGGGTTACGAGAATGTGATTATTGAGGTTGGCTCCCACGAGGTGTGGTCCGGACCAGCTGAAGATGGGTGATGATGATGTTTCGAAATTTGGTGATATTATAAGGTGTTGTCGAGAGTTGTTTCACCCCACATTTGATATTCACTGTGTTCGGAGGAATAGGAATGAGGCCGCGCATATCCTTACCCGACGGATGCGTTTTTTCGCCTCAGCCACTACGAGTGACGCTCCTCCGAATTAATATGAGGAGCCTTTTGCATACAAAAAAAACATAAATGCGTGAATTTAGAAAATACACATTCTCAAATACACAAAAACCAACTCACATATATAACATTCATATATAACAGCACACGAAGTTTAATTAATTACAGGCCTCAACCTCCAAGTTGTGACCTAATACACACAGAAAAATAGCAAGAGCAATGTATCATATGGTACACACAGTGGCGCGACCGACGACTTCGAAGTCACGTCGCATTTTATTACAACACACGTTTGAACACAAAATACACAAGGGCAATGGGCGGTTGGTGGTGAGAAGAGATCGAATCGATCAGTGGCTAGCGACGGAAGCTCCTAACCGGACGAGGAGGATCAGCATCAGTGTCGCGAAGTTTGACAGCCGTGTAGGTGGCTGCTCCAGCGACAGCACCGAGAGGTGGTGCAATCATGTATATCCAGATCTTCCTGTAATTCTCTGCTGCCACTGCTGGTCCTAGCGCCCTCACTGGATTCATCGATGCACCAGTTGATGGTCTGACATACACATATAATTTTGTTAGCAAAACACTCCGACTACACTTAAGTTCGAATTGAAAAACAACCGAATTCGATTAACTCTCGATAATTCAAAATGTTGGTAGAAGGTAATCAAAATTGGTGATTATTATGTATATGCCATCTCAACCATAAGCTACAGCCCATGCATCGGATTGCGGGGTTATCGGGACGTGCGCAATCAAGACCCATCAATTATCAAATTAATGCTCTTATGTTATAAACCATTCTATCTTGACAAATCAAATTATTAAAAAAGAGTTCCAAATCAATGTATATAATTTTATATCATTCATTAACAGTAATCCTTACCCTGCAACAAGAATGTTGAGCATGACGGTGGCTCCAACTGCGATTCCAGCCAACTCTCCGACCTATACGCAATAAACATAAAGAGAAATTAATCATAAATGAGAAACACTACATGAAAATTAGTAGCGACCGCTTTTATTATTATGGTCACTAAAAGTTTTAGTAATAATCTAATTAGTATAGGGGTCGTTAAACAATATTGGCTATTAAGGACTGTATTTTGTATTATAGAGACCATTTTGCGGTCTTTAATACACCAATTTCCTATAGTTAGTGGCGGAACAGGGCCACCGCCTAGGATCCCTTACTCTCTGAACTCCGAAACTCTATGTAAAATTAGTAAGTCTTTGAATCTCTTTTATTTTGTGACTGAATTTCGCCCAATGTATCTCCAAACTAGCTAATTGTTAAATTATTATTTAAAACTCAGTCATTATATGTAGCTATTTTAAATTAGACATAGAATCCCAACAATGATATTCCATGTTTTCAAGTACTAAGTTATATGTAAAATTTTGATGATCTCGTAATTCGATAAATGGTATTTGAAATTCTACTCCTTTGCTTATTTGCTTAAACTAAATAATCAATTAAATTTAAATTTATAACTAAATTATTAGTAACTAATAAAACTTATAAATTTAATTCAAACACCAAATGTAAATTCAGTTTTGGTTTAATTAGTAAAATTAATGTTTAAAAATGTGTTCATCGTTAGTTGAAAGAAAACAAATATATTCATCAATTAACTATTCAATATATAAAAAATTTAATTGAGAAGGATTAATGAAAAAGTAAACATAACTTATTTTTATACTTAAAAATTTTGTTCCGAGTCTCTAACCATTCTGGTTCCGTTATTGCGGTGTAGTGTACATGTACAACAATTGTAAGAAGAAACTAAGATAATAAGCAATGTACACGTACCGCACGAGTATCCGTAGCCACGGCGGTGACGACGAACAAGAGAACGAAAGTGATGATGAACTCGAGCGCGAAAGCCTGGCCGGTGCTGACGGAAGGAACGGTGACTCCGCCGGACATGAAGGGATGAAACACACCTTTGAGAGCGAAGGAGGCGCAGATGGATGCGGACACTTGGGCGAGAATGTAGGCCGGGACGTGAACCCAAGGGAAGTGACGGAGGAATGCGAATGCGATGGTGAGAGCAGGGTTGAGATGGGCGCCGGAGATGTGTCCCGTCGACAGTATGATGATCATCACGGCTAAGCCGGAGCATGCGGCGTTTCCGATCAGGGTCTCGGCGCCGTTGTATTTTTGGTTGACGATGGGCCCCGCTGTTGCCGCGAAGATTAGTATGAATGTTCCCACGAACTCTGCTCCTACCTGCATATATAAATGCATCAATAATTAATTAACTAACTCTCACATTTTCATCGATTAATTAATTACACGGCTAATTGCATAGGTAATTATGTACAGTTCTCTAACATACTATTAATTCAAATTTTGTACAGTAGCCTTTTTAATCGAGATGAGAATGCAACAAGATGGAAGAAAATATATATTACACGATGGCGACTTGATTCAGATTCGATATTTCTGAATCACCAACACACAACTCATCTCAATAAACTAATTTACTTTTGAAAATTTTATCAATTAAAAGTATTAACGGTGATTCAAATATAAAGTATGTAACATTTTGGTCACTTAACTATTTTATTAAAAATAACCCCATAGAACTCAAGTTTTGGACAAGAAACAAGATAGTCATTTTATTGAATTTTTTCGGAAAGTACATCAAAACTTTATCCATTTTCGAGTTATTTCTGATGCATGTCAGTTGGTATTCTCATCGCATTGTGTTAGCCAAACAATATAAATCAGCTCTAATTTTATTTTTACAACTCATAAATTTTACATAGTTATCTATTTTACTTCAAAATACTACGTAAAAATCTATAAAAGTGATGTAGCTTAATTGGTTATATTTTATTATTTTATCCCTTAACATGGTCTTGTTCTTCACCGCAAGTTGTGCGCAATATTATATGGCGCCATTATTGAATGATGATAATGTAACTCAAAGTCATAATGTTGCACGTGTAAATGTTGTTACATGAAAAAAATGATAGTGTTTTCCTTATTAATAATTTTTTTTTAGTTCACTCCCAAAGATGTAAAATTTTACCTTTTTATGTCTCTTTTTGTTAGATTCTCAATAATTTAAATGATTAAGAGAGGTTTTACATTTTGTTTCTTTTATTTAGAAATATCAATTCCTAATACACAACAATAAAAAATTATGATAAAAAAGAAAATGCAACACACATCTTAAACATGACATTTTCAAAAGAATTTAGATTATTAATTTATATCGGGTTAGATCTGTTATGATTATAAGTTAATTAAAATATTTATGTATATAAAGAGCGTTAGTTTTCTTCTTTGTAATTAAACTGTCACTTTTATAAAAAATCCATAATAATATTCTCATTTTCTTCGTGAACTAATTGATTGACACATGCAGTTGAAGACGAAACGTGAAAACACTTAGAAACCTTTACAGAATTTGAATACATGGAAACTGTCAAAACAACAAAAGCAATCACATGCCGAAAAAAATAAAAACCACCCACTATATTACCGAACGAAAACATCAACATGCTCGAAAAATATAACCCAATAAAAAAGATTAAGGAGGGTGAAAATGAAAGACTTTCCTCAATTAAAATTTGCACTTATTATTCAATTTTTTTATTCTTATTTTATTTAACTTTTATCAAAGATATATACAATTATTTACGAACTCCAGATTCAAAACAAAATCCTCTCAATGTTTAAAGGCTTTAATGCCATGTTATGGAAACCAACTCCATCAAAAAAATTGCACGATCAAATAACATTCATGTAGCTAGAATCTGTTCATTAAATTCGAGACTACAGAAAAAAGTGAAGGAGTTTCTTTCTACGTGGGTAAACGTACCTTGCGTGTCAGAGAGATATCGGACGCCGACGGAGTCGGGAAATGAGTGAAGCACGTCGGAGTGTCGACGTCATCCGGTATAGTCACCGGAAAGCACTTACACCTCGGCATCGACTTCCTCTCATACGATAGTGAGTCAACCCTCTGCCCCGAAAACAGAGGACCCCCTGGCGTCCCAGGAGTCGCCGGAGCCGACGCCACCGGCGTCCCTCCTCCTTCAGATTCCGGCATTCTCCCTTCCTCCCCCTCTCTCAATACACAAAACAAAATAATAATAATAAAACAAATTTTTTTGGGTTTTTTCTGGTCGTTGGGACGATGAAACAGAGTAAGACTAGATTTACATAATTCGATAGCTTTTATAAAGGTTCCGCTACACGGTGATAATTCCGACCACCGCCAGGATCCGAACCAGAACTACAACTATCAGGATGTATGAACTATGAACAAAAGCTTTTTTTTGGGTGTTTTTTCTTTTGGGGGAGTTTTGGAAGTGAAGAGAAAAGCTTTACATGCTGTGGAGGATTTTTATAAAAGTGGAGCTAAGGCAGAGGAGGAGGAGGAAGAAGAGCCACGGCGGAAAATGTAAAAGCTTTAGATCAGTGAATCAAAGGGGGCAACTGGGTTTTCTGCATCTGTTGGATTGAGTGATGATCGGAGAACTGAGCGGAGGATCGGATATCGGTTTGGGGATTGGGGAGAGGAGACTTTGGAAGGGGCGGTGGAGTGAATGCAGAGAACAGAGAGTTGCAGAGAGCAGTTGAAAGCGCAAATCGATGCAAGCTGACGACGTTTGTATTTATATATAACAGAAGATTCGTTCTAATGTTAGTGGTGTTTTGTTAATTGATATAATTTGAGGTCACTTCTACCACTACGACAAAAACTGTATAGTAAACGGAGTTTGATTGGTTTGGTTGACAAGGGTTCCGATCTCTGCCGATCGGATTGGAAGAGATTTTCGATTCTTTGTTAAACGGGTCAGTGACGGTACAAACATTCGAAACGTTTGATGTTGAACCTGTCGTTTGATCTTCATACAACATGAGTTCAGTGAGAATTGTGGTCAAACGGGATACCCTTTATTGGGGGTTTACCATTTTAGACAATAATGGTTCAACCAACCTTCTACTAATCGAGAAGCATATTTTTTTCGGTTTAAATTTCGTGGCGAAATAGTGATTGTGATTGTGTTGTGGTGTGCCACTTCAAATAGCGAGAAAGTGTTTTGGATGAATTCATTCATCAAATGAAAATCGTGTGTTTAAACAACACTCATCTTCTTGTAGAAGAGTGTTTTGCAAGGCAACAAACTTGTTAGCTCAAAAGATGGCAATACCATTTTCATGATAGTTTACGATATCAAAATTAGCTCACATAAAGTTGTTTTGATGATCGAATTATGTGTTAGTAATAACTCAAAGTCCTGAATTTGCGAAATCAAATGTTCACGATATTAAAATTCTTCACGTCGCATAAAAACTATCACGAGCTTTATAGAAAAAAGTCAAGTAAAAATTTGCTATATGGATTAATTTGATAAAAGTACGTGGTAACAGAACGATTGGATGGTGACACTATTATATGGTAACATTTATAAGTAACGATAAATAATTTTATAAAATAAAAAAGTTTGTACTAAATAACTTCAACTCTAAATTTAGATTACACACATGTTGTGAAGTCCAAACTACACCAAAACACAATTATTAATAACATGATAATATATTCAAGTCGAAAATAAATTAGTATAAAAACGTAGGAAGTCGGCCGGAAGGAAGGGACAAGAAGAGGGTGAAGTTGGAGCTCTCAATGGGGAAAAGTCAACGCACATCCCATCACCATCCATTTTCTTACATGAGTAATCGAAACTTTAAATATCAGCCGTGAGATGTGGAGACCTGATCCACCGAACCTACGCTCATTATTGTTGTGTGAAGTTGACACATACTCAATCACTTCATTTTTCGAATTACGAGAGTGAGTATTTCGATTTGGAGGGTTGATTGAAGTTCGATATGAATGATATGTCCTCCTTTGTATGTATTTAGGAGTGTTTATGAGTATTTTTTGCAAGTCGCATAAGAGAAGAATTGTAAGAAGGATTGGGTCTGAAGAGGTTAAGACGTGTGAGATTGTTTGGGAAACACAAAATTACATATATGGTGAGCTTGCTTATGTGCTTGGTTATTTGCGTATTTTTTTCGATTTAAACAACAATTTTGATTGTCTTAATATCGTAATGTGCCTATTTTCATAATCTTATATAGCTTGATTCGAAATATCTGATGTGTTATAAATATTACGATCATTTTAGGTTTCATAACTTCTTAAAATTCGGGTTAATAACACTTGTTAATGATGATTCATACTATAATTAGAAAATTAAATAAAAAGTGATGGTCGTACTTGCGATGAATAATCTCTCGTGCATGAATACAAAGAATGCGCTTGCACTTTCAGATCAGTTAAATATTATATTTTAATTTATAGACGACGAATATTAATTGGATTATATCAGCAGCTCTGGCCATTATTGTACCACATTCATCCTACCAAAATACCCAAATTATTGCACCAGTTTTGGTTCTTTGTCACAGCTTCGGTTGACTTGCCACTTGGTCCTGCTTTGTCATTTTTCTCCCCATTTTCGGCATCTGGTGAAGCACTCTTTGGGATATTGTTTTAAAGTTTAGTGATGGATGTGTGAGAATGCAAAGTTGGATGGCCATTTACGTAATCAACCCCATTATTTTTGGAGTTGTGTTTCTATTGGGCTGTGACTTATTTCCCTTAAAGTCTAGTAAGTGCAAGAGTCCAAATAAAGCTGGAGGCCCAATCCAATCTACAGTTGGATGCTAAGTCCATGACACAAAAAGCCTGTTCCCCTACCCAGGTATTCCAGATCCTTTCTTGCCTTGATCTTTTATGTGTTCGTGATGGTTGTCTATGATGTTGTGCAGCTAACTTGTTTCGTACACGTGGATGTTGAATGTGATGTTGAGTTGGTTGTTTTGTACATTTGGGACAGCCATATATATCTTGTTAGTGGCGGATCTATAGTCAAATTATACATCCTTTATACGATTTTCTTCTATAATGAGATTCATCTTGGAATAGTTCGTCATTTAGCAAATGAAATCGTTCGTTATGTGACATGCCTAGCTCTTAGTAGAGGTGTTGTCGGTAGTTTGTGCTTGAGACCGATGTGCCAGAGGTGACTAGGGCTATACATCCAATGAGGGACGACAACAACTCAAAGTTTGACGCGTTGATTCGAGGGGGTGCATTGCAATTTTGGATAGGAAACACCCTTAATTTGTTCGTGGTACATCTTGTTAGTAGAGGTCAAATTTAGTTGTTCATATCTTAGCTAGGCACTCTTGTTCCTTTTCTTCACCAGATGCGTACTTCTCAGGTTTGGTTGAACGGTTTGTTGACCGATCGTTTTTTTTTTTTGTCAGAGTAGATCGAGACTTTCGGTCAATACAAGATAGAAGATAGAAAGTACACAAACATTGGTGTCCATTTTGTAGGGGTGTCTTTGGGTTCGGATCAGAAACTTCCATATCACCAAACACACAGCTCTAACAAACAGACTGTTGTTCGATTATTCATGATTAACGATATAGGGGATAGATAAGTAGGAATGGTCAAAGTTACATTGCATTTTAGTGGGGGAAAACAAAAAGGAGAGTGAAAAGAGGCTAGTTAGTCTCCTCTGTAATCTCACAACGTGCCCGATCTTCCATTACAACTCTCCTATTTTTGGAACAAAGTAATGCTGAGATCATCAGAATTCAGAACTAACTAACTTTCCCATTTTCTTCTCTCTACATTGTTTAATTAGTTACTCACTGCACCAACTTTCCCAGATTTCTGGCCGGCCCCATTACAGGAATCAAACTCTTAACGAAAACGCCAAAACCAGAGGAGGATAAGCTTTTTTCATCCTTTCATTGTTCCTCTAATTGCGGTACCCTTTCCGCTTTCCCCCCTTATTCATGATTTTGTTTCCCTTCACTAACATTGTTACCTTTCACTAGAAAGAAAAAGGCGAGTTCTTGTTTGTTCCAGAGGAAAGAACCAGAACAGAGAGAGAACAGAGTGCAGAAAAGAGCTTACAACTTTCATGTCTGTCACATTGGTCATTCTGGAAACACTGTAAAGGATCGATTCCGAGTCGATATGTAAAAAGTTGGTTTTCTGGGCTGGAATCTTTCCGATGGGGTGCCTCTGCAATTAAGGTAATTTTATCCATTTTACATCACCATGTTCATCTTGTTCGGTTTGTTTTTGTGAATCTCTTCGTCCGAATTCTGAATTTTGGCAAACATAAGGTGTAGTTGATGTGGTAGTTCTGCCGATTTTTAGCTTGGAGATTTCATTAGGTTCGAATTTCGGGGAATGCACTCCTTACCGCTCTCTTGTAGCACCTTAGTGTGTAGTGAGATTGTATATGTTATTCTGGGCTCATATATATAATCAAGTGTTATTATTGTGGTCATTATGTGTCGAGGTGGTAGTTCTGCCAGTTTTTACTTTGAAGATTTCATCAAGTTTGAATCTCGAGGAATGCACTTCTTTACCGCTCTCTTGTAGCACCTCAGTGTGTAGTCAGACTGTATATGATATCAGCCCATACCATGTATATATAATCACTCGTAATTAATGTGGTCATTATGTTATGTCGTCTTTCTGGTCTCGTAACCCCTAATAAAATCTTCTTTTTGTATCAATTACTCGTGTTCATTTGTGTTTATTTTATCAATGATCACTTTGGTGTGCTTAAAAATAGAGGTGGTAGTTTCGCCGGTTTTTAATTTGGAGATTTCAAATTTGAATTTCGAGAAATGCACTCCTTACCATCTTTTATAGCACCTGCGTGCAGTCGGACTTGTACATGTCGGACTTGTACATGTATTGGCCTCGAGTATATGTTCTCGGCACATACCGTGTATATTTATATATAATCACTAGTATTTGTTATGGTGATTATGTTATGTCTTCTTTCTCGTCTCGCAATTCCTGATAAAATCTTTCTTACCCCTTAGACAAGTCGATCATTGTTGTAAAAAATAACGTGGTTTTCTCGTGTTGTTCGTGCTTATCCATCAATTTTCATTCTAGTATGCTTGCATAAGTATTTGGGTTAAAGATCGACATCCCAAAATTTAGCTAACTACAACGTCACAAAATGATTAAATGACGCCCGTGGGAGGGATTCCTCGTCACAGGAATTCCCCCCCCCTGAATTTAAGAGAAATGAGATACTTTACATTGTGTATAGATTCATTCATTCGGTTCTGATTGCACTTTGGTTCTGTTTTTCCAGCAGAGCCTAGCAAGTGACTGGTGAATTGTTAAGAAAGAACCTGCAAAATACAACACAGAAGGTTCAACAATGGTGGGATCGCCAAAGGCACACCAGCTAGAATCAAAGAGAAAGCGCTTAACTTGGATTCTATGCGTTACTGGCCTCTGCATACTATCCTACATTCTGGGATCATGGCAGCACACAACGACTATCCCACCATCCGATCTCTCGAAAGCCAACTGTAGCCCTTCAGCTCCGAACAACGATGGTAAAAATAATCCATCGACGTTAACATCAACCGTCGACTTGGATTTCGAAAGCCACCACCAGATCGAGATCAACAATTCGGGGGAGAAAAAGGACGATTTCCCGCCGTGTGACATGTCGTACAGCGAGTACACACCGTGCCAGTACCCTCCGAGGGGGAGGCGGTTCGATAGAGACATGTTGAAGTACAGGGAGAGGCATTGCCCGGCGAAGAAGGAGCTGTTGTTCTGCTTGATACCGGCTCCTCCGAATTACAAGACCCCGTTCAAGTGGCCGCAAAGCCGGGACTATGCTTGGTATGATAATATTCCGCACAAGGAGCTTAGCATTGAGAAGGCGATACAGAACTGGATCCAGGTAGAGGGCGAGAGGTTCAAGTTCCCCGGTGGCGGGACCATGTTCCCCCGCGGCGCGGATGCTTATATTGACGACATTAACGAGCTCGTCCCGCTTAGCGGGGGAGCCATCAGGACCGCTGTCGACACTGGATGCGGTGTAAGTTTTTATTTTGTTATTTTAAGGTGGCATTTTCTGCAATTTTTGCCCTACCAATTCTGCCGGAATGGGCAGGAATTGATAATTCCGTTCGGATCAACGTATTAGTTCGATAATTGGACCCCAATTCCGGCAGAAATGGACCCAATCATTTCTTGCGTTCGGAAAACCTATCGGCGGAATTGGAAGCGCATCCAAAATTGGATCCAATTACGCCCAATTCCGACTTTAATTTCTACTTTTTTTGGCCTACCAATTCCTCTAGAATGGGGATGGAATTGGTAATTCCAGGCCAATCAAAACAAAATGTTAGAACCATAAGTAGTTGGAAATTGAAATTGGACCCGACACCAACTTTTGCGTTCGGATAACGTTTCTGGTGGAATCGAGAACACATCCACAAATTGGGTCCAATTTCTGCCTGGAAAATGTCCCCTAACATGTAACTCGACTAACTTTGTATCTCGTAACATACATCTTCAGGTTGCAAGTTGGGGTGCGTACCTACTAAAGAGGGACATCATAGCGATGTCGTTCGCGCCACGAGACACCCACGAAGCACAAGTCCAGTTCGCGCTCGAAAGAGGAGTTCCAGCCATGATCGGCGTCATGGGATCTCAGAGGCTTCCTTACCCCGCAAGAGCTTTCGACATGGCTCACTGCTCCCGCTGCTTGATACCCTGGTTCAAATACGGTACATACAATTCCAACTTATTGCCGTAACTTACTCGTACCGTATTTTACTAACCGTACTTTGGTTTGGACACAGATGGGATGTATCTGATTGAAGTGGACAGAGTGCTGAGGCCAGGAGGCTACTGGATTCTGTCAGGACCACCGATCAACTGGAAGAGGTACTGGAAAGGCTGGGAGAGGAGCAAACAGGATTTGAAACAAGAACAGGATTCGATCGAGGATGTTGCGAAAAGGCTGTGTTGGAAGAAAGTTGCTGAGAAGAATGATCTGTCGATTTGGCAGAAGCCATTGAACCACTTTGATTGTCTGGAGGATCGGAAGCTATACCAGAGGACTCCTCATATGTGCAAGTCTGACAATCCTGATGCAGGCTGGTGAGTTTCATCTATTCATTAATCAATTAATCGATATTAATAAGGTTAGGATTTCGCCGAGTTAACCGTCTAACCAACCCAAATCCACCTACCGTAATCTGATCAAACTCCATATAGGTGACTGAAAAAAGAGTAGATTGGTTCGGGTGGCGGGTGAACCACCAAATCCACCTAGCACCACTATATTTTTTATGTTCACGAGGCAGCGTTTGTGGATTGGTTTGGGTGACGGGTGAACCATCAAACTGGCTTACCATTATATCATTGATGATCACAAGATAATGTAAGGGGTGAGGGGTTGGCGGGTTAATATAACCAATTATATACGGTTGGTTAATTAAACTTTTTTATAAAATAATAAAATATTAGATTGACCGATTAACCGATGATGCTTGGCTAATTAATTGGAAACTAACCGATTATAGTAGGTTGGTTATGATCGGTATTGATTAAAATAGGTATAAATATGAAGAGATGGTTGAAATTACGTTTAGTTTAAATAAAATTATCAAATCCTAACCAATTAACCGACCTAATTACTTTAGATTAATCGATTTAATTATTAACCATGATTGAATTGTCAAACCTATATAATATTTATAATTTTCTGTCATTCTCTACAATTCTCTTAGAAAATCCATATATTTCTCATTGGCTCGTACAAATTTTATTATTATTCGATTATTATAGATAACATGAACATCCCCATCTAACCCACCCACTATCAACCCTCATCCACCCGAAACAACCCACATCCAACGAATAAATAAGCGAGGAAAAAATTTTCGCGACAATTCTCGCCACATGTGATAGAAATAGTGATCCGACCAACGAATGAGTTGGTTTTCGCGACAATTCCCAACCCACCCACCGCTCATCCCTAATGGATATCTTTTCTGGTTATGTGTTGTTTCGGTTCGGACTAACATTTCTGAGTAAAAAATTTCAGGTACAAGAACATGGAGACGTGCATAACCCCACTACCAGAAGTAACAACCCCAGACGAAGTCGCCGGCGGCGCCTTAGAAAACTGGCCAGCACGTGCATTCACAATCCCGCCCCGAATCTCCACCAATTCAATCCCAGGAATCACAATCGAGAAATTCAAAGAAGACAACGAGCTATGGGAACAGAGATTAAACCACTACAAGCAAATCATCAGCCCACTATCCCAAGGCCGATACCGCAACGTAATGGACATGAACGCTTACCTCGGCGGATTGGCAGCGGCTTTAATCAACTACCCGGTCTGGGTAATGAACGTGGTTCCGGTCGACTCCAACCACGACACTCTGGGAGCGATCTACGAGCGTGGGTTCATCGGAAGTTATCAAAATTGGTGCGAAGCGTTCTCGACGTATCCGAGGACGTACGATTTTATCCACGCCGGCGGGGTTTTCAGCATTTATCAGGATCGGTGCGACGTCGTTTTGATTCTGCTGGAGATGGATCGGATTCTGCGGCCGGAAGGGACGGTGGTGTTTAGGGATACGGTGGATGTTTTGGTGAAGGTTGAGAAGGTGATTAGTCGGATGAGGTGGAAGAGCCGGATCGTTGACCATGAGAGTGGACCGTTTAATCCGGAGAAGATTCTGGTTGCTACTAAGGAGTATTGGACTGCTGACGGTGGTGGTGGTGATTCTCCGACGAAGCAACGTTAGGAGGTTTATATGAAATTTGTATGGGACTGTTGCTCTGTTAGCTGTTTGTGATTTTTGTTTCTGAAATCAAATCAATTGTTTTTTAATCAAGCCCTCATCAAATTTTATTAATATTGTATCGAAAAGTATGATAGTTGAACAATATTAATAAATCAATTAGAAAATGTATACCCTACAAACAAATCAGGATGTATTGAATAGTAATCGGCGCGATAATTCATGAACAACCCCATTACGAACACTAAAAATCTCTCATGCGCATAGAAAACCTCTATGCATTCTTTGGAGTCGTCTTCTACATTCTCCAAGACCCATTGAACTGTTCGAGGGCCGCCTTAAAAATCACGTTAAAGAGATCGAGGTAAATATGAGTCATAAATTGGTTAGACGGGCACTATATTTCTCCTTGAAATAAAACTAATTAAGTACAACTACTGCGGGGTTTTTCAGGTGAAAATTGAAGTTATTTTTTATCGGAAGGTCGTTTTCATTGACATTACACAATAATTTAGATATTTGTTTTCTTTTCTGGTCACTTTATGCACTGGAATTGAGCTTCAAATCGAAATCAAGCTATAAGAGAATGGGAAAAAAATTATATTTTGAAAATGAAATTAGATCTCAGTCGGAATTCGAATTCTTCCTAATTTAAAATTGGATGATGATTTATGTGACATGAAAATAAAATAAAAAGTTCATCAATTCCACGTTGACAAATGATGGATTAATAGTCCTGACAATGATGACTGAGACACCGGTCCAGAACGACCACTACGGGGACAGACCCAGTCCACTCAACAATAAATATTATCAGGTAAATAATGGGCCTTGATACCAATCTAAGCCTGCGTAGCCACAGAAGAAAACGACACAAGAGACTTTATGCATTTTCGGGAAAGACGAACGGATTGTATCCATTTATTCGGGTTGAAAGTCCAAATAAGAGTTAATTATGTTAGTTGATCGTTTTATTGTAAATGAATCGTTTAAAATATATGAGGATCGACCTTAATAGATTGGTGTATTGTGTTTGATATAATCGTAGGTTACCGCTTGAGAGCATACATGTCGATATCACATCATGATATCAATTGTCACGATGAAGCTACAATTCTGAACATCAGATTATTTATACTAACCTATGTAACTATGGCAAAAATAAACTGTCATAATTTCAGACGGAACAATATTTTATCGATATATATATATATATATATATACACGTTGTTTCCTTTTTAATCAAACTTACCATCCTACATTACTTTACTTTTAAGGTAATCAACCAAATTTCTCCACCTTTATATAATAAGCTTTTAACTCTTCATAAGAAAATGTATCTAGTCTTTTTATAACCGGAAAAGCTTGATCAACCTAAATTAAAAATAACAAAAGTATTCGCAAATAATTTCAACAAATATCGAATTCAGGACCTTCAGATCACCGATACATGATATTAAATTATTTTTTATCGCAATATACCAAAATTCTTGATCTATACTCAATACAAGATAGAAATAAATAAACATTACATTCCGTTTGTAGAATAGGTTAGATTCGAACTCAAAATCTCGATCCAACCGAAAAAGGGCATTATAATTCATTGCTACCTACGAGTGTTGGTGGAAGTGCAAACACCTGCAAAATACAAATAAATTAAAAAATCCGTGCAAAGGAGAGCCACCGAGCAAAGCCAGAGATACAGAAGGCGAGGACACTGAGAATTAGTGTCCACCGTGAGAGAAAGGACCAAAACAACAAAAAAGTTGCGCCTTTCGTTTACTCTTTCTGGATATCTTTCCATTCTCTGCCACTCATCGCCGATTCAGATCCGACGCCACCGTGAAAAAGGTAAGATTCAATGGACGGTGGTGCTAATTCGACGGCGGACGAGTCTTCCAGCAAGGTCGAAGAGGAGATTGGAAGAGTAGCTGAAGAGGCGAGGTTGCTGCAGGAATCGGCTGCCTCTCACATCTCCAAGTCATTCAACGACGAGCAATCGCTTCGCCACCGCGCTAATTCTCTCGACTCTTCCATCCGCCGCTGCCGCTCTCTCCTCCGATCCCTCCTCTCTCGCCGCCAAATCGACAACAAGCTGGCCGACAAGGCAAATTCGCTTCCCCAATCCTCTTTTAGTTAGGATTGGTGTGATGATCTGATTGTTCTTAATCCCGGTGATTTGGTTGTAACAGCTGGAAGACGAGCTGCAGAGAGCTAAGTGTGTGATTTCCGATGGGGACGCCGCCGCTTTTCTTCCTTCTACTGCCCAAGGTAATAGTATTGTATATCCGAGTTGCATGCGTCTTTAGCGATTTTGTGAATCGTGTGCTTAATGGATCATATTCACAGTACTGCATGTGAAGCATACTCACCTACTTAGTTCAATGGCTGCAGGTGGCTTTCTCAGGATGTTTCTAGGCCCCATTAACGTGCGTGCCTCTCGTAAGGACGTCCAACTGAAAGTTAAAGAAGAGTATAACAGTTACAGGGTATGCCTTGGAATGTTTATAAAAGAAATCATAGTCATCTAGTGTCAATCTCTAGCTTGCTATGTAAATATGTACTCATAGTGCTATTTCTTTTTGATTTGGAGCAGGATAGAACTGCCCTTCTGTTTCTTATTTTTCCATCAGCTCTACTAGTTCTAAGGTCCTGGTTGTGGAGTGGATGCTTGCCAGCATTCCCAGTTCAGCTGTATCAAGTAAATCCGATTTCCTTTAGTATTTTAGAGCTATCTTGATTGATTAATCGTCGTAACTATTTTTCTGTGCATTCTTCAGGCGTGGTTGTTGTTCCTTTACACCGGGCTGGCCTTGCGAGAAAACATACTGAGGGTTAATGGGAGCGATATTCGTCCATGGTAACTACAGTTCCAAATTCTTTTGACCTATCTAAAATTTTCTGTACTACTATGAAAATTAAAAGTCTACTATTGGCGATAATGATACTATTGGATATGAATGTCCTGGTATGTTAGTTTCACTTTGGTTTGAGTAAAATTTAGTTTCTTTAACGGTTACGTTGCATTTGCATCCTGGTACTCGATTTCCAGTTCAAATGCACAATGCTACCTTCTTGCATGTTACAACTTACACGTCTGTTATGGCGCCGCTGTCTCCTGTTCATTACAGTATAATGACCCTTTGGGTTTTCCACCTCTTCTGAGCTTCTAATTAGGCTTTTAATCTATGCCATTCCACCTTGCTACTGGGCATACTTTACATGGAAAAGGTTGTCTGAGGATGGTGTTATTTGGAATCAAATCTTTGTACCCATCAATATAAGAGCATCCCAAAGTGTCGAAAGGAAATGCCTCTAGTTTTATTGGATAAGGTAGCAATATAGGCTAAATGGAGCAGTTTAGCTGCCTAGTCAGTTGCCTGAACTGATTCTACTTGAACCACACAACTTTCTTATACAACATTTTAGCTCCTTTTTTCTGGCTGTGGATGAATCTTCATCAAGTAGACTCTCTTTTAACTATATAATACGACTTCCTGATATCTTAAACTGCGTCGCAGCAGTGGCATTAGAAACAATGCCTTATCCATTATATATACGAAAGATACAACCACAGTTTTGTGGAAGAAGGAACTACCGATATGCCTGATTTTGGTGTTTTGGCTATGTCGCTTCTATAAAATGAAGACAGTTATCAACGAAGCTTGTTTTTTTTTCAGGTGGATATACCATCACTACTGTGCTATGATTATGGCTCTAGTAAGTCTTACGTGGGAAATTAAAGGACAACCCAACTGTGCACAGAAACAGGTTTCCTATTCTGCAGTGTGGTTATTATTGCATCTGGTGTTTTCATAATGTCATTAAATCTGGTTATGCAAGTAAATAATCAAACTTTTTCTCAGAGAGGAGTCCAACTTTTCTTGCAATGGGCTATGATGCAAGGAGTCGCAATGCTTTTACAGAATAGATATCAGCGTCAGAGACTTTATACCCGAATCGCATTGGGGAAGGTATCGTCACATAACTATCTCATTCAATATCTAAGTTACTTATTATGCCACTAGTCCACATCGGGTGGTTTCCTGCTTGTTGTAGACAAATGCTACGGGTTTATAACCTGTTATATGTTGGATTTTCCAGGCCAAGAGAATGGATGTTGTCTGGGGAGAAACTGCCGGCGTGGATGGCCAATTGTTGTTACTGTGCCCTATTCTCTTTATTTTGCAGGTAGAACCATTGCTTAGTTGCGCTTTTGCCTTTCCACCGCGATAGAGAACACAAATAAATTTTTCATACTCGGTTTTTGTTGTAGGGTTTCGAGGCATACGTCGGACTGCAGTTGCTGAGGACTGCATTTGTGAGGGTCGTGACCGAATGGCAGGTAATCAATTGCTTTGAACTGACCGAGTAAACCATTTTTCCAGCAGTTTCGTGATAGAGATGGAAACTTGGTGGCAGGTAATATTCTGCGGAGTCATTCTGATCTTCATGGCTGTTGGGAACTTCTCAAACACGGTGCAGACACTAATGGCGAAGTCGAGGTTCAAAGCGAAGATGAAACGGAGCAAGAGTAAGGCGGAGCTCGATTAAGGGATTTCAGTCAGCCAGAAAGCTGTAGAGATGTTTAGTTCTGAGAAAATTTTGTGTCTGCAGATACTCTGTAGTTTTCCTATATAAAGCTTTTTGTTGTGAACCTTACAGCTTTTCCTTTTGTATGGCTTGCTTCTGTGTTTAGACTGAAAGAGAGGTTTGGTAAATTTATAGGAGTTGGGTTCGGAGTGTTTATCGGTGGTGATAGTGACTAATCTCGAGTTTGGTTTGAGTTTTCGATAACTATTATAATCGAGCACGAAATAACAAACCAACTTCTGTGAGACTCGAACCAGCTTGATAGACTAATAGTCCTAAAGCTAGGGATGATCAATCAACAGTTAAAATCGGTTAACTGGTTGATTCTCAACCGTTAATTGGTTAATTTACAATATTTGGTCAGTTAATTTGTGAAGGAGTTGAGATTTTTAATCGATTTTTTTCATATTTATATCAATTTTTGAAACCCATATTTCGGTCGGTTATTTCGTAGTTAATTAATCAATTATCATCATTTAAGCTGGTTAATCTATAATTTTAATTAATCGATTAATTATGGTCGATTATTAATCGTTTTGACGGACTCTTGCCCCTACTTAAAGCTCATAATTGAGCCCTTATTGATTTGGCTTGAGAACTATCTAAATGAAGCCGACTCGCGAGCTACAAACAGGTTGACTCGCGGTTCAAATTAGAGGAGCTCGAACTCGGTTCGTTTAATATCAATCGGCTCTCGAGTTGGCTTGTTTGATAAGTTACCCATTAGCCTGGGCTGGGAGTTTGCAGTATCTTGGGTGCCGATTTCATTATAATCCGCACCTAACGGTCAAATGTGTCTAGCTTGTTTTATTTTTATTATTTTACTTACACCATATCTTTCCGGTTCGAGTTGGTTTTAGATTGAGTTTTGGATTACGATTTTGTTTTTGGATTTTGGGTTTTAAATTTTGGGTTTGGTTTAGGCAAAAAAATCATATTCGGCTGGGATTTAATTTTGGGCGTAGGGTGTTGGGTCAAACTCAAAATTTAAAATTCAAATTGAAAACCTCATACTCTAGACCCTAAACATTAAACTCTAAACCAAACCCAAAACCCAAAAACTCAAAATCCTAACCCAAAACTCAATCTAAAACTAACTCGAACCGAAAAGATATATTGTAGGTAGTAAAATGAAAATAAAACAAGTTGGACACATTTGATGGATCCGACCGGATCCATCACCGACCGTTGGATCAAGGTAAATTGGGGAGTTAGCAAGGGCCTCCAAAATTTAACCCATTGGGCTATTCTAGGTGCGCTGCGGCCCATATCGATCAAAATTGATCTGAACTGAACTGTGAGCTAGCCATCACTCCGCAGCTGGAACTGCAAGTGCAAGGCGAAACTCAAAAATCCAAGGTCTCAGTCCCTGGCCGCCGGCTGGTTCGTTTGGGGAAGCGAAGACAAGCAACCAAAGACGGTGGAATCCTCTTAGCAGAAGATGGCCTGGTGGTTAACAGGCGGCGGAGGAAGCGCCGGCGGTGCGATTAAGAGTGCTTTGGTAAGGTATTTCTCCAGGGAACGCGCCGTCAATGTCAGAAAGATAAACCCTAAGGTTCCTTTCCCGGAAGCTTTTGCCATCTCTGAGTCACTTTACAACATCATCAAGAAGAACGGACCTCTCACCATTGGCAACACCTGGAATCTCGCTCAGGTGCGTTTCTCGGATCTTTTTCTTGTATGATCTGCTTCGTCTTCTTGTCCGATTGTTCCCGAGGAAATGGAATGAGCTCAGTTGCGGAGAGTGATGAACCAGCTAGCTTATATTTGAGAAATGGCCTTAGTTTCCTCATAACTTAAGCATTCTTATGCAGCTGCCCCCCTGTTAATGTGTTTGATTCATCACCCAGTCCATTGTCTTTGTTAGTGCTACTATCAATCTCTTGAATTAGGTTACATGAATATCATATAATCTTACACGGCTCTGCAACATGAACGATTGCTCTTGCTTGCTCTGATGATTACATTTGAATATTGAATAATAGCCTTCCCCAGCTATTAATGGCAAAGAAATTTTCAATGTTTTGGTCTATAATTGAAGGTTGCATATCTTGCTTGCTTCTGTTACTTGCTGCTGGTGTTTGTTTCCTTTTCCATGGATTCTTGGCTCTTCATTCCAGTGTATGTATCTAATTAGTTGAATAAAACCACCTCTTGCATTGTGATCTACTGCCTCAGTGAATCAGTGAATTGGATTTGGTGGTTAATACTTGATAGTCTTTGCATAGTGTAGTGTAATACCACAACATGGAGGAACCATAAACAATTTCATTTCACCTGTTGCTAATCAGGAAGCTAACGTGGATGGATTGGCGAGCAAAACACACATGAAAATCATGCTCAAGTGGATGAGGGGAAGGCGGATGTTGAAGCTGATCTGCAACCATGTTGGCTCCAACAAGAAGTTCATGCACTGCACTCTACCTGAAGAGCCACAAACACAAAGCGATTCCGCTTCCACTGCACAACCCCCATTGAAGCTCAAGACCCAGAAGAAGAAGCTCACCGGGAAGCACAAAAAGAGTCGCAGCTGAAACTGTGCGTTTGTGTGTACGTAAAGCGTACCCCTTCGTATCCTTTTTGCTGGTTTCGATTGCCTGTCCCCAAATCCGGGGAAGGAGATGTAATCTCCAGTCGAGAAATTTCTATAGTATATCGTTTAATAAGCACATTTTGTAGCAGCCATTTGTAGTGACATTTTGCTTCTATTTCGTGGGGGAGGACTGCTAGGTGAATAGATTTGAATGTTTGTATCTCTGACTTGGGAGTTTTAGTTGTTTCTTGGGAAACTATTAGCTACAGAAGAAAAGTGAAAATGAGATGCTTTTTTTTGGTCTAATTGGTAATTATCAGTCGTCTTCTCAATTGTTCTGAAAATTTTTACATCCTTTCCGTATCACTATTTCTATCACTCGCAACCACCCATGTGTAGATTGCCTCGTCAGATGAGATGGGTTATCGTCAAAGAAAAAGATTGATATTTTCGATTCAATTACTACAAATTATAGATTGATAATGCCTAAATTTGTACGAGTTGATGAAAAAAGATAGACTTATCAGAAGATTGTCAAAGATGTAGAAGTGAGTGGCGGAAAATTATAGACATTGCGGTATGGACATTAAGGATATTGTGGTTGTGAGTGAGTTAAAGTCTGCCATTCAAACCAACTCATTCACTTTTAAATGAGTTATGTTAGGTTAAGCGGTTGACCCTACCCAATACTCATTCCATCTCTATTTGTAGCTTGTAGATAGATGAAAGTTTCGTTTTCCGCTTAAAGACTGTCGATTCTAGCTGGAATTGGGATTCAAGCCAAATCCGGATCTCTCCAAATGAAATTCGGAGGATGGAATTTGAGCTAGACCAGATTAAACCCTTAAAATCCGGAGGAATTAAGAATGTCACATTATGGACCCGGAAAACAAATCGGAATGAACTTCCTCGGAGTTAATCATGATCCGGTGGTTTCCAGCCAAACCCGGTACCCATTTTAATCATATAATTAATTGGACCTCCGGGGCAATGTTTGGACTTTGAAGCTGGGTGCTGGGTTTTCTTCCTTCTGGGCTTCCGGACCAGTCTGGGCCGGATCTTACAACAGCGGTCCGATGCATTTATCCTTTAACAATTAATAAAATCACAATCCAAAAATTTGAGAGTTGCAGCCAAATCCTGGTTGACTTTTGGGAAAGAGAAATAACCCTCACTCGGAAAAAGAAAGGAAGAAACTCTCACGGCCAACTGTCGACGAACTCGTGTCCTCTCCTCCGCCTTGCTCTCGAACTCGGTGGTTGTGCTGTGAATCTGTCATTGTCAATTACGTCTGTGTTATCTTTCTTCAACCTGGTGAGCCAAATCGTCTACTTCCCTCACTATTTTACAACCTCCATTACGCAGAATCGTCGGTAGCTGCAGTTGAGCACGCTTTGCTCTTTGCTTCCGATTTACAGCTCGATATTCTGGTTAGGTATCTGTTTCAAGCTTCATTTCCTTCAATGATTTGTATCCTCTGTTCAGGTTGAATATCGCGATTCACGAAACTTCAGAGATTTGGTTTTGATCGCGGAACTCTCATTCTCAATTTCTCCGGTTGCCGGATCTTCACAAAATTGTTTCGGATTTCAATTTGTTTTTCATGTGGTCCGGATTCAAGCTATGGTTACAGACTCCATCATTCTCCTGTTCTGTGATTTTGCTAGTTGTTTGTTACTTATGTTACTTTTGATACATATAGCCTTATAGGTAAGTTTTAGCCAACTTTCTGCTTCTGTAGTAACGTCCACTTAGGTTTTTTTGCCCCTGCCAGTTGCTTGACGTACAATCTATTGGAAAATGAGTTCTGAGAATGCCAAAGAGGATTGCCTTGCATGGGCTGCGAGAGATCCGTCTGGAGTTTTGTCCCCTTACAAGTTCAGCCGTAGGTATGCCTAACAACTTGATGCACACAGCTTTTAGATTTCTTAAAACACATATCATTCTCATGCCATGAATGTAAATCTGTTATTTGGATGCATACTATCTCTTGAAGTTTCAGTGAGCAATTGATTGAAGTTTTAGTGAGGAATTAATGTACACTTCTTATGTCTTCTGCATGTTCGAATTTGGTCGATTCTATTTCTTTGTAATTCCATTGAGTTGATCGCTTTTCTGACGTTACAATGGAAATATTGAAAATCGATTCAGGGAAACAAGGGACGATGATGTTTCCCTAAGAATAACACACTGTGGAGTATGCTATGCCGATGTTGTTTGGACTCGGAACAAACATTATGATTCCAAGTATCCTTTGGTGCCTGGGTAAGTAAGTGGAACAAAGTAGCATTATCTACTGCGTACGTAATTTCTTGAACTAACATGACTGGGTACTTCACCGAACAGGCATGAGATTGTTGGGATTGTACAAGAGGTTGGCCGCAACGTGAGCCAATTGAAACCTGGTGACCATGTTGGAGTAGGGACTTATGTTAACTCCTGCAGGGAGTGTGAGTTTTGCGATGACAGAGATGAAGTCAACTGTGTAAAAGGATCTGTTTTCACCTTTAATGGTCTTGACTCTGATGGCACCATCACCAAAGGAGGATATTCCAGCCACATTGTTGTTCATGAAAGGTTAGAATTTCAGCTTCCTTTTGAAATGCTAGTTTGTTCATTGGGAATATGGGAAATAGTATTCCGAAGTATAAGTGTTGGCTTTGTGTGCACAGATACTGCTACAAGATACCTGATGGATATCCTTTGGCAATGGCTGCTCCTTTGCTTTGTGCTGGAGTTACTGTTTACAATCCCATGGTTCGTCACAACATGAATCAGCCTGGTAAATCTTTGGGAGTGATCGGGCTCGGTGGGCTTGGCCACATGGCAGTGAAGTTTGGGAAGGCTTTTGGATTGAAGGTCACAATATTCAGTACGAGTGCATCCAAAAAAGAGGAAGCTTTAAGCGTCCTTGGTGCTGACAGGTTTATTGTCTCGTCAGACGAAGAACAGATGAAGGTGAGTGTTACTACTTACTAGTATCGGTGAAGAGCGAAGCTGGTTAGATCGAATATGAAAGTTAATGTGTTCGATTTTTCGTGCAGGCCTTGTCGAAATCTCTGGACTTCATAATCGACACTGCATCCGGCGACCACCCATTCGATCCATACATGTCTCTTCTCAAGACTCGGGGTGTTCTTGTCCTCGTCGGTTTCCCCGGTGAAGTGAAATTCAGTCCGGCCAACCTCATTCTTGGTACGAGAACCGTGGCAGGGAGTGTAACGGGCGGAACAAAGGTGACGCAAGAGATGCTGGAGTTCTGTGCTGCAAATAAGATCTATCCGAAGACGGAGGTGATTCAGATTCAGGATGTCAACGAAGCGATCGAGAGGCTTATCAACAGAGACGTGAAGTATCGGTTCGTGATAGATATCGAGAACTCGTTGAAGTGAGCATCACCCTTTATTGCCTGGTAAAGTGGATTCTATTTCTGGAAACACATAGGACCTTGCATCTCTGTTTTCAGACTACTACAACTTACTGTCTAAGCTAAAAATAAAGCAGGTTGATGCTGCGTCCAAGTTCTTCTCGAGTCGTGTCGATAAGTAGAAAGTTGTATCTGCTCTTTTCTGTATCTGTTACATAGGGCTTGCATATCTGTAACGTACGCTTTTCTACCTAGTATATACAACTTGTATGCAGGGGTCGTATGAAATGTGTCGTATGTGGATCGTAGTTCTAAATCTCAGTTTCGATAGATGGAGAGTGGCCTTGCTGCCTTGGAGGTCTCCTCTAATATCTGATCATATCTCCCACGTTGATGAGTCTCCGATGACCGGCCAACGAGTCTCCAGCGGCTTGTTCGACAGATTCTGTAACAAGAATAATAATTCATGTTCTCTTTTTATAGATATATTCTTTTTGTTATGGAAAACGTATTAGCAAAATGAAAGCGCGAGACCATTTAAGTCATGTCAATTTAAAAATAGAAAATACCACAAGACCTATAAAGGGTGATATGTGATCTCAAAATAAAACCCCCGTAAACTCAAAATAAAACCCCACTAAAATCAAAATAAATTCCCAGTAAATACAAAATAAAGCCACATTAAACTCAAAATAAAGTTATCATAAGAGAACCAAACACTATTAATTCAGTAGCAATTCATGTTATCCTTTTATAAACAAAATTTCTTTTGTTATAGAAAACGTATTAACAAAGTGAAAGTACGAAACAATTTAAGTCATGTCAATTGAAGAATGAAAAATATAACAAGACCTATATATAGTAATATGTGAGTTCAAAATAAAACTTTATTAAAATTAAAATAAAATTCTAATAAATACAAAACAAAACCATAAAAAACCAAATACTATTCTATCTTATATTAATTCATCTTCTTTTTTTATATATAAATTGAATGATTCTGGTGGACGTTTCTTAGGTTAACGATTTGTTGTTCAATTTCTTTTTTCTATCTCTTGTGTATTTCGAGTTTTAATTATAAATTATACTAAACCAAAAAAGTAACTAATTATAAGTAAATGCATTATTTACTTATAAATCATCTTTATTAATGCATCTTTTTAATGCATTATTTATTAATAAATGGTGGAGAAAGACCGCTGAAATAAGCAGAGTCTGACACGTCGGACCGTTGCCGTTACACTTTTACACGTGTATGAACAGAATTGAACCAGGACTGCCACGTTCGCGCCGTTACATTTCCCTCCTTTGACCTTCCAAATTCAAATTACTTAATCACCAAGTCTCCTCTGCTAGCTACTACGTACATACACTTATAACTCATCATCCTTCTGCAATCTTCCTCACTCATCCCAGATTCCAACCTCCATCGTTTCCGATTCAACTCGATTGAAGTTTTCTTCCATACTAGTCATCTTCGTCAAGATACATACGAAGAATGTCGGCTCTGGCGGTGCAATCGCTTCCACTGGGCTACCGATTCCAGCCAACTGACGAGGAGCTCATCAATCACTACCTCAGGTTGAAGATCAACGGCCGCGATTCCGAAGTCGACGCCGTCCCTGAAATCGACGTCTGCAAATGGGAGCCTTGGGATCTTCCCGGTTCGTCTTCTTATCTTATTTTTATTTCATTCATAATGATGTTACCAAAATCGAATCAAAATTCAAAATCCCTAATCTCGATTGTATGCAGGTCTATCCGTAATCAAGACGAATGATCCGGAGTGGTTTTTCTTCTGCCCTCGCGACCGCAAGTATCCAAACGGGCACCGTTCCAATCGAGCGACCGAAGCTGGATACTGGAAAGCTACGGGTAAGGACAGGACGATCAAGTCCAGAAGGGCCGGATTTAGCCCAAAATCGATCGGGATGAAGAAGACATTAGTCTTCTACAAGGGACGTGCTCCGAGAGGTGAGCGATCTAACTGGATTATGCACGAGTACCGCGCCACTGAGGAAGATATCGTTGGTACTGCGCCTGGGCAGGCTGCTTTCGTTCTTTGTCGCTTGTTTCGAAAGCCTGAGATCGGTGCATCACCTGCAGCGAAATGTGATGAAATGGAGGAGCAGACTGCAAATTCTTCTGGTATGGATTTAGGGAAACAATCCGATGGTGTGGTACCTGCTGATAGCAATAGTTACATGAATTCGGATGTAGAAGATCTTACTATGGAGGTGTAGTTTTGTTTTGTTTGTCTTATCTTATAAATGCTTTCAAGTTTCAACACTAGCAAGCTAGTAATTAGCTTATACTGGATTTGATGGTTCTGCTGTTCATATTCTTTCTCTAGGCAAACGGAGCATCGGATTACAAAGAGTTCTCTTATGGAGATCTAGGTCGGCTAAGTGGGGGGGATTTTCATTATTATGACAATGACTTTGGTAATGAGTTTAACAGTTTTCTGGATGGCATGAGTGAACAGGATGCATATCTCACTGATTTGCTGGACGAGGTGTTCCATAATCATGGTGGTGAGTTGTCTTTCGAGGAAGCCGCCAGTAGAATGGACAGAGAGTCGATGCTTGAGGATTTCAATGCAGATGACTGTAATATATACAGCAGCGTGGCTGCTAAAATGACTCAACAAGAACAGGTGAAAAGCTAACATTTTTTGGATTGTGAGATTCATTCATGATATGGGTTATTGGCATCTTAGGATTAAATGATCCCCGTCTTACTTATCTTTGGATTCTCAGGCTTATCATTTCATCTGGGGATATGGTTGTTTAATTTTCGATTTGCAGAAACTATAGCAATATGGTCTAGATATGAATCTTAGTAATAGTATGTCTAAAGAGATTGAGATTTTACATGTTCTTGTTATGTGTTCATGATCATCTAACAGTTTTATTGTCAATGTGATTGCCATTTTGCAGACCGGAACTGCTTATGAACAGTGTTTTGCTCAAGCACCGTTCTTTAACAGAGAAGTTAGAAGCATGAATCACCGCGATACTTTTGTTAGGCAAGATGCTTATTTTGCGGATCCTTTCACAAATACATCCTTTGGGATGTTCCACCCTGTGGAGAACTATGTAAGCTTTGACAACAATGTTGGTGGCGGAACTGGAATCAAGATCAGAACACGTCCACCTGAAGTTCGACCACCGTCAAAGATCTTGATTTCTCAGGGCACTGCTCTAAGGAGGCTACATTTCCAGACAAAACTTTCAAGATTGCAGTGTCGAAACTGCGTGGCTGGTGAAGATGCAGTGCAATGTTCAGTAACCAAGGTAATCTTGTTGTTATATAAACTCTAGCACCAACAGTGGAAAGTCTAGTAATTGTTAATGTTTGGGACTTTGCTTAAACTTTGAATTGTTAAATTTCAGAACCAGGATGCTGAGGAATACGATCCAACTCCCGACGAGCAACCGAAACAAGGCTGGGTGGACAAGCTCAGGAGAAAGATAGGGAGAACCCTGAGTGAATTACACAGTTTTAAGGGGATCAAGGGTTCATCAGCAGCAGTTGCAAATGCAGGTGTTGGCGGTTCTGAATCAGCTTGGATGATTGGCATAACGGGAGCAGCCTTTCTGGTGGCGGGTACTGCAGTTGAGATATGGAGATGTTTGTGGGCGTGATGCAGGTTAATTCAAAGGTATAGTGTTTCAGAGATCAGTTAACTCTGGACTCGAATGATTTTTGTCATCTTTCTAATGTTGGAGCTTTCGATTATGGAGGGTAAACAAACAAAACAAAAGCCATAATGGAGGAGACAGGTGCACTGGGGATGCAGGAGTTTGTGTTTTCTTTGGTTTTAGTGGGGAAAGTTTTAGAGATAAAGATAACTCTATAAAAAGGAAAGATATTTAGGATAAGGACGAGGTACAATGCAATTAAACTAAGTTATTACTTGTTCAGTGATATTTTAACATCGGCTTAGTCACTCGTTACTTTTTAATTGTTTATTGGAACCGAGCTGGGTGGAGTTTTTTTTTCTTTAAGTTAGCTTGTTATTTTTTAGATGAGTTTGAATTCGAATTAAATTTTTTTGATTTGTGACGAGCTCGAGCCTTACTTATACAATAACATTGATGAGTTAAATTCGTGGTTAACTCGAATTTTGCTTATTGAAATTCTCTAACGAGTTCAATTCGAATTGAAATTGAAATTTGTACTTTCAAAAAAATCAACAAATTAAGGTAAAAAAACAAACTATCTTAAAATTGACATATTTTTACGAACCTCTAAATAATATATTTCTTGTATTTTTATTAATATAACCATAAATTATATAGAATTTATTGTATCTGTTACATTGGTAATTCTACTTTCAAATTATATACTAAATTCAGTATTTGAATTGCCAGCTCAAATATAAAATTAAATTATAAATAATTTTTTTCAAACCAAACATCAAACTGTTTGCGAGCCTAACTAAATCATACATAGAACTTTGTTTTATTCATGGTTACGCCCTGCCCCAGAGAAATCCACAGTGAGAGCAAAAGGAGACACGTGTAACGATTAGCAAACAGCCCACCGGAAAGATTCTGGTTTTTGGTTTAAATGTACAACAATAATGTTGGCAGTTAGTCTTTTAATCTTTTTCATCTATAATCACTTCATTAAAATAAATCAGACAATAATCAAATAATTTCTTTATTACGTTTCGCGGATTTATATGACGCCTTGTTTCCTTCTTGGTAACGGATACAGTCTCCCTCGAAACTACCAAAAATTGAAACCACAGGTTGATAGCTGTGGGCAGAGAGATTTATTAATATGGGCGACTCCACAGATCCCTTTCTGCATATTTTCAGAGGGTCACGATAAAGCTTGCTGCTTTTGATTGCTGGGGGGAGATGATACTTGTAGCTGTTCTAACGGAGCTTCTGGAAGAGTACACGGCGTTGGTAGCGAGGGTGCTTGAGCACTTGGTGAACGACGCCCCTTTCCCTCGCCGGGTCCGCTTCCTCATCCTCCGCCGCCTCCCTTTCTCCTCTTCTCATCCGCACTGATTTTCTAATTTCACTTTCCTAAAAGCCCCCCCTCTGATTCCTTGTTCAAATTTTCAGTCTTTTTCAAAATTTGTACATATGGCGTCCTTATTGCAGGTGTTTGAAGTAGATCTGAGTAAGTGTTAGATCTGTGACAGGATTGGTTTCTTATTTTTTTGTGATCGATTTTGTTGTTCCGGCTCTCTGTAATAAGAAGAGATTGATGGGTGGCTGATTTACAATCTCGGTTCGCCAATTTGTTATTGATGATATACAGAGTGTGTATACTATATACTACCGACGGTGGATGAACGGCCGTCTGTCAGCTTTATCCAGTTCCGTTAGCATAATCATTTGCTAGTAACCACGGCGGTTGTTCTGGATGTTTCTTTGTCGTTAGTTTTATTAGACGGAAAGAAAGAAGAGTTCTTTCTCTAGAGTTTTTTTCATCGTCTTCTGGAAACACCTCCTCTGTAGCAAGTTGCAGAAACAGAGGGAAACAAATCAATGTTATACAGAGCACCGATGGATAAACGGCCGTTAGCAGAATCAATGGCCGGTAACGGTGGCAGTTGCTCTGGATGGTTCTGAGTAATGGCCTGGGTAATGGCCATACAAACCCAGGAAAATGGAGCCAGAGCCAGTACGAAGCCAGAAGCCCACATAATCAAAATTTTTAACCTACAAAGGCCAATGTCATTTAGACGGACCAAAATGGCGCGTGGGCCTGAAGTGGGCCTAGGAAATTCGGCCTGGCTCAACACAACGGAGTAACACGTGGTAGTTAAAAAATGGGCTTTTTCAGACGTCGATGAGGGAGGGTCCAGCTCCAACCCTGTTTTGTATGGGTCCGAAATTTGGGCTGACCCGACCCGCTTGTGGCCCAACGAAATTTGGGACAGGTCCGCAACGGCACACTCAAAAGCGCGGCGGCCTTAAAGGCCTCTAACCCGACCCGGCCAAAACCCGACGACCCGGTTCGTTTTACGCGTGTTGTATACGCACCTCTGTGTGCGAGTGGTTGTTTTTCCCGAAATTTTAATCCCACGCGCAAGTGGTGTTCACGAACACGCGCCAACGTGTTATGCACGCGCCTACCTGCTGTTTTCTTCTTCTCGTTTGTTTCTCCCGATTCCGTCTTCTCGCCGGCTGTTGAATCCGTTTCCAGACTCGTGGCCTCTTTGTCTTCCAAGCTTCGCTCTCCCGCTCCCCAGATCACTCCCCTCTCCTCCCAGACTTTGTAGCAATTCCGGTCCTTCGCCTCCGCTCCGCCGCCGCCTCCGGCGGTGTTCGTCGACAAGAATACCTGCGTCGTTTGCCAGGGAATCACCGGCAAGAACGGGACTTTCCACACCGAACATGCCATTGAATATGGCACCAAGATGGTGATTGTTGATCTCCCTCTTTCCTTTCGTTTTGTGCTTCATTAGATAAGTGGTCTGGTTTTAGTGCTTTGCTTTTTCCATGATGAGTATGTATCACGATGATCATGGCTTCTTTAGGATATACAAGTTAGACCTAGTGCTTCTGTTTGTGTTAATATGATGTTCTGGAATCAGCTTTGAATATGGATTATCACTCAGCTTTTGAATATGCAGTCGAAAGTTTGTTGCTTTAACCACCGGAGAACTCTGATTAATCTGTTGACCGGCTGTAGATGGCCTTTAGTTGCTGTATAATCAACGTAGAAGATCATCACTAACAAAATCTACAGTGTATCGCTCTCTAGATGCAACTACTGCGGGTTGATTACATTGGTTGATTGCTTATTATGTCGCATTTTTGTGAGTTCAAATTCTGCTTATTATACTTTGTGTCGAGCTCTGAAGTCTTAACTTATCGTTTCTGATACAGGTTGGAGGGGTGACACCTAAAAAGGGTGGCACAGAACACTTGGGCGTTCCTGTGTTCAACTCCGTCGCAGAAGCAAAAGCTGAAACGAAAGCTAACGCATCAGTGATCTATGTTCCTCCACCTTTTGCCGCTGCTGCTATTATGAGGCTCTGGAAGCTGAACTGGACCTAGTTGTTTGTATTACTGAAGGAACTCCTCTGCATGACATGGGAAGTTATCAATTCCTTTTTGACAGGCATCTGTTTGTTTACCTTGAAATACTACTTGCTGCATAACCTTGCTACCTCAGCTGTGCGTTATGTAATCCGATTTCTCCCTTTCTTCTTATGTAAGAATGAGTCTCTTTTCATGGCTCTTCTGCAAGTCTGAGATTGAGTTTTGACTACAGGTTCGTGTGAAGGCTGCCCTGAATCAGCAATGAAAAACAAGATTAATTGGTCCGAATTGCCCTGGGATTATCAAACCTGGGGAATGCAAGATTGGAATCATGCCTGGATACATACATCCACAAACCAGGGCGTATTGGAATTGTTTCACTGTCTGGCACATTGACTTACGAGGCTGTGAGTGCTGATCTCTTTCTAGAATTTGTTCTTAGTTTAAGACAAGTTGCTTGCTTTATCGAATACTAGATTAATGCCTTATCATCCCTTATCTTCATTGTACATTTTCTCTAGTCTATCTGACTGATGAGAATACTGCCTGTTAATTTAGAATCAGGGTTTGACGGTGCGTTTGTTTATGTTAATATGCAAGGTACAACCAACACATGTATTGTGAGAATTATCTAAAAGTATACACCTTTCGTTATGGATTTCTCAGGTTTTCCAAACAACTGCAGTTGGTCTTGGGCAATCAATTGGATAAAGCTTGCTGCTTTGATTGTTGGGGGGGGTTGGGGGGGAGATGATACTTCTAGCTGTTCTAGCGGAGCTTATTGAAGAGTACACAGCACTGGTAGCGAGGGTGCTTGAGCACTTGGTGAACGACGCCCCTTTCCCTCGCCGGGTCCGCTTTCTCATCCTCCGCCGCCTCCCTTTCTCCTCTTTTCGTCCTCACTGATTGTCTAATTTCATTTTCCAGAACTACCCTTCTGATTCTTTGTTTAAATTTTCAGTCTTTTTCTAAAAGTTTGTACATATGGCGTCCGTCTTCTTCTCGGAGAATTTGCAGGTGTTTGAAGTAGATCTGAGCGAGTGTTGGATCTGTAACAGGATTGGTTTCTTCTTTTTTCTGATCGATTTTGTTGTACCGGCTCTCTGTAATAAGAAGAGATTGATGGATGGATGATTTACAATCTGGGTTCGAAAATTTGTTATTGATGATATACAGAGTGTTAGAGTGTATATACTACCGCCGGTGGATAAACGGCCGTCTGTCAGCTTCGTCCAGTTCCGTTAGCAGAATCATTGGCCGGTAACGATGGCAGCCACTCTGGATGGTTCTTTGTCGTTGGTTTTAGCAGACAGTAAGAAAGAGAGTTTTTTCTCTAGAGGGCTCTGTCTCTTTGTTTTTTTCCGACTCAAAACGCCTCCTCTGTAACAAGTTGCAGAAACAGCGTAAAAACAATGGCGGGAGAGGTTAATGGGTGGTCATTTTTTTTGTTAAAAATACTAAAACGAGTGGACAACATGCAATCAACCAGGATGTTGGTGATACCGGTTAAAATAAAAAAAATAAAGAAGGAATAAAAAAATAAAGAAGGAATAAATTTTTTTATTAATAATTAATATAATTTTAGCGATTAACATAATTTCAGACGTTGAAATCGATTAATTCACGGAGAAGGGAAATATTATTTGAGATTTTGATAAAAATGATAGTTTAATTACAAAGGAAATTAACGTTTGTTATATATATATATAGATGTTGGTGATAAAAGTCGGATAAAAGAGGAATAAAGGAAGAATAAAAAAGGAATAACAGCGGAATAACATCAGTGATTAATGTGATTTCAGCGATTAACGATTTCAGACTTAAAGTCGATTAGTCCACAGAAAAAAAGTAAAATATTATTAGAAGTTTTTGGTGAAAATTATGGTTTAATTATAGAGAATGAGATTAGTGCTCTTATATACATAAGTATGTTGGTGATAAGAGTCGATAAAGGAAGAATGAAAAAGGAATAACACTGGCGATTAATGTGGTTTCAGCAAATTAACGTGATTTTAGATTTTGAAGTCGATTATTTCATGAAAAGAAGATAAATATTATTAAGGATTTTTGTTGAAAATAACAGCTTAATTATAAAAAAGACACTAACACTCTTTTATATCTACAAATTTCAATTAACCTCTAACTATAACATGTCTAATTCAATATACATTAATAATTAAGTACCAAAATCAATAAAAGTGGCCAACTTTGTTGGATTTGAAACATCAGATCGCCAGCCACTCATTTTTTCTGCCATGTACAACTGATCATCCAAGTTAATGCTGGCATTCAAACGTCGATGACCAGTTAAAATGATAAGAATCTTGTAAGTTGATTGATTAGGTAAGGAGTTATTATCGACCTCGTAGCTATCGGACCCCACCAACTACTTAAGATCACATCCCCTGTTACTTCAGGTGACATCTGCGTACTTTAAATCTTGTCACAAGACACGATTGTTGTTAAGACAACGTAAGATCATTCTCTACGACGGACGCCTCACAAAAAAAGATGTATATTCTAAGGATCCGATACCATGAATAGAGTTCGAGTTTCCTCAAAACAAACAGAAACAGTACAAGAATGAAATGGAAGATGAGCATTAAACAGATTTTGGCAACAACTAGAGATTATCTCGATTCTCTACCGACTAAAGTTTAGAAAAAAAAAGCTGAAAATGTCGGCTCGTGATGCTTAGCAGAGAGATACAAATGTTTTGCAGTGCAGCATGGATGGAAATTACTTGATTAATAACAATGGAATTAACAAATCAATCTTGAGAGCCGACAAAAAGTGAGAAGATTCTAAGTTCATATTCATTCGACTCCGTATAGCATATATTCCTCTACATCTCCGCAAGAAAGGCTACGAGTTCATATCCTTTTTTAAGGTTTGGTATTTGCGTGGGTATTTGGTGTCTGTGTCTCTGCATGTGATGGAGATTGTTGATGTCGTTGGGTATATATACAACAAGGCAGTGGTGGGAGTTTAATTATATTCAACACCGCAACCTCCACGGCATCCAGACGTTGAAGCAACGACATCAAACATGCCCAAGTCTCGTCCACTGCTCTCTTTGCAGGTTCTATCCATTGCTGTCGTTTACTTTGTCTTCCTCCACCTACCTTAATTAATCCTAATTATAGCACTTGTAATCCGTATGAAGATGTTATATTGTCGTTGGGTCGTTGTTTTAGGATTCAAACCAGATCGCCACTTGTCGTCGACTAATTAGTAAACCCGCTAAAATTAAATCCAAATCCTTGTTGATGAAGGATTGAGATCACTCCTAGAATTAAGGCTTGAGCCTGTTCCTGAGGTTCCAACTGGGCTGGGCATAGGCAGATATCGTTGTCGAAATGGGCCTAAACTTGGGCAGTAGCCCAGAGCCCATCACTATCATAAATACATTTGTTGATAGTTTCTGTATTCAGGTTGTAATAAATTTACTAACACGCAGACTGTGGAGCTCAAAGTTCGAATGTGCTGCAATGGCTGCGAGAGAGTTGTAAAGAAGGCCATTCGCAAGCTCAGAGGTAACAAAATTAAAATTTAGAATACCCCTTAAGAAGTATGATTTATTTAACAGTGGCTGTAAAAAACAAATTACTGCAGGGGTTGATTCGGTGGAGGTGGAGTTGGAGATGGAGAAAGTGACGGTGGTCGGCTACGTGGAACGGAACAAGGTGCTCAAGGCGGTTAGAAGATCCGGAAAGAGAGCCGAGTTCTGGCCGTACCCGAATCCGCCTCTCTTCTTCACGTCGGCCGAAGATTACTTCAAGGACACGGCAAACGAGTTCAAGGAGAGCTACAACTACTACCGCCACGGCTACAACCTCGCCGACCGCCACGGCAACGTCCCCGTCACCCTCCGCGGCGACGATGAAGTTAGTAATATGTTCAATGACGATAATGTCCACGCCACTTGCGCTCTTATGTAGTCTTTATTTCACTTTTTCTGTAATTAATTATACTATTGACCATCAATGTATATATTCTTAATTTCTATGTATTTCTTCATCAACACTTTCATTTACATGAATATTGAATTACTGACTACCCTTTCAGTCTCTCTTTTCATTATCAACGTTGAAAATGATGTTAAATGGTTTAAATAATAGTTAAATGAAATTAAAATATGTTTTTAAGGGTTTTAATTATTGTTGTTATTGGAGATGTATGTGCTTTCAATTATAAATATTTAATTTAGATTTTTAGTGATTTTCTATCACATGCATGCTAAAATTAAAGCTAATTTGAAGATTTTCAACATTAATATAACATGTGATAAAATTAATTTTTAACTTTATTCGACCATTATTTATAGGGTTATCATAGTGAAACGTAATTTTCTAGTTATTTCCAACATGCATGTTAAATATTAGCCGTTTTGAAAATTTTGAAATTTTCATATCAAAATGGATCATTTCCATAGGTTAACCCCTTTAAAAATTGACCAATTTTGACATGAAAATTAAAAAATTTCAAATTAGCTAATATTTGACATACATATTGAGAATTATTAAAAATTGAGATTTCACCATATTAACCCTTTCAAAAAATAGCCAAATGAAACATAAAAGATTTTTGAGTTAGACTCATTATGATTTATGAGTTAATGGAAACTCTTATATATATAAAGAGTGCTAGTCTCCTTCTTTGTAATTAAGCCGATCACTCTCACCAAAACTTCTAATAAAAATCCCATTTCTTTTCATGAATTAATCAACTTCAAAGTCGACAATCACGTTAATCACTTATGTTATTATGCTCTTATTTATCCTTTATTCCTACTTTATTTCTTTTTTATTTATTTTTTATTCAACATTTATCACTTTTACAATTTGTTGATATTAATTCAATTTTTATATACTAAATCGATGCAATTCTAGTTTGCACCACCTAGAATCGCGTCGATTTAGTATAAGATATAATGTTGAAGACAACTAATTGCAAATTGAATATGAAGTTACATCATCAGTATATCAACTAGTGAAAATAAAGGAATCAATTTGATACGATTGGGTCACCTAGTCAGTCTGAGCTGAACAGTGGGCTTGAGGCTGAATTATTTGGGCCTATGGCGGGTTAGGGTTCAGCCATGTATTTATCGGCGGTGGCCAACTTCTGCGATGACAATTAGTAATTGTCTAATCGATTTGCTGATTCCAGAAAGCGGAAGCGGAAGAAGAGCCGAGCAAACGAGCTTATAGCCAGAGAGAGAGAGAGAGAGAGATCGATACAGAGCTATCAGCGATGGATTTCTCCCAACCAGGACACAGTAGTTCAAACATATCTTCGGAGGATTTCAAGGATCAGTTCAAGACTCAACTCGCCCAGGCCTACGCCCAAGAATTCCTCGAGGTTTTTTACTCAGCTCGAATTTCTCCAATCATCGTTTCTGTATCTCTTTATTGCCTTCTTATCTGTTTCTCTACTTGATCTCTGAATACGTAATCATCATCGAAGTAGCTAAATTCACAGATTTGTTTGAATTGTTCAGGGTTTTCGAATTTGGGGCTAATTTGATTTTCTTGTTATTGGGTTTATCAATTAGACATTGGGAACGAAGTGTTTCGACAAGTGCGTGACGAAGCCGGGATCGAGCCTGAGCGGGAGCGAAAGCAGCTGTGTCTCCAGGTGTGTGGATCGCTACATCGAAGCCACTGGCTTAGTTAGCAGAGCTCTCTTTAACGCTCCCCGCTGAGAATTTACTTTCATTTTCACTGTTGCCATTTGAAAAACGGCATTGCTATGCTAGGACGGTTTCTGAACTTGTTCCAAGAATCATCATATTGTCATGAACCTTGAAAGCCTTTGTCTTTGTGTCTTTACTCTAATCTGTCCGTCTTTCTGGGAACTTTCGAGTTCAATTCAAATGTGTATGAATAGCCGAAGTAGGTTTCTTTGTGAGTGATTGAAGTGTTCTGGGAATGTATGATCATTGCTATTCATTCAACACCAGAATGGCACAATACGAGCTGTATACGAAAACATCGAATTTCTAGATACGGTCTGTGATGTACTAAATCGATTGAGAAGAATTTGCTATTTGCGAGTTCAGTCTACACAAGAAGATAAGGATTGTATCCCGCCAATGCCGATGGCTGGGAAGTTCAAGTGGAGTCCTATCGAAGATTATAGCATTCGCGGTTAGGGATCACTGCGGAATTGGCCTAGAACTGGACCTAATTTCCGACACCGGACCAATTTTGTCGTCACGAAGTCATGTTACCAATTTTGCTGGATTTGGGGCTTACTTTTGCCGAATTTTGGCTAGTTAATGGGGTATAATTATGGTTTGATTATGGTCTAATTACAATATAACTACATACCTAGAAAGTCTTAGGCTCAAATACAACACACCCTACATATGTACACCTCTAATATAATATTTTTTTCGTTCCCGATCTCTTTTAATAACAATTTCGCTAGGTATATTTTCGACTAAAAAAAACCTCACGAAAATATGGAATCCATATGGATCTTGGGCTCTTGGCACCTTGCAAAAGAGATGGGCCGATATCACGCACGGTCGAAGACAGGGCCCAAAGCATTAGTTAAATTTCCCGGCAAATTGAAAGCGCCAACAGTTTTTCCCGCGTTCCACTATTCTGTTCCGATGGATGCCGAGGTCCATTCTCTGGCTCGCTTACTCCAGTCTTTTACTACCCCTCGCTCAATCCGTCAAGGCAAGCAACTCCACTGCCTCTTCTTCAAAAAGGGCGTCTTGAACTCAACCGTATCTCTCGCTAACAGGATTCTCCAGATGTACTCTAGGTGTGGTTGCTTGACCGACGCTCACAAGCTGTTCGACGAAATGACTTACCGAAACTGCTTCTCCTGGAACACTATTATAGAAGGGTATATGAAAGCCGGAGACAAAAGGAAGTCGCTGGAATTGTTTGATTCAATTCCCTGTAAGAACGATTACACTTGGAATGTGGTAGTTTCTGGATTGGCTAAATTCGGTGATGATGTTGTAACTGCCAGGAAATTGTTTGAACAGATGCCTAGGAAGGATTCGGTTGCTTCGAACTCCCTGATTCATTGTTATGTTCAGAATGGTCGATCCGACGAAGCTGTTAAATTGTTTAGGGCATTGAGTCTGGATCCTTGTGAAGAATCAAAATCAAGCATTGATGAATTTGTGTTAGCTACTGTGATCGGAGCTTGCACTAACCTCGGAGCTGTTAATTGCGGCAAGCAAATTCACGCTAGGATTCTGAGCCATGGTGTAGAGCTTGATCCAGTGATGGCTAGCTCACTGACCAACCTTTATGCAAAATGTGGCGATTTCGACAGTGCGAGTTTCGTTCTGAACACTGACAATTTCTCTCTGTCTGCATTGGTCTCCGGATATGCAAATGCTGGAAGATTCGTAGATGCTCGGAGACTACTCGACCGGACGAGTAGTCAAAGTACCGTGGTTTGGAACTCGTTAATATCTGGTTGCGTTTCGAACCTTGATGGAAGTGAAGCGGTAAGATCTTTCAGTGAGATGAGGAGCAGAGGAATTTGGGTCGATTCATCCACCATTGCAAGCATCTTGAGTGCTTGTAAGCATGATTTACTACAGCTTCTTCATGCATATTCGTGTAAAGCCGGTTTCTTGATTAATAATGTTGTTGTTTGTTGCGCGTTAATCGATGCATACTCCAAGTGCGGAAATTCCACCGATGCGTGTGAATTATTCAGCGAGATTGAAGTTTTTGACACGGTGTTATTGAACTCCATGATAACTGTGTACAGCAACTGCGGTAGAATAGAAGATTCCAAACGTATCTTTAAGACAATGCCTTTTGAAGAAAAAAGCTTGATATCCTGGAATTCGATGGTCGTGGCTTTGAGTAAGAACGGCTGCCCGATCGAGTCCTTGGATACTTTCCGCGAAATGAACCGGTTCGGTTTGAGGTCGGACGAGTTCAGTCTCGCTAGTGTGGTTAGTGCTTGTGCTGCTGTTTCCTGCGTAGAATTCGGAGAACAGGTGTTCGCTCGAGCAACTAGGATCGGCCTCGAATCGAATCCTGCTGTTTCCACTGCACTGATAGATTTCTACTGCAAATGTGGCTTCGTAGAGACCGGGAGGAAGTTATTCGATGCAGTTAAGCTCGATGATGACCCCGCGTGTTGGAACTCGATGTTGATGGGATACGCTACCAACGGACAAGGATCAGAAGCACTTTCTTTGTTCAACACAATGAGGAATCATTCCCCTGTGTGGCCAAGTAACATCACATTCACGGCAGTTCTGTCAGCTTGTGATCATTGTGGATTGGTTGACGAAGGATGGAAATGGTTTCGTGAAATGAAGGATCGATACCATATTGATCCGGAGATCGAGCACTACTCTTGCATGATTGATCTGTTGTCTCGTGCTGGCCGGATAGAGGAAGCGATGAGACTTATTACAGATGATCATATGCCTTTCGAACCGGATGAGACAATGTGGTGCTCGGTTTTGAGAGGCTGTGTTGTTCATGGAGAGGATAAGCTTGGAGAAGAAATCGCGAAACGGATCATCGAGCTTGATCCGGAGGAGAATGCTGGTAGTGCGTATATACAACTCTCTGGAATATTTGCCAAAACTGGGAAGTGGGAGAGTTCATCCTTGATCAGGAAGTTGATGCAAGAGAAGGAAATAAAGAAGGTTCCTGGTTATAGCTGGGCTGATTGATTGTAGACACTGAAATCAGGGCTTTAAACAAATCGGTTCGTCTTTCTCACATGAATTCTGAATACAAACATGATTGTAAAGCTAATTCCAAGTAGCCAAGATGGTACTAATACAACAACTCCTCCTTTACTTTGGGAGTTAGAATAGGCGGATCGATATCGATCCCCATGTTAGCTGCTGTTCCGGCTATGATTCTCATCGCAGATTCAATGGTGGTGCAGTTCAAGTCTGGTAGCTTTTCGGTTGCGACTGTCCGGAGTTGATCGATCGTGATCACGCCCACTTTCTCGTTCTTAGGGTCCTTGGAACCTTTCTCCGCTCCTGATCAAAGCACAAAGACAGGTCAGTTCACAACCCCAGCAAAAATGAGATGTTTTCTATAACCATCCATGATTCCCGTTTGGAGCATCGAATGGTTATACTAACCAGTGCAATTAATAGCGGAACCAAGATAGTCAAAACCCTAGGCAGGATTTTCAAGTTTATGGTGAGTTTAGAAGCTATATTAGGGCGAAATTCAGAAACTCACTAGGCAAAAACTTTTACATTGGATTTCATCACTTTGAAATCGATTGACCCTAGACGGTCGGCTAAGTTCGTTCATCCTGGTTCCACATTGAGTGCAATGGAATTGAAGCATCAAAAGTGAGGATTATCAAAAGAAGCAAGTGGTCGTTTTCGGCTTAAAGGGTGTCAATTCCAGTTGGAATTCCTAAAGCCGCCAATTCGAATTTCCAAACCTTTTCAAGCAGGATTCGGAGGCTGGAATTGGTTGGGCGTCCCGAATTGACCATGAAATCAGTCCAATTCCACCCGAAATCCCCCACGGAAACACAAAATGTACATCTAATTTGAGAAATTTGAAGCAGTAATGATGAGCTGAAAGTGTTTTTGCAAGCAATCTAAAGGATGAGATTGAAGCACCTGCGGCCTTGAGCAAAAGAACTGAAGCAGGAGGAGTCTTGAGAATAAAAGTGAAGCTCTTATCCTGCAAAATTTAGCAAAGATTCAGGTGAGCGACTGACAGAATGAATGACTCACTTCATTTGGTGAATTATGTCAAAGAGAAGGAACTAACATCGAAGACAGTAATCTCGACAGGGATAACATATCCAGCTTTGTCAGCAGTTCGTGCATTGTAATCCTTGCAGAAGGCCATAATGTTGACACCTTTTGAACCCAGCGCCGGACCAACTGGAGGCGCCGGAGTAGCCTTTCCGGCCTCCAGAGCCAACTTAATGATTCCCACGACTGTCAAACAAGCAGCCGGTTCAGTCACCATCACCAAACACATTTTCAGACGGTGGGAAAGGGAATTTTTTCAGAAAATACCTTTCTTGGCCTTGCCGCCGGCGGGTTTCGGGGGAGCCATTGCTCTGACGGAGAAGCTCCTGAGAGGTACAGTGCGGAAGAATTGAAGGGACGGGGAAGGGTGGGAAGACAAGCTGCTGATGCCGGCGGCAAACGGAGATGACGATGACAGCTTGTTTGTGTTGCAGAGATGAGAAGATAATGCGGTGGAGATGGAGGTGGTAGCCATGGTGGAAGGGAAAAGGAGGATGGAGAATTGTTTTCTGGAGCTGCTGGATGATAGAATTTTGGATAAATCTCTAAAATGCTCCTCCGTGACCGTACCTGACAGAGCTCTTCTCCGGTGAGCTCAAGCTGGCTTTCTACGGTCTATCTTATCCGATCCTGCATCTCAGATTGGGCCGCCTTGCTCTCATGTTTCGCAATTGGGCTTTCAGCCTGATGGCCCAATATGATGTTTGTTCAAATACCATATGTTGTTGTAGGCTTGCAACAGACAGAATTGTCTAAATTGAGATGAGATATGCGAGCAATATGACAATATTATACTTGGTTAGAGTATAACAATAATAGATTATGATGTTATAATTTGTTAACCATATCGAGATTAAGTGTCGGATATACGAATGTCCAATATACATCTTGTAATCGACCAAGCTTGATTAAGACTCCATTGTCGAGCCATGAAGATTAGGAAAGGTTAATACAAGGATGCTAATGGATGAAGAAGTAGAACACTCTCCAGTTCATACATTTCTCGAGCTAATCAACAAATATATGAATCTAGTAAATCATTACACCCCTATAACCCGACGTTCTTCAACATGAATTCCTCCGTAAATTAAGAGAATTAGATATAAAAACTGTACATATTGATCAAATACATAACAAATGTTAACAAAAAAAATTCAAAATCATCTCACAACTACATATAAATGATTGCAAACTCAATAAAACTAAAACCAATCAATCTTTGATTTCCCCTTCAGTTGTTATCTGCACTACCAACATCATCATCATTATCAAAACCCTTATAGTCCTCCTCCTTCATCAACTCTTGCAATAAGAACCTTCGAGATCTGTTAATGGTGTGAAAGCACAAGTACACATGTTCTTCAAGCTCATCCAGCTGCTCTGCGTAACAATCATCGTATGCACAAAGCTCCTTCACCACCTGCTTTAAAAGCTCTCCATTCTTGCTCCTAACACACATCCCGGCGAGCACCTGCCTGTGTTCGACCTCGTTGCTCAGGCTTGTCACCAGTCGGCTGATACTGTCGAAATCGTTGATCAAGAAGAACATCCCCTTCGCCGCTATGTCAAGCTGCGTGCAGAGCCTCGATGGATCCGTCGAGGCTGATGCACACACAACTGCCTGCTTGGGTTTCTTGTGCGATAAGCAACCTCTGAAACCAGCTTGCTTAGGTTGCTTGTGAGATAAGACACCTCTGTAGCTAGCTTGCTTAGATTTCTTGCGTGTCAAGAAACCTCCGAAGCAGCTGATCACGGCCGGGACCACTAAGATCCCGGCCAAGCTGTGGAGGGCAATCACCAATAGTGTGACCATTAGTGTCGTGTGGAGAATGACTACGGTACACCTTCCGACTTTCTTCAGGATTTTGTTCAGCTTAGCTCGGCGCATGATGTTCCTCCTTTTTCCAGTCAATTCACAAAGCAATGCAGAGTTGCTGTCGTGGATTTTCTCGAATCGGACCGGTTCGAGTAACGATGATAAAGGGTTTGTATGCAGTGCATACTCGGCAAGGTCTCTATACATTGCTGCAGAGACCTTGCTAGTGAAATTATACGACGAGTCATCCTCGCATAATTTCACTTGCTTAGCTAACTTGATCACCCTCTTGAGCTTATTGTAGTGGGCCCGAGTCGAATGGACCGACCGGAGCAGCATTTCACAGATGTCGCATGCTACCAAGCTCGATTCAAAGTATTCGATTAACAGGGTATCACAACAATCAAATTTCTGAACCAATTGTGAGATAGTTTCTTGTTCCGGAGGTGGCCGGAACAGATAATCGGAGAGATGAGACACTGACGATGAAGGTGATAATCCAGATGATGAAGATGTAGTAGTAGAAGAAGAATTCCGGCGCTCAATTAACTTGGATTGGAGTTCCGTCCACATTTCCACATAAGACTGAGTCCGAAACGCTTCCTTGTACTCCTCATTCACCGTTAGCTTGTTGCTCAAGCTACCCGACGATGTTCCATTTTTCTGCGATCTCTCTGTAGTAGGAAAAAAATAAAAAACACATAACAAATCAGAAACCCAGAACGATTAAAAAAACAGAGTGAAAAAAACAGAGGATTTATGAAAGTGAAATCCCACCTTTTTGGAAGAGGAAAGATCGCAGCTTTGAGCATGAAAGCTTCGTCATTGTACGAGGAAACGCAGGGACATGAATTGGGTTTTTTCTAGGTTGATGTTTTGGATTCAAAAGTTTGAAACTTTCTGTCTGATGGTTGTGTGAGGGTGCAGTGGGGAGGTTTATACTTTATATAGTAGCGTGAAAGGGCGGTGATTGGAGGAAGAAGTTGACAGGTGGCAGGTACAGAGGGGACCATAGGAAGAAAAGGGTGACGATTGTGAAGCAAGATTTTGACAGAGGTTGCTCATACGCTATTGCTCTGTATTTCTTAATAAATTATTTGCTTCCCAAGTAACTGGTTTTCTGGAAGAGATTTGGGTTGCTGCTGCTGATGATGCTGGTGACTCGTTTCTTCTTCACCTTGGTTTTCAGTTTTGCTTGTTTAACTCGGCGTTGAACTCGTTCGAGCTAATCGGTTACAGAATTATGAAGGGTGAAGTTTTGACTTTGTAGCAGAGGGGTGAGGATGACGAGGTGGATGTTTCTGGGTAATTTCGAATGCTGAAACACAGTACTAACGCGTTTGCTTTCTGTGTTTGTATTTTATTTTTATTTTATTAGCAAAAATTCATTTAATATTCGTATAATACCTGTATACAAATTAATTTATCTAAGACTTCTGTTTCCGTATTATTGTAGAGCTGTTTAATTTTTCAATGTATTATTGATTCTTCACGTATTAAATATGTATAAAAAACGTATTATGTATTTAATATAAGTATTCTAAAGAATTGATGAGACATTTTAATAAATTTTAATTTATATTCACTTTTAAAATTATAATTTTTTTTATATTTTATAATTGATGCCGAACTTTTAGACATATTGCTATATTGAAATGGCGTACAAAACTCCAAATATATTAATATCATACTATACCTATACCGTATATTACTAATTAGGTGTTAAAGTAGGTACTATTTTAATGGAGATAAAACTTTGTGGTACTAAAGTTTTGTGGCAGGATTAAGTGTGGTACTCAACTAATCAGAAGTTTCACCGGAACAACAAACTTTTCAACTTATTTTGAATTGGTTCTTCCGTTATAGTAAGAATTCTATCTAGTTTAGATTTGTGGTCGAGTCACATATCCTAGTTAGTTTAAACACGGTAAAATATGATTTTTATAAACATCTATCACAGATTTGAAACTAAGAAGTTTTTTGATTTTGAGATTTGAAGGATAATATGATGGTTGGGATATTAATTTGGTCTAAATAGCATGTGTGGTTGCGAACATGGGATGTTATGTATGAATCTTATTCGAAATCCTTGTTGATCCGGAAAGATGGGAAGTGATTTCAAAGGTGATTTCAATTTTTTATTATGAACAAGAAATTTTATCAAAATTTAAGTGATTTGGATAAAAAAAATCAAGTTATCTTATTGAATTTATGTTAGGATATAATGTTACGAAAATGAGATGTGATTTAAATCTTAAAATCCTTGTCATGGACAAGATATTTTGTTGAAGCTCAAATGATTTAGATATGAAAAAACCAAATTAACTTATTGGGTTCCCAAAAAACAACAAAATGTCTTCTTTTTAAAAAAAATTAACAAAGTATCTCTTAATTTAAGAGTTTCTACTATGAGAGATTTGAAAAATAACTTGCATGAAGTTCCTTCTGTTTAAATTAACTTTGATCAAATCTCGAAATCAAACTATCTATAAGAACACAAACTCAAACAGAAGACGTATAAGGAAGTTTGTGATATGATTGATCCTAATGATTAGCTTATTTGGCAAACCATTGCCCAAAAAGGAAACCAATCAACAAAGCGTAGACGGTCACTGAATTTGCCGTTAAATATGGTTGAGACTGCCACGTACCCTCACCTTTTCTTCAGTTGCTTCCAGTTCCAAATCCCATGCATGCATTCATTCAAATGGTTCGGTTCTTTTGTTGTTTTGTTCCCCAAACTTTGTTGATCAAGGTTGACTTTTCGGATTTCGGTGATGATCTATCTTAGCGTTGACATTAATCAGAAGTACTAAGGTTTGGTTTTCAACTTGCTAAAAACCAACAACGGACAAAATGCTGGACACGACGTCGTCGTATAGCAGCTTGAGCTTGTACTACAGTTCCCATTTTCTGGGTGAGCCGTCCTTTGTGCGTAGTATAGATTCACATTCAACCCGCAATTAGTCGCAAAGTTTTGCCGGAGATGTCAGCCAGCGTACTAGCGTAGCATGTGGCATGAAAACCGTAGGCTTGGGCTCGTGGCCCTGATCAGGGTCAAGCCCACGGCGCATACTGCTGATCTTTGAATAGGACCATATGTGGGTGTAGTTGAATTTGAGTCTGATACTTCTGGGTCTCCAACTACACAATGCAATTATTGTGTTACTCCACGGGGTACACTTCAGATCCACATCCTTCTAAGACTTATCCGTCATCGAGAAGATGGTATGTGGCGTAACGACTTTGAAATAAATAGTATTTGGTTATCTTATGAGAGCTTTATTGTGAATTTACTGAAATTTTATTGAAACTATTCAGTTATCCGTCACCAAACCATGGCTCATAAGTCATTCTTATTGGACCAGTTGCCTAATCCAGAAGCCCAAAAGTCACTACCAGCTTCCATATTTTCGTAAACATTAATTTTTTACTTATCACCTTAATTAACAGATTTCTTTCCACTTTTACAATTCGATCCCATTGATTGTTTACCAATTCGAAATCTCCTAGTTTATTTAATACCATTAAGAGACGATATTGGATTATTTACTCTAAAAGGTAATATAACTATATATGTGCGCTCGCACAAGAAAATAAATTAATTTTAAATCCATCAAATAATAGTCAAATGAAATAAAAAAGATTTTTCAACATGTCAAAATAACACCGAGTAAAATTCATTTGTAACTACGTTTGATCATTATTTATAATTGTCAATTTCCAAATGGGTTAACCTATGAAAATTGGTCATTTTCTCAAGAAAATTTCAAAAATAGCATATCGACTAATATTTGATATGCATGTTAGAAATGGATAAAAAAATAAAGTTTCATTATGACAACCCTTATAAATAATGATCAAACGTAGTTAAAAATGAATTTTACTCGGTGTTATTTTAGAATGTTGAAAAACGTTTTTAACTTCATTTTGCTATTATTTATGGGCTTAACATGGTGAAACCACAATTTTTTGTCATTTCTAAAATGCATGTCAAATATAAGTCAAATTTCAAAAACTCACTTTTCTTGTCAAAATTGTCAATTTTCAAAGAGGTTAACCTATGAAAATCGATCATTTTCTCAAGAAAATTTCAAAAGTTTAAAATTTACTAATATTTGACATGTATGTTGGAAGTGGCTAAAAAATCAAGTTTCATTATGGTAACCCCTATAAATAATGATCAAACGTAGTTACAAATGAATTTTACTCGGTGTTATTTTAGCATGTTGAAAAATATTTTTAACTTCATTTGGCTATTATTTGATGGGCTTAACACGGTGACACCTCAATTTTTGGTCATCCCCAACATGCATGTCAAATATAAGCAAAATTTAAAAAACTCAATTTTTTGTCTAAATTGTCAATTTCCAAATGGGTTAACCTATAGAAATCGACTATTTTCACAAGAAAATTTTATAAATTTAAAATTTATTAATATTTGACATGCATGTTGGAAATGGCTGAAAAATCAAGTTTCATTACGGTAACCCCTATAAATAATGATCTAACGTTGTTAAAAATTAATTGTACTCTGTGTTATTTTAGCATGGTGAAAAATGTTTTACACATCATTTGGATATTATTTCAAGGGTTTAACATGAAAAAATCTAATTTTTAAGCTTTTTCCAACATGAATGTCAAATGTTAGCCAATTTAAAAAATTTCAATTTTCATTTCAAAATTGTCGATTTCCAAATGGGTTAACCTATGGAAATCGGCCATTTTCTGAAGAAAACTTCAAAAATTAAAATTCGACTAATATTCGATAGGAATGTTGGAAATGGATGAAAATAAAATTTAATTATGGCAACCCCTATAAATAATGATCAAACATAGTTAAAAATAAAATTTCGTTGGTGTTATTTTAGTATTTTGAAAAATATTTTAAACTTCATTTGGGTATTATTTGATGCGCTTAACATGGTGAAACCTTAATTTTTGGTCATTCCCAACATGCATGTCAAATATAAGCCAAATTTAAAAAACTCAATTTTCTTGTCAAAATTGTTAATTTCCAAAAGGTTAACCTATGGAAATCGATCATTTTCACAAGAAAATTTCAAAAATTTAAAATTTACTAATATTTGACATGCATGTTGGAAATGGCTGAAAAATAAAGTTTAATTATGGAAACCCCTATAAATAATGATCTAACGTAGTTAAAAATGAATTTTACTCAGTGATATTTTAAAATGTTGAAAAACGTTTTTAACTTCATTTTGCTATTATTTGTGGGCTTAACATGGTGATACCATAATTTTTTGTTATTTTTAAATATATGCCAAATTTCAAAAACTCAATTTTCTTGTAAAAATTGTCAATTTCTAAAGGGGTTAACCTATGGAAATCGATCATTTTCGCAAGAAAATTTCAAAAATTTAAAATTTACTAATATTTGACACGCATTTTTGAAATGGATGAAAAATAAAGTTTAATTATGGAAACCCCTATAAATAATGATCTAACATAGTTAAATTTGAATTTTACTCGGTGTTATATTAACATGTTGAAAAATATTTTTAACTTCATTTGGATATTATTTGATGGGCTTAACATGGTGAAACCTTAATTTTTGTTCATTCCCAACATGCATGTCAAATAAAAGCCAAATTTCAAAAACTCAATTTTCTTGTCAAAATTGTCAATTTCCATAGGGGTTAACCTATGGAAATCGATCATTTTCACAAGAAAATTTCAAAAATTTAAAATTTACTAATATTTGACATGAATGTTCGAAATGGCTGAATACTCATGTTTCATTATGATAACCCCTATAAATAATGATCTAACGTAGTTAAAAATCAATTTTACTCGCTGTTATTTTAGCATTTTGAAAGATATTTTACACATCATTTGGATATTCTTTGAAGGGCTTCACATAACAAAATTTGATTTTTAAACTATTCCCAACATGCATGTGAAATGTTAACCAATTTTTAAAAAAATAATTTTCATTTTAAAATTGTCGATCACCAAAGGGGTTAACCTATGGAAATCGGCCATTTTCTCAAGAAAATTCCAAAAATTGCAAATCGACTAATATTTTACAGGCATGTTGGAAATGGATGAAAAATAAAGTTTAATTATGGAAACCCCTATAAATAATGATCTAACGTAGTTAATAATGAATTTTACTCGGTGATATTTTAAAATGTTGAAAAACGTTTTTAACTTCATTTTGCTATTATTTGTGGGCTTAACATGGTGATACCATAATTTTTTGTCATTCCCAACATGCATGTTAAATATAGGCCAAATTTCAAAAACTCAATTTTCTTGTAAAAATTGTCAATTTCTAAAGGGGTTAACCTATGGAAATCGATCATTTTCGCAAGAAAATTTCAAAAATTTAAAATTTACTAATATTTGACACGCATTTTTGAAATGGATGAAAAATAAAGTTTAATTATGGAAACCCCTATAAATAATGATCTAACATAGTTAAATTTGAATTTTACTCGGTGTTATATTAACATGTTGAAAAATATTTTTAACTTCATTTGGATATTATTTGATGGGCTTAACATGGTGAAACCTTAATTTTTGTTCATTCCCAACATGCATGTCAAATAAAAGCCAAATTTCAAAAACTCAATTTTCTTGTCAAAATTGTCAATTTCCATAGGGGTTAACCTATGGAAATCGATCATTTTCACAAGAAAATTTCAAAAATTTAAAATTTACTAATATTTGACATGAATGTTCGAAATGGCTGAATACTCATGTTTCATTATGGTAACCCCTATAAATAATGATCTAACGTAGTTAAAAATCAATTTTACTCGCTGTTATTTTAGCATTTTGAAAGATATTTTACACAACATTTGGATATTCTTTGAAGGGCTTAACATGATAATATCTAATTTTTAAACTATTCCTAACATGCATGTCAAATGATAGCCAATTTAAAGAAATTTAATTTTTATATTAAAATTGTCAATTTCCAAAGGGGTTAACCTATGGAAATCGTCCATTTTCTCAAATAAATTCAAGAAATTGAAAATCGTCTAATATTTGATAGACATGTTGGAAATGGATGAAAAACAAAGTTTAATTATGGCAACCCTTATAAATAATGATCAAACGTAGTTAAAAATGAATTTTACTCGGTGTTATTTTAACATGTTGAAAAATGTTTTTAACTTCATTTGGCTATTATTTGATGGGCTTAACAAGGTGAAACCTTAATTTTTGGTCATTCCCAACATGCATGTCAAATATAAGCCAAATTTCAAAAGCTCAATTTTCTTGTCATAATTGTAAATTTCCAAAGTGGTTAATCTATAAAAATCGATCATTTTCACAAGAAAATTTCAAAAATTTAAAATTTACTAATATTTGACATGAATGTTGGAAATGGCTGAATAATCATGTTTCATTATGGTAACCCCTATAAATAATGATCTAACGTAGTTAAAAATTAATTTTACTCGGTGTTATTTTAGCATGTTGAAAAATGTTTAAAACTTCATTTGACTATTATTTGATGGTCTTAATATGGTAAAACCTCAATTTTTTGCCATTCCCAACATGCATGTCAAATATAAGCCAAATTTAAAAAACTCAATTTTTTTGTCAAAATTGTCAATTTCCAAAGGGGTTAACCTATGGAAATCGATCATTTTCATAGGAAAATTTTGAAAATTTAAAATTTACTAATATTTGACATGAATGTTGGAAATGGCTGAATAATCATGTTTCATTATGGTAACCCCTATAAATAATGATCTAACGTAGTTAAAAATTAATTTTACTCGGTGTTATTTTAGCATGTTGAAAAATGTTTAAAACTTCATTTGACTATTATTTGATGGTCTTAATATGGTAAAACCTCAATTTTTTCTCAAATAAATTCAATAAATTGAAAATCGTCTAATATTTGATAGGCATGTTGGAAATGGATGAAAAACAAAGTTTAATTATGGCAACCCTTATAAATAATGATCCAACGTAGTTAAAAATGAATTTTACTCGGTGTTATTTTAGAATGTTGAAAAATGTTTTTAACTTCATTTGGCTATTATTTGATGGGCTTAACAAGGTGAAACCTTAATTTTTGGTCATTTCCAACATGCATGTCAAATATAAGCCAAATTTAAAAAACTTAATTTTTTTGTCATAATTGTAAATTTCCAAAGTGGTTAATCTATAAAAATCGATCATTTTCACAAGAAAATTTCAAAAATTTAAAATTTACTAATATTTGACATGAATGTTGGAAATGGCTGAATAATCATGTTTCATTATGGTAACCCCTATAAATAATGATCTAACGTAGTTAAAAATTAATTTTACTCGGTGTTATTTTAGCATGTTGAAAAATGTTTAAAACTTCATTTGACTATTATTTGATGGTCTTAATATGGTAAAACCTCAATTTTTTGCCATTCCCAACATGCATGTCAAATATAAGCCAAATTTAAAAAACTCAATTTTTTTGTCAAAATTGTCAATTTCCAAAGGGGTTAACCTATGGAAATCGATCATTTTCATAGGAAAATTTTGAAAATTTAAAATTTACTAATATTTGACATGAATGTTGGAAATGGCTGAATAATCATGTTTCATTATGGTAACCCCTATAAATAATGATCTAACGTAGTTAAAAATTAATTTTACTCGGTGTTATTTTAGCATGTTGAAAAATTTTTAAAACTTCATTTGACTATTATTTGATGGTCTTAATATGGTAAAACCTCAATTTTTTCTCAAATAAATTCAATAAATTGAAAATCGTCTAATATTTGATAGGCATGTTGGAAATGGATGAAAAACAAAGTTTAATTATGGCAACCCTTATAAATAATGATCCAACGTAGTTAAAAATGAATTTTACTCGGTGTTATTTTAGAATGTTGAAAAATGTTTTTAACTTCATTTGGCTATTATTTGATGGGCTTAACAAGGTGAAACCTTAATTTTTGGTCATTTCCAACATGCATGTCAAATATAAGCCAAATTTAAAAAACTTAATTTTTTTGTCAAAATTGTCAATTTCCAAAGGGAACACCTATGGAAATTGATCATTTTCATAGGAAAATTTTGAAAATTTAAAATTTACTAATATTTGACATGAATGTTGGAAATGGCTGAATAATCATGTTTCATTATGGTAACCCCTATAAATAATGATCTAACGTAGTTAAAAATTAATTTTACTCGGTGTTATTTTAGCATGTTGAAAAATGTTTAAAACTTCATTTGACTATTATTTGATGGTCTTAATATGGTAAAACCTCAATTTTTTGCCATTCCCAACATGCATGTCAAATATAAGCCAAATTTAAAAAACTCAATTTTTTTGTCAAAATTGTCAATTTCCAAAGGGGTTAACCTATGGAAATCGATCATTTTCATAGGAAAATTTTGAAAATTTAAAATTTACTAATATTTGACATGAATGTTGGAAATGGCTGAATAATCATGTTTCATTATGGTAACCCCTATAAATAATGATCTAACGTAGTTAAAAATTAATTTTACTCGGTGTTATTTTAGCATGTTGAAAAATGTTTAAAACTTCATTTGACTATTATTTGATGGTCTTAATATGGTAAAACCTCAATTTTTTCTCAAATAAATTTAATAAATTGAAAATCGTCTAATATTTGATAGGCATGTTGGAAATGGATGAAAAACAAAGTTTAATTATGGCAACCCTTATAAATAATGATCCAACGTAGTTAAAAATGAATTTTACTCGGTGTTATTTTAGCATGTTGAAAAATGTTTTTAACTTCATTTGGCTATTATTTGATGGGCTTAACAAGGTGAAACCTTAATTTTTGGTCATTTCCAACATGCATGTCAAATATAAGCCAAATTTAAAAAACTTAATTTTTTTGTCAAAATTGTCAATTTCCAAAGGGGTTAACCTATGGAAATTGATCATTTTCATAGGAAAATTTTGAAAATTTAAAATTTACTAATATTTGACATGAATGTTGGAAATTGCTGAATAATCATGTTTCATTATGGTAACCCCTATAAATAATGATCTAACGTAGTTAAAAATTAATTTTACTCGGTGTTATTTTAGCATGTTGAAAAATGTTTAAAACTTCATTTGACTATTATTTGATGGTCTTAATATGGTAAAACCTCAATTTTTTGCCATTCCCAACATGCATGTCAAATATAAGCCAAATTTAAAAAACTCAATTTTTTTGTCAAAATTGTCAATTTCCAAAGGGGTTAACCTATGGAAATCGATCATTTTCATAGGAAAATTTTGAAAATTTAAAATTTACTAATATTTGACATGAATGTTGGAAATGGCTGAATAATCATGTTTCATTATGGTAACCCCTATAAATAATGATCTAACGTAGTTAAAAATTAATTTTTCTCGGTGTTATTTTAGCATGTTGAAAAATGTTTAAAACTTCATTTGACTATTATTTGATGGTCTTAATATGGTAAAACCTCAATTTTTTGCCATTCCCAACATGCATGTCAAATATAAGCCAAATTTAAAAAACTCAATTTTTTTGTCAAAATTGTCAATTTTCAAAGGGGTTAACCTATGGAAATCGATCATTTTCATAGGAAAATTTCAAAAATTTAATTTTTTTTAATATTTGACATTAATTTTGGAAATGGATGAATAATCATGTTTCATTATGGTAACCCCTATAAATAATTATCTAACGTAGTTAAAAATTAATTTTACTCGCTGTTATTTTAGCATGTTGAAAAATATTTTACACATCATTTGGATATTTTTTGAAGGGCTTAACATGACAAAATATAATTTTTAAACTATTCCCAACATGCATATCAAATGTTAGCCAATTTTACAAAAATTAATTTTTATTTTAAAATTATCGATTTCCAAAGGTGTTAACCTATGGAAATCGTCCATTTTCTCAAATAAATTCAATAAATTGCAAATCGTCTAATATTTGATAGGCATGTTGGAAATGGATGAAAAACAAAGTTTAATTATGGCAACCCCTATAAATAATGATAAACGTAGTTAAAAATGAATTTTACTCGGTGTTATTTTAGCATGTTGAAAAATGTTTTTAACTTCATTTGGCTATTATTTGATGGGCTTAACAAGGTGAAACCTTAATTTTTGGTCATTTCCAACATGCATGTCAAATATAAGCCAAATTTAAAAAACTCAATTTTGTTGTCAAAATTTTCAATTTTCAAAGGGGTTAACTTATGGAAATCGATCATTTTCACGATAAAATTTCAAAAATGTAAAAATAACTAATATTTGACCTGCATGTTGGAAATGGTTGAAAAATCAAGTTTCATTATGGTAACCCCTATAAATAATGATCTAACGTAGTTAAAAGCTAATTTTACCCGATGTTATTTTAACATGTTGAAAAATATTTTACACATCATTTGGATATTCTTTGAAGGGTTTAACATGAAAAAATTTAATTTTTAAACTATTCCCAACATGCAAGTCAAATGTTAGTCAATTTAAAAAAAAATTCATTTTCATTTTAAAATTGTCGATTTCCAAACGGTTTAACCTATGGAAATCGGCCATTTTCTCAAGAAAATTTCAAAAAATGCAAATCGTCTAATATTTGATAGGCATGTTGGAAATGAATGAAAAAAAATTAATTATGGCAACCCTTATAAATAATGACTTTCATATTCTTTCTCTTCTCATAAATCTATGAGCTCAGCAATAGCGGCTTTTTCAAAAAAAAAATCAATAAAGATTGACATTTCGACATGGTCCCGATAGGTAGAGCATTGGATCGAGAATTAGGCTGATCTCTCTATGTACGTTGATATATAATTTATCGATATATACAAACAGTTTATTTCTTCCCCGATTATAAAACTTGTTCTTAACATAGGACATTGCAAAACGTCGAGATAGATGCAACATTAGATGTAGTTAGAGATTGAGATGTTCTTGCTTGCTATACTAATAAATTTTTTCATAATTGATTCAAGTCCATGTACATGTCATTAAACAAAGTTCCAATTCAATTATCGACAAAGTAATTTATAAGCAACATGCATCAAGACATAACCAAAGTAATGAACGATAATTATTGGATTGGTAGTCCGATATAGAAGTCGGAAATTAAGTATTGTGAAAGTCCTCTTACCTGATTATCAGATAAATTGAATAATATTTATTTGATTACAGACATTAATAAATGAGATTTTTGGTTTTTCTAAAAAAGTTTTTCCCCTAATTCAAAGAAAAGAAATTTTTTTTCCTATCCCATTAATTATTTACATATTCCAATTTTTCCTAGTATGTTTATTTAAAACCATAAAGAGAGGAAATTCAAATTAATTTATTCTAAAAAAGAATATATATATATATAGCCATCAAATAGCAACTTATTGTTTCCCATAATGTAGAGAATATAATAATCAAGCTAATATTCCACGTCAACAAAATATTTTCAATAAAGTAAAAACACTCCTAATTAATTTGTCACTTTTCAAAAACCATACAAATCCAACTACAAAATGAGTTTTTCTATTAATTGTAGGAATTAAGAAGAAACAAATATATTATTTAAATATAGTAACAAGTTATAAAATTGTGACAACCAACCTTAGCGATTCACCCGCCACTTTTATATATAAATACACTCCTAGTATTTATAACAATTTGTTCATATAGTAACACTTTACAAACAAAATTCCACTAATCTCAACCTTCACACAATGGCGACATCGTTCGTATGTCTCTCTGTCGCGGTGATCCTCCTCCTGTCCCAAACCCTCCCTTATGTGGCGGCTGACCTTCGCATAAGGTTGGCCCCACCGGACATCGCCGCGATATGCGACAAGAGCATCGACCGCAACTTCTGCCTCAACTTCCTCAAGACGACGCCCGGGATCTCGACCGCCAATCTCAAGGGTGCCGGTCTCATCACCCTGGAGGCCGCACGTGGCGAAGCGGCCGACACAAAGAAGTACATCAAAAATTTGTTGGGAAAGGCGGCGGACCCCAAGACGAAGGAGAGCTACAAGTCGTGCCTGAGCAGTTACGACGATGCGGTGGACAACATCGAGACGGCCAAGGCGTCGTTGAACAGCGGCGACTACAACGGTGCTAACATCCAAGCCTCAGCGGCTCAGACTGATGCCGATGATTGCAAGGGTGTCAAGGGATCGGAGCTGCTGGGTAGGAACCGGCATTTGATTAAGGTTCTTGGGATCGTTTTGATCATTGCCAACAAGTTGGTCGGACGTTGAGGGAAACTGGCCGGTGAATATCAACATTTCTCAATAAACATTTTCGTTGTAACATTTCATCACTTTTTTTCTTATAAATCAGTTGTAATATTTCTTATGATTAGTGGGAGTTATTTTAATCTACGACTCAGTCCATGTTCAGATCTAAAACTTCGATATTTTGTCTCTTTTTTATATTTTGAAGTTAATTAGTCTATTTTTATATACGATCGAATGGAATGGGGTAATCATAAGTATGACTTGACAAAAGTACTAAAACTATGTATTATTAACATGATTTCATTTAAATCCATTAAGATAACCAGTAGTGTATCGACTACCTACAAAGATTATTTCCAAGACAATGAACCAACAATGCTTATGACAAATGCGTTTAATTGAGAATTACTAAAATGATGAAAGACACGCGATTTAGGTGTTAAACTTCTTTAGAACAAAGAACAAACTTGTGAGGAGTCCATCATTTCGTTGTCTCGTTATGATGAAATCAAGAACAAAAGAATTACATTACGTAAAAGGTTCACAACTCACAAACACTTTCATACCTAAAAGAGCAATAATAAAAAAGACATATTAGCGATCGAAGAGTCTCCAAACTCTAAATTTTATCCGGTTTCTTCCGACAAGGATTACCAATTATATCCCATAACTAATTGTTTTACCATTTCAAAAATTTCCTAGTTAATTTATTTTTATTTTTAGTAAGAACCATACATGCAATGCATCTATTCTTAATTCACAATCAAAATACTAAATACATTCTATCTAGATCAATATACTAACATGAATTGGAAATAGATAAATTATTCCACCCAGAAGAAAATTGGGATTAAATATTAGTACATGCACTCATATATATGGTGGATTTTTCGGTGGACTCGATGCATACACTAATAATTCAACCATTTAGATTGTTTCTAATAATTCAACGATCCAAATGATTTTAATTAAAAAAAACATTCGATGCACCGGGAACATTGAAGACCTTTCCATGTATATATATGGCCACTACTTAGTCACCAACTTAATATTTTCAGTAAGGTAAACAACTTAAACCCATCTAAAACCATCCAAATCCAATGAATTCTTTCATAAATGGAAACAAGATACACAATTTGTGACACCCACCTCTTTTATATATTAGTACTCCTAGCAATTTGTTATATAAAATCCTACCAATTTACAATTTTCTTGAATAGACCCCAAATACTCTGTTATAACAAAAATGTCAATTTCAAAAGCGACCTCATTCTTGTTCCTCCTTATCACGGTTTTCTTCCTCCTATCCCAGACCCTTCCTCATGTCGCCGCGTTAGCCCCACCGGAGATCGTCGAGATATGTGCCAAGAGCATCGAAAAGACCCTCTGCAACGACTTCCTCAAGAATATGCCCGGCATGAAGACTGCCAACTTCAAGACCGCCGGTCTCATCACCCTGGACTCCGTGCGTGACCACGTCATCGAGACGGCGGTAAACATTGCCGACTTGCTTGGGGGTTTTTTCGTGGACCCCAAGACGAACGGGACCTACAAGTCGTGCCTGATAAGCTACTATGATGCTGCAAAAGACATCGCGACGACCACAATATCGCTGAACATCGACGACTACAATGGCGCTAACATCCAGGCGTCGGCAGCTCAGGATAAGGTTAAGCATTGCTACGATGGCGTCAAGCAGGGAAGTACTCAGCCGGGAATTGAACTGAAAAGGGGTGTCACGTTCGATATTAGTCTTATTGATCTCGTTTTGATCATCACCAACAAATTGCTCGGAAAATGATTATTATACCCTTTATAAAACATTTATTTACTACTTTGTTGAAATAATTTTTATTGTATTATTAGTCAATATGATAATGGTTTTGTCAAAAATAAATCTATGAAGAGAGAGATTTTTTAAATCACCATACTAAACTCATAAATTTTCTGAGAAAAGTCAGAATCTCGAAACTAAATTGATAACTAACATGTCCGTTGAATTTTCGGATGAGACACCTAACCACCATTAGCTTTTTTTTACTATATCCGATGTTGACAAGATTATTAAGAAGCATACATCTATGAAGTGGGACATAATTTGAACGCGATACTTATAAGTTGTTGACCTCAATGTTACCTTCTAAACTACTCCATCTGACAAAACGAATGCTATATGTGAGATTGGGAATGAGAGATAAGAGAGGAATAAAGGGGAGAGGGCAACAGTAACTACGGAGGATTCTGAATCGTTTAATACATTAGACTGAATTATATTGAATTTTAATGTGTTGGGTCGTATATAAAAACTATACTAAATACTCTCAAAATATAAATGAATAATTATGTAATATTAAAGTTATATATTTGAAAATGGAGTAAACTGTGATCTGAAAGACTCTTTTAGATCAGCCATTGAACCTTAAGTACATAATGTGGTAGGTGTGTTGTGCGGAGAGGCAATGGTTCCAAACTTTAGGTGGTGTGGGAACAGAACAGAACTGCAGAACCACTCGTGTGGGAATACTAAGGAAGGAGTAGTACGTAGCAGGGTGGGGGAGGCACGGCCGCCGGCCACTCTAATGCGTACAAATAATTTTGGACCGACTTAAAAAGTATATTTTGTATAAAAAGATGAGTATATAATAATACAACCCAAAATGATTAAGAAAATTAGTAAATATAAATTTTCAAATTTGTAAAATGTAATACCGACGTTGCTACTTCTACCCGAGAGAATGCCCGTGAGATCGGCCTCATCATGGTGAGAGACGAGTCGTGGTCTCATTCGTGGAAGCTTTTACAATTCCTAATGCACCGTCGGCTTGGCTGTATGGAGGCAAGGGAGGCAGAGCGCTCTACTTTGATTACAGTTTTAGAGTAGGTTTTAAAAGCGCCGCCAATCAAAATTTAATGACATATGTGTCAATATCGTTGTTAATCTGATTGCCATTGCTTTGGATTAATAATGAATTCGGAAATGATGTCATTTTGATTGGCAGGGGTTTAAAGCGCAATTAAACTCATGCTAATCAAACATTCTTTTGTAGCGAAGGCCACACGATTTAACTGTAATCCAGTCCGTCAATAGAGCGGAGCCGAATATATCAGAATTTGGAGTCATAGTTGCAGCCTGTCGACAGATACTACACACTAAACCTTGCTACACAATTTTTCGGATTAGGATTTAGAAAAAATAGGAATGAAAATGCGCATGACCTTGCTCGTGCACTGAAAGCCTCACATCCACTCTTCTTGAGAACATGTTAAACAATGTCTTGAGTTGATTGAAGTATGATTATGTATAAAAGAATTGGTCATGTGCCTACCTACCGTTACACAGTCGCAGCATTAATGCCGTTATATGGTAGTTGGCATTCATAAATCAAGAACAGAGTTACCTCTTTCACCCCCTCCGGCCAGTGAAAAAAGTCGCCGGCCGGCGGTCTCCTCCCAATTTGAGCAGCGTAACCCCACTTGACTATCCAGCCAGCCATCCACCTCACCTTTTTAGTAAGCTGTGCCACTCAATAATATCCCCTCCCCAACCACTTTCTCTCCACAGTTCATCCCCACTCACACTCCATCTCTCTCCCCCCAGATTGCCCCATTTCCGCCATTAACGCCTCACTGAAGCTTTTCAATTCCTCTCCCATGGAGTTCTGCACTAACCAATTCCTCCCCCTCGTCATCCTCCTTGCTCTTTCAGGTAATTCCCACTTCTCAAAATTTGTAACAATCACAAATTCACAATGTGTAATTGATAATTCCCTTCTTCTTCTTCTTCTTCTGCTGCTGCTGCAGCTTCAGTAGACGCCATGGGAATCAACTACGGCCAGATAGCGAACAACCTCCCATCCCCACAAGACGCCGTCCCCTTAATCAAAGCACTCGGAGCTACAAAAGTCAAGCTGTACGACGCAAGCCCTCAAATCCTCAAAGCATTCTCCCACTCCAATATCGAATTCATCATTGGCCTCGGCAACGAGTACCTCTCCAAAATGGCGGCGGACCAAAACGCCGCCGTGTCCTGGGTCAAATCAAACGTCCAGACCTACCTCCCGGCCACCAACATCACCTGCATCGCCGTCGGCAACGAAGTCCTCACACTATCCGACGAATCCTTCATCCCCTTCCTCGTCCCAGCGCTTCAATCAATCCAATCCGCCGTCGTATCCTTAAATCTCCAAAATCAGGTCACCGTCACCACTCCTCACTCCCTCGCCGTCTTACAAAACTCTTACCCTCCTTCATCGGGAACCTTCCGGCGAGATCTGATCGGCTGCATCTCCAAAATCCTCGATTTCAACGCCAAGACGAATTCCCCTTTCTTAATCAACGCGTATCCTTACTTCGCCTACAAAGCGAATCCGAAGCAGGTCTCTCTGGATTTCGTCCTGTTTCAACCAAATCAAGGGATTATCGATCCTGTATCGAATCTCCATTACGATAACATGCTGTTCGCACAGATCGACGCCGTCCATTACGCTCTAGCTTCGCTAGGGTATAAGGATATGCCGGTCCACATATCGGAGACTGGATGGCCGTCCAAAGGCGACGCCGACGAAGCCGGCGCCACCCCCGAGAACGCGAAGAAATATAACGGCAACTTAATCAAGACCATCTGTCAACGGAAAGGAACTCCAGCGAGGCCCAATATGGATTTGAACATCTACGTGTTCGCGTTGTTTAATGAGAACATGAAGACCGGCCCAACATCGGAGAGGAATTACGGCCTGTTTAAGCCCGACGGGACTCCTGCTTACTCGATAGGGATTGACTTGCCGGCGGGAAACAGCAATCGGAGCAGCCCTGCTGCTCCGACGGCGCGTTCGCCGCCGTCGTCGGATGGGTTAAGTCCTCCGGTTGGTTATTTGGCGATTACCGGCGGTGCTGGGAGGATGAAGGTCGGCGGCTTGGCGAGTAGCGTTTTGTCGTCGTCGGTAGGGGTATTGGTGACGCTGGTTCAGCTGTCGTTTATGGCTGACAGGTGTTAATTTGAATATTTAAATATTTAATTTTGGATTTAATTTGTATGGTGAGCAATTGCTGACTGTGGAGAAAAAAGTTATGTTAGGGGGGAATGATTGCACTCCATGTGCCCATAAATTTGGCGAATTGCGAACTTTGATACGGTGTCGTCTATAGAGCAGACACTGTACTTCGCCGCAATGATGTCGATTTATTGTATTGTTAAATTCATTTACGGCGGCCGTTTTTTTTGAAAATGCGTCAAATTTATGCATGTTCGATGTAGCAAATGAGTGTTATATGATTACGAAAACGGTTAGGAGACGTAACCCTCAAAAGGAAGAGGCGGTATAGGCGTTAAAGCACTTAGAGGACATTTTTCTAGTACGAGAGGACCAGGAAGAATGCATTTTTGGTGTATCAGTCATTGTGTCCACGGTAAATATTAGGGCCAAGTACGGAGCTAATAACTATTGAAAATATCTAAATAGTAAGCTCACCTCAAGATGAGTGTTCTCCTATTCCAACTTCCCCAAGGCCTGAAGTGACACAAGTTTTGAGAATTCAAGAAAAAATTATGACAAAACAAGCCATTTATTATTATCATAGGTGAAAATTTTATTTGTGGATTGTTCGATTCCTAATTTTCCTAACAGTAACCGTCTCACAAAAAGTGGTATTACAAAAAAAATGAAGGGACACAAAGGCTTACGGCAACCGTTTTAAGAGTAACAATTCTTAAAAAAAGAGAGGTTAAAAAATGCTAACGACGAGTTAGTTCGTGGGATGTTCGATTCCTACTCCTCACAAAACCCACCTCACAAGTGGTGTTACAAGAAAGATTAAGGGCACATTAGCAACCCCATTGACGAAAGCCATTTTTTCTTTACATTATCACAATCACGAAAATCACTTCAAACAAGCTAATTCGATCCAATGGTGTAACCAAAATTCGATGGTGGTATCCATAATAATTAGTTTCTAGTATGTCATAGACTTAATGATATAGAATTTAAAACGCACTGAATCGCATATGCAAACTACACTAAATTTTCTCAAAATATAAGGAAAAGTGTGTAATTTTAGAGCCCTATATTTAGAAATTCCTAAATTCGCCATTATTTATCGATATATTTTTAACTATATACGTACAGCACCTTTTGCCATTCTTTTATCCAAAAAAAACTAATGTTTTATTTCATATTATGTTATTCGGTTAAGTTCCATCGTTAAGTTCCCTACATGGCACGACGATATGATGTTAGCGGACGATATGATGTAATAAATCTGGATTGGGGAGAGAAGAGGAGGCAAAAGATATGGTGGAAATTTTCTTAATATAATAGAAAAGCCCCGAAAGAAGAAGAATAAGTAGAAAAGAGAGCTTCTTAGGCCTTTGCTTGTACGCTGCAAACTGCTAAAGAATGTAAAAGAGGGGAAAAAAGCATCTTATGTCTTTACTTCTCCTGAACCCCACTACCCCAATCTGCACGACTATGCAGCTATATGATCTGAGTGAAGCATCACATTCTCTGGAATATTTCAAGACACTTGCCTTATATATATATATTATATAGAGAGAAAAGAGTATTATTCTTTTAATTTAGATTTTTAGTTATTTCCCATCATATATATGCAGAAAGTAAATCGATTTAAAAATTTCCAATATTAATATAGCATCAAGTAAATTTGTTTTTTAACTTCATTTGACTATTGTTTATAGAGGTTATCATAATAAAACTTGATTTTTTAGTCATTTTCAACATGCATATAAAATATTAGTCAATTTCAAAATTTGAAAATTTTCTTTATAAAAATAGTAATAGATTTTTTCAAAAAATTAGCTAATATTTGGCATATTGGGAATTGCTGAAAACGAAGATAAAAAACATTTTTTAAGTTTTAATTGTCGTTGTTAATGAGGGTGTATGTAGAGCTGTCCTACAGATCGGTTACCAAGTTAACCATTTTAACCAGTATCATTTGGTTAATTTGGTTTGGTTAATGTGACTAATTTGGTTTAAATGGTCAATTAACAGCCCTACCACTCACTGAGTCCGGACTCAGTGCGGATGGCCTTTTTCAGCCACATCAGACAGTTTTTATATTTTATTTGTGTGCTATCAACAAAAAGTTGTAACAAAAATATTACACATACATATTATATAGATAACACACAAATAATACGTATCCATCACATCATAATATAAAAGAACAACTATGAGCACCCTAGCCAAATTCACACCCCCATTTGGTATTGATATTGTCATTTACCTGTGGAGGGTCCAGGCGGAGGGAAAAAGTTTGGTTCCCACTCTCCATCACTGTTTTTTCTCTTATCTTTCTCCACTTCTTCGGCTGCCTGTCAACCAACGAAATCCTACCATTGCATTTTAATTCAAAGATGCTACAAAACTGTAGTTCCAAAACTCTCCATTAGTCATTACAACAGTTACAAACTTTTACCAAACAAAGCAATTATTGAGTTAGGAAGAAGACAGAACCCAAACCATGATAATGATTTTATAATTTATAAATCACTTGGTTTCCCCCACATCAAAATTCCAAACCCCCCACTTGAATAAAAATACAAACAAGCAGTGCATTGATGTCAAAAACAATAGGAGCGGGAGGGAGTTTACCGAATAATTGGAGAGAGAGAGAGAGAGAGAGAGGCTTCATTGATGTCTTCCAGGCTACAGCTACCTCTAATCTATGGATGTTATCTTACTGTGTTTGAGCTTTCACTCTTCTGTAGAATAGCACGTATGCAGCCGAAGTCTTGATCTCCGCCTCGTCGACTGGTGTGACCCTGCTGTCGTCGAAATTATACCACCTATCTTCATCCGTTAGCTGTACAAAGAGGGGATAGAAACATCAGCATTACCACAAGTATCATCGTATAAAACCGAAGAAGATTGCATTTTTAACAAAATTTCATTACCTTTGCATACGCTGTGTAGTGTCCACCACCTAGACCGCCGTAATGGTTGCTGATCGCATAAAGTTCATACATACAAGAGTCGCCATCCTTCTTTTTCACGTACTTGCTCAAGTCAAGACGATGAATCGGGAAATCCACAGACGTGTCCAGTTTGTTCTTCAAGAATCTACTGTACGAGAACCGCTTCATGTGTACGACGAGAATCTCGGGTAACTTCCATAAGTCCAGTTTCTTGGTGGCTTGGCGATGTTCTTTACAGTTTGGACAATACCTGTGAATAAAGGAAAACAAACCGGTGAATAACTATATTTTTAACTTTTAAGAGTGTTTCCGAAAGGATCGAACTAGACACTCACCACATGTCATCAGGCCCAAGAGGTTCTTCCCTTAGAAACGCCTCCAAGCACGAAAACAACGAGATGGCATCCTGCTTGGATTTCTTTGTGCTAAACCCAGTTTTATGAAACACATCTGGAAGGTCTTTCAGGTAACTAGAATCGTACAGCTTATGTTCTTCTTCCGTCCAGTCCATGAAGATCTTTGTATGGTTGCTAGTTTTTAAGACAGAGTCCTTATGGACACGCTTGCTGGATGAGCCGTAGTCTTCAACTGAGAAGAGCTGGTTTACAAGTTGTTGGCTCGTTCCATCCACCGACTCATCCATAGGTTCACACTCAACTGAGTAATCAGTTGAGGTTGCATCAGTAGCAGCCATGAGATCACCATTTTCCTCGCCACTGTAACCTATTGCAGATGGAGTCACTCTCCTAAAGGGTAAGAGCAATCTTGATACAACAGCATCGATATCAGCTCCAGTTTGTTGGTCTCTGTCCAAATACGTAACAAGAGGTGTTCCAAAATACTTTCCAACACCACCCTTCAGAGAATCAGCTGACGACCTACAAAAATGAAAAATAGAAAATTCACTTTCACCTCTAGCTATTCGGTCAATTTTAGAAATGCAATATCGTAAGTGTAATCAGTATGACCATGCAATAGCTAGACTGTATTGCATGTCCTAATGCATCATACTACTAATAGTTAATCAAAAATTAAAAGAGATCCTTTAACAAGTCGACTACCATCTGTTTTTAGGCCTTTCTATGTCTCAAATTACCAATCAACAAGAAACTGGAGAAGTGAACATACCCTTCCCGATGAATAATCTCTAGTTTCTTTTTTCTTGCACCCTTTTCGGACAAACGGTAAGCCACGAGATGGTCTTTATCCTTTATAGAAGTCAACAGCTGAGAAGGATTCTCAAAGTAACGATAAATCTTGTGTTCATAGACCTGTAAAAAGCAATCACATAAATAAGTAATTGAAACCACTGTATAAAATCCGAATTGACAGCAAAATCAATCTCAATTAATCAGAGAGCGAGGCATACTTCTGCCAACAGGAGGCTTTCATCAGCTTTCAAACAGCATGCAGCTCCTAGTGCTTGGGTAAGATCCCTACACTGTCCATTTTCCATCACCGACACCGTGTATGGCATTGGGAGACCACTTCCATCCCCATAAAATACTGTCACCGTCATAGACCGAGTGACCGTTGAAGGTAGTGGTAATGACAAGTACATGAGTGGATCAAAAGTAACAGAAATTTTGCTGCAAACTGGACAAACCAATGTTGACTTGTATTGACCCTGACCAGAGACCCATTGTTAGTTAACTCAGCCACAAAGTTTTAGGTGCTTCAAACAAATGCTATCAAGCGAATGGATGTTATATATAGCAAGGTGTAGCAGAGCAGATTACTTTCTTGTTTGCTGAACCAAATTTACAGTCTACTGTAACCTAATATCAGTAAAAAGATAAGCCCCTACAACGTGATGTGGATATATGTAGAGCTGGCATCTCAAGAAATGAACAACTAGCATAAGAAAATGGTAACTATACGAGTATAAAAAAATTGATATCATATTTCTGACTATTGTTTCTTCATGCTCTGGATTTTACCATGAAGTTGGAACAAAGACAAATCTGAATGGTGATGTAACTGCACAACCAGCAGGTTGATGTCTGTGAATCAGAATCAGCGTGCATAATATGTGTCTAAGATCAATCCCTTAGAAAACTAGACAAGGTTTGAACTTCTGTAGGTTGTATGCTTTCAACAACTACTCCCAGTAGTCAAGGCTTTGAAGTTGCATATTCTTACCTGGCAAACATCTACAATAACAGAATCATTCCGAGCCTTGTGATATTGCCAACTCTCATCTGCAACTTCCTCATCCGGATGACCACTCCTATCCTTCATCTCAATGTAAGGCTTCCGTTTCACACGATTCAAATCTTCATGTAAGCCATCCAATAAAAAGGCAAGAAGCTCCTATTGAATATGCAGCCATTGATGTTATCAGACATTGTACCAGCATTAACAAATAGTCATTTCTCATTGCATTAGAAAAAATCAATGGCGTCAATTACTATATAGTTCTCATCATTTTTTTGCCATAGAGTTTAGAGAGCAGAACACAATACATAATGGCTATGGATGAATGAATCAATTGCTGATCTTTAGAAACTGATTTTAAGCAAAATGTTCTCTAAACAATCTAGTAACATATTGAGATTGGGAAGTACTAACTTGGGAATCATGCTGATTATAGCCACTAAACTGTGGAGCAAAAAGTGATAGTTTCCCTTTAAATGCACGTGGAGCAACTGCATTCCTCCCAGATGACCACAATTTCCTCAGCAACTCGCCAAATGCAAGTGCAAGCTCACCCTACACAACTAAAGACAAGTTAGAAACAAAACTTCAACTGGTTTGAGGTAAAAAAATATGTGGCAATGAATAAGGAAGCCATTACATGCATTCCAAGCGGATTTTCTTTGTTGATTTCTGCAGTGTAATCTTGGAGGAAGTAATCAACAAGCGGGGGAGTGTGAATTAAGCACTGTAAAGCACTGTTCATAAAGCAAGTATTTCCCAAGTTCTGCAGTCCTGCCAAACCTCCCTTCTCCTCTTTTTTGATAGTTTTTTTAGTACCAAGACCCTCGCCTACATCATTAAAGATGGAGTTTACATTTCCTGGTTGTGTGTTGATGCTATAAGAGTTTGGGTGACCATTAGACACACTTGAGCCTCCAGCAATTGATTGCCGGGTCCTGCATGGCTCCAGTGGCACCACGGCTAATTCGTTCCGACTTGCATCATTTCCAGATTGAGAAGAATACAATCGATCTACTTGTAGCTCGAGAAGTATCTGCCAAAGGAGGAGAATGCATTGGCAAAGAAGATTGGAAATTTTATCTGCTTGGACAAAACTAAGACCTCCCATCAGATAGACAAGACAAGACACGAACAATGCCACGAGAAACCATCTAACATTTTCAACCTAGTAAAAAAGATATATGGATGACACTAATTGATCAAACATGAAACTTAATAAACAAAAATTCCTGTTATGGTAACAACCTCTTGGTCCATCTGCAAATTCAGTTCCTCAAGGGTTTGTTTGGAATAGACAAGCTTTGAATGTCTTTGGTTATTGAAGTAGTCCCAAAGCACGCACTGGAAACAGACACAACATCCAAATACGGAGCTTACAGACGTCAGAGGCAAACTTGAAGATACTCTATGCATTAATAAAAGATGGAGGGCATACCTTTTCTCTCTCCACTCCCTTAAGTGCACAGACCCTCTCATATAGCTCACTGGAAGAAGCCTGCAAAAAAGAGACCGAAGTTGTAAGCCGGTACATATTTGAATGCCAACAAAACAGACTAAAGCAAGAAAATCCTAACATCAAAGAAAGGAGAAGCAATTATAGGCACAAGAAACTAGAGAATCTATTATGCAGTAGTAGTTAGTAGGATAATGTTATTTAGAAAGCAAAGTTGTTAAAGCTATCAGCTAGATGAAGCGAAACAGAGCACATATAGAATTACTTTGCAGAGAAAAGGCGAGCTTATGTTACCTTTTTGCTTAACCGAATTGTGGATATGCTCTTGTCTCTGGAATCAATCAACAGCAAGCGAAGTGGATAAACCTCAACATTGAGCTGCCTTTTACTAGAAACACCCTGTGGAATCACTTTCCTCGGCAATGCTGGACCTCCTTTGTACCTACAACAAGACATACCACATATTCCTACGTGAGTAGAGGGTTACATGTTCCATCGTCAGCATATCCCCATGAAATTCTACTATATTAACTTGCCCCCGTCTTAGATTTTCAAGACCGTGAATCTCATCTTACTTGATCTAGAATCAGTGGTAATCCAAACAATACATGCAAGCCTCTCTCATCAGAAGTCACCAGACTAACTAGTTACTAGCATGTAAATTTCAGGGAGTTCTTAGAAGTTCCTCTCGTTCCATAGCACGGTACACAAAGTCTCTTCTAAGTCCTAAGTACGGTAATTTCAAAAAGAGAGAATTAGTTACCACTGCACAAGCTTCTCCCAAACTAGCTGAGGAACCAGAACATAATCTTTGCCTTCAAGCAAGGTTCTAACGATGTCCAGATCGTCACCACCAGAATGACTTGGATTGTCAACTAAATCCGAGTTATCAATTGGACCAGGTCTATCAGCAGACGTGGAAGAAGTAGAGTCACCGGAGGACTGCCAGTCCGATAAGTACTCATTGGCACTTTGACCAACATACCTCTCCCATTTCGAGAACCACCTGATCAAACCATAAGAATTAGCACATCAAGGCAGACAAAAAACAAACAAACGTTATACGCTACAAGCAATTGGATCAACGATAAATCAAAATCAAGTGATCCGCAGGAGCAATTAGTACGAACATTCAACAACTGGCATTGTTATGAATAATAAAATGGAAACGCGGGGAAAGAGGAGAGGTGAAGATCGACTTACCCGGCGGAAACGACAAAGTAGAGATCGCATTGCTTCAAATCGAGCTCAGCTTGGCTAGTCAATTGGTTGACGATCTGCTTCTCCTGGTTGGCCTGATTGTCCATGGAAAACTGCGGGAACGGACATTGAAACCGTCAATCAAATTCAAATCAAATTCAAATGATATGGAGAAGAAGAGAGGTATGCGTACGCTAGATTGAAGGGGTGGCCGGAAATGTCGATGTGAAAGAAGCGGAGGAACAGGAAGAATGAGGTAGAGGTTGATGGAAGTTTGAAGAAAAGAAGCTGCTGGATTTGTTTACCTTTCTTTCAACGGTAATTGTCTTTCCCTTTGTTTCCTTTTTTTCCGTTGTTTCTGTTGTTTTACAGTCAAGCCTCATCCAACTACCCCCATCATAATATCTACAAGACTACAACCCCAACTTGGATATAAGTACGATTATCCCAATTTTTCGGTGGAACCGAAACCGGTATAAGAATGATATCTAGCCGGGAATAAGGGAGCCGGATCGGGATGCCCAATAAGCTTCCGAGCTCTTGACTCGCAGGATGAAAGAAACGGTAAGCGAGGATGCAACATGTAAGATGGAAGCCATGACGCTGCCACAGCTAGTGATGCTTATAGCCATTAATGGATGTGATGAGGAAGATCTTCAGAGAGGCTATTGGGAAGCATAGACCGACTTCGAGAACAGAAGTGACGAACTTAAAAAACAATAGGTTATATCGAGAGCAATAGTACTAAAGCCTGCCTTCCGAAAGTCTTTATGAAAGGACCCGTCGCAGTGTATCATCTACTCCAGTTGCTAAGCAGTAAAATATAAGAAAGAGGTGAGAATGGGACAAGTCATCGAACCACATAATCACATGCTTCTCACGTACTACTACAACAACTACTATATATACACTAATGTTACAACAGTTAGGACGCGGCGCGCCTCCAAAAACATCTACATATGGCTTTGCCGGTCTCTGCTCAAGTTCCTGACTACGATGTTCCGGTCTCGTCGGAGCTATCGGACTCGTCACTTCTAAAAGGACCACCCCCTGCGCTGCCTTGCATCTCGTCCTCGTCGCTGAACGAGCTCTCGTTACTTGAATCCGAGAAGGCGCTATCGGTGTCTGTCAGCTGATGATCTCCCTTTGGTGGCTTCCGCGCATCTTTTATTCCTCTACCTTGCAAGGCCAGACGCCTCCTTTTCCTACCATTCCGCTTCCCTTTCGTGAACTCGTCTCTATCTGCCTCTACAACGCTCTTCCCTTCTCTCTCCCGTCTACTTCTCCCTTTCCCGACCTCATTGTCTTCTGATTCTTCAGCATCGGTCTTCCGTCTTTTCCTGCTGGAACTCGTCTGTTACAGAAATTACCAGAATCAAAAGAGCTGTACAATAACTCAACACAACTCATTTACCGCATCCACCCATTATAACAATTTCTATATCAATGTATTTCATACCTTGGGACCCCGATCGACCAACCGAGCCCATTCATGTCTATTCCTAAGGCAATCTAGAACAGCCTGGGAATGACTGGAATATGCATAGCGTTCACCGTTATGCTTCCTCAAGCTGGGCCAATGCTGCAGAGAATCGATGGAAGTTAGAAAGAGCAGTTTGTTCGCTTAATAGCCAAGAAGTGTAAGTAAAGATTGGTCAACATCAACATACCGGTAAAACCGCATTACAGAGTTCCTCATATGTCATGCGCTTGCCTTTGCTCATGATCTCATTGATTAGGCCTATGAACAATAGACCAGTCATCAAGTAATGTTAATTTACCACCTTCCAACAATATTATATACATAAATTAATAATAACCGATATGCAAATTACCTGGTAAAGTGCGACGAACAGAACCATTAGCAGGTCCAGTTTCCTCATCAGAGATGCTCTGAGGAGACTTTCTTAGTGACGATACATGGTGATCATTACCGTCAGTAGAGGAAGAACGACCACTGTTGGCAGTTGAATTGGAGACTGGAGCTGTGTTCTTCTTCACTCTCTGAGCTCGCGTAGAAGATCCACCCTCGTCTCTCTTTGACTCAGGATCTTGTCTCCTCCGATCAGGAGAAGAATGGCGTCTTTCTGCCCTTCTAGGTTCATCATCTAGCCGATGGGCACGGGAATGATCATCTTTGGACATATCTTTAGTTTTTCTCCTAGAAAACTGAATATACATAACAAACATGATAATGAGCCAGCAAAACGAGGCGGGAATGAAATTAACAAGAGAATTATTTTCTAATGGGTTGTCAAGTTTCAATATCTTGCTAGTAATGTAAATGACCAAGATATATCTTACCGAGCTAAAATCTTTTGCTCCGGAGCCCGATGTGCTGCGCTTCATAAGTAAGCTAGCTGCAGTTGGAGAGGTTAACTGTGTACCTTGCCGAACACGAGGAACACGAGGCACTCTAGGAGAACTATTGAGTTCTTGATGTAAAAGCAAAGCCAGCTGTGAAAAGAAGGAAAAAGTTTGAGTGGAAAAATCACCAAGTGAGCTAGAGTAGGAAAAACTAAATTCCAATGTACAATGACAGGAAATGATTTATAAACACCTCTTCATCACTGAGTGTCGAAATAGAACTGGTCGGAGGAGCAAGATTACTGGACGGTGAATGGGTCAGTTTAGATGCAGACTGACTAATTGAATGATTAAATTTCTCACCCCTCGGTAAGCCTGAACCTGGTGTTCTATTTTGGGAGTTTGAGCAGCGCTCACTTTGCAGTGAACCAGCAGCCGCACAAGGATTCTGTGTCAAAGATACTTTAGAAGACGACTGATTGGTGAAATCTTTTGAATTGGACGCTGCTCTCCTAGAGGTGGAGGTATGCAAACTCTTGCTTGTGCTGGATAACTTTGAACTAGAGTTTAGAGAACTCCTTGGATGATCTCTTGACCTGCCCCTGGATGGGCTACGCCTGTCAACATCCCTGTCACTGACAATGTCATTTGCAGTGTGGTCCTTTTTGTCCAGGGTATCGGAAGTGACAGGGTTCTTAGCATCCACTATAGCTTTCTTCTCGTCAGTGGACGTAAAGTGATCTGGAGCAGCTGACTTTAGGACAGTGTTAGTGGATGAATTGGATAATGACTTCCCTACAGTCGCAGCTATTTTTTGCTGACTAGATAATGCAGGGGAGCTTAAAATAATTTTGCTGGACTTGAGCTGCCCTTCAGCTGAGTCAAAATCTTGATTAACTTCTGAATTACACTTCTTTACAGGGACTGCATCGTCTGAACCCCCAGATTCTCCTCTCGTAATCTTAGAATGATCACCAGATAGCTGGCTGACTTCTTCTACGCGACATTTACTCTCAACAGCCTTTTCCTTGTCACATTTGCTGACTGCTTGTCCATCTAAAGTTCTCTCAACTTCTTCAACATTCTTATCCCGCGGAGATACAGCTGATACCACATCATTGATCTTAATGTTTTCAGAGTCATTGTCTGAAGATCTCACTGCATCTTTTGTCCCGCCAGAAGCCGGAGGGGATTTCATCACCCAAAAACGACTATCAGCAGGAACTCCCAAGACAATGGTAGTGCGGATGTAGCTATCATTAATCTCTACTTTAGCACTATCAACCTTTTCGACTAGATCCTTCTTCTCAGTTCCAGCATGGGAACTGTTCATCTCGTTATCTTCCTGCAGTGAGATTAGTTACAGAATTTTCAGCAATGGCATCTCAAAACCAAGACCTAACTTTTAGGTCTAAGCTCATACTGAATATAAGGTTTAGTAACCACGAATTCTGAAGAAGATCTGCATCACAAGTTTGTTTTTTATCCCGGACATTCTCTAGGTCATTAGCAGAACTCTCTCTTTCATATGTGCAGAGGCCTACCACCTTTGACGTCTTTGTGATTGCTCAAGTGTTATATCCATGAAAATTAGACACCACAATTTTGACTCATATTATCATATACATAGAAAACAAGGAAAAACAAAGAAAAAACATTCACATATACTTCAATAAAAAGCAACATTTTCCATTTGCAGTAACAGTAAAAACTGGGAACACCAAGACATACCTCTTGTTTAACAGGCTCTTGGTTTCTCCCAACTTCACCATGTTCCATGGGCAACACATCATCAATTTTTAGCGAACTAGTCGGAGATGATGAAATTCCATGACTAGTCCTTCTTTCCTTGAGAATTGCTCCCATTGCCAAATTATCTTTCACGGTGCTAGGAGTGTCCATGGAGTGATCAATCACCAGAGTGTCACTCTTGGAATCCTCGACAATATTGCACCGTGCAACATGATTATCCGATTCAAATTGCTGAGATCCTTGTTCTTTTTTATACGAGTTATTAGTGTCCAGACCAACATCCTTACGACGCGGTGGATCTCTGCCTTCATGCAATTTAGAGGTTTTTGCATCACTGCTGGTGGATGGAAATGCTAGTAATAAGAATAAAAACAAAAGACTTGAAGTCAACAAGTGCATGTCTACTACTAGGTGTGACCAGCCTTTCATTTGCATACTGTTTGAAAGATTCTGGTCTAGCCACAGTGTTTATCCAACTGCCAAACGGTACAACACACAAGGAATCAGATGAAAAATTCAGCAATGCAGAGAAACATAAAAACCGTACCTGTCCTTGAAGTTTGATGACCTCGCTTCCTTGAGTCTACCTCCTTGTCTGAAACCCTAGCTTTCTTCTTTCCACTTTGATCTTTGAACATCAACGGATCTTCTTTCTTCCTCTTGCCTGAATGAACTAGGACTGGCTGAAGCAAACTTCTCTTTTTCTTAAGTCCAACATGGGAACCCCCGACTTCACCAGATCGAAGATCACGCTTCTTGGTCTCTTTGAGGAGCACACTTTTCTGACGATCAATTTTCTCTTCTCTAGGAGCAACAAACATGCTTTCCTTTGACAAAGAGAAGAGAACACCAGCCCCCTTATCAACATTATTCTCATTCTCATCCTCATTATTAACATCAGAATCCTTGTCCCAACATGGGAACTCCCTGTACTGGAAATTGAACTTCTTCGGGACATACCCTGTGCACTTCCATAACTCTGGTGTGAAAACGGACGATAGGCCACGGAACAAAGCCGAGTCACCACCAGGAATGCCCTGCACATGCACCTTCTCCTCTAATGGCATATCAGTCCACAGCCTAACTGGACGGCGAGGCGGTGGGCCGTTTGCACAACTATTCTCCAGCCGGATTGTTTTTGTGGGCAGCTCAACCAACAACTGAGCAACCTCGCTCTCTGCATTGTCTCTGTAACGATTGTTCTTCGCCTTGCACTTATCACAAGCAAACAAGTCATCTCCCTTCACATACCGAGAGCAACGAGTGTGCACCCAAACACCACACTCATCGCAATTAACCATCTCTTCACCGTCATCGAAATTAACACCACAAATGCAATCAACCGTCCAGGATCCGTCCACCCAGTCCTCGTGGTGGTTTTCATGGCTCTGCAGACGGTGAGAGCGCCCCTTCATACCTCTTTCAACGTCTGAAAACCCCACCGAGCTACAACAAATCCCTAAGATTAGCAGGAGAAGGAAACTTTAAACCCTACAAACTTATAATTCTAACGGTAAGGCTGCAAGAAGAAGCAAATTCACAGTTCCGTATATGCATCATCCGAGGCAACGTTGCATAGTTCTCCGATGCTCTTGATTGATAGGGTTATACACAAAAGATGAAAGAAAGCGAAGGTGGAGTAGCTGAGGGATTCGAGAGGAGTTACCTGGCAGGCAGACGTTGAAGCTCGGGATGAGATTTCGCTGCCACCGATGCTTCCCTTTTCCTTTCCTGTTGACCTTCCGGAAAGACGCAAACGACCGCCGCGGCGGTGAAAGAAAGAAAATCAAAGTCGGAAGGAGAGGGATCGCTTCCCTTCCTGGATGAGCTTCCTTAGCTCCTTTCGAGCTATGTATTTATTTCGTCAACGGCGTCACGACACCGAGAAGAAATGGCTACGCACTTGGTGATTCTCTTGTTCCATACCAACGACGACGACCAGCAAAACTGCGGAACTCAAAACAGAAGAACCTCGACAGTGCAGCGGGAGATAGGAAGGTTAAGTTGCACAGAACATACATTGTGCTTAAGGATTTATTTGGCGTCCGACTCCAACTCTCGGCTCGGCTCGGCTGCATGGCTTATTTTATTTCCCATTTGGGCCTTGCTCGTGGTCATATATTGAGTTCAAAGTAGCTAGAGTAATATGGGCTTGGGCCCATCCTCCGCCATTTACGGACAAGCTCAAGCTGCACGTATGTCGTATGAATGGTAATTAATAATTATAGAAGTACCGTACCGATAATCAATTATGAATTAACTCACGGTTGACGGGTATCGGTTATTTATGCTATAATCACGGCATAATTTCTTTTCTTGTATGACAAGGAACATAGAAACAATTAACTTAACTAAACCATCATTCATCATCTTGTGTGTCTTTATCGTCGGGTTCGTTTTTTTTTTTTTTGCTATCTTCTCTCATTTTGATTTGTTTCGAGTAAGGTTGAATCGCTCTTGGTTCCAACTCTTCCTGACAAAATTTTTATTTCTAATCTAATCAACAATAGAATCAGCAATAAAGTTCGTTTTTCTTCTTACATGCCTAATTCAATAATATCACTTTTTTAGGTCGAATAACCTCTGAATATCTCCACGACGTCCACTAAATAAATCACAGTAACCGAATCCGAAGCCAGGACATATACCTACAAAATATCATTTCTAAACAGCAAAGGCATAATAATACTTTTATATCGCCATTAAAAAGTAGGATAAAAATTTATGTTGATCGGGAAACTCATACAAAATCCAAAACAATACAAAATTAATAAATCTACTTAACATGCATAAACGTATAATAATAAAATATAATTAAAATCAAATTTGATATATACAAATTATGAACATATAACTTTACTAATTGAACTACCATCAAACATTAATGGTTAGAAATAGAAAAGGTTTGGGCCATCACTATCTCCTTGGCTGGATGTGCCGTGAGAAAAAGAAAAAGGGCAAAGATTTATATTTAATTTGACCAACATTTTCAGACCAAAGGTGACAACGACATACATAATCTTGTTTGGTTTATGAGTATCGTGTGTGGTGCTAAATTATTTTCAGCCATCAATTTGTCTTTTTTATTAGTCCTTTTAATCTATAGGTCCATATTAATGTGGATAATTTTGGTATTTAAAAAGTTTTTTATTTTTTATTTTTATTTTTAACTTACATAACTCATTTAATTTAAGTATAATTTTTATGATCTCTATATAAAAATATTCGTCTTTTAAAGGCTAATTTAACGAAACCAATATTGGTTTTATTTCGAGGATTTAGAAAATATTTTTTTCATCGACCTTACATACATCTAAGTTGTTAATACTTACGTCAAAATTGTAATACCTAGGTTTAATTTGCTAATAATTATGTTTTCTCTCTTATATCTACATTACGTTTAAGTTGGAATAACAACGTCTAACTAGATAATAACTATATTTAAGTTGATAATAACTACGTCTACCTTAAATGTGCTAAAACCTACCTTTGAGATAGTGATAACTATGTATGAATTCCCTCAATCACTATCCCTTAGAGGCTAATAACTACGTTTTATCCTCTTATATCTACCTTACCTTTTGATCGACCATACATACATATAAGGTGCTAAATACCTATTCCAAGATTGTTAACGTCCATGTCTATTAGTTTCTAATAACTACATTTTGCCCTTGTATATCTACCATACGTTTAAGTTGCTTATACGTAATCCAAGTTGTTGATACCAATGTCTAACTCTAAGTTAGTAATAGAAACGTCTAAGTTGTTAATGGTTACGTTTAAGTTGTCAACAACTACCAGTAAGTGGTGATGGCTATCAAGTTTAGTTTTGAGTCAGTCAACTCACGTGTTTGACCTCGAAAGAAAAAAGTTTGCCGAAACTATATCATGACTATGCTTATTTTAAACTTTTTTAAAAAATTAAGATGTTGGCGTAAAAATTATTCAAATCTAATTTCATATGTTACAAATATTAATTAAATAAATAAGTAGAGATTAAAATAAAGAATAATAAAGAGATAGTATTGAAATGACGAAGTTATCCCTCTGCTGAAAAATTCAACAGCTGAAAACTTCAGCAGGAGACTCAAGCACCTAATTAATCTCCTCCTTCCCCAGGATTTCAGCGTGGTTTGTCTGGTCTTCCACTCTTATAATCAAATGAGAATTTGTGCTTAGCGGGGACGTCATGAAATCAGCAGCGCCGGTGCGTGCTGAGACCGCCGTCCGCCGCCGGTTTGTCTCTATTATAAATCTCTCATTCCAACGCTGCCAAACACAGTCTAGTGGTGGGATCGTAATCTCGAAAGAATCAAACAATAAAATTAACATTCCAATTCCCACCCACCACCGACGATTCTCCCTATCTTTTCCCCCCTTTTGCTTTCCCACCAAAAAACAAAAATTCCCTCCCCGCCCTTCTTCATAACCCACCATTCAACAAAAAGTGTCACTCTAGGAGATTTAAGAAATAATGGGGAATTGCTTCGTCGGCGGCGGCGGAGGCGGAGGCAGAGGAGGAGCAATCAGAGTGATAACAGCCACGGGAGCCGTCATGGAATTCAATTTCCCGATAACCGCCGGCTGCATCACCGCCGAGTTTCCCGGACACGCGCTTTTCCCTTCACACGATCTCTTCTGGACCCCACTCTCCCTCCACCATCTCCTCCGCCCCGGCCACTCCTACTACCTCCTCCCCCTCACCACTCCCACCGCCGCCCCCAATTTTCCAATCGCTTCTCTCAAGAATTCATCCTCACCGTCCATTTCTGCTTCCGTCCGGGAAGGCCACGTCAGATCCAAGAGCTCTCCTTCCTCGCTTAATTCGGCCGCGCCCACGCCTTACAGGATGTCGCTGAGCAGATCCTACACCACCGACGGCTTTTCCATTATGTCTAATTCCTCTTCCGCCACCGCGATTTCCGGAATTGGGAACGGTAATTATCAGAAGGAGTCTGCAGGGTCTTTCTGGAAAGTGAAGCTGGTGATTAGTCCGGATCAGCTTCTTCAGATTCTGTCTCAAGAAGGGTCGACTGGCGATTTGATCCACAACGTCACGGCGGTGGCCAAGTGCGGCGGCGGATATTCGTCGTCATCGGTACTTCCGTCTTCTTCTTCGTCCTCGTCCTCGTCGGCGGCGGCTTCTTCCGTCGGTGAGCTGTCGGATGAGTGGATTAAATCAACTAATGCTATTAGGTCTACCGCCTAGCTAGCTAGATAATCTCTAATATCCTAGCTTGCTTCAGTAATTAGTCACTGTTCGTTGTTAATTAAGTTCACTGTAATCTGGATTTCTATTATTATGTAGAATATATGGGAATTTGAATTTCCTCTGTGTAAACTCTGTCTCTGGTTTGATTACGGCGATCTAGCAGCTAAATTACTCTCTGTGTTCTCACTGATAAATGATTCTTTGTTTAATTCCGTTACTAGGCCCTATGGGCTTCCATTTTACACTGATAAAACGCAGGCTGGGCCTGTATAGAAGTCCCAGCCCCGGATAATAGAGAAACCGGAGAGGGCCCAATTATTTATCAGCCTTTCAAATAAGCTTATAGGCAGCAGCAGGCCTTTCTGCCCTCATAATTTATCCACACCGGGCGACAACGTGTGCGGTGCTGAATTATTTCCGATCGTCAGATCGTCTTTTTTTTCTGTCTTTTTAATTTGCAGGTCTATGTCAATAGTCTTGGTATTTAAAAAGTATTTTTTATTTTTATTTACTTTTAAACTAACATAATTTATTTAGTTTAAATTCGATTTGTATGATTTTTATATAAAAATATTTGTCTTTTAAAGGCCAATTTAACAAGATCAATATCGCTTTTATTTCGAGGAATTTAGAAAATATTTTTTTATCGATCATACATACATCTAAATTATTAATAACTATGTTTTCTCTCTTTTATCTACATTACGTTTAAGTTGCTAATATCAAAGTCTAACTAGATAATAACTACATTTAAGTTGATAATGACTACGTTTACCTAAAAGGTGTTAAACCCTATCTTTGAGATGGTGATAACTATGTCTGAATTCCCTCCATAACTATATTGGCTAATAACTGCATCTTCTCCTCTTATATCTATCTTACCTTTTCATCGACCATACATACATCTAAAGTGCTAAATATCTACATCAACGTTGTTAACGCATATGTCTATTAGTTTCTAATAACTACGTTTTGCCCTTGCATATGTACCTTACGTTTAAGTTGCTTATACTTAATCTAAATTGTTGATACCAACGTGTAACTCTAAGTTAGTAATAGGAATGTCTAAGTTGTTAATAGTTACGTCTAAATTGTTAATGGTTACGTCTAAGTTGTCAACAACTACCTGTAAGTGGTGATAGCTATCAAGTTTAATTTTAAGTTAGTCAATTCACGTGTTTGACCTCGAAAAAAAAAAATTGTTAAAATTATATCATGATTATACTTGTTTTAATTGTCTTTGAAAAATTATTCAAATCCAAGTTTATATGCTAAAAATATTAAATAAATAAAAAGGTTAGGAAAAAAGTTAATAATTAATATATATAAAAAGGAGTGGTAAAGTTTTCAAAATGCCTCCCTACCGAAAAATTCAACAACGTTGAGCACGGCAAAACTTCAGCAACAATAACTCGGCGATTTACCAATCGAATCGAGTCCAGTTTTAGTATGTTAAAGTTTGGCTAGTTAATTTTTAGGCGAATTCGAGTTAAAATATTTTGGTTTGGGTCTGGTTCGAGCCTATAATTACTACTTACGAGTCAAACGCGAGCTCAACTCAAACTTTGTTCATTAAAACCCATGATGATAGTCTAATTTGAGTTGAGTTTGAAAGTAGTACGCTGGAAAAAAAATTACCCTAAAATTTATGAATTTCTATATATGTTTTATTGTATATGGTATTTGAGGCGAAATACATGTTGCATTATTGAGTCTAATGACGAGCCGAGTTAGTATTCGAGTTGGCTCTCGAGCCTATCAAGTCGAACATACCCTAACTCAAGCCCGGTTTGTCTAAATTCGAGCCAAATCACGAATGAATTTTTTCTGAACCAAACACCAAACAGCTGGCGAGCGGGTTGGTTCGTCAACAACCCTAATCCACACGTGTTAATTATAATTCTAGTTACTGAGTCTAGATATTTCAGTCGGCAGGTAACTGAACTACAAAAATGTATACATCGAATCACCAAACTTTGGATAAATGACGGAGGAGTCACTATCATCCAAGTTCGTTGATTTCTCCGTCGAATCTCCGTAACATGACCTCATCCATCAAAATATAAACAATCAATAATCTTGGTTGCTAGTAACTGCACTCAGAATGACTGATGGTGCCGTTAGAAGCAAGTATGCGCATGTTAACGACGACGTACGTCTTGCTACATGCAAGTATTGCGTCACAAGTCACCGAATGAAAGTGAAACCCAACTTTTCTCTTGAGTTCTGGTAACAGAATGATATCTTCTGTTTACTTGTAACAACATGGCGTCTTTTACAAACTTTAGCAACACATCACCTAACTTCCACAACTATATATGTACACCCAAGTCATTTATCAAATTACTTTTTTGAAATTGATCGTTGATATATTATTAATGTGTTAAATCAGAATAGATACCGTTTGTAAATAGATCACAAATTGTTTTTAATAAGTATGTAGATACTTGCTTTTGGAATATTCCTTTTAGATCTCGTATTAGTTTTGTTGGTGGACTTTATTATAAGCTAAACAAATCTACTCGGAATTTGCTAATGTGGTACTTGATATTGTACATTATCCCAACGGTATGACTTATGTTTATCTTTGTGACGTATTTAAGTAGTTTTAGGGACCGCAATTCACTAATTATTTGACATTTTCATAAAGTGATCATTAACGTGTTGATCATTGGTGACCATTAAGGCTTATTAGTGACTGTTTATAGGTTTTGGAGACCATAAAACTACATTTTCTTGTATTAATGGAGGCTTAGCTTCTCAGGCTCCGTAACCCTGAATTTTGAGCTGGATTAAACTTTTTTTCGGGGTTTTATCCAACGTTATTCATATAAATCCGACCACATAACTTAATTTTTTATTATACAAGCTTTGTGACCATATTCCATTAATCCACACGGCGAATAAGGAGGAACTAACTGTACGTTAATAGTGTACTATACTCGGAAGAGAGCTACAATTCGATTCCCAATCAATATTGTACCTTGAAAAAAAAGATTCGAAAATATATAATTACCAAACCGATCCCCGAATCCGATTTTTTCGGCACATACCCTTTGTTACCATATGCAAACTAATTTGAAAAGAAACTGTCAATTGGGGAATTAGTGGTTAGTTGTAATAGTGATTAGTGAAGGTGGTGGTGTGGATGGGGGGGGGGGGGGCTTGAGGGTGAAGGTTGAAAGTGTAATAAGAGGGAGGGTGCATGGTGGTTGCTAAGTCAGCTACTGGAAGATGGTGATGATAATGATGGTTAGGCATAGAATTTTATGGAAAATTACATTTAGCTCCTCCTGCTAATGATTCCAATTTGACACTGATTCACCAAGACGTCACAGCAGAAAGTGATTAACTAGCATAGATAATTATATATTATATTCATTGTTTTTCAATAATCAATATTGGTGGAATTCATAAACAATGTAACATTATCAGTGTTAGTGCTAGACCGTTAGATCTAATTGATTCATCCGTAGACCGTGTATACTGGCCACGTTGGAATTTCCAATAAATGGAGCAAAGTCAGAGAACATTGGTTCCATAGTCTTAGCTCACAAATAAAAATCTTTCAAAACTTCAATAGTTTTAGTATTCACATGGTCAATTTTAATTGGATATATTTTCTTGGTTTTTTTAAAAATTTGATGATTTATGATATATAGATAGAAAGATAATTAAATTTTCCTTCCAACACCTCTAACCTTTACCAATCGGAGTCCGACGAGAGAGTATTTATCGTAATACTAAATTGGGCAATATATTTCTATCACAAACATAACATTAAGTAAAATTGATTTTTAACTTCATTGGGCCATTATTTACAAGGTTATCATAGTGAAACTAGATTTGTTAGTCATATCCTAAGTGCATGTCAAATATTAAACGATTTGAAATTTTGAAATTTTCCTTAGTATATAGCACATAGAAATTGACCAATTATAATATAAAAATTGAACATTTTCAAATTGACTAATATTTGACATGCATGTTGGGAATGGCTAAAATTTGAGGTTTCGTCACGTTAAGTCTTTCAAACAATAGTCAAATGAAGTTAGAAAACAGGGTTTTGATTGTTGTTGTTACTTGTTAGTAAGGATGTAGGTGCTTTCGATTACAAAAAAATTAGTTTGAATTTCTAGCCGTTTCCCACCCCATGTTGTTAGGTACGAATTTTAAACCCTCTTGGTCAACTTTCCGACTCCGCCAATGGATACAACGACTTGCCACAACATAACGCTTGGAGTTTGGTGGACGTATATATGTAACTAAAGACGTAGTGTTTTTATAACCGTTAATAATTGGTTATAATGGAGCTAGCAAGATCTATTATAGGTTATAAAATGGATACGTAGTCAGAGAAAGATTCAGTAGTTGGAGTGTAAAATCATGGAAAGGGTGAAAACAATAGCTTCAGGAAACAGAAAAGCAATTTGGATATCAATCAAGCTCCCTCTACTTAAGTTCTGGTGAGATCGATATTGATCAGGCTCGGTATCCACCCATCTCACTTCTCAAATCTCAACACATTTCTGTAGGGCATACCAAACACCCCCTCCACCTTGTCTAACTATTATTACACTTATAATTTAGCCAATTACAGTGGAAACTCCATGATATCGTGTCACCTGTTTAGATATTTCCCCACAAACACACCCCCCCCCCCCCCCACACACACACACACAATAGAAATGCTACAACCAACCTCAAAGTGCCCATGACGCGACTAGACTAGAAGCGGAACCAAGATTTTGGTTAAGAGAGTGTCTTTTCTTCTACGCAAAAAAATATATATCATCGTAATACTAAAAATTTGTATGTTTACTAAACAATGATTCGACACCGCGCATACACACAAACCGTGACGAAATATCAAAATCAACTTCCGTATATCACGTACGAATGAAAGAACAACATCTTCATTCAATATCCAAAGAGTCAATCAAAACAAACTTCCTGCACGTTCAATCTCACGAATCAAAGAACTATATACAGAGAATCAGTCATCCACTTATGAACATTTACCTTAAGCTAACAGACTAATAACTAATTGTTCTTAGTGACCTAACTATATAGCTAGAATCATTTTAGTTGGTGTCAAATTTGAATGCAACCCTAAGTACAAATATAACTCTGTCTTTGAATGCGGCCTGATCTATCTTTTATCTCAAAATTATGATACTAATGTGACTAGCTCGTTATTTAAACGAATTTTAAAAACTCGATCATAGTTATATGTCCTTCGATCCAACCTCTTATTAATCTAATTCGATGTCCAAGCTAAGTGACAAATTTTGGTTATAACTTGTAAGAATTAAGTATGGATTTGTTCATCCCTAAATAAAAGAACAAGCCAAACGAGATATATTAAGGTGATGGGTCACAGTTAGAGATGTGAGCGTGCCTCCCGCTCGGTGACTATGGACCCCACTTGTTTAGTACCAAACAGTTATGGGACCCACCACTGCTCTTTCCTTTTTCACAGCTGTCAGCTACCTCCCTTTCTATTGGCTGCTTCCTTCCTTCCTTCCTGCAGGTTGTTGGTTACTTTGTCATTTTTACGATAATCAATTATTATTTAATATTTAGTAATATTCTCCTACACAAACTAGCCAGATTCATGATGTCATTCTACGGTTAATTTGCAACTAATTACAGATCAACCTTCATCATCTAGATACGTACAAATACTCAATCCTGTACATGACTGAGTTAGTTCGTATATACACTGTATAATACAGTGCTGATTCAAAGTGGGTAGCCAAGACTTTTATTAACCCTAGAGGCTTATAGCAAAAGAGATTGACCCCCAGGAGCCCGTTGAATTTTGTACACCTTTTCCCCATGCAGTGGCTTGCTTCTTCTCCCTTTTTATTAGTTATTTTTGTCAAAACCTCAGTTATCCGGGACGGGCGAATTTAAACTATCGTTAAAGGTTATCCAATTTTAAAATTAGTGATAACATTTTATGTAAATTAGTTCAGGTATTTATTTATTTATTTAACTTGATTAGGGTATTACATGAAGAGGGTAGTGAAAAGTATTGTGCTTTTTAAGATTCGAATATAGGATCTTCAGATTGAACAGACAAATCGTGAGCATAATAGTGACAAACATATATAATTAGACGGACCTATCCGTCAGGAATGTCAACCGGCCAAATGGGATCTTTGGTATTGGATCATTGAACTTCTTAGTTCCTTACTAGAAACAAGTAATTATGCCGGATCTTATAAAAAACTCATTTCAAACTTAAAATCCCGTCTAAAACCAATCTCCTACCATCCGGATTCGCTATTGCATTTACCGAGTTAGTTTCTCTCTACAAAAGCTGCTTATATTACAAGGGTAAAATGAAACAACTGAAAGTCTCTAGACATGTACCCACCACTATAAATAAAATTATTCCACCTCACACAATTCATTAAGCTTTACGCACAAACCCCATCTCCATTCCCTACCCTCTTGACTTCTCTTCTATTCTCCATGATTGTTCTTCTGCTACTACCCTCAAGTCTCTGCATTATTACTGCAAAATAATGAGATCGGAGCATGTGAATCTATCAGTAAATGGGCAGTCAAAGGTCCCCCCTGGATTCAGATTCCACCCGACCGAGGAAGAGCTTCTTCACTACTACCTCCGGAAGAAGGTCGCCTCCGACAAGATCGATCTCGACGTCATCCGCGAGGTCGATCTCAACAAGCTCGAGCCATGGGACATCCAAGGTAACGTATTTGGTATTTAATCCAAAATACTATATAGTATATTTTTTAAAAAACATATGGTTTCTGATTTTGTTATTAATGATGGGGGGCAGAGAGGTGCAAAATAGGGTCAACGCCTCAGAACGACTGGTACTTCTTCAGCCACAAGGACAAGAAGTACCCGACCGGAACTCGAACCAACCGAGCCACCGCTGCCGGATTTTGGAAGGCCACGGGGAGAGACAAGATCATTTACAGCGGGGCTCGAAGGATTGGTTTGAGGAAGACTCTGGTCTTCTACAAAGGTCGTGCTCCTCACGGCCAGAAGTCTGATTGGATCATGCACGAGTATCGCCTCGATGATGCTGCTCCTGCTCCATTCGACACTATTAACTCGAACCCCGTGAGTACTCCCTATCACAACAAATATATTGTAGTCGAGTGGTTGTGCGTCCGCTTTTCTCTTGAAAGATCCTAGATTCGAAGATGTGTAACCATTTTCTGTCTCATTAACTGAAGGCTGACATCTCTGAAATTTTTCAAACAACGAAATCACAGTGATATCCGCAGAAACTAAAAGGGGTTTTTTGTCATATAAAATATTGTTGAAAAAGTCAATGGAAGGGATGATTTTGATTGGTTGTTGGGGTTATATATACAGGGAATGATGGTGATGATGAGCAATGTTGTGATTGGAGATCAATTGGGGAGTGAAGAAGGGTGGGTGGTGTGTAGAGTGTTCAAGAAAAAGAACTACCAGAAGACCCTTGATAGCCCCAAATTATCGTCCCACGTGGCGGATTCTAAGCCCCACATCCTCATGAGCTCATTATCGACGGCTGCAGCCAGATACGGTACTGAGAGTAGTACTACAGACGGTGTACTGGATCAAATACTCATGTACATGGGAGGGAGAAATGGTCTTACCAGTACTAGCAACTGTAGTATTGGTGCTACCGGTACCAGTACCGGTTATTGCAAGGCGGAGAGTGACTACTTGTTTCACCTTCCGCGTCTGGTGGCTGATCATGAACAATTACAACTAAGTCAATCATTTGGAGGAGGTGGTGACGCCATGGTGACGTCAGACGATAACAATAATAACGACAACTGTAACCGGTTTGATGTGACAGCTGGCAGCAAAGGAGGGATGATGGTAGTAAATGACTGGGCTGCCCTCGACCGGCTTGTTGCCTCGCAGCTGAACGGCCATCTCCACCACGGCCACCAAGACGACGTCGTTGAGGATGATGATGACGACGTTGACGACCAGTTCCGGTCAATGCCGAATCATCATTATGAGCAGCAGTTGATGTACGGTGGTGGTGGTGAGAGCGACAATGATGTATGGACTAACTTCACCAAATCCTCGTCTTCTCCCTCGTCATCATCAGACCCATTATGCCACTTGTCAGTTTAATACATACTTCTGTCTCTTTGTAATAATGATTACCCCATGTTGTATAAAAAAACACGTATATGTAACGTCGACGACGACCTAGCTACTCTCGGACAAAGAGGAAGAAACGATTATAACATGTTATTTTTTTGGATATTGCATGTGTACGTAGGTTTACACACACTCCATGCACGTACGTACGTATTTCATAAATAAAATCGCATATTAGTAAAGTTTGGTTAATTTCAAGAAAGCTAATGATAGCACAGTGCTGACTTTGCAAGTGTCATAACAACCCACTTCCCATTGTTCAGCGTTGAGAATTATCTGGGAAATTTATTGTCTTATGATGTTATATTTTTTATGTTGATTATTAATTATTCACACATATATAACTGATTAATTATATTCACGTCATATATAAATTAAATTATATTTGCGAGTAGTGAAATTAAATTAGTGAGAAAAGTAACTTTTTCCTTAGTTTCAAATATTGACTTGATTAGTTCGTCCTATTCGTAATGCTATATTTTTCTCTACAATATATACACCCAAATTAAACAACCCAATTTTTGGAAAAATAGAGTGAACCACGACATCAAATGATCAAGTACATTGAATAATTATTTATTGTGTTTGGTGGTGTTGCATGAGCCATATTGGTTCACTGGATGATAGATTGAGGTGAGCAGCTCACATCAGAGTTTGGTGCCTAAATTATATTAATCATCAGCAACTCCCGCACCTTAGCTTAAGATTTCTTATTAAATCGTTACATATGGTGCTTCATAACAACTTCGGTATATATATATATATATATATATATATATATATATATATATATATATATATATATATATATATATATATATATATAGCCCTGGCCGGTCAGACTAGTGAGTCCGGCCCAAACAGCCTTAGGAGTCACTAGTCAGTTCACAACCCCACAAACAATCTCATGAATCTAGGAAAAATCGGAATAATTCTAAGGCGACTGACTCAAGTCCTGGTGCCTCAGAATTCTAGGAAATCACTATTCAAGGGACACACATCGCAACCCATCACACAGACATAATCGCCTCGCTAGAGGCATCCCCCAATACTTCTTTATTTCTCAGTTTCCATGCAAACACTTAGCCCTCATACATTACCGATTATCATGCCAACACCCTTTTTTCTTACAAGGTACTCAACCGGACGATTATGAACGAATTCTACATGTAGAGCACGTCCACCCACATCGGTTCTCCAAATTAGACCGTCATTGTCCAACCAGATTCAACTGGTCAGAACCGTACACACGCCCCCCATCACATCATCACCTTCCGTTGCCCCCCTTTGAAAACTATAACCATCTTAATCAGATCAAGATCACGTACGTATAGAATCCATGAACTCCAATTACGTACGTTCCCGCCACTTTATAATTTTCAGAATTGATGTGTTGTATTTTCTGTGTGGAATATTAGAGTATTTGTACAAAGTGGTCTGTCCGTAACTGTGCTTTTGTCTTCTCTAGGTTATATAATTACCTTAATTGAATATTTATATACTTTCAAAAGCGGCATAATTATGTAAGAGTTCCTCATTGACTGTGAAATTATTTTCTTTAAATGGGGCTTTGGAGAAACTTGAGTAGGGAGTGGAGGCCAGTTAAAACTGAGCTATCAAAACAGTGACAGCAGTCGCTTGGCCATCGTGACACCTTTTCAAATCGTCTAAAAATACATTAGGTGGCTACGTACGTACTTTATATGTATCATGTACGTATGGTTATTTCTGTATTGTAATGCCTGCCGGCGAAGGTGACCGTTAGGTTAGTACTGGAGAGTTATGGCGACCATTGAGTTGTACCTGATAAGTAACGACTCCAAAATTAAGTGACCAACAATTAAAGTTATTAGCCATTAGGTGAAAATGGTAGAATTCTATAGGTTAATTCCTTTTAGAATTGACAATTTTGATATTAAAATTAATTTTTTTTAAATTGATTAATATTTGACAGTATGTTGAAAGTGGCAAAAAATTAAGGTTTCACAATGTTAAACTATTCAAATAATAGCCAAATGAAGTTACAAATAGTTTTCAACCTACTAAAATAACACCGAGTAAAATTAATTTTTTAACTACATTCCGTCATTCTTTATAGGGGTCACCGTAATGAAATATGATTTTTTAGTCATTTCCAACATGCAGGTTAAATATCAGTGGATTTGAAAATTTTAAATTTTTTTTGTGAAAAATGATCAATTCCATTGGTTAACCCCTTTGGATATTGATAATTTTGATATGAAAATTGAAATTTTTTAAATTGGTTAATATTTGATATGCATGTTGGGAATGACTAAATATTGAGATTTCATCATGCCAAGCGTTTCAAATAATAGTCAAATGAAGTTAAAAATATTTTTCAACATGCTAAAATAACACAGAGTATAATTAATTTTTAACTACGTTTGATCATTATTTATAGGGGTTATCGTAATGAAACTTGATTTTTTAGGCATTTCCAACATGCATGTCAAATATTAATCGATTAAATTTTTTTTTGTGCAAATGATCGATTTTCATAGGTTAACCTTTTTGGAAATGGATAAATTTGATATGAAAATTTTTAAATTTTCAAATTAACTAATTTTGGACTTTTAGAAATAATAGTGAAATAAAATTAAAAATATTTATAAAATTTTTGATTGGGATGAAAAATTGTGGTACAGAGACTCGGAGAGAGCACCTACATGTCATGGAGAAGCAATAATGATGACTCCACCTTCTGAGAGACTTAACAGTTACACTAGCTTTCGTAACTCTAGTACGCAATTTCAGCGTTCAATTGCATCGTCAGAATAGTGAGTTATCCACCGTCAGATGCTAACCATAAATCTGAACCATTAAATTAAATCAAACAAAACAGTCAAAGAAGAAATATATGTACAACAGTAACATTCCCCTATAGCTTTAAATTTATTTTAAATATATATGATTAAAATTGAGTGACCACTTTGATTAATTAGTTGAATACTGCATTAGAAGTCAGATCCAATCCAAACCCAGAACTTTACTTATCACTGTATCAGAAGTTGAGAGCCACACCACAAACCTCTCATCATGCAAGAACAAAATCAAAGGCAAATCCCAAAACAAAATGAAAATCTATCCAAGCAATGGAGTAACAAACTCAAGAACAAATTACAAATATTGAATGCCGATTATCAACTAATAATTAAAGTATTCGATCGGATCGGACTCCTCTGTTTCAGCAGAATCCTCAGCTGAGCCTTCTGACACTCCAGCTTCGTCCCCCAATAATGCTTCCCTCCGCTCTTCGATCCACCGTTGCTCCGATGAACCACTCTCGGAAACTCAACAAACCCTCTGATCCCCCGCCTTATATGATGATTCTCAACTAACCCAATTCCTCCGCCTCCTCCGCCGCCGCCGACGTCGACGATGTTTAGTTTCCTAAACTTCCCCGGCAACAAATCGGCCGTCTCCTCCGCCGCCAACCCGAATCCCCAATTCCGCTCAATCGCCGCCGTATCAGATTCCCCCAATTTCGTCCCTTCCTCTGACGACATCTTCTCTTCCCAGAGCATCCTCGCATCGGAGAGCTTCATCTGGACTCTCTCTTCTCTTAACACTTCCGCCATCCTCAGCATCTCCCTCTCCTCTTCCATCTCCTTCTCCATCGAATCAATCTCAGCTTTATCCGCCGCGATTTTTCTGGCGAGATTCTCGCAGACTTTCACCAGCGCCTCCTTCCCTCTCCTCTCCTCCGCCAGCTCTCTGGCAAGCTTCTTGTTCAGAGTCTCCACCTTCTTCCTCGATCTCCGCTCGTGGTCCAGCTCGGCCTTCAATTCCTTGATCCGATTCTCTTCCATGTCAAAGAAGACTGGCAGATCCAAGAGTAAAACAGAGTCGTTGCGTTGTAAATGGTGGTGGTGTGAACTGTGATTAAAGAAAGGGTTAGAGTACAGTTTCCAGGTTGGGGAAATGGTTGTGGTGGGGATGATGAGATCGTGGGATGAATTCTTCATCATCATCGTCGTCGTCATTTCGCTTGCTCTCCTATAGTTTTAGCTGTTCAATTTTTTTTTAACGCCATTGTTAAACAATGAGAAAGGAGCTACCTTTTTCAATTCGTTCTGGCTGGGAAAGGGATAGGGATATGACTGGAGGAGGCCCATTGAATGATATCCAACTTTACCTTTGAAAGATTTTGGGATCGTGATAAAAGAAAAAGAGAGGGATTGGGATCACATGTGCTAGCTGCAGTGGAGATGTTAATTATTACCAGAGCTACCATGGAGGTGATATTATTTTATCTATGGGACGAAGTTGACTAGTGACCACTATGATATTCATTCAGTAGAGTGACTGGATGAAGTTCTGGGAATTCATTCAACAATGGGGGCCTTGTTAATGTAATGAATGTGTCGCCCAACTTGCTTTTATAGCCAGTAAAGTGTATTATGGCATATTCTGCTTTAGGAATCTCTAAAGAAGCTAATGGAGCTCTGTTTTCCGCCATTTTTAGCCAGAGTACATTTTCATTTGAGGGTGTAATTGATACAGAACCAGTGATTTAGTATGAGTCGTGAAGCATTTGTTGGACTTGATCTATAGAGAGTACTGCTGGCCAAATTAACTTTATGAGCCCTGCAATATCCATTAAAGAGCATGGGGGGTCCTCAGACAGCCACCGATTTCAGTCCTTGAGCAGAGCATTGATCGCTGAGATTATTAATGGGGGAGGTCCAGTACTGTCTCTTCTGGCTTTGCTAAAGGAAACAGTAGCCAACATCCAAATTACTCTCACAGATCACCAATCCGATGATGACACGTAATCGAGGATTACGAAAATGCACCCTAGAGGAAGAGTCCTTGCCAATTCGAATCCATCCCCTCGGTATTACTCGTAGGACACGCCGAGAAACGGCAGATTTGTGCAGTTTTGGGTCACGGTCGTTAATCGCTTAACATGAGGGATGACTTGGAGCAACATATTAGCATATCGGGGAGACTTTCCGATTTTGAATCCCAAAGTAGAGAACGAGTAGAAAACACGGTTAATTAAGACGATTGAGTTTTGAAAATTTCGAATTCAAGATTAGGTTTTCAAATTGCGTGACCTGATAAAACTCACGATATGACAAATTCACAATCCAGTTAGCCAATCCGTGATCCGCCCAACTCTCGAAAATGCATTTCATAGAAAAAAGATTGGAACTTTTTTGCTTAGTATAATAAAGCTGTGAACTTTGGAGTTCGACTACTACTTCTGGAAATTAGTCAAGTGGACTAACAGACTGATCCGTAGCAAACCGTACAAAATCCGACAAAAAATCACAGAGCTTTTCAATTTTAACGGATGGTTCCGAAATCCGAAAGGAGAACGGACTGATCCATCATTCAAGTTGTAGCGGCAAAGAAAGCGAGCACCCCGACGAACGGAGCATTAATGTAAGTAGCAGGCTCCGATTGCTGGTAATTCCCCCTCGAATCCTCAAACCCGTCTCTCCGATCCGGACCTCCGACTATCGCCCCGACAAGCAAGTTCGGATCCGGCGACCCGGAATACAAATACTGAAACCCATCGCCACATTGAATCCTCGAAGGGTGCGATTTCAACGACGGAACAGAGGAGCCTCTGTGGTGAACGTGCAACGGATACTTCTCCCCAAACCCAACCATGTAAGACATCTTGGCCGGATTTTCCCCCAAGATGTAATCCACTTGTTTCTTCGCCTGCGCTACCAGAGACTCCGCCGTGACCTTTGTCCCGCCGCCGCAGATTGTCTCGCCGCCGCCTCCGGTTGAGTTCAGGTACTTGGCGTATGTAAGTAGCAAGAATGTTGTTGATGTTACGTACTGTAGATTGCTCTCGGCTCCTTTGTATAGAAGTCCGGCGGGAGTGTATTGTGCTTGGGATGTTGAAGTTCCTGGGATTAGTGAGCATATGTAGCTGTCTGAGTGAGATTTGTATAACTCGAATTCTGGTGACGTGTTTTCCAAGTATCCCTGCATTAAGCATTACTTACAGTCATGAGGTATTCAAATTAGTGCATAGGATAATTTGTAATTTGATTTCACAGGTAGAATGTTATGATGAAATTTGGAGCATTTTCTAAATTAGACGAAAATCTAGATCCATATAAAATTATTTTGGGAAGCTATCATTTAAATTTTATTGTACTTTTCACGTATCAAACCAAGCAATATGTGAAAAATTAGATGAAAGTCTAATTATTTTTCAAACTCGACTCGAGACTTAGATCCTGACGGAGTAGCTTTGGAAAACGAGTTTTGTTGTTGCCATTGAAATTCTATTCGACTTTTTATATGTCTAAATCAAGCATGTGGTTTGGTTTAACAAGGGAAAATTGAAAAGAATTTTAAATATTTCGGGTTAAAAAGTTAGATCTCAAATAGCATGATTTTGGGGAAAGAACTTTCTCAGGCGCCATCAATATACCATTCAACTTTCCACTAGCTTGGTTAGAGTGGAAAATTGGAAGGAGAGTGTTTTCCTAGTCGGAGAGGAAAGTTAGATCTCGATAGTGTAATTTTGGGATCGAACTTTCCTGTTGTCATCGAAATTCTATCTATACTTCCACATGGCTGGAGGAAAGTTCAAACGATAGTTGAGCATTTTCCCGGCCGGACTGGAAGGTTTAGGTTTCGGAAAAATAATTTTGACAAACGAATTTATTCAACTTTTCACGTGAGAAACTAAGTTTATATCTATATGCAAATCAGACAGACCTTAGATAGGAGGACTTTGGTTCCGGGGCGCTTGTCGTCCCAACTGAAGGAAAAATCGTCATCCTCGGCTCCTAGAGTGTGCCCGTTTGATTGTATATAGCTCAAGTAGGTCACATTTTGTGATGCTTTATGGAGCCATGATGCTCCCCATAAAAGCTCATCCTAAAATGAAACAAAAGCACATTGAGTTAACCCTTCCCACTAATCAACACTTGATCCAAAATCGGATCGGATCGATTCGAATGTTTGCTTACATGATATCCTGAGTAAGAGCAGTAAAATGGGCAGACGACTGAACCAAGAGAGTCACTGTAAGATCCTCTGTACATATCTGCAAAGCTAAATACCTGCGAAACCAGAATCAGATGTCAAGACTTCTGTTTTGTTGATAAATAGTGTACTGTCTTGATTTTCTTACTTTGACGGCTGTTCCAAGCAGTTTGGAGGAGTAAAGAGGGTCGGAATCCTTAAACACAAGTGACGCTGCTGCAAGAGCAGCAGCCGTCTCGGCAGCTACATCCGAGCCCGGGTTTCGAGGTGTGACTCCGTAGACAGTTCGTGGAGTGTCCATGTCCTCCGGCCTCTCCCAGCATCTGTGGTCCATGTTCGGCTCTCCAACCTGACACAATAACGTTGTTCAATAGGTACAAATAGGCGTGTAACACCACATTTTCAACGTTTAATTAAGCAGAAAAACTACTCTAGATAGTTAAACGTCGGTCGAGATAATGTTTACCCCAATCTAGATAGCATAAACGTAGCGTTGAAAGTCATATATGATTATGTTGCTATCATGATTTTTTTTAGTGCGCACCTGAACATAAAGGGTGTCAGGTGTTGCAGTGGCGGCCTTGAGAAGGTAGTCAGTGCTCCAACGAATCGCAGACTTGGCATTCTCGATATTCCGGTCCCCCATTGAGCTACCGAACTCGATCACACTCCAGGAAAGCAATGTGGTGGTGAATGCCATTGGGAGTCCGAATTTGACATTGTCGCCTGCATCATAGTATCCTCCCACGAGGTCAACGTGGTAAGTGGACCCGTCAGACAGTCCAGAGTCTCCCCTCCACGTAAGCCGCTGGTCGGAGGGCAGATTTCCCGACCTCTGGCCATCGAAAAACAGAATGGATTTTTCAAGGGCGTCGGAGTAATCGTCACTGGTGAATGCGTGAGACACAAACAAGATCAGTGAACCAACGGTTAGTAAGAATGAGATATATTTGGACTTGGAATACATTTCTTCTTATCTGTGATGATATCGTTGAGAAGAGAGTTGGGGTTTTTATAAGAGTTCGTTGGCCGTTAAGAAGAAGAGAAGGGATGATGGCGGGTCACGGGTCCAACTGCAGTGTCTCTGGTTTGTTTGGCGTTTACCAGAAGTGGACAAAACAGAAAATACGTTATGGAAGCATGGGACAGGCGGTTCACAAACAAAGTCGAACCGAATTTAATTACGCTCAAGTTAGAAAAAATTTAACTCGTATTATTTGAGTCTGACTCGATAACTATTATTGACGAGTCAGACTGGGTTCAACTCGAAGTTTGTTTATTCAAATTTCACAAGGAGTTCAATTTTAGTTGAATTTAAAGATTTTACACCATAACTCGACGAGACAAGCTAAAAAATATGGAGTTATTATATTATGTACCACTTGCATTATGTAGTCAAGCTAAAAATCACAAATTACGCATGATTTTTTTTATGTTGAGTCTACTAACGAGCTATATACTGGAGCTAATACTATTCGAATTGGCTACTTGGCTCTTGAGCGTTAGTTCAAGCACACTCGCCTATTGAATTGAACATACACCGGCTCAATGTTCACTCACTTGGAATCGAACAGAGTCATGAATGAGGCTTTTTCAAGCCGAACGCCGAGCTGCTCGCAACCGGCTTAGCTAGTCAACAACCCTCGACAGAGGGCTCTGGACAGAGGGCTCTCGTAGCCATTTGGCTGAATCACAACTCTTCTTCTGGTACATCATGGACCTCAGGATAATCATCATCGTGTGCTATATCCAGCATTCCAGTAAATTCTGTAGAGGGAAAAAGAGAGTAAAATAAATGCAGTTCGGCTGCGTTCACGCCATGATTAATGGCGTGCGGAGGAATGAATGAGCATTGTCTTGTAGTGTAGAATGTCATGGATAAGAATGTAAGGCAGCTGAACTGAAAGGGAAAAGTTCACGAGAGCTTTAACCAGATGTGCAAAAGTCCCAGGACGTTATCCTAATGGTGTTAGGAAACCATTTTTTTATTCTTGCTTGAAGTTCAGATCCCCAACTACGATGCAGGCCCTCGATTGTCCACCATTGCTATAGTTTCTAGGCATGTGATTAGACGCTAATTCTCAGCCCCTGTCTGGAAAAGAACAGAACTTTTGCCAATGTTTCCATTTGAGGATCACTCTGGTCACTCTTATTTGTCTGCTGCAACTATCTGTCAATGCATTTGCTGTAACAGAGTTCTCTGGTCCTTAGCCTCTTTTAATACTATTAGAATTATCCGTGTGATGTTGCGGATTATTTTAGAAAATAAATAAAGATAGATGAATTTTTTTGTTGTTGTAGAAAATGTATTAGCAAAATGAAAGGAAGAGATAATTTAAGTTATGTCAATTGAAGAATGGAAAATCCACGAGATTCAGAAAAGGGTAATATGTGAGCTAAAAATAAAATCATAATAAACTCAAAATAAAACCCTCATAAATTCAAATTAAAACCGTCATAAGAGAACCAAACACCATTGATTCAATAGTAATTCATGTTCTCCTTTTATAGGTAGACGAAAAGGTATTAAAAAAATGAAAACGTAAGACGATTTAAGTCATGTCAATTGAAAAATGAAAAATACCACAAGACCCATAAAAAGTAATATGTGAGTTGAAAATAAAGCTCTCATAAACTCAAAATAAAACTCTCATAAGTTCAAAATAAAGTATAGTAAACTCAAAATAAAGCCCCATAAGTTCAAAATAAAGTCATAGTAAACTCAAAATAAAGCCTTACTAACCTCAAAATAAAACCCTCATAAGAAAACCAAACACTATTCATTCAATAATAATTCATTTTCTTCTTTTATAGATAGAATATTCGAATAAACGGCGTGTGTAATGACGAAAAATGTACAAGTATATCATCTCGAGAAATGAAAGGAACGAGGCGACTTGAAGGTGATCAATGTCCGCGAGACAGCATCATATATGTTCAAGCCTGCAACTTGGGACAGATACTGGAGTTGGGATTCGCCATAGAGCCTGCTTGATGATGACACAATTGTATAGCGAAATGTCAGTCAACGTGCCGAATGTGTGTCATACATAGTTGAGACAAGTCGAAACAAAACTCACATATATTAGGAAAGCAAGGCTGTTTGGCTACTGGATCTTCCTCGAACGACGGTGGTGTTTGCCCGTATATCATTTCGCAGCTCATATCTTCAAAATCTGATCACAGAGGCAGACATGTGTAGATACAGTGAGTGTTACAATACAGGGCAAACACAAAAGGTAATGAGGGGTGAAGTGATTACTTGGGTTCATGGTTAGGGGGAGGCCAAACTCATTTGTGAAGAAATCTTGGGTGGGGATCTTGCACATATTCACACACATTCCTACACATCCACTGTTCTCAAGGTACCTTAAACACACACATAATCAAATTATAACTAGTTATTCTCGTTGTTACAGCAAGAACTCGCACAAAAGAGTGTATATAAGCACCTGCACTTCTTTATACGAACTCCACTTCTCTGCTTCACCCCATTTATCTCCACCTCTATAACCTTCAAACCATACATAGAACACAAAGATTTAAGCTTTTGGCGAAATATGACGATCTAAATACCTCTACGTTAAAAGGGTATGTTTGAAGTTTCTTACCTCTGAAGGTCCAACTAGCCACTGGAAGAAAGGCACCGTCAGTGCAGCATTGAACTCCGCAGCCCACCTCGTCGGGGGAAATAATTTCCTGAACTGCAAGATCCAAACCAAATCAATCCGATTTCTTCCCGAAAAACCGAAACAAACACATTACACATTACCTGGTCAGGCGCGCCAGGAGGAAGCATGGAGAGTAAAACCTCACGAACCACCTGCTGCTGCTGCAATCTGTTCCTCCCTTGCATCACTTTCTTCGACGCGTCCACAAAGCTGTCGTAGTTGTAATCCAGCCACCCCTTTGATGAAACGGTGCCGTTTCTCGATGCTTTCACGGCGGAAGGGGATGCGAAATTCTCCATCTTGCGGGCGAACAGAGTCATGAACGCTTTCTCGAAGAAGCCGTCATTGTACTTGGTTTTCTGCCCCACCGGCGCCGGCTGACCCGACGGCTCCGCGATTCCGCACCTTATTATGCTCCGTCTAGGTCTCAGATTGGGATTGAAGTGGAGAAGTTGAAGGTTGCTGCTGCTAACGAGTGCCACCATGAATTTCTTCGAAGGAGTCTCTGCAACTGTCGCCGGCTTGAACGAATAATGATTTTGAGTTTCAGGACCTGGGTAAGTTTATGTGTGCTCCAGCTTTAATCGTGAATTCATTGGCTTTAATTTGGTTTGAATTATGATACGATGGTTTATGAAGTGCCAAGTTACCATTTTCCATACAGATTATTACAGAGACGGTCATCGGAATGAACAGGGTAGGATTTTGAGGCCAAAATGGGTACCACGCTTCATTTTATCCGCAGGCTGCGCCACGTGGAAATAGAATTGTTTTGTTTTTGGTAGTATAATAAACACTGAGTAATTCTGTTGACTTTGACTTGGAAGTTGGATCACTGATGGGCTTCTGGATCCAAATATTGCAGGCTTCTACAAACGTAGCAACTAAGTTGGGCTCACCCAGTCAAAAGTCCATAAAATTCGTACCATTGCAATAGCCCATCTTTACACTCGAAAAAAACAAAATTTAAAGTATGACAATTAAGAGCCAAATTTTATTGAAAAAAGTCAATTTGAACGCCTAAATAAAGATGATTTAGTGGTTAATGGTGTGCCAGTTTAAAGATTTAAATGTGCTTCGATTTCCAACCTATACTGGTGATAAAAATTCGAAATTTAAGCACCAAACTAATTCTTAAATTAGAAATAGTCGACAGCCAAGATAATAATATGATTTTCCATATACTAAACATATCCCATATAAATTATTATCTAAGTCTTAACATAATGCATACACCTAACATATTCTGCTAAAACCATAATACCATATGGTGAATTAATAACTCGATTATAGATTTTGATTTGATAAGTATATTACATTATGTAATTCTATATACAATTAATGGAGAAGATAATAGATTTGGTCATGTCTTTAACATAAGTACCCTTTATCTCATTTTCCCATCTAGGATAGTACCATTATTCCGCCTATACCCAACCAACACATAATGTTAGTCCCTTGACCGAGTAGAATAGAATAGGGTATTTTTTTCGTCAAAATAAACAATGTAAATAGACCAACACTGATGTCCATAATCCATATATGGGAGGTGTGACTAAATTTAAACTCAAAACCTTCAAATCACGTCATATAATGTAACCAATTACGCTGCTTTACGGACTAAATAGAAATCCATATTAAAAAATGATGACTGATCTCATCCAATAAGTTCAAATCACTACATCCAATGATCATTCAACTCACTAAATATCACAACCAATTACACTACCTGCACATGACCAAATAGCATCCAATGATCAGTCACTACTCACTACTAGCTAGCTCACTCCCATGGTCCCACCTTCCATTTTCTTGTCGTGACCCAAAAGAAAAACAAAAGCTCACCATTGATCGGTTTCCCACACTCATTGCTTTCTTCCAGATACTTTCCCCCCCACACTTCGCCATTCACAAATATTCCTTCACAAACCCTATAACCCTTCTTCCAACAAACCCAAAAAAAACAAACAAATCATGGCTCTAAGCAACAATGTGATCGGAGCAATAAACTTCGTGGCAATGCTCCTCTCAATCCCGATCATCGGTGCAGGAATCTGGCTCGCAATGGAGCCAGACAACTCATGCGTCAAGCTCCTCCAGTGGCCCATCATCATTCTAGGAATCTTCGTCCTAATCGTCGCCATCGCGGGCTTTATCGGAGCATTCTGGAGGATCCCCTGGCTGCTCATCTTCTACCTCGTCGCAATGTTGGTCCTCATCCTCCTCCTAGCCGTCTTGGTCGTGTTTGTGTTCATGGTGACCGAAAAGGGTGCCGGTCACCCTGTTCCGAGTAGGGCCTACTTGGAGTATAATCTCGATGGCTTCTCCGGGTTCCTGCGGCGGAGGGTTCGCGGGCCGTTGAAGTGGGACCGGATTAGGGGGTGTTTAAGTGGGAGTAATATGTGTGCTGAGCTTAACCAGAGCTATAGGATGGCTCAGGATTTCTTCAATGCTCCCATTACTCCTTTGCAGGTTTGTTTAATTTCTTCCGTTTTTGCCCCTCGTTGGAATTACGTTTGCATCACCCGACTTTTGGATATTACCATCCGTATACACATTACAAGAAAATGGGTCAAATATATATGATTTTGGCTTGGGTTACTTACTGGTCTCGGAACTTAATGTTTAGGCGTTGGTTTATGAAGTATAAAAATAGGAAGGATTACAGTCGTCATGGAACGTGAGTTTCGTGATTAATGTGTAACACTTGAAATTTGTGGGACAGGTACGTTATCTATGCCAAAGTTAACTGGGCTCGTAGCTTTGGCTCGTACTGGCCTAGAAACTTTTAAATGTTATACGTATTGGTACCGAAATATAAAAATAGGAACAATTAGAGTAGTTTCGAAATGTGAGTTCAGGATAAATACGTAACACATGAAAATTTTGGAATAGGTATGTAATCCATGTCAAAGTTATAGGACATATTGAGTATGTGACTTGGAACAAAAATAGATATAAGTGAGATTTTCTACAATTTAAGAGTTATTTTTACATACATAAAAGTCAAAATTTTACGTGTATTATAATACATGCTTATTAGACAAAAAAAAAACTAGTAAAAATATGAAATATTGAGTACAAAACATAGATTATTTAAAATTCTTATCCAAATTATAAATACGAAACGATCCATATTTAACACAATGTGCGTGTCAAGTCTTGCTTGCCAATATACATAGCTCTTTTTTCGTTTTTCTAAATCAGTAAGCATAATTAACCTTGTTTGACGATGGAAAATTGGATGGAATTTACTAATTTAAATAATAACGAAAAAACCACTTACTAAAATCACACTCTCTGTGCGATGATCTTACTTTCCCATCCATCACAATTCAACTTCCCACCTATCAAACACAACCTTACATTACATATCCGCAACACAATTGAAAATAAAATCAAATATTGCACATCATGATTAAGTGTCATTCTCTCTATCCAAAGTTGTAACAAATAAAATTGTGATGTGTGGATGCAGTCGGGATGCTGCAAGCCGCCAACAGAGTGCGGCTACACGTTTGTGAACCCGACATACTGGATAAGTCCAATAAACAACGCGGCGGACATGGACTGCCTGCAGTGGAGCAACGACCAGACCCAGCTCTGCTACGGCTGCGACTCGTGCAAGGCCGGACTGCTAGCCAATCTCAAGGCCGAGTGGAGGAAAGCCGACATCATCCTCGTCATCACTCTGATCGCCCTGATCGTCGTCTATGTCGTCGGATGCTGTGCGTTTAGGAATGCCAAGACTGAGGACCTCTTCCGCAAGTACAAGCAAGGCTACACCTGATTTTTTTGGGGGTTTCGGACTCGTTTGTAACTAGTTATAATATTTGGGTGCTCTGTTTTGAGGTGGTTTGTGGCTCTGTTTCTTACATTTGGATTTAGCAGTTAATTTAATTAGCTAGTGGTTCTGTTTTTCGACTAGTGTGAAACTGAAGCTTGATTTGTGCGACAAAAGTAGCCGAAAGTTTCTTGCTTTTCCGACAGACAGCATCAAATTTCAACTTTCGAGTACACTTTTTCAGCTCCTTTGTTTTTGTTACTAGATCATGGTAGTGTTATTTTTGTGCAATTTTTCTTCGGTGCTGATTCCTTAATCCAACGGTTGGTATAAATTTGGTCGGATTTAATAGTTAAATGTGTTTAACTTTTTTATTTCTTACATTATATCTTTTCAGTTTGAGTTGGTTTTAAGTTGAGTTTTAGGTTTTTAGATTTTAAATTTGGTTTAGAGTTTAAAATTTAGGGTCTAGAGTATTAGATTTGAAATTTGAAATTTGAAATTTAAATTTTGAGTTTGACCCAACACCGAACGCCCAAAATTAAAACCCAACCGAATATTTTTTTCCCTACACCAAACCCAAAATAAAAAATTCAAAACCTAAAATCGTAACCCAAAACTTAATATAAAACCAATTCGAACCGGAAATATATGGTGTAGAAAAAAACAAAAGAAAAACAAATTGAACACATTTGACCGTTGGATCCGGTCGGACCTATCAACAACCGTTGGATCTAGAAATCGGCAGGTGATGATTATAATGAAATCAACACCCAAGCTCTACTGTATTTTGTGATAGTGAGGTAAATTTCGAAGCTATCGATTTTCAACCTAGTTTTTATTTAAACAAGAATTATCAGCGGATGCGAAAATTTTAGAGAATAAGTTGAGATAGATAAAGGTTTTTTTATAGAAAATGTAATTAGCAAAATAACAACGTGAGATAATTTAAGTCATCTCAAATAAAAAATGAAAAATACTACAAGACTTACAAAGAATAATATATAAGTTGAAAATAAAGCTTTTATAAATTTAAAATAAAGTTTTTATAAGAATCCGTATAAATTTTTTTTAATTTATTCCTTTAGAAAATTGAATATCACTACCTATAAGTTAAGTATCTATAAACGCAATATAATATATGGTTTTATTAAACCATGTATTTCTGTAAAATGGGCAATGAATTGGGCTTAAACTCTAGATGGAAGGAAGTGGTGAGAAATGAAGGCCATAGCCTTTCACCAGACAGCTGGTCCAGGTAGCCCCATTGGGCCCACGTATGGGCCCATCCATCAACAACCAACTTCATATCTACAGCTAAGCCGATTAATAAATAGATGTACAACAACAATCAATGAACAAATCTCGTCAATTAATTAATATGAAGCAAGAGAGTGCTGCAACAATGGTGGAGTCCATAATCACAAACCAGGCAGCAATTACTCAAATCTATTGAATATTAATGCCGTAGAAAGAAAGCTTCAAACTTTGTCAGTGAGGGGAATCATTCCTATAGTAATAGTACATTACAGAACTTTCAAACACAAAAATCAAAGATTATACATCTCTTGTATCATCTACCAACAACCCAGAATTCACAGATTGCAGCAGATTGGACATCGAATAAGGCCATTCTCATTGCAATCAGGACACCTCTGAAATCCACAATCAACCTCATCATCATTCCCCTCTTCAACTTCTTCTCTATCATCTTCATAGTATATCTTGCAACTCCCCGAACAAGTCTCGCAAGGCACGAACCTAACATCTCCGCACGCTTCGCATACCACTTCATCATCCGCCTTCTGGCAACCTTCTACGGCCTTCTCTAGCCGCCCTTCCTCATGCATTTTCCGGATTTCGTCAGCTCCTCCAATGTGCTTGTTGCCAATGAACACTCTCGGCAAGCTGAACCCTTTAACTCCTCCTAGTAGTTGCCTCAACTCTTCCTTGAACCCCGAATGCATCGACACATCCCTCTCATCGACACGGACCCCTAGCCCTTTCAGGATCGATCTCACGTGACACGAATCCTCATACGTCTTCCTCACTCCTCGCAAGCTCGTGAAGTACACAACCACCCTGCACTCTTTCTTGAACACTGAAATGATATCTGCTTCTTCTTCTTTTACTTCTTCTTGTAGCTTAGGCTTAATATGATCGACCACATCGAAAGAGAAGCTCCGGATGTGATTGGCAAATCGGCAGGGGCTGCTGAACTCTAATTCCTCCAGCCCTTCCATTAATTCCCAGGTGTTGATCATCTCAGGCTCCCCGGGAGGGGTGATCATATTTGGCGTTTTAGGATTAGGCATTTTGGGGATTTTTTCCTCGATCATCTTTGACCATGTCTTGGCTTCAATCAATCCCATTGAGAACTCTTCATGGGAATTGGACGAAGGAGCTTGATGATCATGATCATGATCATCAAGCTGGAGAGAGCCGAGAGTGGTGGAAGTGAGTGCTACCAAATGGTAGTTGTCGCCTTTCTGCTGAGGAGGGTGAATGACGTGCATCGAATAGCTTCTCGGCATCGGAGATTGACAGTTCCGGCATCGCTGGTGTTTCTTCGATTGCTTCGAGCTAGCACACCCCATTTTTTGATCAAATTGAAAAACAGCTATGTAACTGGGAGAGAAGATAAGGGAATAGATAGAAATGGATTAAAGAGAAGCTCTGCAACTGGAGCTATAGTAATGGATTGGGAATTGGGAGGGAACATTCCTCCATTGATGAGCTGGATGGTGAGATTCGAGATAGAAAAAGAACTATTATCTTATAAAATAGATATCCGCAAAACAGGGGGGAAGAATACATGGATTCAAGAGAGATTTGGGAATGATTGTTTAGGGATTTCAGAGCTCAAATAAACAAACAAACCCTCCCAACTGGCTACTGAGAAGCTTCTGTAGATGAATCTGGAAAACCAAAATGGCAGATATAAACGAAACCCCACAAACCCAAAACACACCTTTTCTCCGAGCTGAGCTGAAAGATTTGAGACTGAGAGGGTCTCTGGTAATGTAGTAGATGGAGCGAGCTGAAGATCTGAGAGGGAGAGAGATCAACGGCTCTGGTGGTAAAAAGACAAGCTTTGGAATTTAATTTGTGAAGAAGGCGTAGATCTCGGGATCTCCACCCACGAAATGAATAAAGAAAGTCACTTTCTTCAACACTTGATTGATTGATGGCTACCCAGAAAATCAAAGAAGAAGAAGAAAGTGAAACCAGAGGAACGGCTGCATTTGATTTGCGCCAATCCTTCTCTTTGTCTCTGTTTTTATCGTCTTTCTATCTGCTTTGCTTTTCTCTCCAAAGCAGTTCTAGACCCATTTTTTATGTATTGAATGAGCCCATAAACAAGGAAAAGCTTCGTACTTTTTCAACAGACGCGGCATCAGATTTCAACTTTGGACTTTCGAGTAGACCTTTCCACTCCAGCCAGCTTCCTTATTATTTTTTTGCAGAAAGAAAGAACGAAGAAAATTAAAGAAGTGGCTCGCACGGTAGGGATGGTCTGAAAATCGGGTACCCACCCGAAACACATCTGGTTTTGGCGGTTAAAACATGGTCGACTTGGGTATTACTCCATTCATGGTTCTATGTTTCTGTAGGAATATATTTTTCGGAAAATAAATTGCGATGAGAAGTGGTACAATTTGTACTGAGATTTGTAGACAGCTTATATATGACATGTATAATTTAGTAAAGACTGTGTACATAGATCGTACACTTTGTATTAAATTTTATATTAGGATTTATATACGATCTCTGATATCAATTTTGTTAGGACCAGACTAATCGTAAATGGGTAGAGTAAAATGATATTGAGCAAAGATTAACCGATGTTAACCCGGTATTGAGCAATCTAGAAAAATACTTGCTGTAAATGTGGCATGAATTGGGCTTAAAGGAATGGGCTGAGGAGGCGAAGCCCATAGTACTTCACCAGATAGCAGGTTGGCCCATGTTGAGCAATCCATCGACCACGAACTTCATCTCTCAGCCTATTAGAGGATCCAGTGTCATGGAGTATGTGTTCTCTGGCTTGGACTTGCTGTATAAGTGGAGCCCACCAAAGGGGTTATGAACCTTTCTTTTGGTAGTAAACCCCCCCCCCCCCCAACTCCACCTAAACAAGAACCGGGCGAGGATGCGATTTGCGAGGAAGAAAGTTGATCATATTGTGCCTAGTTAAAAAAACGGCACCGTATGAAGGTAGGACGTGAATCCCATAAGAGAAAGAGTGACCAAGGTGAGCCAGATAATCAGCAACAGTATTAGCTTCGCGAAAGATAAATTCGATCTTGATCTCCCACATTGTTACTCGCTGAACCTACCAATCAATGATGCATGTTTATGGTCATCATCTGTGGACGTAGAGAGAAGCTTAAATGCGCACCTCGAATCAAAGCAGAGATAGGAACATAGTCGTCTATGACTTTACTCAATGGTTTTTTATTTTATTATTATCAACTGTTTGAAATATATAGTTCCTCTTTGGTTTGTACATAAGTGCATACATCTTGATCATTAATATTACAAACATGAACCAAAACCTCAAAAGAACCAGAACTTCCGTAACCGCAAACCACATACTAAATGTAACAAAATAACCCAGAAAACACAAACTCCGCATCACCTTCCATACCCTCCCAAACACTACTTTCTTCATATTGCTACCCCCTTTCTTCTTCCTTTCAAATACACACAAGGCTAGTGTAGAACGTAGGAAATATATTCTGAGTGGTCCGTACACTGATTCTCACTCAAAACCAGAGCGTCAATGGGCACTGATCAGCAGTAGTCAGAATTTGAAATACAAAGTACATGCACAACGACAATCAATAAACAAATCTCACCAATTAATCAATACGAAGGAGCAGTGAGTGCTGCAATAGTGGAGTCCAGAGATACAATGCACAAAATCATATAAAATAATCTATTGTATGAACAGGAAAATGAAAAAATACCAGTACAGAAGACGACAGCGAACAGCTCAGGGGGGAGGAATTTTGGAGTGTAGCTATTTAATGGAATTTACAAGGACGATGACTAGTTTAATCAACCCTTTAATCTGCGCCATGCATCCAGCTAAGCGCTATGCTTTGGGAACCCCGCCGCAAAGAAACGAGACCGAGTCAGTACTCCGACCGGCCGGTGGTCTTTCTGACGGCCTTGAGAAACACTACAGTTCGGAGAGTTTTTTATTTATTTAATTAGTGTTGTTTAAACTAGAAAGTAATACTGTTCCACTGTAACTTGTTTCATGGCTGATTCTTTCTTTATCTGTCATCGTAATAGCTCGATCGGACTTTGTTCGATAGGTCAATGTAGCTCTTGTCGACAATACGGTAGTAATGGTAAGGGATTATCGACGAAGCACGAGGTTTTCGGGCTACTTGGAGTCGGAAGTTGACGTTGTTATATATCGTTTGTATCTTACTTCACATACTTTAGATTTCGACATAAACGCGAGTAAAACCCGTCAAACAATAATATGCTAGAATGGACATTGCATTTTTAAGTAACTGTTATCGTTTCATTTCGAACGTATCAACAAACATGTATCATTTCTTGATATTGACCAAAATTTAAGAAATTAATATCCTTCTATATTATTTTTTGTAGCAAGTGACGGGTTTTAAGCTGGTACTGAGAAGGGGCTCCGGTCCAGCCCTAACCACAAAATTAATCTACAATCCCACTATTCCATGAGTCACTAGTCACAAATTTTTTTAAATGAAGGCATTTGGACGGTTTGAATCGACTTCAGCATTTATTTTGTAGTAAGTTGTCTTACAAATTGATATATTGAATGTAAAATAAAAATTATTTGACAAGATAATTCGTATATTTTGTAGCCAGGCTACTGGTATAGATATATGAAACCAAAGGCGGATGGATTCAAAATGATTTAGTGTATTAGGCTGAATTATATAAAATTTAAAATGTATTAGGATGTATATGAGTTTATATTTCAAAAAGGATGTTTTTTTTATTTTATTTGGTTATTATTTGAAGAACTTAATATAGTAAAACCTTAATTTTTAACCATTCTCAATATGCATATTAAATATTAACTAATTTGCAAAAATAATAGTTTTCATGTCAAAGTTGGTCAATTTCCTTGTGTTATAATAAGGAAATTTGACCATTTTCACAAGAAACTTTCAAATCGGTTAATATTTGACATGGAAATAGCTAAAAATAATAGCAAAATAAAGTTAAAGATAAATTTTACATGGTATAATTATGTTAGTGTTGAAAATTTTCAAATCGGTTTACTTCCCGGATACATTTTATAAAAAATAGTAAAAATTCAAACTAAAATTTTTATAGTCAAAATTACGTAAATTATTATACATCTTGGAAGAGGAAAAGCTCCCCTACATCTGTCACTAAATGAAACTTTAATAGATGATTATACTATAGAAAAAATTTACTAGAGTTGCTTTATAGAAAATCCCTACATGCAATTATTTGAGGGGAGAGAGGACAATCATTCCAATACAGTACAAACCCAAATTAAGTTTAGGGCAGTGAGTGAAATCAGGTGAAGAAGCCAACAAAGAAACCCTAAAAGGGGGGAGAAGAAATAGAGTAATATATTAGGTAATGATGATGCTAATAATAAATGAATGAAATGCAGTTGGGGACTGCAAATAATTGTACCATCATAGTGAGCACAGAGCAACATTAACTCATCAGGCACAGGTATGGCAATGGTGGGGGGAATCCATGGCGTCAATGCAATTGCTGATGTTGACTACACTTTGAAAATAGTAATTACTCGGTCCACAGACAAAAGTTAGAGAGCAGAGAGGTTCAGTGTTGTTTGTTGCAGCATATGACTCAGAGAGGGACTACTCTCTTCTCTTTAGCTCAGATTCTCAGAAATGATGACACAAATGACAAGCAAACATTAAATTCCCACACGATCGATGAGCAAGAAAAAGCAAAGTTTATTCAGAAGTCACCCACACAATACGCAACCAAATCCAAAACCCTGAAATGAGTTGCACCGTTGTTTAACTAGGATACAAAACAAAGGGGGAGCCAGGCCAAAACTCTTTTCAAACCTTCACATGCTATAAAGGAATCTACTTTCCATGTGAATACGCAGTAGGAATGTGCAAGTTGTAGCATCAACCTCAATAATTCACCATCATATAATGTTTAGTATACAATCTTAGTACAGAAGTATTAACTATCAACTGAGTTACTGACAGCAGGCAGCAGGCAGCAGCTCCATAGATTTGAGTCTCTACTGATTCCCTGCAGCCGAGGGGGATTCTTTTGCTATATTTCATGTGCTGGATGGATGAGACAGAGGAAGCTAGGTTGAGTGTGAGAAGGGGAAACAGTAGCAGCAGCAGGCAGCAGGGATCCAAGCATCCAAGCATCAAATCCCCTGCAGTTTTAACGTGACAAAACCACCATACTATTTCTTACACTGCTGTATATAATTAGTACTTCAGAAACACACCAAACAATGTAAAAGAACAGAGTTGATAATCAGAAGGAAAGTAAGAAATATCAGTTTTTTTAATCAGTTCATGCAAACAGAAATGGAAAAGATGAAGACTTTATGAGCTGACTACAGATAAAGAGTAATGAAATGGATGAAAAAGGAGATGCCTTGAACCTCCCACCCACCACAAGCTAGCTTTAAACGATTCCCACATGCTAATTTATGGCACCCGAAACAGAATTTGGATCTACATAACATACATTCTGCAATGAATGTATAAAATCTCCACATTCTTAAGTACTGATGGCTTAGTAAAACATCCAAGTAAGAGCAAACTAATATTCATGGAAGCTCCAAGTGGCCGGTGCCATAGATGGTAATCAAGTAAGAAACAATGGGATGCACCAGAGTATCTATTTTTTTATAAAGGTTGAAACTCTGAATATACCAATGGAGAAAAACCCTAAGAGAGAGAAGAGATCTAGATTCTAGACAGTGTATCATCATCATCATCATCATGAAAAGCAGTACTACTTACAGAGAGAGAAGCTAGCTCATGATGAAAATGATCGGATAGGAAGAGAGGGGGGGGGGGGGGGTGGGTTAGATTGACTGGCTGACAAAAGGAAGCATCGATCCCGCCCCAGAAAAAGCCATCTTCTGGACACTAACACGGATATACACAAGGTAGCAATGATGATGATGATGAACAATTGACATCCTTTTACCTTTTCTTTTTCTCACTGCAGTCAGTCAACACCCTTCATCATTGCCCCAATCTGCAGCAAAACAGAAAACAGAAAAGAACCACAAACATACAAAACGGCATCGTTTCCAAACAATTGGATCTCGGAATAAAGACAGAGATCCATCCAGCGGCGGCGAGTGGTGGAGGGTGGAGCTGCAATTGGGGGGAATGAAGCCTGGTCCGACGTCACTAATCGAATCATAAATCCGAGCAAGAGTGGCCTCGAGCCAGACAACATTCCCCTCAAAAGGTAAAATTTACTTTGCATCCATTGATCCCATCTGAGAACACTGAGAGGAAACACAGAGCAAGGTGAAGAGATTTTGTTATGAGATGGTGAGGATTGGGGAGGAGGAGGATATAAAAAGGCCGGGGACTGATGCTGGATGCAAAAGGACAAAAAAGTAAAAGGGGATTATTATTAGTTTATTTTAGGAAAAGAAAAGTGATAATAAAAGTAAGTCTTATTGTTTTACTATTTACTACTGACTTATGTGGGTCCCGCTCAGTTACTGCATCGTCCTGAGAAATGACCACGACCAGAGCCCCTCGACTGATCAGGCAATGCTCTCGCCGGAGGGAGGAGGTAAAGGTTGCATATAGGTCGTCGTCTTCTTCTTCACTGTCATTCTCTCTGAATGGGTAAAAAATTGAAGTCGTACAAGTCAACGAGTAAGATATAGTTTTTATTTTATATTAGCAGTAAATAGTTGATGATATATACACATGAAAATGAAGTTTACGTTATAAATTATTCACAAAAACAATTTTCACATATACAATTGTTTTATACAAGTTAGTGTTGGACTGTTGGGTGTGAAGAAATGAATAGCTTGCAGCGATTTATAAGTTGTATGAGAATGTTGTTCCATAATATTTTATGTGATAATTAATTGGATAGAAATCGATTTATGATGAGTAAATTATAAAGATTCGAGATATCGATGAGGAATGATCTATGAGGTGGTTTTTCTAAAAATGGTGTTAGTCCTTATAATAGAGCCGGTGTAATCACAACCGCACCACTTGTCAAAATAAACTTGTTTGAATAATTGAAATTTTGGTCAAATTTTGGCCGTTGAGGGCATCCTATACTTGGTACGGTTATAGGGTGGATTGTTGGCTTCGTTACTTTCTTTAAGGACGCCTGCCATACTAGATTATCCATTCTCTGAAGGGTATTCTCTAACATCAAATAACAGGTCTTTATGTCAACTCTCGGGTTGCCTAGTGATCGGAGTTAACAAACAAAGTTTTAGACCGTGAGTTAAAAAGTTGTCACATCTTTTATAGATTCGGACCATCGGATCTAAACTCGTCAATAATCTAACAATTTCTAACCATGTTATCATCACCATACCTCCCTCTCTACATTATCATTTTGAACCAAGGATCTTGAGTTTTATGATCACTTTTTACTTCACACGCCGGCATCACACAAGAAGGGCTGAAAAAGATGGATATACAACTAGAAAGCAAAGACCTATCCTTCCCCCAAAAGCCTGGAATCACTATTTATAAATACAGTGTTGAATATTTGATGTCGTCATGTTAAAGCTAATTAACCAAATTACAGCAGCGACCAAAGCCTAAATTAATTACTGCCCACTTTACCAACACCACCACCGTGGCTGACTGTAAAAAAAAAAAGCTTTGTTTTGTTGTTCTGCAGAGCCTCGGTAATTGTTCTGTTTTTTTTTCGTTTGTGGGTAATTGTTTCTTTCCCACAGAGCACATTAACGCCATTATCCCCTGTTTTTTCTGCATCAACCCCCGCCATTGATATTCCCACCCAGAAATTAATTACCGCTTTCTGCCATTTGACTGGGGGTAAATGTTGGTCTTCGAATCTCCATATATTTCATGGCAAGTTTTAATTAATTTTGAAATAATAACTGCGATATCGAGGTTGTCAATTTGTCAATGTACATTCACGTCCATTCCCATCAATCCGCAGAGAAAAAGGAGAACAATTTGTAATAGAAATGTGAAATTTACCATCGACCCACAGTTGACCCTTTGACCAGCGTCATTGTAATAAGGTCCATCGTCCATTTCTTCTTGTCACATTTTCCAAATTTTGGTTATACAGATTCATAGTTATGGGAATGTGTGTGAAGGGTACAAAGGTCCCTGTAAGGTCAAACAGTAGACACTATGCACGTAAAACGAGAGAAACAGTTGAATGTTGCTACCTAGTTCATGATTTTGACGTACAACATGGTATCGGAAGAGCAAATTGCGACAAATTTTGGTTGGTCACGTTTTGAATCATAACCATCCATGGTAAAAACCGTGATTGTAGCAAAATATACATCATTATTGATTAAATGTATGGGTTAAATGTTGAGAAAGAATGAAATGATATGTCAATAAAAAAAGTTAGGTTGAAACTCTTTGTGAATTTTCTTACATCGAAGTTTATATAATGTTTTATTATATGATCTAACATTTAAATTTGAAATAATACGTATGGTTTTAGTTTCGTTTTTATAAACTTTTATAAATTAATCATTTTCAACAATTTAAATTAGTGGGATATAATATTACAAATATTATTGATAAGGTTTTGAGTGGTGGGCTTTTTTCCATTTGGGTTGTTAACTTGGATGCAAGGGAATTCAATTTGTGAGTTAATTATTTGGACCCAAAAATGAATTGGATATCAAATTGAGGGATTTGATCATCAACTAACAACAACCTTGATTCATGTGCCAGCCAATGGTCGAGTACATATACTTAAGGCTAAGCTCGGCCCAATCACATAGGCCCATTGTTCTCAAGCCAAGTCTCGGCCCAGCTGGATTATTTTTCCTGGTCACCTTACTTTAAGGTGATTGATTACCTAATTAGATTGTACGGCAGAAGAACTTAATCAAGCTAAACGGATTTCGTAAATCGTAGTGATTATAATCATTGATATGATGGTAGGAGAGTATTAATGTAAGGGGAGTGAGGTGAGTAAGAGGTATATAAGTATAGGGATGTGTTCGAGGGCGTATGGTTTTGCCGTATGTATACTTTACCTAATTGTATATAATGTGTAATAAATGTAGCGGTAGATCATGTCTTGTATAGTATTGGCATGCGACGGAAGTCAATTGATGAATTCTCATAAACAAGATTTTAATTATTAATAATGAAAATAGGCTTGTGCTCGACATGCATGACAAAATGTTTGTAGTCCTGTTAACGGAATAGGAGGCTCATGGTTCTGCTGATAAAATAGGGTTTGGGTCAGACTTAGGAACATCATGTTCTAAACCATTGGTCTTTTGAAACATCATGCTCTAAATCATTAGTCTTTGAGTCCTCTGGATCTGGTGGGTGCTAGGACTGGCAATGGAGGTTGTTCATGGAAGGCGAAAGGGGGTTAGAGAGCTTGGAAGGCAGAGGGGCCGAATCCCCCGAAAGGCAGAACTTTCACGTGTTAATAATAAAAGATAGTAACAGCGAGAAATCATGAAATTAGGCCATAGGTTTATAGTGATCAATCATAATCCAAATTTGGTTATAATTTATGAGCGTGTTCCAAGGCTTTTGTTATCCAATTTGCTAATCTCCCATTGCATGCACGTCTATATCATCACCCCACTATACTCTCCCCTAAATTAACTAAACATAATTGGTCCTCACCCCTCACACACACAATTTAATACACACTTATAATCATCATATTTTCTAGTAATTTGTTGGGATGCGACGCTGGATCAAATTGACTTTTAGATTATATATTCATTTACACACCTTCAAACGGAAGTTTTCAAAAAACCGATATCTGCATAGCTTGGACAATAGTAGAACTAGATTGGTGAGAGACCCTGATGGGCAAAATTATGAGTTAAATGTTAAACCACATCGAGCGAAACAATGGACAAAATTTTCATTTTGACAATTTTGCATATAATTTTATTAATATTGAACCAAAATACCTTAGTCGGTTGCTAGGGTTGGCCAATCACTAGCTCCGCAACTAAGCTTGAGTAATTAATCTTGTGCATATATTAGGAGTTATTTAAATACGAAAAAGAGATTTTTCATCTTTTAAACTTTTGATACCATATTATAAATCGTGATATCCTAATAACTTAAATTGTTAAAGATGATATATTGCATGCAAACAATTTTGACAAGTAATAATACAAGTTGATTATATGAACAATTAGCATGGGTGCAATTTGTAATTTGATATTGATGACCTACCTAATTAAGATCCTTAATTTTCTTTTGTTTTTTCCCCTTCCTATGCTGAGGTTATCATTCTGAGTCTTTATGATAATTATTAGATATTTTGCTTTTATTCGGTTGTCCATCCTCACCACTTTCCACCTATGCTTTCTTCTTTCCCTTCATCCATAGTGTTGCGCCCATGGACCAACAATAATGAGAATTTACAACGTTATTCCACCTCGACGAGAATAAGACATAGAAATGATAATTTAATTATAAATAAAAATGAGAAGTAAAAAGAAATGTAATTATATCGTCGAATAAGACATAGAAATGATAATTTAATTATAAAGAAAAATAAGAAGTAAAAAGAAATGTAATTATATGGGTGATGTATATTTAATTATCTTTAACAATGTGACAATATTCTCATTTATACAAAATGGACAAAAAATTAGTGAGTCGAATGTTTTATGGGTATTTAGTGCATTTTCTCTCCCACTACAATAAAACTGACGGATAGTCTCAGATTTATAGTTAAGATACACAAGACCGTAACTAATTAGTAACGGTACTTCACATCATTTACTAATTAGTTGTGGAAAGTACGTAACCATGACTAGTTTGTTATGGAAATAAAGTTCTGTGACTAAAGAAGGGACACTACAAAAAAATCATTTATTAGTCGCGGATTTTCACAAACATCGGATCCGTGATTATATTGTCCGGTAATAATGGATATGACCTCTTATTCTTTAAAACCTCTCTTGGACCTGGCCGCACCTATCTACGGTCCAATGAATTTATTCATTGAGACTCCTCATTATGGGGCATCAATGATCCTATAAAGATCACAATCGTTTTAATATTTTAACGCGGTCCTCAACGCTCAACTCTGGTGCCGAAAAAGGATGTCGATTAAGATTCCAAGTTGGGCAAAAGCATCCAAGAAGTGATTTTCAGATGCAACCTCGATTATGGGCCATATATATGTATGCAGGATGGTGAGAAAATAATTGAGAGTAGAAAGTACCAAATCAACTTGGATTCAATTACAGTGACTTGGGGTCCCTATGAGATTTATTTTTATTTTTATATATATTTTATAGCAGTTGATCGATGCACTCACTGACCTTGGGGACCATGCATACCATCCCAGACCACCACTCTTTATGTTCATGGACTCCCACTCGTCTACCTCCTTTAACTTTTTTGTCATTATTATAATGCTTTAATCCTCGACGTCCATTTGTTCACATTACAATACATTTGCTCAACACTTCCATGCATCTATCATCCGAATAAAATGCCGTTTATGTCACTATAGTTTGTAGTGACTACACCATATCTTATTATAATTAAGATTATGTAGTTCGTTTAGCGCAGTATATGATACGCGTTAGCAGGTTTCCGGTAATGTTATCACACATTCTATCTATAACAGAAGAATATAAATTACTATTCAATAAATAATGTTTGGTTCTCTTATGAGAGATTTATTTTGAGCTCACATATATTACCTTTTAAGGATCTTGTGAGATTTTTCATTCTTCAATTGGCAATACTTAAATTATCTCCTTCCTTCATTTTGTTAATACATTTTCTATAATAAAAAAAAGTTAATCTATCTCCATTTATTCTTTAATACTTCCCACAAGATAGCTAATTAAGATAATAGTGTGTTTCATACTCACAGTCCTCAGCAACCTTAGGGTATCAGTCACAAATCTACCACCATATATTCTAACCTTGCATCATTAACGGTTAGGATTTGCCTTCAAGGAAGTCACCACTCACACCGTTCGACACGTGAAAGCCGCATCCATATTCTCTCAAAGAGGAGTATATAAGGTTATCTTCATCCATAAACTATTTATCAACTTCTAATTGAAACTTTATTGCCACATCACCAATTTTAGTAATTAACTAATTCAATAATTTCTAAACACCTACATCTCTATAATTTTATATCAATTTCTATTCATAAAACCTATATTATAATTTACATTTGAAATTTTTTGTTTTAGTTAATTAATTTATACAAAATTAACTAAAATTAAATGTTTTGTTTAGAAAATTGATCCATATGCTTATATGGCATGGCTAATTAAATTTATAATTAAAAAATTTCTAATAACATCTTTATTTTCACAATTACATATATATCCCTAGTCATTGCTAAAGTAGCGCTACATCATCATCCACCTCACTTTAGCAATTGCTAAAATTTCAGGATGGAGGTGCCCTAACACACGCTGACAATTACATTTATGACACATCATCTACCACAACCATGCATACCTAAGCTAGACATGTTTCTACGTTATACGCCTACGACTACTGGTCATACTGCTTCAACCACAACCCCATACAATACTTCATTATCTCTCAAACACTCTCATACGCATTGCTATTCTACTTTACACCAATCTCTTCTTACTACTTTCTCGTATACGCCTTGTGAGGAACAAACCCACAAAACTCCTAACTAGGCACGCTCATCGAAAAATACTCGCAGTTTTATCCAACCAACTCGACCGCCTAGCCAAACCACTCTTTTTTATACCGCCCGGCCAAACCACTCATCATCCTTCCACCATTCAGCTGGCGGTTAACAACATCTCAATTAATTCCGCCATTGATCATCATTCATCACTACCCAGAAAAAGACATAAATATTTGAAAAATGTCTGAATCGGCTCAGCTCCACTTGTGAGAACGTACAGTTCAATGTACTGTATTAAGAAACAGAACCGTAACGATAGACTCGTATAGGAAGAGGAAGAGGCAATCAATTTCTTCACAGATAGAATTTATACAACGTGATGCGGAACATGTCGAAATAGACAACGTCGGATTCCGTCATCGAAATTAAAGTCTTCACAGCATGGCGGCGGCGCAGTTACCGAACCATAATCATTAAGCCTTAATTTAATGATTATTTACCTTTTTATCATTCAAACCACCTCGACGTAGCCACTCCCCCCAAGCCGTTACTTATTTTAATTTGTAGTCGCATTGATTTTCGAATTTAAATCATATTCATCAAATATTATAAAATTATAAGTTTGTCTTTTTCGTTATTTCTTATCATTGTGTTATTTTATTGGATGATAATCAAATACAGACGGCACGAAATAAAATACAGATCATATAGAACATCATCCAAAATAATTTATCCCTCGTTTATATTTTTTTTTATTTACTTTATACGTATATACATGCGTATATACATACTTACCCACGTACGGTGCCCACTTAATCTTTCTCTATATAAAGCCAATCTCCCACAACCTAGCTTAAACCAAAAAAGGAAACCTAAAATCAACCAACCAAACCAACCCTCCAACAAAAACTCAATGGAAACTACACGTCAAATCCACGACTCCTTCTGGCTTCTACTCCTCGCCTCAAATCCCTCTTCCCATCACACCATCCTCATCTTCCTCTTCCTCGCAATCTTATGGCTCGTTCTCAACCTTTACCACTGGACTAACCCCGGTGGCCCCGCCTGGGGCAAGCTTCGGTTCTTCCGAACCAAGAAGAATCGAAATTACCCAACTATCCCTGGCCCCAGGGGCCTCCCGCTGGTCGGAAGCATGAATCTCATGACAAACTTGGCTCACCACAAGCTAGCCGCGGCCGCCAAACTACACCAAGCCGAGAAGCTCATGGCGTTCAGCATCGGCGAGACTCGCTTCATCGTCGCCAGCCATCCCGACGTGGCTAAGGAGATCCTCAACAGCTCGGCCTTCGCTGACCGTCCGACCAAGGAGTCCGCTTACGGCCTCATGTTCAACCGCGCGATCGGGTTCGCCCCGTACGGTGCGTATTGGAGGACCTTGAGGAGAATTGCCGCCAATCATATGTTCAGTCCTAAGCAAATCACCTCCTCCGCTCCCCAGAGGGCCCGTATCGCTTCACAAATGACGTCACTCATCCGAAATAATAGTGAGGGATTTCAAGTTCGAGATATACTAAAGGCGGCTTCACTCAACAACATGATGTCATCAGTCTTCGGCCGCGAGTATCGACTTGATTGTTACAACTCGGAAACTGAACTGCTTCGAGAGCTTGTCGAGGAAGGATACGATTTGTTAGGGAAACTTAACTTGTCCGACCATCTTCCTTGGCTTGCTAGCCTTGACATACAGATGATCCGGTTCAGATGCTCCAATCTCGTCCCTAAAGTGAACAGGTTCGTTAACCGGATCATCGAGGAGCATCGGACCAGAATAATCGGTTCGCAAACTACACATGATTTCGTTGACGTTCTCCTCTCTCTTGACGGTTCTGATAAGTTGTCTGATCATGACATGATCGCTGTTCTTTGGGTAAATAACCTAATAAATTTTTGTTAATATGATAAATCGTTACATAAAATTGTTAAAAAAGGATTTTGATTCACGGTTATTATAACGATAATTTTTTCCTGAGTTAGCGTAACGTTTTTTTTATTGTTATGGCAGGAAATGATATTTCGGGGAACGGACACAGTGGCGGTTTTGATTGAGTGGATACTGGCGAGAATGGTTTTGCACCCTGAAATCCAATCGACGGTGCAAGAAGAGCTGGATCGAGTGGTCGGGAAATCTCGGCGGTTGATGGAAACCGACATTCCGTCCATGGGTTACCTCCCAGCACTGGTGAAAGAAGGCCTCAGGCTACACCCACCTGGCCCGCTTCTATCGTGGGCCCGCTTGGCGACAACAGACACCATGATTAACGGCCACCACATACCCGCCGGGACCACGGCGATGGTTAATATGTGGGCCATCACACGGGACCCGCAGTTTTGGGCCCAGCCTTTAAAGTTCAGCCCAGACAGGTTTATATCCGGAGACGGTGGAATGGAGTTCGCCGGCGGCGAGTTTTCTGTCATGGGGAGCGACCTGAGGCTTGCTCCGTTCGGGTCGGGTAGGAGGACATGTCCGGGGAAGGCGCTGGGTTTCTCCACGGTGGTGTTCTGGGTGGGGACGTTGTTGCATGAGTTTGAATGGTTCAATGGTTCGACCGATGAGCCGGTTGATCTGTCCGAGAAGTTGAGGCTGTCGTGTGAGATGATGAATCCTCTGACGGTGAAGGTGAAACCCAGGAGATCTGTTATATGAATAAGTTGCTGCAATAAGTGTTGCTTCACTGAAAAATGTAGATATGAATATCTGGTTTTATGTTTTTTTTTTCTCTCTCTTTGTTTGTTTTGGTACTTTAGATTAAGGTTTGCTAGCCTATGTAGTATGGTTGTTTCTTTTGGTTGTGGGATGATGTTCATATCGTATAATTAGTTAATGACATGAGTATGTTAGCTTATTAAGAATGATTATGATCAGTTTGCACTTTGGTAGTGAAATATTGTGTTAACATGAGCACTAACAAAACAAAATCTGAGCTAAATTATAGAATACGTATCTTTCATATTTGGGATATTTGATATGGAGTTTTGGAATGTTTAACAAGTTATAATATGATAAAACGATTATTTTTTTACTTTTTAAAAGTACAATATTATCATCTTAATCGTATATTCTATTTAAATTTAGACAATTCTGCCTACTACAATAACGTAAACTTTATAAAAAGTGGAGAAAAATGAGAAAATACTACTACATATGCTATGTGAGGAAGTGGTCCATGTTTTATGAATACCCTTTAATCTTATGTGGGTTGTAATCAATTCTTGATATGCTTCCCATCAATTGGATATGAGTAAAAAGATTGTTACGTTATATTTTTCATATTTATCTCTTATCAATGTCTATATTTAAATATAGCAGACATGGAATATTCATATAAATATTTTCAAAAAAGTAAATCAAATTTCACCAATACTATGGATGTTTGTATATCTGCTGTCCCCTTTTGTTTGTAATTGGTGTGCAGATTAAGGTTTTCCAGCCTCCATAGTATGTTGATATTGTATAATTAATGAGTTAATGACAGTAAATATGTTAGCTTAAATGAGGATGTCATGATCACTGTGAACATTGGCTTATGAACAATGGTCTTAACCAGAGCAACACCCACACTAAACCATATATGCAAGATGATATTGGACCTTTGGAATATCCTAAACGATTATTTTTGTACTCTAACTAAGTATAATATTTTCATCCTGATCTTGATCGCACACCCTGTCTAAATTTAGACAGTTCTGCTTACTGCAACAACACAAATTCTTTACGAAAAATGCAGTGGAAAACGATAAAACGCTCCAACTCAACTATATGAGGAAGTAGACCAGGTTCATCGATATCCATTACTCTTATTATAATGGCTATAATCAATTCATGATATGTTTGTCGTTGTTAGGATATGAAACCAAACTCAATATATGTTCATGTTTATCTGTTATCACCGTCTATATTTAAATAACAACAGACACCGAACACTGATATTAACAACTTGAAAAGATAGATGAAACTTCATGATTGTTTTAGTATCATCAACAAATTATTATATTTGGAATAACAACAAATAATATGCTATTTTTAGCTACCTTTTACATGTCATGGCAAAGTGTAAGAAGTATTTATTTCCCACATAATAATATATACCACCGAACACTTATATAAACCACTTGAAAATGATAAATGAAACATTATCAATCTCATATTCTCTCGAATATCATCAACAAATTATCATATTTACAATAGCAACAAAGACTATACTATCTTTAAATAACATCTGCATGATATAACAAAACGTAAAAAATACTTATTATTTACATTATAAAAGATATTATCGAACACTAATATAAACCACTTGAAAAAAAATAGATAAGATATATGAAACTTCATTATCAAAGTTCTATCCTTATTCCCAGATGATCCCAATTGGGAATAGCAACAAGTACTATGCTATATGCTATCTTTAGTTCATCCTAATGTGCTTGCCACATGGAACACTATGCTAAATTTAGAGAAAATCTGAGTAGCACCAACCAAAAGCCAACCCATCTGCAATGCTAATTTCTCAATGATCAATACACTCCAAGATCTACAGTAAACCAAACAAGAATCTGCAGGTTTTGCAGCTAAGGAAAATCACAGTGGTGGTCCAAAATCTTTTTTCCACATGTTCTGCTGCTGATTGATTGATGAGGACGCACAGGCAGCTGCCAGCTAGCCATGTTTTTTCACCTGGGTTCTGTGTTTTTTCCCCAACTAGTGAAAAAGAACAAGTGTGTGGTACACAAATGGATCATCCTGGGATGTTATGTCTTTTTGTTTAGTGGGTTGTTGTTGTTGGTGGTGCGATATCGCCACTCTATACGCTAAGTCGTCATCAGTCTGCTGTGTGTGTATATATCCAAACTTAAAGTAGTTATGGATCCGGGAGAGATCGTGCTGCATAGGCATGATTAATTATTAGCAGCACTATTGCTCTGCTTGGTTTCTAGTTCATGTTGTAAAAGGTTGAAAACGACATAAAAGCTTCTTCCTTTTCGACAAGGGTAAGTGGGGATGATTATTAAGTATCATATTTGGGTTGCTGGTTTCCTCTGCATTTCCTCTGTTTTCTTTCTGGGTGCTTTAAGCTCTCTTGCCTTTCCTAGTACCATGTTTGGAGTAGATAACCATGTTGGAGTTACGTAGCTAATCGATTATCATATCATTAAGTATGTGATTAGTACGTGGGTTTAAAACCATTTAGACATCATTTCCTTTACAAGTTAGATTTTGAAAATGAGTTCTACTCAGTTGGTATCAGAATCTTTTTCTACATCCGACCTATGTTCTTGGAAGGAGCGACATGCGAAACGAGCGATCTAAAGAATCAAAGTAGGATGTCATGGACGTCTGTATCTGAAACCCGACACCTTCCATTGAATCCGAAATGAAATTTCTTCTTCTCCACTGCGACATAATTAACACAGAGGGAGTTTGAATCCAAAACTTGATACTTCTTTATATCTGTTGATTCTCCACTAGTCGTTCATTACACGAACTGAGATAGATTCCTTTCATTAAAATGATACATAACGGAGAAGATAAAACCCAAAATTGGAAACTTCTTTGTATTTGTGGTGGCTCCATTAGTCGATCGTTGCACCAGCCGAGCTAGATTCTTTTCGGTCGAATGATGAGAAGTTGGCCTTTCATGATTGAAGGAGAGGGTAGGTGGGTGGAACAGAAGGAATTATACAACAATTATGGGGGATTTATTGCTTTGATCAATCGAGAGATGATGGATTATAGCCAAACAGATTCTTCTCCTTTGAAAGGTCGATTAACTTTCTTGGCCTTCTTTCCACATTGATAATGCAGAAATTTAAAGCATGATTACTAATGAAATTGCGCAAGAGCTTTCCTTTTGGCTTGCTTATGCTCTAAGTAATTGAGGAACAAGACAAGAAACGACGTAGCATAATATTGCATGAGTTACTGTCACGCTTCAGGCAACTAATGAATTGTAGGAAAACCATTTGTTTAGATCCTTGAGTGCAGGATGAATATTTAAAATGAAGAAACAAATTATCGAAAATTAGAGTCTCTCCTTTGCTATGAATCTAGAAACAAAAGTGGCATTGTAGAACCTAAGAAATTGTGTGCAAGTGAAAGAGAAGGAGGAGGAAAACAAAAGTGGTATTGTAGAAACAAAAAAAAATGTATTTTCGCGAAAGTTCGAGACATATATTTTTACTCATGAGTAATGGTAAGAATGTGTTTGTGAGTGGTTTAAGATTGATTAGGAGTTTTGGTTCTCGCTAATAAGTTAACCTTTTGAGTGAGGATTCCTTTGTAGGTATTTCATCGAACAATTGATGGGCATTCTGAAACATATATCACTTATTGACATGGTGGGAGTCGAGATACTAGGGACAACATCATCGGAGCGAACGTGTTATCAACCACCACCGTCACTCCCTTATCGTGAGTGATCCGGTTGAGCTTTGATATGTCTGTGACGGTGAGTGTCGGGTTGGACATCGACTCGAAATACAGAAAATTAGTCTTTCCTTCATCCACCGCATTCCTCACCGCTTCAAGATCCACTATGTCCATGAACGACATCGTTATGTTGCATGCCCTCGGCTGGAAATGCGTCAGCAGCGCGTGCATACCACCGTACAACGTGTGTGACGCCACCACGTGTCCTCTGTTGCTGCACAACTGCAACATAACCGATGCTATCGCAGACATTCCACACGTACATGTGGCCAAAATTAGATGATTCTAAATACATGCATGATTAAAAATATTCACTATAATTGTTTTTTTAATTCGTTACCGCTGGCGGTGCAACAGGCCGCTTCGGTGCCTTCGAGGGCGGCCATATGGAGGCCGATGTTGAGGACGGTGGCGTTGAAATGGCGGTTGTAGACAAAGAAATCACGATCAGGGTCGAGGTTGTCGGTGGACATGCAGCGCATGGTCTCCGGCTCCATAACGTTGAACGTGGCGGAATCCTCAATCGACATGTTAATGCCGCCATGTTCGCCAAACTCGTGGCGGGCAGCAGCAGGGGCGGCGGCGGATCCTCCCAACAGCCTCCGCCTGGTGGTAGCATGGGATTTCCTCGCCGCCGGGGAAATCTCATCCCTTCCAAAATTGTCTTTGCCGTCGGGTCCTCGCTTCTTGGCGGCGTCGGCGGGGAACACTCGTGTCTTTGAGGGCGACCATTTGGCGGTCGAGGTTGAGGATGGTGGGGTTGAAATGGCAGCTGTAGACGAAGAAATCATGGTCGGGGCCAAGCTCGCCAGTGAACATGCGACGCATGCCCTCGGACTCCATGACAAACATCAATTCACCCTTTGGAGTGTACATTCCCTTTAGGCTTGGCAATGGGGAGGTTCGGGGATGGTTATTACATACCCATTACCAATTCACCTTCGTGGCGGTTATTAATCATAACCATCACCATTTCTATTTCGGTGATAGATTTCGTTCCATCCCCATACCCACCCGGTTACTGTTACAACCGCTCCTCCTAACGGTTAACCACCGATATGCAAGAAAAAAAGGAATGAAAAGTCGAAAATGCATACACATTCATTCATCCGAAAATTTTCTAAATCCAATTCCAAACAATAGTAACAATAGCATTTTAGAATACTAAAAGCACTTGTGACTTGTTCTTGAAATTAAAAGTAAAAGTATTGTGTTGGGACATAGGGTTAAAATGTAAGTGGGTTGGGACAGTCAAATGGTATTGGGTTTTATTGTTTTAATAATATACGGGTAAATAGAGGGTAAGTTACAGGTTGGAGATGGTTATGAGTATGGTTACGGTGATGGTGTGGTTACTTCGAAACCCATAACCTAACCTTACACATTCGTAGCGGTTAACGGTTATAACCATAACCGCAAAATACCCAGTCAACGCGGTTAATAACCGTCAAACTCGGTGAGGGTACGGTCGATTTAACGGTTAAACGGTCAGGATTGCCAACCCTAATTCCTTTGTAGGCATTTCATCGAACAATTAGCGGGCATTTCAAAACATACACCACCTATTGACACTGTGGGATTGACACTGTGGGAGTCGGGATGGTAGGGATGTCAATATAAGTGATATAAGTATTCTCGCGTTGAATTCGTAATACCTACAAGTCAATTCAAGTTTTTATACATATTGTCGAACACTTGGTGTTCATTACCAATAAACTCCTAATGTGACAACTTTTGGGAGAAGGTAATGATAGGATAACGGAAAATATATTTTATCGATCCTATTAATACCGTGACAGCTTAATAGGCCCTTGGGTGATGACGAACCTTGAGCTTAGACGTTGGGATACATGAAACCTAACTACTCCTGCAAATGTCTAGAGGTGATTCTATAGAGATCTTGACTCTTGTTATGAGACGGACAAATAAACCTTTCACATTCACACGTGTCATACATTTTGTCCCAAGGCTGCCGACGACTGTGGAGCCTTGTCAGCAAACAAGCCGTTGGGTTTGTCCGTTGAAAAGTCAAAGTGTTCACTTCATTTTCAGTCTCAATCTATACGCCTTTGGTTACAGGGTATTATAGCTTGCCGTTGCTTTATCTGACCGAATATTCAAATATATACTCGAACATTACTCAAACCGGTGAACCAGACAGTTAAAACCAGAATCCAACATCCATACTATCCATCAATACATTACCTTCACCACCACATTACACAAAACCAACCGAAATCCACAGACAAACCAAACACAAATTAAACCAACATCATCATTAATCGAGCTCAATCACGATCTTTCTCCTTAGGCAGTCTGGAAACCGCCCGCTCGAACTGGCTCCACTTCTGCTCCAGAGTCCCAACATACCCGACCGACATCCTAATCAACCCGGGCGAGATCCCCGCGACTTGCTTCTCCTCCTCGTTCATCTCGCTGCTGGTGCTGCTCCCCGAGCACGACATCAAGGTCTCGTAGTAGCCCAGGCTAACGGCCATGAACCCGAACTGGGTGGCGTTCTGGAGCTGGTTCATCAGCCGGTTGGCCCGGTCCTCGGTCACCATGTCGAGGGACAGGAGCCCGCCGAAGCCGTAGTCCTTGTTGGCCAAGGACTTGAGGAGTTGGTGCTGCGGGTTGTCTTCCAGGCCCGGGTAGATGACTTTCAGGCCCATTTTCTTCATCCTGGCGGCGTAAACCATTGCTCTGTTGGAGTGCTCTTTCATCCTCAGGCCCAAGTGAGGGACTCTCTCTGAGAGCTCGAAGGCCACTTTGGCGTTCATTGTCGGCCCAAGTAGCATTATTGCTCCTTGGCGGAGGTCCATCATTGAGTTCACTAGGCTTGCTGGCCCACACACCGCTCCTGTTAATGGCCCACATAAGACAACCTCACTTAATTGGACCATAAAAATATTAATTACCATAACTGAATTTATTCGTAATTACTATCTTTTTTTACAAGTAATTAATATAAATCAATTCCTCAATTACCATAAATAAAAACCCCGAAATTAGGATATTTAATTGATGCCAAGAAATTAAGGAATTATTGTAGACTTGGCAAATATCATCCGAAAATCGATGACCACCCGGAACTCATTTAATTTGGATGGATAAAACCCGATCATATGGGTAATTGATGGACACGGACAAATCAGATATCCGGACAAAGTGGTAACGGGCGAGGACGAGTTCGATAATATCCACCCAATGGGTACCCGTTATATATAGTGTGTCATTTAATTACATATATATAATCCAAAACTTATTTATAATTTACCGAAATCCTACCCTCTTATGTTTCTATTTTCACGGAAGCCTATTCAAACCACGTAAATTATATGGTTCATTGTCAATGTTGAATTTCTTTCATTGTTATTGAAAATGACCTATATTTTTTTGTTAATTTGATCAACTATGTTTTTGAAAAATGAGTAATTTATTTTAGTAGTCGGAGATTATCCGAATTAAACGGGTATATCCGAAACCTGCAAACTAATACACATAATTTAAAAATTATACTCATTTATACAAACAGATAAATATCAATAAAACCCGACCACTAAACAATCGGATAATGAATATATCAAATCCATAAAACCCGACCACTAAACAATCGGATAATGAATATATCAAATCCATAGATATACCCACCGTGGCCATCCTTGTAATGACAAAAATCCAAAGACGCTGGACGAGTCACGTGTGTGAAGTGATAATGACGAGTCTATGTTGGCATTTAGCAGCCTCTATAACGACAGCCACTAATGACGACTAATAAAGCCTAAAACAAAAGTTGCCTTAACAACACTTTCATATGCTTATCACGACTTGTGTCTAAAGTGGGGCTCATGAAACTCACATGACCACTTCCCACCGTCAGTCATGATCAAAGCCTGACACCTACGGTTCGATAATAGCGGAACCACGATGGTCAAAAATATCTTTATGTGCGGGATTTTAAGTTTATGATGAGCTTGAAACTATTTGGATCACACCGAGGAGCAAGAACTCAATTTTGAAAATTTTATATAGGATTTCGTCATTTTAAAACCGATCGATCCTCAACCGTGATTAGGTTTGTCCCATCGAGTATCCCAATATCGGGAGTGAGCCAAACTAAACCACCATCGAGGGTCCCCTAAATCGAGCGGGATTAAATTTTCCGTAAAATTCAAGAAATCAAGGTTTATAAGTTTTTATATAATATTGATATTTAAACTTGAAATTTCGTCCAAAATTTCAGACCATCCAGATCCGCCTATGGCCAAATGACCCATTAAACTCAAATCACTTGTAGCTAGATTCCATGAATCTTATCATCTAATGATGATTAATGATCAATTTAATCCACTCAATCAATCAAACTATAGTAAGTAAATAAAATCAATTTATAATTAGAGAATATTCTACTTTAATTTCGCACCTGCAATGATGTCAGCACCCCCGCTGATGAACTTGGAAACGCTATGGACGACCACGTCAGCACCTAGTCTCGCCGGAGACAGCACCATCGGAGCAAACGTGTTGTCGACCACCACCGTCACGCCCTTATCGTGAGCGATCCAGCTGAGCTCCGGTATGTTCGCCACTGTCAGTGTCGGGTTGGACATCGACTCGAAATACAGAACATTAGTCTTCCCTTCGACCACCGCACCCCTCACCGCTTCCAGATCCACTATGTCCACGAACGACGTCGTTATGTTGCATGCCCTCGGCAGGAAATGCGTCAGCAGCGCGTGCGTCCCACCGTACAGCGTGTGCGACGCCACCACGTGTCCCCCGCTGCCGCACAGCTGCAGCATCACCGATGCTATCGCAGACATTCCTGTCCGTACACGTGGCAAAAAATTTCCATGAATCTAAATACATGCACGATTAAAAATATTAAATATAATTTTATTTTTTAATTTATTACCGCTGGCGGTGCAATAAGCGGCCTCGGTGCCTTCGAGGGCGGCCATCTGGCGGCCAAGGTTGAGGACGGTGGGATTGAAATGACGGCTGTAGACGAAGAAATCCCTGTCAGGGCCGAGCTCGCCGGTGAACATGCGACGCATTGTCTCTGGCTCCATGACGGTGAACGTGGCAGAGGCCTCGATAGACATGTTAACGCCGCCATGTTCGCCAAACTCATGGCGTGCGGCAGTCAAGGCGGCGGCAGGATCCTCCCAGCAGCCCCCGCCCGGGGGCAGCATGGCTTTCTTCGCCGCCGGGAAAATCTCATCGCCTCTGAAATCATCTTCACCTTCCGGTCCCCGCTTCTTGGCGGCGGCGGCCGGGAACACTCTCTCTGTCGCCATACTCTTGACAAAAGTGTAAAATGGTAAATGACAGTGATAGTTGTGGCTTATGGGAGAGGAGGAAATGGTGGGTGATTTTGAATTTGGTTGTCCTCCTTTATATAGAAGAGAAGACTCAAAAAAGGGTTGAGGTTTGTAACCGGCGGGTATCGGGTTGGGTATCAGGTCGGGTTACAGGTTAGCCCGGTTAGGGAGTGGGAGGATAAGAGTCGATTGAAAACTTACCTTGTACGTAGAAAAGATGAGATTTTTTCAGTGATAGCATGGGATTTTGTGACTTATATAGCTACCTAGAAAAATAACAAGTTATTTGGTGTGCAATTAAGGATGGGATATGCTTGAAAGTTGAAACTCATATTGTTAAGAGTTACGAGGCAGTGAATGGAGACGGATTTGTTGTTGTTGTTGGGATGGGATTATGAATTTGGACTGAAGAAGGATTGGAATTCAAAGATATAAAATTGTGGGTTTTTGGGCAAAGTCAGGTACTAAAACAACACGAGTTTGGCTTCCATGTTGAACCATTTGGTCACCCACGATCCAAGAAAGTGGCAACTGCCTCATGTGTGTTTTCGATTTGAAAGACTTTTTGCATAATACCATTGGGATATTGGATGACACGGAGTCAAACTTTTGTTATGATTTTCGGAATTGTTTTCTATTGCACATCAGAAATCATGACAAATTGAAAGATTTAAGAATAGAATCAAAAGTAATATCATCAACATAGAATTGAGCTAAGTGAAATGTGAGATAATTGGTCGTATAGATGTAATCAGGGATTTGAAAAGATAACGATTAAAAACATAACCCAAGTACTTGAGATTCTAAATGATATATATCATGGGATCATTATCTTGATAATTTAGCAGCCACCATAATGTTCAATCATTCTATCTACAGCAGCCATCAAAATGCATGTTGTTTTTTAATCTCGAATACTAAATTATATATGATTTTATAAGCCAACAAATAGTATTTGAACTTCTGTTCTTATACTTATTTATTTAGACTAATTCATTATCATAAATTTAGTTTAAATATAGAACAAAAAACTCGTTGGTGGCACATATATTATATTTTCATATGATACTAGTATAATGAATTTTATTTTATTTTAAATTAATATTAAGGTTAATTTATCAATTTTTATTATTCGATACATATACAAACTTTTAATTCAAATCTGATTTAATGCATGTTTCCATCTTAGTTATGCCATATTCATTATCATTGATTAGCAGCCCAAATTACCGTCGTGAACAGTAATTCTGTTTAGTTCTAACGCCGTCAAAAACATCAATCTAGCTCAGGATTCTTCGTCGATGAAATTTCCGTAGTTGCAATCCGAGTCCCTAGTGATCCTTCACACGTGGCTTAGTAGACAAGATTGAACGAGTAACTAACAGTGTGGCCGATCGAGGGGATTGACACGACTAAGCAATCTGACAAGTTCGTGATATGATGATGAAGAAAGAAACCAACAAAAACAGATGGACCCATTATCTTCCCAGTTCTGCTTCAGGGCTTTGGTAGGTGGCTGCAACACAACACTTACACGTGATTTTCATTGCCAATTGGTACGTGGTGCTTTGCAGTTACAGAGAAGTGTGTATATGAAGAAGTGCGTACAAATAAATCAATCAGTTCCAGAATGATGCTCTTTCTGCTGTTATCTTGTGTAAAGAATCAGACTTTAACATCATACTGTCAGGCAATTGCTATGCAGCATGATGGATTAGAGTCTGCTGATTTGAGTAAAGAATTTGGATTGGAAGACACTTATTCAAGCTTCTGTGCGGTCATGGGGATTTGAGTTTGAGAAAGAACTGGAGATGATGAAGAGCCAGCTCCCTCCAGATGTTCCAGGAAATCCATTACTATGGGGTCTGTCCATGGAGCTCCGAACGGAGCTCCACCGCCAGCAACCCATCCCAGATGTCCCCCCTTTGGTGTTACAATCAGCAAACAGTTGGGGTTTTCCTGGAAAGAATCAGACTTTAGCTGAGCATTGATCTACTCTAAGCCGTAACAACATGTAGACATGGCAGCCACCTACATACCATGATATCTTTTTTGGGTATCCCCCTTGCAGGAGCAATTGGATCATTGGCAGCCTGCAAAAATCATGAATATTTAAGACAAAACAAAACATTATACGTTGTCAACCGATTGGCTGAACCTTAACATTCCACAAATGAAAGAGATGGTGCATTACGATTCAAAATTAGTAAACTAATTAAAACATCAAGCATAACTGATCAAACATGGAGCCATCATGTCATGCAAAGTTGCATTACCTGGATGCAGAGCAGAGGCTTACGAACATGCTTGATCGAATCCGAACTGCTGGATTTCGAGTAGTACTCATCCACCGACTTGAAACCAAATGAAACTGCCAGTTTTCATGAAGACATGCTTAGGTATTTCTCAAACTTGACATGCTTATCAAGTAATTTGTTGCATAGCATACCTCGGGTCAGTCCATCATCAAATTCCCTGACAGTCCTGGCATTAGCAGCCAGCTTGATGTTGAACTCGCCACCGATATCTTCGAACAGAAGTGCATGCCTAAAACCAGCAATCAATTAGAAAACACCTCTTAACAGAGCAAACAATACTAAAGGAAGATGTTAATATGTTATTACTTGTTGAAAATTCTACGGAGGGATTTTGAAAGAGATTTATCATAGATGTTATTGAACCCCTTTCTGAAGTCCTGGTCTGCAATGACCAAATTGAAAGGATTACACAAGGACACCGCACCAGATAGTCGACTAGTCTCATCAGAATCCTGCAAATTTCAAACACCAGAAATTGCACACAGCTTATCAAATCAACAATGTCCAAACAAAAGAAAGAAACACAAAGCAGAAACGATTACCTGAGCCAAGTAATTGACAAGAATATTGGCACCAAGAGACCAACCAATCGCATACAAATTGGCATCTGGATATCTACCGCCAACATGAGCGACTACTTCTCGAATGTCTCCTAAAAACGAAGCCGAGTAGAACTGCAATTCATCAATTCTTCATTTCCCTTCGTTTATATAGCAAGCTTGAAAGAAATTGAGAGGCATTTATTCATTTATAACTAGTTACCTGAGGAGTGGTGACAGGACTGTTTCCGCAGCCACGGCTATTGAAAACGACGACGCGCCACCCTTTGCTTCTGGCTCTAATCAACATATGCCTAACGTACGAATCTTGGCTACCTCCGGTTAAACCCGGCTGCAGGAAAAAGTTTCAATTTTTAGGTTAAAAATACTGATGGGATTCTCGATTTGATGAGTTCTTGGAAATGCAATTTGTACAAACCAGCAGAATGAGAAGCGGAGATTCGCGGGGCAATCGGCGATCGTCGCCGGAAACCCAATCGAGGGAAACGGAGCCGTCGTCCTTCATACGGAGGACCTCTCGCTTGTATTTGACATCAGGTTTGGAGCGATAGAAGGAGGCGAAGATGGTCTCGACGTGGCGATTGGAGGCGACGAGAGGGTAAGCGTCGTAAGGGTGGTTTATTGTCTTGAGTGCAGGGAGGAAGAGATCCTTGCCGCCGCCGGAGACTTCGAGTGAGGGGTGGGGAGGTTGAGGATGAGGAAGAGGGGGGTTGGTGTAGCTAGCCATCGGGGAGCAGAATCGAAAGGTGGAGATGGGTTTCGACGAGCGGCGAAGGAAGTTGAATGGTATTGGAGGAGTGGTAGGTAATGAGCCCCAGCTGAGTGGCGCCATTTTAGCGGGGGGCGGAGGTTTAGGTGAAGCTTGAAGTTGAAAGTTTCCTGTTTTGAATTTCGCTTTCGGCTCGGCCGCTCGGGTGAAGAAGCTGCTGAGCTGTTGGAAGTCGGAAGCAAAGCACCAACCGTAGCCAAGGATTCACGCGCCAGACTTAAACGACGGCGTTGTAGGAAAATGATGACATCAGAGTGGTTGGGGTAGACTTTTGGTTACATTAATGGTTAAAACCGATTAATCAATTGGTTAACAAAAAAGATTAGGTAAGTTAATCGGTTATATCTTCGAGATTTTTCATAATCGAAGCATTATTTTAATCTTTTTTTTATATATTTATACTTTTTTAACCGAAACGACCTATTTTGGTCAGTTAACAGGAGGTTAATTAACCAATCATCACAATGTCGATTGGTTAATTGATTAACCTATTTTCCGTATATAATCTTAATTAACTGTTTCAATATAGTCGGTTATTAACCATCCCGATCGACTCCTACTCCTATCTCTACTGAGATAAAGACTATACAAATTCGAATTGAAGTCCAACGGAATATAAAGATCTTGGCATAGTTTGATGTCAATCCCCGTTTGGTCCCGTTTGGCACGTGGATTGTTGGATGAGATTTAAATGAAAAAATAGAAAAATTCATTCCCAAAATCGTTTCATTGGGATCTAGGCTACATTTATCGCGTTAAATTTGAAAGCGGAATTGGATGAATTTTGGGCCAAAATATGTTTTCCGCTACTACAAGCTCAAATTTGGCGGATTTGAAGGCTTAATTTCAGCCCACGAATTACAATTAAATAGATACGAACTTGTCAAATTTTTGATATCAAATCCGAATCTCAATTAATCTCGAAATTTCAATCAAAATTTGAACTTCATAAACCAAAAAAGTGTCCCTGGTTTTTTCATATGAAAAAAAATCCACGATGAAACCAAATCATTACCTCTGTTTTGATTACTATAGCAAATCACACGATAAAAAAAATGACAACAAACAAGAACAAACCAGACAATAACAGAGTAACAAAGTAGTAACTAGATGTCCAAAAACAAACCGTAACAACTTCCACCCTTATTCAATCCTTCGCTCGTCAGAACTCTGCGGCGGCGCTTCCTCCTCCTCTGTCTCAAAAGCCGACACCGGAAAAGACTTCCCAATCCCCACCGGAGTCTTGAACGTAATCTTCTTACTCCCAGCATGCTCCATACTCATCTCCGTAATGGGCACCCACATGAACATCTGCTTGCTCTTAATCCCGCTCATCTTCTTCATCTTCAGCTTCTCCACGTACCCGGTCACCTCCGCCGCGTAGCTGACTCTGGAGTTCGTCGACTCGAAGAAATGGTCGTATGGCGCCTTGAGCTTCATCCACACGTACCCTGTTTCTTTAACCCGCCCGCATTCCTCCAGGTCTTTCAAGGGGAGCACACCCTTGGGGAATCCGAGCTCCTGGAGGAGGTTCACCGAGTGAGCGTAGCATTGCTCTGCTCCGTACACGATCTCCGCCCCTTCCCTTTCTCCTCCTTTTGCGGCCATTTTCTTGAAATTTGTATGTTTGGTTTCTTTTACGGGTTTGATTGTTGGGAATTGGTATGGTGGCGTTTGGGGACTTGCATAGAAGATGGGTTGGATGGAGGCGGATGAGCTGTACGGTGGCTGTTTCTTCTGGGGAAGTGGTGGTGGTTTAGCGACTTCACCTACTTTCACTAGCAAGCTGTGTTACGATTGGGTGAAATTATTGGCATATGGTCGGTGGCGTATTTACCTGTTTTCCTTGAAAGTTCAAACCAAACTTTACATTGATGTAGTATGACTACTTATTCGGATGGGTGATTAGGATTTCACGTTATTATGTAACGATAAAAAATTAGGTGGATGAAAATTGGGCGGAATGTGACGGAGTTATAAATTAAATGTAAAATATCATTTGGTTATAAATGATAGGTAAAGTATCAAAATATACATTTTTGTTCAAAAAAAAATGTAAATCTAAATTGTCGTATTTCTCTAATTTATGACTAAGAGTAAATTCATGTTACTATGGTTTTTGGATTATTGTACAATTCTACTCCGCATATTAATGTAAGTGTTGTATGTCAAATTTTCATCAACCAATATTTTGTAATCTATCTAATAATTATTATATACGGATTAATGTCATATGCATTTGTGGAGTTGAAATTAAAAATTGTTTGAAAAATGAAAAAAGAAACCGTCGACTTGATTATAGACAATGTTGTATATATGGCTCCATCAATGATATATTATAATATATATGATAATTGTCTATGCAAATGTCACATTGACACCAATGTGTTTGTGAGGTTGAAATTATAAAGACTTCGGTTGAAAAAAAGAAAAATAATTTTGGGTTTGATTATAAATTTTAGACGGAAGTTGAAAAGTGAAAGTCATCGAAATCTAGACTCGAGCCAAAGAACTGGTTAACAAACCTATCAAACCTTACATGATTAGAAGAACCCGCTAAGCCTTACTTTGATAGCATTAATTACTCCCTTAAAAAATATGTCCTTCCACGTTCATCCTTCATAGTACGCTAGAAAATTATCGATTTATTCAACGAAATATAAAAAGGCGGTTATCATATTTCATATGCGTCGCAAACGAATTATAATAAGTGGTAGAGAATCTTAAATTTAATGATATGTTATGTAATGTAGTGGTGTAAAATCATAGTGACATAGACTGCAATTTATTACAAAGTCCAGCCCAGTAATACAAACAAAGTCCGAACATCTCTGCAACCCAGCCAGATTGGGTCCAGTAGTGCTGGACCCAAACAATTTGAACTTACTGGACTTGCAGTTCGTCACTGAAACTATCTTTCGTGCTTCTGAATTTTCCTTCCAAGCTCCACGAACTCCATTTCTCTGCAGATCTGTTTCTCCATCTGTTCGCATACTTTTTCATCTTCTCTACACTGGTTTCTTCCTGGTTCTCCGTTTCTCCCACAATGTCGACGAATGCGGAAGAGCCCGAATTCAAGGACGCGGCCGAGGGTGCCTCTCCGATGGCAGCATCAGGACGGATGACGACGGACCTACAAGAAGCTTCATCGGAGCCGTTGCCGGCACCGGAATCCGTGCTACAAGAAAATCCAGGATCTGGGTCACTAGCAGCACAAGTGCCAGAGCCCGTATCCGTACCCGAGCACGAAGCTGATCCAGAACCAGCTCCGCCAGCAGTGACCAATTCGGATCCCGTGGTTGAGGAGGAACCCAAAGCGGCTCCTCCGGTTGAGTCCACTGGAGGAGAGCCCGAGTCTCCATCTAATGACCCAGGAGCTCGCCCGCCACAGCTGCGCAAGGACGATGGCAACCGGACGTTTACGATGAGGGAGTTGCTAACTGAGTTGAAAACCGAGGAAGGAGAAGATGCCAACTCTCCTTACAGGTCTCTGTTTGAATGATGCAAAAGTTATATACATTCAATTAGCAGTCAGCCGCTACTTATTCCTAATCCTAAGGATCCGGTGGCTGTTTGGCTGAATCTAATATAGGATTAGTAACTACTCTTAGGCTGGAAAATGAGATGGGATCACCATTGTTGTTTGTCATTTCTATCGATTATGCGATATTTGGTGCATTCATTGGACTTATAGCAGTGAGATCTGTCTATGCTATCCTTCTTTCTGTTTCAGTAGTTCATAGCATTTTCATGTAAACTTTTCAGTCAAGAATCGCCACAACAACATGCAGCCGAACAGACCAATGCTGCCATGGAGTTGATCAATAGTATCACGGGTGTGGATGAGGAGGGTCGATCTCGGCAAAGAATTCTAACTTTTGCTGCGAAGAGGTATGTATTGTCCAGCATGTTGGATTTCCGTTTATGATGTCCAGCATGTTGTGAATGCTTCAATTCAGGATCTTTTTATGCGATCGTATTTTTCAATACGCATCCTTTGCCCCGTACTTAATAGGTATGCCAGTGCAATTGAGAGAAATCCCGATGACTATGACGCCCTTTACAATTGGGCATTGGTTCTTCAGGTTCGAGATGTCTATTTTCATTACAGGCAGTATTGAAACCTTTAAGGAGAAATTCTTTCATGCTACTTTCATTTGATTCGTAGGAAAGCGCAGACAATGTTAGCCCAGAATCAACCTCACCTTCAAAAGATGCTCTGCTTGAGGAAGCTTGCAAAAAATATGACGAGGCTACCCGACTTTGCCCTACACTGCATGATGTATGTATAGATATTTAGTCTAGACATGATGCTAAAGCTGATGGCTCACCAAATCGTTCAAGTACTGTCTTATATGTAAAATCTTATGAAATGATTTGTTGACAGGCTTTCTATAATTGGGCTATAGCCATTTCTGATCGAGCCAAAATGCGTGGCCGAACAAAGGAGGCTGAAGAACTCTGGAAGCAGGTTAGTTCCGATTTCTGTACTCTTAAAAAAGATGTTATATGTACCACTTCATTGTCAAGCGGCAAATGTAGCCTACATATTGCTGTAGTATTCTTGTAATGTGGGAATGAAGTTTATAGAACAGTTCATATTTCTCTATATTTCAGGCAACAAAAAACTATGAAAAAGCTGTGCAACTTAACTGGAACAGTCCACAGGTAATATCCATCTAAAGATCTTTCAGTCTCCCCCATAAGCCAATGTTTGCTAATCCAAATATGTTTTATTAGTTTACTGCTTTTTGTTTAGTAATGTAGCTGTGCCTTCAAATCCTTTTCAGGCGCTTAACAATTGGGGACTCGCTCTACAGGTAACGGGATGCGACTGATTCATCAAGTGGTTTTAAAAACAAAAATTTACCGTAGTAAAACTTAATTGTATTGTGATTTTACAATTCAGGAACTCAGTGCTATTGTTCCTGCTCGAGAAAAGCAAACAATTGTGAGGACAGCAATTAGTAAGGTATAAAATACTGCTTGTTGGAATAATTAGCAAAGGTTCAATGTTTCACTTTGCGCCTATTTAATGAATACATTTGCATATTTATTTGATGCAGTTCCGAGCTGCAATAAGATTGCAATTTGATTTTCATCGAGCAATCTACAACCTTGGGACTGTTCTGGTATTTTTCTTCTCTCCCTTTCAATTTTTATCATTGGATAATTGAGTTTCTTTTAGTGTTCTTCACTTTTTTCTATTATCCTTTCATCAAAGTTTTAATGAGGGAAGAAATTGAATCTGTAGTGATTTTTGTCTACAGTATGCATTAGCAGAGGACACATTGAGAGCTGGTACAGCAACGAATCCTAAGGATGTTTCCTCTAATGAGTTGTACAGCCAGTCTGCTATTTACATCGCTGCTGCTCATGCATTGAAGCCAAACTACTCTGTAAGTATCTACTTATTTTGCAGTCTTGACTTGATATTTTTCGGTTTGTTATTTGTTACATAATGTACTCAGCAGTCGCTAGAAGTCTAGAACGTGATGCTTTCCATGGTCCAACTAAACCACGTAGATTTTCTGAATCTAAGTTCATCGTGCTACTGTAAAACCTTGATACTATCTTGTTACGATGACAATCTTTTTCTTTTGTCTTGATGAATGATGAAGATTGTAATCTGCTTATGATCTTTTGTGCACAGGTATACAGCAGTGCGTTACGGCTTGTACGTTCCATGGTTAGTATTACAATTTGGTTAAGACTGTAGTTATCTTAGCTGTTCTATTCTCTGATGCTTGAACTTTCTTGCATGAACACCTGGATAATGAACGTGTTGATTGTTGACAGTTACCACTGCCATATCTAAAAGTTGGATATCTCACTGCACCGCCAGCCGGACAACCAATAGCTCCCCATAATGACTGGAAAAGAGCACAATTCGTATTGAATCATGAAGGACTCCAGCAGGTACTAAAATTCACACTCTTCATCTCTTTAAAGAGTGTATTTCTGATTTTACCGATGATTGGCTATTTAAAGCAACATTTTTTATGCTGATTTCTCTCTGAATCTCCAACACTGGTGCAAACAGTATGTCAAGCCCGATCCAAAGCAAGCACCGCAAGGCTTATCGAGGAGATTGGATGCAGGTAGTAACGACAAGAAGACTATCAAAGTCGAAGTTGCGGATATTATTTCGGTATCAGCATGCACAGATTTGACGTTGCCCCCTGGTGCCGCCCTTTGTATTGATACAGTTCAGGGACCAGTTTTCTTGGTAAGCATCATCGATTCTCCTCGTTTCCGCTTTTTCCCATGTATAATATTGAAACGAAGGGTGATCATTCTCACATTGTTTTCCAGATTGCTGATTCGTGGGAGTACTTGGATGGATGGCTCGATGCGATTCGTCTCGTGTACACGATCTACGCACGAGGTAAGAGCGACGTCCTCGCTTCCATTGTAACCAGCTGATCATATGGAGATCTCTTGGCATGCAATGCTCAACTAGTTAAAGAGTGGCTGCGTGAAATTATAATTTCGGAATTCGAATTTGGTTTGGTTAGAATAAGAAATTTGTATATTAGTCCGATTCAGCTTGATGTTTGTGAAATTTTTGCTGAATCATCAATGAAGTATTACACATCTGGTTTTCATTTCCCTCGTTTTTCTGGTGGAAGTTTGAACATTGACCGCTGACTAGCCACCAAAGTCCAAGAACATGTGCGAGATTTTAAGTTTATAGGTCTAACTCGTATAAAAGTTCAACGTAAATTTTGATGTGAATTTCATCCTTCTAAGATTAGGGGACCCTAGGCGGTGGCCTAAGTTCGCTTAGCTATAGTTCTGCATTACGTCCAATGTGTATAAACTTTGGAGTCCTTCAGATTTAGGAAAGTGATTTGGTGGTTCGAAGTACATGGGTGGGGATTTGAAGGATCGAAAACAAAGAAGATTTGGAGGTGAGTTGAAATTACTTTGTGAGTTCGGAGATCGGAGAGATGAATCCAACTACTCCACAAAGTAAGACTGGCTCAACTACTCTAGAAATAACAAACTCTACTCAATTTTCTTCTATTTTAAATCTCTTAACTATCTTGAATCACTACCTATCAAATTTCTTATCGAACCACATGTCAATTGTGAACACATACGTACGATACACTTTCATATTACACCGTACACCTTAGTATGATGCATTTTCACATTACGGTATACACCTTCGTACGGTACATTATTATTTCCAACTTACACCATGCACATTAGCAGTACGGTGACTCAAAGCTAAATTTAACCGTTTGGGATGTTCCATGCAAGTTTGCACTTGTGGACTTCCATGTGAAACATAAAAAGGTGAATCATTATGTCAATGGTTTTGTCTTGTAACTTTGTTTGGCTCTTGTGTGCATTAAAGGAACATACACCAAAATGAACTCGTGTTGTGTCGTGCACACGTCCCTTCGAACCGCCTAACCACAGACTCAGAAGAAGCCATGTATTTGCTGCGTCACTTCATCCCCTCGATCACACTTCCCAAAAATATCTTCTTCCCATTCACTACCGAAGAGGGATTCTCCGTCGTTGGTTTGTTGTTGGATTCCACGATTGCAAGTACAATTATTCCACGCAAGAATCCAAGAGGTGCAATTATCATGTTTTCCTCCACACAAGGACAAACATGCCATGACCTCGGTTTGGTTTCCATACCGATAGACAAATAATTCACTATTAATAAAAATGATAAATTAATTATTACGTTGATGCCCCCGAACCTTACGACCCACTCATCAGGCTAACATGCTCTAACACAAAAATAAGAAGTTCAACCATTGATTGATTGGTCGGACCATATGCAACCTCGACCAATCTATAAACATATTAGTTGATTTGAAGACCTGTCACATAAGACGTTTGGTAATGTTAGCCGAGTAGGGCACCCCGCCACCCCATCAACTAACAGATGTCATTCTCGGGACGGCTCAACCACCCGGACTGCAGAGCTACATGTATGTAGGAGAATCCTGACCACCCATTATCAACGATCCATATTGTCCATATTTTGTATGTCTACAGGGGTAGAACTAAGGGGTAGTTTGGGACAGTTCCGGTTCATCCCAATTTCGATCTGGATCATTAATTTCGGGTGTATATTTATAACTTTTATTAGTTCGGTTTAGGGCAATTTTGAGCTCGACTTAGTGTTTGGTCGTGTCAGAACTAGATAGACCCAATGAGAGTCCCAATTATCTTATTTTCTGATCTCGAGTACTAAATTATATGTAAAATTTTGATGATTTCTTAATCCGACTAATAGTATTTGAACTTCTAATCCTATACTTATTTGTTTAGACTAATTAATTATCATAAATTTAGTTCAAATATAGGACAAAAAAACTCGCAGATGGCATATATATTATATTTTCAACTAAAAGTAGTATAACGAATTTGTTTTATTTAAAATTAATATTAAGATTAATTCGTCAATTAATTACTCGATACACATATAAACTTTTGATTCAAATCTGACTCAGTGTATTTCTATCCTAATTCCGCTATTATGGCTAGACTAGTCACCACTCATTATGACATGTGAAAATCATTTATACAACCATGTATAAACCTATATACGACATAATAACCACTACATTTACAACATCTCATCTCTCATATTCCACGCAACTACACGCTCAAGGCTTTCGCCCTGAGCTAGGCGGTCTCCCCATACACACTCATACCAACTACTGTACTATTTTCTTCCAACGCTGTACTAACCAACTACTAAGCCATTAATCAAACGTTACACGTAAACGTCAGAAAGCGAACATGTAACCGATAGCCTCATAGCCCACCGAAAACTAGGAAACAAGGTGCGAAGATTCCACCGAGTTCAGCTCCAACTCTCCAACTTGCTAATAAACTAAGCAGACTCGGGCCCTACGATCACCATCGCATCAGTTCAATTATTAACTCAACGGTTGCATTCCAACGAAAATACTATGATCAGGAGAGTTGAACTTGGCACAATTTTAATACGTTATATGTACAAATTAAGAGTTATTTCGATTTATAATGAAAAGTTGGAAATTAAGACTTTGAGTTGCTCATTTTCCTCCTTGGTCACGTTAAATTTTTAACTTTCCACCACATATATATAGAAAATAAGTTAATTTGAAATTTTTGAACATTAATTTAACAACATATAAAATTAAATTTTAAATTATAATTTTTTGCATAGGTTATCATAATGAAACTTGAATTTTTAGTCATTTCCAACATGTATGTCAAATATTAATCGATTTGAAAATTTTGAAAGTTTTTTGTGGAAATGGTAAAATTTTCTTAGTACGAAAATTGATCAATTTTAACATGAAAACTAAAATTTTTGGAATCGATTAATATTTAACATGTATCTTGAAAATGACTAAAAATTAAGATTTCACTATATTAAACCTTTCACATAAAGTTAAAAAAATATTTTTTAAAAGTTTTACTAATATTAATGTTTTTTAATTAACTTAATTACTTTATATATATATATATAAGTGGATATCACTAAATATTTAAATTAAAATTTTTTATGCTCAAATTTAAATGCTTATTGGCTATTTCTTGTCAGGTCATATAAGAATTATCCCCCGTTAGGCATGGAAGTCAGTAAATTTGGTTATCAACCGTCGGTTATCGGTCGAAGAAAATAATTTGAAATTAACATTGATTAATCAATTTAACCAATCGATCATATACAACGGTTCGATAACCGACCAATCCGTTAAATAACCAATTAATAACCGACCGACTAATCGGTTAACCCTACCAACCGGCTTTGACTGACTGCACCAAGCACCATAAGAATAATAATATCACAAGAGACTCTTCTTCTTTTTCAATTTCAGCCTTTGGGTCGGGATTATTGGGGGTAATTTTTTTGTCCGGTTAGGTTAACTGCCGATTTTAACTAATTTATCGATTAACCTATTTCAATAATTAGTTCAACCATTGCCCGACCAACTTCTGATTCGATTAAACTGGCCTTTAACCGACTCGGTCGGATAATTAGTTTTAACCGATTAATTAAGTTCGATTTCTAACTCTTAATCTATGTGATGAGTTTTAGAGAATAAATGAAGATAAATAATTTTTTTTGTTACAGAATACGTAAAACAAAAATGTAAGATAATAAAAAAGTAAAAAATATCATAAAATTTATAAAAAATAATATATAAGTTCAAAATAAAATTTTAATAAATTTAAAATAATTTTTTTATAAAAAACTTAAATATTATTTATTTAATAATAATTCGCCATACAGATTACATTGGTTGTTAAAGATTCCGGCTTGTATTTCACGTTACAACACTGGGATGGTCGCAGCCGTTACTTGTTGGTGCAGCAGCCAGCTGGAAATTTCCCCTCAACACGTGGCAAAGCTCATCAAAACCGCTGGCTGGCTTCCATGCAACCACAGAACCAAAAAGAGAAACCACCAAAAATCCAACTTTGTCGTCTAGCCGCCGCACCCGAACCGAAGCTGCCGCCACTGTAAACAAACTGCGTGCTCTTCACCCCCTGTATCGCAATTCCTCAGTCCTCTCCTTCATATAAAACACCCCCCCTTTCGCCATCATTCACATTTCCAACAACATTCAAATTAAATTTCAAAACCCAAAAGCTATGTGTAGAACGACTGATTTCGATAGCCGACTCAGGAACCCACTGAAGATCAAAGCTTTCTTCTGCCGCTTTTCCTGCTTCCACCGCCGGACATCGTTCCCTGACACTTTAACTCTCTGTTTCCCGCCTCGTATCAACGGGACGGAGCTCCAGATCGACGGATCCAAGATCCGACCCGACTCCAACGCGTTCCTCGACCTCCATAAGCTCATCGACGTCAAAACCAAACCCGGAGAGGCAATCTACGGCTCTAGAGAATCTATCCAGGCGACTGGAGGGGTTAGCTTCGAGGTTTATCTAAAGGACGAGAGAGTTCTGGAAGGGATCTTTACTAAAGACGAGGATCAAGGGTGGAATTTGGACTGTAGGAATCGAGTTGAGAATGCTGCTGTTGGATCCGGTGTTGTGGATGTTTGTGTGGCGGTGGCAGATCAGATGGCGCCGTTGAGTGAGCGGGTGAAGCTGGTGGCGGCGGCGAAGAGAGGGAGGTGCAGGCGGAAGGGTGGGGTTGATAGGCTGGTGGTGATCCCGGAGGATGCGGAGAATGATGATGACGATGGTGGTGGATCGGACGGTCGGTGTTGCTGCGATTGTGATGGTACGGATAGTGGATCGAACGATGAGGATTGGGAGGAGATAAGTGGGCCGGAAGATGGGACCGAGGATTTGGAGGGAGTTGGGTGGGCTGTGGATGTTGGGCTTTGGGTTATGTGTTTGGGTGTGGGCTATTTGGTTTCCAAAGCCTCATCCAAACGGCTAAGGCGTATGAGGATACTCTGAAGAGAGAAAAAGGAAATTGGAATTTCAATTTTGTGTAAATATAACAAGAAGAATAGAGACTAACGAATGTTATTAGTTGTAGATCAGTGAGATTTCTGTAGATGAATGATGTTTTCTGTCGATAATGCTTAAGAAAGTTTAGTCGACAAGTTCAATCTATGGCGGGTTTTCAGAATGGTATCGAAATGTCGAATTGATGAGTCTAATGGTATGTGGTTCAATGGTTATAAATCATAATTATACAGAACCGGAGTTTGATAGTATGTTGTTCAACCTAATATCCACCACTGTCGAATATCCACCAGTCGAACTAATGAGTAATGGTATGTGGTTCAACTGTTATAAATTGTGGTTCAACCATAATTATATCAGAATTATATCGAAATGTGTCTTTAATGATGTGTAATTCAACCTGATATCCACCACTACGTTCATCATTGTTATGTAAATGTAGTACTTCATTTTAAACTCTATGGACTTGGTCAATTAACCTCAAATGTTGTGTAACTTTAGTCACTTAACCTTCCATCTACCAAATTTGATTATATGGTAGGCCGATATGTTAAATTTAATGACGATTGTTAAAGAATCAATCCAGATTTTATGTAAGGTCAGTTGCCTGATTTTTCCATGTACTATATTTGAGTATATGGTAGTTCGATGTGGCGAATTTAATGATAATCGTTGAAGAATCGATCCAATTTTTGTGATTAGTTTTGGTACTTAAATTTCCATCTGCTAGACAGAAATTTTGTGCCAGCTTAATCACTTAATTTCCCACCTACTATATTTGGTTATATGGTAAGCGGATATGTCGAATTTAATCATCAAAGAATCGATTCAACTAATATAAAATCCATAATTGAGTCAGTTTAATCATTTAATTTCCCATCAACTATATTTGGTTATATGGTAGGCAGACATATCTAATTAATGACAATCGTCAAAGAGTCAATCCAAGAACACCAAGTCAGTTTAACTGACGTAAAATTCACGAATGAATCACCGGGATGACCGAGTTTAAACGTAAGTTACTGAATCGACCGAGTTTAAAGTTAAGTGACCACGAAAAAATATACTTAAGAGCCGTCATTTTCGATACCGTCCACGTGTTATTATCCAGAATATAAAAATCCAAGTCCACCACGTCAGCACATCTCTCCCCAGGGCCCAAACTTCTCCCACCTCCGCCATCCAACCCTGAGAGACACTGCTGTCGCTCTCTATTATCATCCCTTCCAATGGCGGTCAACGGATTCGGCTTCCAAATACTTTCCTTATAGTCGCCAACCTCTTCGCCTCCAAGTCAACTGCTTCTACCGCGGCTGGAATACCTGATTTCAGCTGCTCGAGGTGCTTCTTTCTTCAGTGGGATGCCAGTAGGGATGGGAGCTGGACAGAGGATGCATTCTGCCAATCCTAACGACTATAAGCTTCTCGAAGAAGTCGGTCATGGCGCCAGTGCCACGGTTCACAGAGCGATTTTTCTTCCGTCGAATGAAGTCGTTGCTATTAAGTGCTTGGATCTCGATCGATGCAATAGCAATCTGGTTAGTATTTCGTATGAGATGATTGTTTCTGCTTTTGATTCGACTTACCTCATCGCGCGAGGATTGGATCATATTTGGTTTGCTCTTTGGTTTTTTGTTTTTGTCTTCACTTTGACTGTTTGTACTTGGGGAGCTAGCATTATGTACTGGATTCGTACGTTTTATTTTTAAAATTACATAGCCTGATTGAGTCTCCGAGCTCACTGCTCGACTTCTGGAATTCAGAGTAGTCTTACGATTCAAGTGGAGTGAACTTTTCGGTTGTTTTAGCTGCTGGAATTATACATGCGGTAGATGAAGATAACATTGTATGTGTTTTGGTTGACTAATCTATTGATCTTAGCCACAGTTATGCCTCTTGATGGTTCCGGGTCACTACTTTTGAACTCTTGATCAATGTAAAGCGCTTAGAGAGGAGATATGTTGATCGGGAGTGCTCTGAATTTCATCTGTTCTATCTGTCTGTGAATGCCTGATTGTTGTCTTACATTTCCATGTTCTGACATTTTCTTCTGTAGGATGATATAAGGAAAGAAGCTCAAACCATGACATTGATAGACCATCCAAATGTTATTAAGGCCTTCTGTTCATTCGTTGTTGACCGGTTTCTGTGGGTGGTCATGCCCTTCATGGCCGAGGGTTCTTGTTTGCACCTTATGCAAATAGCATATACAGATGGATTTGAAGAAGCTGCTATCCGTTCCATTCTTAAAGAAACTCTTAAGGCCTTAGATTACCTACATTGTCAAGGGCACATTCATCGTGATGTCAAGGTCAGCTAGCGTAAAAGCATTAGCATTTGGAACTTCACAGGTTGAATGGATGATGTGTCCTTTTTACTTATCTGTGTAAATGTTGAGTCCCTCTATCTAAATTGTGATTTCAGGCTGGAAATATACTATTGGATACCAATGGAATTGTAAAACTAGCTGATTTTGGTGTGTCTGCTTGCATGTTTGATACTGGTGACAGACAACGTGCTAGAAATACTTTTGTTGGAACTCCTTGCTGGTATGTCTGAAACTTTTACGAAGAATATTCTTTTTTTATTCCATTGCTAAACGTTCTGCTGATCTTGCTTTTGTTTATGGATTCAGGATGGCACCTGAAGTCTTGCAGCCAGGAAGTGGATATGATTCAAAGTGAGTTCACTACTTTCCTTGTAAATTTGGTGTCATACATAGAACGGAATTTTGTTGTAAGTATATAGAATGAGTATGCCACAAGGGTTAGCTACAGCTTTACCTTCGTCCTTCTGTCGCATGTCTTGGTTACATCCTTCTCACCTCAAAGATACTGCTATATTTTCTGTGCGGAATGAATTGGACTGCCTAATATGCTAGATCTGAATTATGGGAACTGTTATTATTTATTCTTTATGCAGAGTGCTTAATAGCATAATGCAGGTAATGGATTTCTGTCCCCAAACAATCCAGACTTGTACTTGAAACTCTTCATGCGAGTAAAATAGCCTGTCAGTGATTGAACATCAAAATGAGTGATTTGGTGGAAGATCGAACAACTGATGTAGGATTATCTTTGTATGTTCTCTTGCTCAGGGCTGATATATGGTCCTTTGGTATTACGGCGTTGGAGATGGCTCATGGTCATGCACCCTTCTCAAAATACCCCCCAATGAAGGTACTTATTCTGACTGGAAAAAAGCTTGTAAGGTTTTCTTGCGTACCTTGTTCTCACTGTAACCACTTAAGTTTTGCTAATGTGTCCTCCTCACGGTAGGTACTTCTGATGACCATACAGAATGCTCCTCCTGGACTTGATTATGATCGTGATAAAAAGTTTTCCAAGGTACTGGAATCTTTCTGGCGAGATTCATTTCAGATGATCTTTATTTGAAGAATATTGAGTGCCGTTGTCTGAGTTGGCAATATTTTACTTAATTCATTCGTATCTGAGGATTCTAATGGGAGGACTTCCTGTTGTGATCAGTCTTTTAAAGAGATGGTTGCTATGTGCCTGGTAAAAGATCAAACAAGGAGGCCGACTGCAGATAAGTTGTTGAAACACTCATTTTTCAAGCATGTAAAGCCTCCAGAGCTGTCTGTGAAGAAATTGTTTGCGGATTTGCCTCCACTATGGAATCGTGTGAAAACACTACAGGTGAACAATTTTACTGATGTGATGTTGCCTTGTGCCTTGCTCAATTGGAATAATGTCTGATGAAGTAGCTGAAATGTCTCAGATTAAAGATGCTGCACAATTAGCTCTAAAAAGAATGCCCTCTGCTGATCAAGAAGCTCTATCACAGGTTGAAACTCTTTCCCAACATAGTTGAATTTGGTTTGATGCTTGATGGCACCTGTATGTCAGTAAAGCTGTCCGTGAAACATTTTTTTCCCCGGTTCTCTTCAGATTGATTTTATGTGCTTTTGTTTGTATAATACATTTGGATTTTGATAAATCCTGATTTGGCCCGCAAATAGTTAAGATTTGGTTTTTGAGGATATCTGTGTTTTGTCAAAGTCAAAGATACTATACAAACGAATTTGTTATGTGAAGCATTTCCTTAAGTTTTTTTATTGCTTGTCCTTCTGTATGCAGAGTGAGTACAAGCGAGGAGTTAGTGCCTGGAATTTTGATATTGAGGATCTGAAAGCCCAAGCATCATTGGTACTCTAAGTACTAAACACTATCCATTTTATTGAATGATTCTTTAATGACAATTCTTTGTTCAACGTTAATGTTTGGTGTAGTATATCTGAACCAACTTCTTATAATGTTCTGTAAGGTAAGAGATGATGATGACACCACTGAGACTAAATATGAAGATGAAAGCTTGAAAGTCTCTGGTGGCGATAAGGTGATCACTACATGTCGGTTACATCCAGTATTTTTAATTCATAGAAAACAGTCAAATATTATGTGAACAATATTTTGAATAGTTCATTGTCCTCATTGGTCACGTTGGGCTTCTTTTCAATGAGGCTCCTTGAACATCTGAGTTATATTCCAGATATTGTCTTTGTTTCTTAACTTGATTTAACTACCATTATTTGCTTGCTATCCACAGGCTTTAACCAATGGGCATACTCATCAGGTGAAGCATCATTACCCTTCTGAAATTCCTCAACTAGAGCGTTCAACTGAAGCCTCATTATCTGAGAGCTTGAACCAAAAGGTCAAGCCTCTGGATAGTGATATACTAGAAGCAGGGCAAGAGAATCTTGGAATCAACAGAAATGGCTCGAGCCTAGAGTTGGAAGCATCAACATCAGAAAAGGATTTGATGCAGTCCAAGGCTAAAGTAGCGAGAGGTCGTCAAACTCAGAGTGGGCCTCTCATGCCTGGTAATGGATTAGGCCGGTCATCATTTGAAAGGGGTAGGAGTTCAGAAAGGTTGGCCTCATCTCTTGATCTTCTGGCATCTTTTGACTACAGAGAATTGTTGCTCTTGGTCCCTTGAATAACTTCGACATTAGTAATCTTAACATGGAATTGTTATTCATGTATGGTCTGCATTTCTATACTTATGGCTTCACGACTTATTGGACTCTTGCCTGTTGACATAGGTTTGAGAGTGAAGTGCAACCAACCAATGAAACACCCACGAGAAAAGCTCCAAGCTTTAGTGGTCCGTTGATGCTCCAAAACCGAACTTTAGCAAATAGTTTGTCGGCTCCCATAAAGTCAACTGGTGGTAAGAGCTTCTTGAAGCATGTTGAACTATTACAATATCCACAGTGATCTTTTTCGTACCAATTATCACAGGGCTCTAAATAAGTTGGGTACTTTGACAATAGGATTAAGAGATCCTCTGGATGATAAGACTAAGACTAATCTGGTACAAATCAAAGGGCGATTCTCAGTAACATCAGAAAATTTGGACCTTGCAAAGGTATATGCTGAAATAGTAAATGTTGGTTTTTCTTATGTCTATAACTAACGTAAGATTGTGCCATAGGATGTTCCCGCCAGTGCTGTTCAGCGCCGATCCTCACAGGTGTGGTATCTATCCCCTTTTCTTATTCCAATTATCCTTGCCTCATGTGCTCGCCCACGTTGCATTTTTTTTGTTTGTATATTTTTAGACTTCACCGTTGCGAAAATCTGCTAGTATGGGTGATTGGGTACACGAGTCCAAGCCAACGGTGTGTATCTTATAAAACGGGTTCCCAGAATTACTTCTGTACGCAAATTACTGTATCATCTTTTTAGTCACTAAGAATTTTGTTGCTTTTTTGTTTGGCTAGCCGGTACTCCAATCACAAAAAGAGGTTAGTAACAGCAATCTACCTTCATCGGAACTCATGCTCCACCTTCAGAATCTTCTTCAGCAGAACTCAAATCAGCAGGTGAGTGATGGATAAGCATGATTTTGTTGCTTCACTCTTATGCTCATATTATTAAGTATTAATTCGATTGGAAATGTTTTTGCTACCAGGATCTCATTGTCAATTTGTTGAATAGCTTGCAACCAGAGGAGGTTCCGGATGGTACGTAGGTTGCCTGTGATATATCCTCTCATGTTGTCGTATTAAATGTTCTACTACTAAATTGATCTCTGTTCTATCAGCTGTACAAAATGGCAAGTTATTACCTCCATTACCACGCTGCCAGGAGAGTAACGGGAGTGTAAGCTTGCTTTGAATGCCTTCCCTGTCTATACGTTCTCTAGGAACCTCTGCTTGATACAATATGATATGTGTCACTTTTATTAATAGTTGATTTGGTCATGTGTTAACGTTTCAACTAAGTCACGAATTTTTTTTTAGACTCGGTCACTGCGACTGTGAAACTTGCATTGAAAGCCTCAACCGAATTCGATATCTGTTGGCATTTATGTTCTCCATTTGGTTGAATAAACAAACAGGTTGTTGAAGCTACTTCCGAGAGAGAACAGTTATTGATGCGGAAGATCTCCGAGCTTCATTCCAGGTTCGATCATTTCCATTAGCGTCTATCTGTACATCCACTCTCTCGCTCCCGTTGCCACATGAAGTTTCTAACCTCTTAATGTTTCAGGATATCCACTTTGACCGATGAACTAAACGCAGAAAGGCTAAAATCCGAACAAGTAAGTGTTGCTTGAAGGGAGAAAAATAATAATACTATTTCATTACTGTTTGTTTCTACTCCTAGGCACTAACTGGTGTATTTCGTAGTTGGAACGGCAGCTTATTAAATGGAAGGGGAAGGAGAAGATGCCTGAAAGCTGAAAAGCTTTGTATAGTGAAAAAAAACTACTTGTAAATGAAGGTGGAGGGAGACGTGTAAATGATGCATGCTGGTAAAAAGCACTGGAGTCAACTCTGTGAAGCCGTTGATCCAATATTTCAGGATCAGGAGTTCAACTTCTCATGATTGATTGTTTTTGTCCAATCATTCATGGCGGCCGGTCGAATCCTATGCCATTCTTTCGATTATTTTTCCTATCATGTAGCTCGAATCATGAGCCATTGTCATCTGCGGACAGTCCGATACTCGTGTTCTCACAATCACAATGTGGTGAGATGGTACTTCTATTTATATGTTATCGTAATGACTATTTATTTAATTAAATTATAAGAGTCCAATTCATTATATGATATTGTACATTTTTAATTAACTCGATTTGTTAAGAATTGCAACCTGTAAATGGGCCGAGCTTGAGCGGCTGCTACAAACCATCGGGCGGAGTTTGAGCTTGCCTTGGCTCTTGTAGTCTTATAGAGCAAATTCTTGATGGGCGGAGTCCGGATTGCTGTAGATAACCAGGACCGTAATTGATATCCAGTCGGGTGTCGCTTACGCGACTTCCATACTCGTCACTCTTGGTGCCGAACTGTGTCCCAGTCACCCAGCCATCACTGCACCAACTTCGAAATTTTCGGGGAGCTGGTACAGAGATCAGCAACCTCGTCTCCTCCCCGTCAATGGTGATTCTTACTTTCAATCCTCTTCCTCCTCCGTCAACTCTACGCTCTGCTGCTCTCACACCGACATCACCTCCCGCCTGCGCTTCTTCACTACCAACCCTCCGACCACTGCTCCGTCGCTGTTCACAATCTCCGTCCAGCGTAAATTACGCAACATCTTAATCCAGTAATCCACTCCTTCCTCTTATCCTTCGTCCTGCTAATCAAGCGACTCTTCTTTTTTTCAGCTGCTGCTGAATCCGAGGATCTCTAGACCTGCCGGAAGAGGAGGAGTGCTATTATGCAGGGCGGAGCTTTCTCAGGACGCGCCGTTCGCAGCTGCTATCGGCGCGTGTATGCTGAGTTCGCTGCTATTGCCTGCCGCTACACCGCCTTCTGAAGAGGAATCCGATTCGGGATTGGATACTACTGATGCTCGATTGGCAGTTATGGGGATCATCAGCTTCGTCCCCTACTTCAATTGGCTGGTTTGAATTTGTAAACAAAACCTTCGTTTGAATTTTCCGTACATTTCTCGTCTCTATCTTCTAAGGCCTGCTTTCCTGATAATGTAATAGAGCTGGGTGTTTGCTTGGCTGGATACTGGGAAACGCCGCTATGCCGTCTACGCCCTTGCCTACCTCGCTCCGTACATCAGGTTTATTTTCCAGCTTCATCTTTTTGATGTGCTTCTCATATTGGCCTTGTTGATTGTAAGTTAAGAACACTGTTAATGGAGTCTTGCAGGTCGAATCTGTCACTTTTTCCGGAGGATTCTTGGCTGCCTATTGCTAGTATTTTCCTCGGCGTCATTCACGTTCAGGTTCGATCACCATTTCCATGAATCTTTGTATCATTATGTATTCCCACTTAAGATCACTTTCAGTTGTTTATGCTTTTCTTTTTCCTGCTTTCATTTTTGAAGCTGGAAGCGAGTATTAAGAATGGAGATATTCAAGGATTTCAGCTCTTCAGTGAAGTTTCGAAGCTACTTTCGTTCAGAGAGGAAGAGATTGAGGACGAGATTACGGATGATGATAGACTGTTCGAGGTATGTACTCAGAGACTATCCATAAATTGTCAATTATGTATCGCCTGATGACTTAAGTTTTTGAATATTGATTGATGGCCAGGGGAGGAAGAAAGGACATAGGAATCTGCCATCTGATATTGGCAAGAAGCGTGATGCTAAAAAGAAGCCCTCCTCCGAACACAATGAACGCTCAAATAGCTACTGGGATTAGTATAAGAATGTATTCGAGTTCAGAACAACTAGAAATTTTCACATTATCAATCATTATCTTGTCTTCTCACTGCACTTCTGATTCATATGATATGCCAAACTAGCTACCACCAGGTTCTATGATTTGGAGCTTGAAAAATTCTTACTCTGCACTGGTTTGTGAAGAGGAGGATTCTTTCAGGGGAAATGGACTTATAAGCCCCACCTTGAAGCAGTAATCCAGGCTAACAGCAGAAAAGGCGAAAACCAGAACGCTCTGCGATACACAAACTGCACCATCAACAACATGAGACAAGATGCTTTCAATGTTGAGCTCTAATGCCGCTCGTCCGGCAAGCATTCCCAGCCCTGCATCGAAATCCAGTTCATTACCCTTCTTCTTTTTCTGCAGTAACACTAAAAAGGAAAGGAAAGGAATGTTCATACCTTTGACGAAGCCGAATGCAGCGTAAGTCCCTGTCTTGAGCTGGAAGTTATCGAGATCTCTTCTGACTGCATACCGAAAGGTCACTCCGAACAATGCACAGCTTATGAAGGTGGCTGCGATAGGAAGTAACAGCTGATCATAACTAGTTATTCCTGCTAGAGACACAGGAATAACTGCAAGTGATCCGACGAGTGCAGATACTCCTGCTGCCTTTATCGACTCCACCCTCTCGAGATCTTTCTCGGTTGCTCCTTGGTCCGAACCAGCTGAAAGTGATTTTGCAGCTTCTTCCACCATAGCTCTCGCATCAATGATCTCTTGCTGGCATTCTTCTATCTTCAAACCACACAAAAAACATGTTAAACGAATGGAAACATTTCTGGCAATTGAAGTAAGAATTTGACCAGAGATGGACCTCAGAAGCTCTGGTTTCAAGCTGGTTGACATACTCCTGCAATTGCTTAGCCTCGACTTCCTGTCTTTCAATCTCCTTAAGCTCTCTCCTTGCGATTTCCACTCTCTGTGACGCCTTGTCCAGCTCGTCAAGCAGCGCCTTGTTTTCTTCCTTGGCCAGTAGTTCCGCTACTTCCTCCCCCACCATGCCGGTGAGTGCGTTTTTGAAATTATAACCACCTCCTCCTGTTTCTTCTCCCCCGCCGCTGCATTTTGCGACGACCGCCGTCGATCTGGCGGGAGCTGGACTGAAGAAGAGCAGTAATGGTTGGTACTTGCTGCATGATAAGGTAGACAAAGAAGGAGGTCTGCTTGTGATTCTCGACCTTGAAACTATTGGTTTCAGTGGCGAAAAGGATTGCAGAGCTTGCTTGGCCGCCATTCGTTTGAATCGCAAGCACTCAAAACCGAAACGTTTCGTTCTGTTGGTTTTGAGTGAGAGGATAATAAATAAAAAAGAAGCGAAGAGAGAAAACGGACGAAAGACTATGTTGGCATTGACCGTCGCAGGGTTTAAGCAGAAGCTATTCTCCAGAGGAAGTGTTCTTCTTCTTCTTCCTCTTCCCCGACCTCTCTCAGTCACAACAGTCATCATGGCGAATCTGCCGCCCAGGGTTTCTTCCCCGCCTTACTCGACGGCTGCTGACGGCGCTCCCGTAAAGCACGTCGGAACTCACAACGGAAGTTTTCACTGCGACGAGGATCTGGGCTGCTTCATGATCCGCCTCACCAGCAAGTTCAGCAACTCTGAAATCATCCGCACCCGCGATCCCCAGGTTTTGAAGCTTGATGTTCAGCTGTTTCTTCCTGCTTACTGGTTTCTAGGGGGGAAGGGCTGAATTTCTATTTGAATGCGAGATTGCCTGGATAGGTTAATTGGTTTCTGACTTGGTATTCATAGCTTAGTAGGGTATGTTAGCATTGTTGCTGAAATGAAGTTTGCTATGGATCCACTCAAGTTTGTTTTTATACCAGAGTTTTGGTGAACTGATTCTGATGATCTCTGTAGGTGTTGGAGACTCTTGATGCGGTGGTTGACGTTGGTGGTGTGTACGATCCAAGCTGTGATCGATATGATCACCACCGGAAGGGGTTTCAGGAGGTGTTCGGACACGGCTTCTCCACCAAACTTAGTAGTGCTGGACTGGTTTACAAGGTATTGTATCTGATTCTTATCCCCCATTGTTTTAGTCAAACAACCAGTAATCTGATTGCATAAGCTTGCTATCCTTTGCTTAGCATTTCGGAAAGGAGATCATAGCCAAGGAGCTACAGGTTGATGAAGAGCACCTAGATGTCCTCCGGCTATTCCTTGCTGTTTACAAAAGCTTCATGGAGGTTCGTTTCTCCACACATGTTCAAAGCTCTTGTTCTTATTTTTACTTACTCTTTATGAAACTCTTTGCCACTTCATTTGCAGGCAATTGATGCTGTTGACAATGGAATCAATCAGTATGAAACGGACAAGCCACCAAGATACGTGAATAACACTCACTTGTTCAAGGCTTGGGAGACTGAATCCGGACTGGACTGATCCGGATCAATCAGCTGAGAAAGAAAACGAGGCCTTCCAGCGAGCAATGGCTCTGGTCGGCAGCGAGTTTCTTGATGTGAGTGTCACTTTTATATTTGCTTCATACTAAGCGTGCACAAGTTGTTTCATATCTGCATATTCTTCATTGTTTGTTTATGCTTGCAGAGTCTTCGTTTCCATGCAAGGCCGTGGTTACCTGCACGTTCGGTAGTTCTAGAATGTCTCGCGGCAAGGTTCGACATCGATCCCAGCGGAGAAATCATGGTGTTAACAAGATTCTGCCCTGTAAGTTGGCCTACTTTGTCTATTTATGTACATAGGATTGAAAATTCGAAATCAAATCCTTTTTATCCTGCGTCAAACATGGGATTTCGTTTGATCGCAGTGGAAGCTTCATCTGTTTGAGCTTGAGGAGGAGATGAAGATTGAGCCTACCATTAAATATGTTCCCTATGAGGTAGCTATTAGCGTAATGTCTTGCTACATTTGTGGTCTTTTTGCTCAAACTCAGAAATGTTGTGTGATTAATCGGAAAACAGGACGATGGAGCAAACAATGGGGAGTACAAGCTGTAGCAGCCTCTCCAGACAGCTTCAAAAGCCGGAAACCTCTCCCATCTCAATGGCGAGGGATGCGAGACGATGATCTCTCGAAACAATCCAAAATCCCTGCTTGTGTGTTCGTCCACATGAGTGGGTTCATCGGAGGGATCCAAAGCTTCGAAGGCGCCCTCGCCATGGCTAAAACAGCCCTCAAGCGCTGATCCATTTCTATCGAAAGAATTCTCATTACTTGTAACTCTGGTTTGAAAATTTTGTAACTGCCCGAATTGAGAAATTTGCAGGAAAAAATAAAGAGGAAAATTACAAATAGGAGAGTGACGATTGCCCAACTAACATAGGGCAAACGTAACAAATCCTCCCATTATAAGGCGGCCGCTTTCATTGTTTCTTCCTCACTCACTCACTCACACTCGTTGATTTCTTTTCACTGTGATTCTACGCCATGGGAGCTCTCACTTCTCCTCTCCCAACTCCCTTCTTCAAATCAAACAATGGCGGAAGTTCCAAGATCAAAACGTTCCTCTGCAGCTCCAAATCCAAATCCTCCGTCAACTTCCATTCTTCCCCCGCCGTATTCAAATCCCTAACTCCTCTACGATACTCAGCTGGTTTCTCCTCATCGGATCTATCATCGCCTGCTTCCGATTCAGCATCCATCACCTCCGCCGCCGCCGTCTCTTCTCGAAAATCTCTCAAGTCGCGACTGAAAGATGGGGAGACTCTATACGGGCTGTTCCTCCTCAGCTTCTCACCTACTCTCGCGGAAATCGCCGGCCTATCCGGATACGATTTCGTCGTTGTCGATATGGAGCACGGACCCGGCGGGATTACCGAAGCTCTTCACTGCATGCGTGCTCTGGCTGCTACGCAGACTCCGGCGATTTTGAGATTGCCGGAGAGTTCTCCTGCCTGGGCGAAGAAGGCTCTAGATCTAGGTCCACAAGGGATTATGTTCCCGATGGTCGATTCGGAAGAATCGGCTAGGAAAGCTGTGTCCTACTGCCGATTCCCGCCGGCGGGGGTGCGCGGATCGGCGCATACGGTGGTGAGAGCTTCCAGCTACGGGATCGACGAAGGGTATTTGAGTAATTACGAGGAGGAGCTGCTGATTCTGTGCCAGGTTGAGAGCGAGGAAGGCGTGAAGAATGCAGGCGAGATCGCGGCCGTTGATGGGGTGGACTGCATCCAGATGGGCCCGCTGGATCTGAGCGCCAGCATGGGATACTTGTGGGACCCGGGACACAAGAAGGTCCGGCAGATGCTGCGGACGGCGGAGAAGACGGTGTTGGACTCCAAGCCTGACGGTAACGATGGGGGAGGTGGTGGAGCCTACCTGTCCGGGTTCGCGATGCCGTTCGATGGGCCGGTTGATTTGAAAGCAAGAGGCTACCAAATGGTTTCCGGCGCCGTGGACATCGGGCTGTTCCGGAGCGCTGCCGTGGAGGACGTGAGGAAGTTCCGGTTGAGCTTGACGGAGGGAGCCGATGAGGGAGATGAAGAAGGTCCTGACGATGAAAAGTACTGGAGCGAGTAAAGGTGACGTTTCCAACTGGAGTGTCAGGTTTCTTCTGTGAAAATAACAAACATCATGATCCAATTTCAAGAGTGTAGTCCAGTTCAGATCATCTTTCTTGCTTTTCTTATGCTTTTGAGTTCTTTCTTTTTCTTCTCAGGATTCTAGGCTTGTTTAGTATCTACCGTCTATCTTAATGCATGAGATTTCTATTTGATGGGCTCACGTGTTGATTGAAGCTCGAGCTTGAGAGCCAGCTCAAGTTTGAGTACGGTTCGAATATATGATTCGTTAGTACTATTAGACTCGATAATATACTCAATAGTACTATATGCACTTTGTTTCGAGTACTATATACAATTGTGCTACAAAAGAAGTGATATTTTTATAATTCTATTAGAAAAGGAAGAAATTATTAACTTCAGAATAGTTTGATTAGTCAATACTTTTTAGGATACAAATTCAAATTGGGTGCTAACATTAGAGTTTTAGTGTGAAATACAAATTAAGCTTGAAGTTAACTCATAAATGGTAATGGTAGTTAACAAGTTAAATATTAATCTTGAATTTAACTGAATTAAAATTTTCTAACACGAATTCGTCAAATTATAATGAATCAATATAGTGTCAAGCTCGACTCGATTCGTGAAAGAAACCTTGTCACTGAGGTCTAGCTGAAGAGACGGGCAGCTGTCCCCAACTTTTACATAATTGACAACACCGTGGCAGATTCTTATCTCAACACCAAGCCAAACTGAACATATGATTGCTCAAATTTAAAAAGCCTCCGCCGGCACTCGTCATTCTGCAACTTCAAACTCTTCTCATTCCAAACCTTCAAAAAATGTCTTCATCCTCTACATTCACGGCCCTCATGAGATCCGACATAACCACGAGAATCACCACCGCCGCCTCGCCGGGAAACCCCATCAAATCCCGCCTCAGGGAAGGACACACCCTCTACGGCATTTTCCTAATGACCTTCTCTCCCACCCTGGCTGAGATCGCCGCTCTATCCGGATACGACTTCGTCGTAATCGACATGGAACACGGCCACGGAGGCATCTCCGAGGCCCTCCCTTGCCTACACGCCCTGGCCGCCACCAACACCCCTGCCATCCTCCGGCTGCCGGAGAATTCCCCGACCTGGGCCAAAAAGGCTCTGGACTTAGGCCCGCAGGGCCTCATGTTCCCGCTAATCCACGACCCTGAATCCGCCAAGAAAGCAGTCTCTTACTGCCGCTACCCTCCCGCGGGGACACGTGGCGCCGCACACCCGGTGATCAGAGCTTCGAAATACGGCCTCGACGCTGACTACGTGGCGAACAGCGACAGGGATCTGTTCATAATCTGCCAGGTGGAATCGGTGGAGGCGGTGAACAGAGTCGGGGTGATCACAGCCGTCGACGGTGTCGACTGTGTGATGGTGGGCCCATTGGACCTGAGCGCGGACATGGGCTACTTAAACGACCCGGGCCAGCAGAAAGTGAAGGAGATGATAAGCGAGGCGGAGGAGACAGTATTGGGCCGGATTAGAAGTAAAGGATTTGGAGCCTATTTGGCCGGGTTTGCGATGGGAAAAGATGGGCTTGGGCCGGAGGAGCTGAGAAAGAAGGGATATCACATGGTGTGCGGGGCCGCCGATGTGAGCTTGTTCAGGGACGCCGCTGTCGGCGACGTGAACAGGTTTAGAGTGTCCCAGTAGAAAAATGAGCAACTAGATCTCGATGAGCGAAGGAATTAATAATAAATAAAGGGTACGGCTGTCTTATTTTGTGTTGTCCGTATTTTAATGTAAACGATTACACAAAATAACTATTATCGTATTAGTTGTATATATAATAAAAAATTTATTTACTGATTAATTAAAATAATTTTTATCGTATTAATCATCAAATATAAAAAGAGATTTATTAAAATATCATTAATGAGTTCATGCATTTCTAAGAAGAGAGACTAACATTAAAGTCGCAACATTATACAGAGTTAATTTAACAGAAAAGTGTAAATAAGTAATTTTATAAGGATATAATCGTCGTTTCACAAATAGAGTAAAGGTTCACGGAGTGTCGCTTTCAGATTATCTTTTCGTTTTTGTGGACGCGTCTTTGGTGACTGTCGGTGGTGGGGGGCGATCTTGTTTCGTCGTGCCAGTCAGTAGCTGGATTTAATGCTTCATAGCTTTGGCGTTTGATTCCGCGATTCAGATCTGGAATTGCGGTGATGATTACTAGTTTTATATTCCTTTTTTCTATACTGTGCTGCTGCTGCTGCTTTTTTTCCCGAGTGAGATGCAGGGGCTTCAATGAATATTATACAAGAATATTAGACATCTCATGAGTCAACTGTGTGAGCCTGTGGCGATATATAAGAAGGAGAAGGAAGTCGGTAGCATTATTGAGCAAATTATTACGAACAAGGAAACAAAAGAGGATCAATGCCTCTCATACTATCTTACAAGTTAGCAACTAATCTCATTAGTATAATCCTTTTGTGAATCAAGCTCATGCAGTTGGCACCGACTACTAAGTACATTCGGGTAGTTTTCGGGTCATCTAAGCTTACATTCGTCGAGCTAGCTTGTGGAAAAAAAGAATAATCGCTGTGAAAATCGACATATTAAAAGAAAAACTCGGTTCTTAAGAGTTATTTATCGAAAATAAAATCAAGTTCACCAAAGCCAACAACAAAGAATTGCAATTCCGTGGGGCCAGGGGTTAAAAATGTCCATTTCGTAATTTTGTTTTACCATCAAGTTGATCGTTGGCCAGCAGCAAGGAAGGACTGTAGATAGATAGAGAGAGAGAGATCTTCGTTCAGATTTCTCTTTAATATTTAACCAACACCTTCACTCGCCATTTCTTCCTCACAAACACTCTCTTCTCCGCTTCCTTACGATCTCCGTTACCCAGAGCTCTGCATCAATGGAGATCTTCTACTTCCTCGTCTTCGGCGGCCTCTCCGCCGTCGTCGCCCTCCTTGAATTCAGCAAAAACAACAAAGATCGCGTCAGCACTTCCTCCGTTTTCAATTCCTTCAAGAACAACTACCTCCTCGTCTACTCTCTCATGATGGGTACGCCTACCTCTCCCCGAATCGCATCCATATTGCTGATCTGAGCTTGATATGCTCTTTTTAGCGCTTTCTTTTCATTTCCAGTTATGTCTAGTTTTAAGATCTGAGCTTTGAATGCTGGACTAGCATTTTGGTATTCAAATTTTAAATGATACTCGATCTATGCATTTTCTTTCTGATTACTATGTCATTTATTTTCGTTTGGTGGATTTTTGACTTGTTCTGTGGCGATTTTACAGCTGGAGACTGGTTGCAGGGGCCGTACGTTTACTACTTGTACCAACAGTATGGTTATGGAAAGGGAGATATTGGACAGCTCTTCATTGCTGGTTTTGGATCCTCTATGCTATTCGGCACCATTGTTGGTTCTCTTGCTGACCAACAGTAAGATCCCTTTGACAAGTTTTCGAATTCATTAGTAGAGAAAATGCTAGCATGGATTTGTTACTGACGTTTGTTAAATGGTGTGGCAGGGGACGAAAGAGGGCCTGTGTCACTTACTGCATCACTTACATTTTGAGTTGCGCCACCAAGCACTCTCCTCATTACAAGGTCTTGATGCTTGGACGTATACTCGGAGGCATTGCTACTTCTCTGCTATTTTCAGCCTTCGAGTCTTGGCTAGTTGCTGAACACTTTAAGGTGCTGTTCCCTTGCTTTTGTCGACATATTTGAATCCAAATGAAATACCTTTTTCCATTCAAATGTCTTGCCGAGTATGTTCTACATGTTTTCTTATTGGTGGATGGATTTATTGTAGTAAGGGATTTTGAACTCTTCTTGATGTTTGATTGGCTTCACCTTATACGTTTTGTGCCATGTAACATTTTCTGGCGTGATTGTGGCAATTTTTTCTACTTCTAATGCTTTTGTTATCAAATCTGCAGAGAGGTTTTGAGGCACAATGGCTTTCTCTAACGTTCTCCAAGGCCATATTTCTGGGCAATGGCTTAGTGGCTATTATTGCTGGATTGTTTGGAAATGTGCTGGTAGATGCACTGGCGCTTGGACCTGTTGCTCCTTTTGATGCTGCTGCGTGCTTTCTTGCCATCGGGTTGGCAGTTATATTGTCTTCCTGGTCAGAAAATTATGGAGACCCTACGGAAAACAAGGGTTTGATGTCACAATTCAGAGCAGCTGCTGTTGCCATCGCCTCTGGTGAGTCCCTACTGTGGCTTCCTATGGTTGGCTTAAGTTTGGGGAGTTTATATATAATATACTTCATTTGATAGATAAGATGTGGTTTTCCCTCATTTTTCAATCTCCTTTGATAGTCCTTGTTAAATTATTCTCTTAATTTTGTTGAATTGTATAAATTTGGCTCTGCAACTCATATGAGATTCGAAATATTCATGGTTTCTGACTTTGTTGCCTTTCAAACGAGTCAGATGAGAAGATTGCATTGTTGGGTGCCATCCAGTCCCTGTTTGAAGGTTCAATGTACACCTTCGTGTTCCTGTGGACTCCTGCACTGAGCCCCTATGGTGAGGACATCCCACACGGTTTCATTTTCGCAACATTCATGCTGGCTTCAATGTTGGGAAGTTCCGTAGCCTCCCGGTTGCTCGCCCGTTCGTCCCCAAAAGTGGAGAGTTATATGCAAATAGTGTTCTTGATCTCGGCAGCTGCCCTTATGCTTCCTGTTGTAACAAGTGTATGTTACCGAGATAACTCTCTCCATCATCTCTCTCTTGCTCTTGCACTATAATGCTTCAACTTTGACAACTGACTGGTGGATTCTATATGCAGTTCTTAGTGGCGTCAACTGGAGTCAAAGGAGGAAGTATATCGTTTTCTGGATGCATCCAGCTTATTGGATTTTGTGTGTTTGAGGGTTGCGTCGGTCTATTCTGGCCGTCAATCATGAAAATGCGATCCCAATACATCCCGGAGGAGGCCAGGAGTACCATCATGAACTTCTTCCGCATCCCTCTCAATATCTTTGTGTGCGTGGTGTTGTACAATGTAAGTTCCTTTCACAACCATACTCAGAAGATCCCACCAGTACATGTTTAACTTGGATATTCATCGTAGTTACAAATAATTGATAATAAATTTGTGCTCTTTGCTGTAGGTTGATGCATTCCCAATCATTGTGATGTTCGGAATGTGCTCGATTTTCCTCTTTGTCGCTTCTCTTCTACAGCGCAGGCTGATGTTCATTGTCGATCTTCAAAAATCAAGTAAGCTTATAGATTTGCCTTCACTAGAAGCCATTTTGTGTGTGTGTGTGTTTTATATGTGATGCTGTATTGTAAATTAGATTTGCCTTCAATCGACTTCTACGCCTATGTTGATTATTGAAGCCACATTTGTGAGAAATCTGAAATTAACATTAGCTAATATGTCGAGATTTCGTTCGAATGCAGAATCAGACGACTGGACAACAATGAAGGAGTTGGGAACAGAGGAAGAGCCACTGAACGCTTGAACAAATGCATTAATGAAGCGCTTTGAGATTCTTTTCGAAATTGCAAGCATACTTATTATACATCCTGGAAAGGATTTGCCGGATTCGAGTGCCTCACTACTACACTTGCAGAAGCAGAAGGGTTTAAAGGGCGCGACGAGAACTTAGACGATGATCAAGTGTAGAAATATGAGTTCTTTAGATCATAAACGATTTAATTTTTTGGAGATAATTGTTTTCATCTGCAGCTACTGTGAAGTAGGATGACACTACTGGTTTCTACATCTGTGTTTGAGTACAGTAGAAAATCAGCTAAATGTATTGATGTCCTTTTTTCTGGATAAGTTGCCTTCATTTTTTCGAAACAATGAAATATAAGGCGGCGTTTAGTATCCATTCGAGTTTCCAATAGAAATTATAGATCTCCTATTGAGATGAGCATATATCTTTACTATTGCACAACATGGATGATACTATTCCATTGAGGCCTTTGCTTCCCTAAACCATATGTGAACTCATTTCTTATCTCATTTTTGCCTTCAGTCCTACTCAGATTTATAATTTTGATGCCTGTGGATATCTGACGGTTAAAAATTGATGGTAACCCTTGTAAATAATAAAGAAGTTAAAAATCAATTTTACTTTCAATTAGTGATATAAATCCGTGTAGATTCTGTCCAGTTTAGTATTTCGGCAATTACTCTTTCTTCTGGACTATTATTGGTGCAAGGTCAGCAATATTAAAAAGATAATTCAATTACTTTTTATTCATATATTATGAGCGATCAAATTCAAAAAAACTAAGAAAATATACTCGATTATCGTAGAGTCTCGGCGAGAGAGCACGGGAGCGACCACCGGTAAGCCAGACAAGTAGTAGGAATCCGTCCAAGGAAGCTCTCTTTATGTCAGTAATACCCCGAGTACGGACTCTCTCATCAATAGTATCGGCGATGATCGTTAACGTCCACTCTAGTTATCGGCGATGAATCAAACAAAAGAAATGTTGATCAAAACAAAAGAACTCCAACAGCAAACTTCTCTCCAGCAGGTTCTTGATCGGAATTTGATGTGGGCTTACTTGCCCGAAAGGCTGATAGTTGTTTACAAGTTTAATAATCAGGTGTGGGACTGTGATCCATTCTTCCAGATGTAGATGCGAAAGCAGCTTCAAGTTCTTGCTTCGACAGAATTCTCGTCGAGGGAACGAATTTCGCCATCTCAGGGGAACCAACTGCTTCCAAGCTCACTGGTTGCACTGTGAACCAGTTCTCAAGAGCTTCAATGGTCCTATCCATGAAATCTCCTCTCTGCAAATACTCCCTCATTCGGCACACAAATTCCGTATGCTCTCTCGCCTGCAAATTGTAAGTTGGCAAGTAAGCTCAGAAGATCTCTGAACCTCTTTCTGAAAGAAAACAATTACTATACCAATCTGTATCCAGGCGCACGAGAAGGTAGCTTCAGATACTCCATATTCCGATCCTCAAAGTCCCACAGAAACGAAGTGTGGTGAATCCACCGGCTTTTCGTTATCGATTGAGCATTCCCACCGAACTTTCGATCACCAAATACATAATCTGGCGATAAACAAACAGCTTAGGAATGGCACAAACAGTTTTGTCAATGGGAAAGATCATTTCTTTTTTCTGTTACCGTTCTCCCGCAGATGGAAATCGCCTATCCCTCGAAACACTTGATCATACAAAACACCACTCCATTGCATAATCGAACGAGGATATGGCTGCACCTTTGGAATATCGTCCTTGTTGCATATCAGAGTGACGAAAATCGTCCCGCCGTCGACAATCACAGTCCCGCCACCAGTGAACCTTCTGATAACAGGAGGAACTTTATCGTCTGGTGATAATACAAGCTTGCTATTGAGAAGCTCTGCAGGTTTCCTATATAAATTATTTCAAATTCGAATTCAAATTCAAATTCTTAAACCTAAGGATATGTGAGAGTTCAATTGATTACCCTGATACGCCCATGACGATGGAAGGGGAATTTGTTCCGTCGTTTACGATACACCAATTGTCTGCAGATGTTCGTAGGAGCTTCTCTTCCAGCTGGAGTTGCTCCAGTATCGGCATTCCTTCGGATCTGATCAGATTCATCAGCGGGAGAGAAAGTTTTCCGGAGTGGCGAAGAACAGTCATGATTGAGGATGAGGAGAACTGATCTCACGGCTGGCGGAAGTTGGCAGGGTCGCCGGAAGCTTTGGATGGACTCGCCGGCGGCCTGTGTCTCCTGTCTCCTCTCTGACGGGTGGCGGAGTTGGGATTGACCAAGTCGACGTTGATCGAAGCTTGCCGGGATCTCAAGCTTGAAGGGTTCGTCTCTGAAAAAATAAGGATAAAAACGCAGAAATCTCACGAGGGCGGCGAAACGTTTCGGGTTTGCGGAACCAAAATCGAAGCGCCACGGCGGACGGCTCGGGTAAGTTGGAATCCACGGAAAATGAAAAACGCCCTTCGAAACTCGAAACGTTTCGTATTTACCAAACCAAAAACGAAACGCGAGAAATTGACGAGAAAGATTTCTCGGCAAACCCACATCCAAAACGGCGCCGTGATAAAGCAATCGTCCTTGTTCCATATCAGAGTGACGAAAATCGTCCCGCCGTCAACAATCACAGTGCTGCCCGCCCGCCGCCGCCAACTTTATTGTCTGATGATAATACAAGCTTGCTATTGAGAAGCTCAGCAGGTTTTTCATATAAATTTTGGAGCAATGAGGTGCTAAGTGAAGAACTATATACAAGTAATCAACCTTCCTTAGCATATGAACAAATAGACTTGGTGATGGTTCGATTTTCATATCGATAATTAGTATATATTCTCCATCTTTTATAATTTTGGATTTAAGTAATCACCACACTAAATAATCGAAATAATCATATGTTTTTTTGAACTACAATCATAACCACCTAAAACTTCAAATTTTAAAGATGAAAATTCGCAAACTATATTAATTTTCAAAAACTTAAAACTTTAAGAACCGTTTAAAAACTATTACCAAACCACACAAGTCAAACATTTTATCATCTCATACCTCACAAAAACATCTCTAGAAATTTTATTCGGAGATTTGGGCGCGATATATATACTTCAATATTCATACTTTATTTATACCCTTACTAAGGTAATACCCGGTCAAATCACATTTACCATGTTTGATCGGGTTAGATTCGAAGTGGATAATCATAGTAACAATTACAATTCTCATCCCTATCGAATGCCACAATGCTATGTACTGAAAATCAACAAAATCTATAGAAAGAAACACAACAAGGTAGCATCATCATTCATCAGCTAGAAACAGGACATCCTTTGGCGACAACACCTGGAGCAGTAGGACAAGAAGCCAAAGGACAGCCATCAAGCTCATTCCCCCACCAATCCAAACCCACATTCTCCAATCCCAAGAACATATAAAGCATCACTCCCATAAAAGCCAGCCCGGCATCCAACGAACCCGACAAAACATAGTTGTACCTCTGCCACAAATCCGGCTTGTACCGATACACCACAAACCCTGACACGAACCCAACCAATATCCAGCTTGTGAAATTGACCGCGGTAGCGGGAGGCATGCACCCCGATGTGGCCCCGATGAGGACCGGCATGTTGATGAGCCTTATCCAGTTTTGTCTGGGGAATGCCTTTGTGGCTAGCCAGACTAGGATAGGGGCGATCGCTCCTCCTAGAAAGAACCAGTTTACGGCAGAGTACGCTCCTAGGTCGCCGAATATCCTGCGGGGCCCAATTAGCCCCCAAATTGCGGTCGCGTCGTAGAAAACCGTGTCGGTTGGGCACGTCCATACGTTGTTCGAGTCCGTGTGTTGGCAGATGTCTGGGATCGTCTCCATTAGCCACCAGGCTGTGCCTAGGTAGGTCAAGCACGCTACAAGTGTTCCTACAACCTGATCACAAATTCAAAATCTCGCATTTTAGACTAAACATTTAACCAAAATTTTACATTTGGTTTGACAGGTAGAAAATTGGATGAAATTACTTGGGCCATGAACATGGTTCTCGGAGGGATCTTCATGTAGTGGCCGAGTTTGAAGTCTTGGAGGAAAACAATGGCTTGAGTCATGCTTATAGATCCATAAGTTTTGAAGTACATGTTTGCTACAGGGTAACCAGGGTATATATACCCTATTATGTACTCTGTTATGATCTTCAGTCCAGGAGTCTGCCATTTTTCCAAAACCAAAACTTACATTTGAAAAGTTATCGTATTAAATTGTGAAAAAAGAAACTTTGATGATGCAATATGAAAATGACCTGGTTGGTAAGGGCAGTGATGATGCCAATTGGGAGAGTGAAGACAATAGCAATTGCACAAGCTAACAAAACTCCCCACCACTTCAACTGAAGCTGCTCGTTGTAATACTCACATGCGAAAATTATCGCACCAACTGTTCCGATTAGTATGGCCCAAAACCACCATTCTGGCACTTGTTTGTACTTTCTCATCAGCTTCGTGTGTATATCCACCACCGAATTGTCTCTGAAGCTCGCTTTGCTCTGCTCCCATATGTCTCTGTCATACATAAGTTTAACTTCCGAGTTCTTATAAAAGCATGTTTAACAAAAAAAAGTGTTGCATTTTCATGTACCTTCCGTGGAATATGATGACATGAACAATGGTGGCGGTAAGGGCAGCGAACCCGACTCCATAGGTCATGACGAAGAACGTGCTGATGTAGAGATTGCCTTCCTTCTGGTACGCGTCGTGGTCGAGATGGAACGACCGGTCGATAATGGAGTCGATGTTGTACTCGTCTCCGGCGGAGGTGAACAACTTGACAGAGAAAATGGGGAAAGTTTTGGCCTTGTAGATGTTGAGCCAGTAGGTGATGGGAGTGAGGACGTACATGATGAACACAAAGCCGGCGGCGACGTTGGCGGTGGCAAACCATGGGCTGGCAAGTGGGCTTTTTAGGTAGGAAGAGATTGCGGCCCAGTCGAACCCGACGGCGCCAATTCCGAGCCCGTGTAAGCCCGAGCCGAGTTGTTGGGCCAGAATGGAGGAGGGGAAGATCCAGCAAATCCAAGAGACGGAAGTTAGCATTTGGAATAAGTAGCCCGGGAAGATGTAGTAGGCGAAACTGCAGGTTAGGGCGATGAGGAAGAATTGGATACGTGTCACTCCCCCTTTGGTCCGTTCTTCCTTTTCGTGTAGGGCCCTGTCACATTAACTCGTTAATTCTGCGTCAAAAAAGTTTTTTGTTTCACTGTAAAATAAGATCAGATGATTCACTACAACAAATTATAATAAAGTAATTAGATCGGAGATTTTTAGTGTGTTATAATATGATTAAAAAAAATTCTTTTATAGTGTGTGTCAGCATAAATTAAGCAAAATTGCTGTCAACATAATCCAGATTTGTAGATTCCTTTATCAATTATTGAAATTATAATTCATTTCAAAAGATAATTATTGAAATTATAACTAGTAATGTTGATTATTGATGCCCTGGACCACTAGTCCAAGTTAGGTCCACGATATCGGATAATTTATCAAGGCCAAACCTAAGCCTAATCGATAGCTCTAAAGTGGACATGCTCAATTTCAATTTTATGAGCATATCTCATCCATTCATCATTAACGGCTCAATCTAATGCTAGTTAGATTATTAATTAGTCGATGATATATAACCCTCAATTTAAATCTCTAAAAAATTATATAATAAAAATAATCCTTTCTCATTAAAAATATATGTGCCTTGTAAGAAATCACATTTTGAGGACCTTAAAAGCGCATTTTAAAATCAACTTAATAATTAATCTGATTCTCTAGATCGAAACAATTATCTTTTTAACCAATCTAGATTGAATCAACCATTAGTTCATTGAAATCTCATCAAGTAACATTTATTAATATTTAAAATTTTTTGATTTATAAAAGACTTTGATACCATATTAAAAATGATTATATCCGAATAACTCAAATTGTTAAAAAGGAATTTAAATCCGCTATGAGTTAGAAATGAAACGTGCAAGGAAAGTATTAGTGAGTTGGTCGAGATGGTCACACGGTCACCTACCTAGCTGTCATGATCTTGATAATGATAAGATAACCCATCAACGATCACAAATGTTGACAAATTTTTGGACGGCTGAAAACGATATCAGTTACCTGAACAGAGAAACCTGAACCAGATTGGCCGGCCACCACATCGCCGCCGGTTCCACCAAATACCGCCGGAATATCCCCGCCCACCCAAATCCCAGCACCTACACATACATACATTACATTACATTTACATTACATCATCAATTTGAAACTTTGCTTCAAAGAATTAAGCAATGAACCAAACCAACCTGGGTGGTGATGACGACGATGAGCGAAACAAAGAAGGTGAGATTCTTCTTATAAAAAACCTTAACAACAGTCACAACATGGATAGCGTAAACACTCCCCGCCCCAGAATTCGCAAAAATGGTGATCAAAACGTGCTCCTTTATGTTGAACGGACCCGGGTTGAGGGTAAACTCCCACCGGGTGCCCCGGAAGAAAACCCGGTTGGTAATCTTCGCCGCCATCAGCTGGCCCAATGGAACCACCGCTATTTGGGCGGAGACGGCGGTGATGGTCATCGGCTCCTTCCGGTACCAGAAGAACTGGTTGAGAAACGACAGCAGGACGCATGACAGAGTCCCCAGGACCCACATCCGGAAAGTTAGGACGGGTAGGGTCGGGTCGTCGGTGGTCAGTACCGTCATCGCCACTTGCTTCACCGGCGAATTCTCTTCTTCTTCATGGTGCTCTGTTTTTTCTGCGAAAAAACAGAGGATGTGTGAAAAAACAAGGGAAGAGTTAAAAACTGAATTAGAAAATTAAATTGGTGAGGGAATTACTAGTGGTGGGATCTGCTACTGCTGGTGCTTCATTCATGGCGGAGATTTGAAGTGGGTCTTGGATCGATGTAGTGATGAATTGTGGCAGGGAAGCAGTACAGTTTTTTTATGGAAATACTACAAGCGGTGTGAAGTAGAGTCAACTCGAGCTAAGTTTGTCCATTTATAATCAATCATGTCGCACATGTTGGGCAATTTCTGATCTTGAAAAGTAATTAATTGTTTTTGTATGTATGTATGGTGTTGGTTTGGACATATTTTGTAAATTCCATAGTGGATTCCATGGAAGAAATTAGGGGCGTACGATGGTGATGAAAACTTTATTATGATGAGAGGATTATGATTTGTTTCGATTTGTAATAATTTAGTTATTTTATATTTTTATGTGATTAGGGTGAGTTCGCCATGTTAATATTTGGATAGATTTTTGATAGAATTGAATGAAAAATCACCAAGTGGATTAGTACAAAAGCTGAATGATCGTTTTTCTTTTTGTAACAGGTGGTCTATCACTCTACAACTTAAAAGGTATAAAGTACACAACTGGTCTCACTTGACCCGACTACTTTAACACTGAGAAAATTTGGATTACCAAATGTCAACAAAATTATATACCGAAAGTGCATGTAAATATTTATCAATGTGATCATATAAATAGTAGGGTTCAAGTTGTGAGATAATCTGAGCAATATTTAAAATTTAGAGATATGTTATAAGAGAGATTCAAAACTACATTTGACAAAATCCTTCAACTTTGAAAGTCAAAACATTTCGCTACTTCACAATCGAAAGACTTTGAACGGGTGATCTATTAATCTACGTTCGCTCACACTTCATTTCGCCGTTGCACAGTATTGAATAGGTAGTATGTCATGATGAACAGAGTCTCACGACATGTTCCACTTGTATTTTCGCATTATTTTTGAAGTGTCGAATTCTTCAAAAGGGGGCGGTAGGGGAGCTGCTGATGGGATCTGCTGATGATCTTCTTCATTCATGGCGGAGATTTTCTGATGGGATGTGCTGATCTATCTACTGATAAATTGATGGAGAAATTGTGGGTGGGATCAGAAGAAGTGAAGTACAGTTGTGAAGCAGTGTAAAAGAGAGTCAACTCTAGAGCTTGTCTTGTCCTTTGTAATCATAAGGAGTCACTCCCACTCTGGCACTCTCCCAAAAAGTCGGGGGGAGATCGGTGGAGATTTTTGGATCTGGGAAATTAATGAATTATGTATATTAAAATTATTTGTATGATAGTTGCGGAAAATTACAGAGAGAACAAGTGGAGATAGATAAATTTTTTTTGTTATATAAAATGTATTAACAAAATCAAATGCGAGATAATTTAAGGTATGTCAGTTGAAGAATAGAAAATATCACAAGACCCATAAATGATAATATGTGAGTTCAAAATAAAACCACAGTATACTCAAAATAAAGTCTCAGTAAAACTAAAATAAAATCTCAATAAACTCAAAATAAATTTCTTATAAGATCCAAATACTATTTATTCAACAATAATTTATATTCTTTTTTTATAGATAAAATATACAAGATATGATTGCTCCACTATGATGGGAAAATGAGTTGTAGGGACTTACAACCACTCAATTATCTCACCCGAGTAAACATGGTATTTGTAAATATGTTGGTTGCAATACTAGTAAGTAAACGAGGTGAAATTTCAGATTTTTGCAATTTTCAACATACATGTCACATATTAGTTGATTTGAAATTTTCATGTCAAAATTGGTCAATTTTCGTGTGTTGAAGAAAAACTAACCTCTTTTATAAGAAAATTTTAAAATTTTCAAATAGGCTGATATTAGACATGTATGTTGGAAATGATTACAAAATTAAGTTTTATTATGATAACCTCTGTAAATAATGGTAAAATCAAATTAAAAATCAAATTTTACGATATTATATTAGTATTGAAAATTTTGAAATTGACTTACTTTCTACATGCATCATTCATCCGAATTCTGCCATTACCTAATTAAATGTCTCCCGTTAAATCATTGGTTGAGCTAATATAGTAGAACACCACCCAATGAATTTCGACCCAACAAGTTCAAACATCTCTCCAAGCGGAATTACTCTAACTATAGAGTTGTATATACGGACAACCTGCATGTCTCAAGTTCAAATCTAGCACATTTAACAAAATCAACACCCTTACAATATTTATTTTATACTTTCTATCTCGTATGGACCGAAACATCTCTATCAAAAAAACAAATTGAAACATCATAATCAATAACAGTTTCACCATAAATTTTTCCCTCCTTCTTTTAGAAAGTTTAAGGAAGTCTCACTTTTAGGAGAAATGGTAAAAGTTGTACGATTCGTTACGATGGTTACTTTTTTCCAGATAAAGACTGCAGCAGAGCATCTGCATTTATTTTAGCACGAAGAACAAATGCCTCGATCATCGTTTTAATTTTTCCTCTGCTTTATTTGTTCTAATGGTCCTGAAAGGATCTGATCCGGACGGTGGAGGACACGATTAAGTGGGGAAATAGTGAATCTGATTCTTCCTTTGACTGACAGATTTCTCTAGTGGGTTGGTGGAAGTGGGTACTCTGTTTCTGCGCATTTCAGTTCACTGTTCATATTGCAGCTACCAATCAACAGAAAGCGGAATAAACATTATTACAACGGTGTCCCGTTCCGTGGGGTGCGCAGGATTCGAAACCCAGATCAGCAACTAGAACCTACAGCCCACCGTAACCCGACAGCTGGACGAGAGGGACTGCAAGTTTTTCTGGATAGTTGTGGGTTCATCATCAGTCATGAAATAGAAGAGATTCAACTCGCTTAACGACCTCCCGTTCTTCAGCAAGAATGCTAGAGTGAGTTTAATCTCTTCATCAAATCTGTTCAAACCCCTGATTTCGATTACCTTAAGCCCTGGCTACAATCATCGTGGCATGTCGTGTTTCGGTGGGTCGCTTATTATCGCCTTTCGTCTAATGTTGTTCGTGTCACATCCGGATGAAGCTTCCTCTGCCACTATATGCAGCAATACTAAATTCGGAAGATGCTTGATCAAATGACAAGGGAAGTATTCGTTGGTACGGAAGCGGATGATCAAATTCGTAAGCTTTTTGAGTTCTGGCAGTCGGATGCAATGATCACTTGAGCAAGAGAGCTGTTAAAAAACCATTGCAGAGATTATAATAAACCAATTAGCTCCTAAAAAAACAGAGTAAAATAAAAGAACAGTCTTTTTGTCACGCAGTGAGACAAGAGAGACTGTTTCGAGACAATGGGGGAAATTGTTTTACCTTAAGCTTATTCCGGACTGCATGGAATAGATCAGTGATGGGCATCATAACAATATCCTGACGAACATCACGATCTTTGCTAGCAACGGTGGGATACTTGAAATCGATTACATCATTAGTGTTACCGAGTTTATATTCAGCAATTCCGCCGGCGAAGTGGAAACTGAGGTGTACGAGGTTCGGCGCAGCGATGTGAATGGTGGAGAACAGTTCGGAGGGCGTGGAGGTAGCAGCGCTTTTAAGCAGAACATACTGAGTAGTGGAAATGGTGATACACTTGAGTGAAGGAGAGAGTATGTGGAACACCTGAGCAGCATGATGGCACTCCAAATCCCACTCTAAATGTAGCGTTTCAAGAACCGGGCATCGGGAGATGAGCCTCAAGATTATGGCAGCTCCAAAGTGGATGTGGCAAAGCTGCAATGTCTTGAGACTAGGAAAACTGCAATGTCTTTCTAGCGATAGTCTGAATCCCATACCCAACTTGAGTACCTTAAGCTTCTTGAGGTCAGTGGGAAGCTGGAGTTGGAAGCGAAATCCCCAAAATTTGATATCGATGGTCTCGATCTCGGGTCCGATCACCTTGGAGAGCCATTCGTTGGCATTTCGAGCAACGTAAAGTGCTGTCCCGGGACCTTAACTTCCTCGAAGCCTGAAATCTCTAATGCACGATAGATTCCGGTGTTTAGACAGCACAAGGTTTACAAACTCTGGGGACTTCCATTCCGCAACATATTCTGCTCTATCCGAATTATTTCCAGACATTCTGCTAAGGTCGCGGTAGTTCCATTCTGTGTAAGATGGGTTACGCAAGAAATGAGAAGCAGCAAGAGCGGCTGCTGATCCACAATAGTCGGTCAAGTTCAGGTTCAAGGAATTTCCAAACTCGCATATGCCGTAGGTCTGGCGTACGAGCCAGTGTGATTTGACTATCTCGCATATGTTGGCATGATGCTTCACGTCGGGGCAAAGTGGGAACCCGAAAGGGACGATCAAGTCTAGGCTTGGAACCCAAGTCCAAAGGTGCTTCCATCTTCTGGACAGAACACTGGTCCTCACAGCCTGCACGGTGTCATCGAGTTTAGAGAGTATTTCGCAAAGTATGGCATCGGGTAAGCCACTGATTCTGCTGTCGTCTTCAACAACCAGTTTAATTGATTTGCTATAGCTGCCTCCTGCCATTACTGCCACTGCAGCAAAGAGTGTCCAATCCTGCGAACACAGAAGAACGATGCCTCAAAATCGTTAATGAAAACATCTGGAATTCGTAAATGAACACATCACAAGAATTTTTAGGAGTATCTAACCCTGGAAAATCGAATCACAAGAAATGCAGGAGTATCTAACCCTGGAAAATCAAATCTGATTACAGAACAGAAAGATCTTATATCAGAAACGCTATTGATTCATGTAAAGAGAGTTTTCTTTCTTCTTAGTCATATCTTGCTTAGTACAATGAGGTGTTATATTTATAGGCACACTTTACATAACCATACAATTCCCACCATTAATGTACATGAATGTGAAGTAATGTGCAATCAAAGGGAAATTTAAATATAGATTTGGATGAGTTACACCCATCATTGAGCTGCGATTTGGATGAGTTGCTCGGCCACAACTCACCGGCAGACTTCGTAGGTATCGGCCATCGACTCATTGCCGCCGACTTTTCATTGAGATGTATGTTCATGTTGCTTCTTGTCCAGCAAGAGTAAGGAGGGAAGATGTATTCCTTTCTTATTGCAACAAAATGATCAAACCAGTTATGTACAGACGGAAATCTGAAATAGTAGAATTTCAATGGTCAAAACCAATAAGGTACTGCCCCAGCCACAACTAAAAATCAATCACTGAAGCAAAACCAATGAAAAAGGATCTAACAACAGAAATCTAATACAAAATCACACAACAGCTATCTTTTTCCTGGCCATCCACTTCAATTTAGCATTCTCCATTGCTTCTTCCCTCATCCTCGACAGTTCTTGGAAAACCACATTATACTGCATATCAATTGCAGAAAGCTCCATCTGCAGTAGCTCATCCTCCTTTTCTTTCTCAGCAAGCGATAGACAGCACATGCTGGACAAGCTCGGGTCTGCAGGAACATCGGAGGACGAATTCGCGTCGTGTTCCAACGAGACTGAGAGATAAAAGTCGGCAGTAATATCGGAATTCATCGTCGCCCAATTATCCTGCTCTTTACTGCTATGTACTGTGTTTGAAGTTGAGTTGCTCTGCATGCCATATGAACCATTCTGCATACTTGTTGCACTGATAAAAGAATGATCCTTGCTAGCACCGAGTTTTGATATCAAGCTGTCTATTAACTCGGCAATGACAGGGACATCTTCGCTCGACAGTACGAGTTGTTCAACCATCTCCTCTGCTATTGTGAGAGTAGTGTCCGAGTCGAGAAAAAAAGAAAAGTGTATGTATCTTCCTCGTCCTGCAAAAAATAAGCAACGGCCATAAATGATTATTATTCAGTTGAAGTAATTCAGCAATTGATGAAAGAAAAAAAACTCACCGGATGGATCTGAAATGTGGAGAGACATCGAGATTGTATTATCGTCATCATTTTTCTCCCCTCGTAATCTGAATCCATTGCTCTCAGTGTATATCTCAACCTCTACGGGTGAGAGCTGCATAGGTTCGATCATCCTTTCTATGCCCGAAGTTTTTGATGACTTCTTGATATTAACATCTATTTCCATTGCAAATGGTTCTGATGGAAGCGACAGCTTCAGAGAATCAGAGACGACCTCCTTTGCACTCTCAGTTGCCAAAAAGGGGTCTTTAAGGAGCTCAATTGCAGGTAGCCGAGCAGATGCTGGGACTAAACACTTCTCTATGAACTCCTTAACTCGAGGGTTATCGACTTTAGCAAGGGAGGCTGGCTTTACACCCTGCAGCAAAAACAATATGGCAATATTAGAACTAACAGCGTTTAACAGTGAAAAATCAGAAATAAAAATGAAGCAAATGTAAACACATGATATGAGAGACTAAAAGTCTAACCGAGGAAACTTTCTTGTAAATCTGCGCTGGATTTCTGCATTCGCAGTAAGGGTATTCACAAGTAACCAACTCTAGCATGCACATGCCGAAAGAATAGATGTCAACGAGTTCAGTGTATTCTTCATCGTAGAGCTCTGGAGCCATGAATTCAGGAGTACCTATTCAACACATGAATTAAGATTATCAATATCAAGCAATATATTGAGAAAACTGAGTACTCAGTATCTCAACTTCACAATTTTGCACCAGTTGAGGATAATTAGGCTACAATAGTTCCCTGAGGATAAAAGTATTACCTATAACACTTCGGGCAGTTGGCTGCTGCAGGATTGTGGCTAAGCCAAGATCTCCAATTTTAACTTCTCCCGTGTTTCCATTGACAAACACATTGTCACATTTCAAATCGCGATGAATGATTGGAGGATTGTGGCTGTGCAAGTAGTGTAAGCCTCTAAGGATCTGTCTGGCCCAGTTTTTGATAGCCTTCAAATCAACATTCTTATGTTTCTTGCGATATCTAAGTTACAGAAATTAAACAACAGTAAGAACAAGCAGAAAAATTGAAAAAATGTAATAAAAAAAGTTAGATTTCACAAGCATCACTTACTGCCTCAAGCTGCCAGAAGTGAACAGCTCTGTTATCATGTTGATAGTTCCTGTCTTGTCATCCACCCAAGAGTGATAGGACTTGATTATATTTACATTCTTCAAGGATTTAAGCAGATGAACCTCAGAATACAGCCTCTCCAACTGTTCTGGCGTCTGTAATGCATCTTCAACATTCATTTGGTTCCAAGCAACTTCAATGCCGTTAACCTCATCAAATGCCTTGTATCTATCATAAAAAAAAAGAACCAGCTCGTGTGATCAGTACATGGAATGTCCCACAATAGTCGATAACATTAAATCGATTGCAAAATTGACAGATGAGGAGGATGTAAGCAAAGGGAACATACACAGTCTTGAATGCCCCTCTGCCCAAGATCTCATCATACTGGAGATTGAAAAAAAGGAAAATAAAATATCATAATCTCAAAACAAGCTAGCAACACCGTAACATAAAGCATTGTTCATAACTCCATTTATTAACTTCATCCCATCAAATGCAACCATAGTGATAGATAACGATGTCAGCTCAATCCAGTGAAGACCCAAAATGATGCACATAAAGCTCAATCCAGAGAAGACCCAAAATTATGCACATAAAGCTCAATCCAGAGAAGACCCAAAATGGACAGAAAGTCTTCAGCTGAGACTATTCTAAAGCATATATTACTCCATGATTTGGTCAATTGATTTACAGATATAAAAGAGTTCAAATTCAGCTCGATTCAGAACTGCATACATGAATACAATTAGAAACTAAGAAACCAGGAAATCCATACCCGAATGTAACGACCAGTCGGATCTGTTTCCACAACCGCACCATCGTCAAAAGGACCAGAATCGCCCATACTGAATTCAAGCATGAGACAGAAATAAAAGAGCACAAAACAAAACGAGACAGAGAGAGGGGAAAGGAGCAGGAAGGGGACAAAAAATTACAGTAAAAAGAAAGGGAAGAAAAAAAGAAGAAGAAGGAAACAGAGGAATGGCCTCTATTAGAAAACTTTGAATTTGACGCAGCTAAGGTGTTCAGAGAATGCCTCAGAAGCAATGGAGTAAGAATCGAATGCCGACTGGAAGCGGAATCGACACCCGAACCCAAAAAGAATCATGATACTGGAGGCCAGCAATTGGAAATCGTCGGCGAAGATCGAATACCAATGATGAAACTGTTTCGATGAGGTTATATCACAGGCCCTAGACTCAGCCATGACGCTTCCCACATCCTTTTAGCTGTTTGTTTCTGGTTGTTCGACTGAATCCTCAACTGATTCAGAGCGATCGAGAGAGAGGGTGAATTGAACACGAAGAAGGGCTCAGAATCCTCGAAACCCTAGATTGAGAACAATTTTGAGGAAGCGGTGGTTAATTAGGAGCAACCGGAGGAAAAATCAGAGTAAATCGAAAAGGAGAAGGGAAGTCGTATTTGGAAATTGGAACGGAACAGAGATATTATTAATTATTGTTTTATTTTTACGCGCTCTTTCTCTCTCCGTTGAAGCCAGCGGTGTAGTGCGTTGCCAACGGAAAGTTGTGAAATGATGATTTTTACCTCCAATGAGACTAATCTCGGTCAATATCGTTGTGTGTTTGACGATTTGGATTTATTGTGTTTGTTGTAGTAATACATAATAGATATGTTTTTCACGATTTTTTTAGTCGAATTATTGAGCTTAAGTAAACTCACTAAGGGATTGTTTAGATGAAGTGAGATCGTTTAAATAAAGTGTTTCAATGACTTAATAACTTGTTTACTAAAAAGGACAATCGAAAGACCTGAAAAGATCACTAGAGAAATACTACATTCAGAGCCTCATTCACTTTGAAATGTAGGGAAAAATGGGTTTGTAATGATGGTTGCCAAAGGTACAGATTGTTCCTAAGAAGCTCGAGGGACAATGGGGATCAAATAGCAGTTGGATGGTATTAGTAGCTCGAGAAATAGCAACTCTTGCTGACATTAAAAAAAATCGGTATTCGAAAGTTAGTCAAATAAGATAATTCCTACGTGACAAGCTATTTATACTTCCTAAATCTCACGTTCTCAATAATACAACATTTTTATTTCAAAATACTACATATGCTAAATACTTCGTTCAGATATCGGCTAATCTGGTTCCGGCATTTGTACAGTAACTGAAGGAGAATTATTATACGTATGTCCAGAAATCAATAGCTGCAAATGTCATCTAACAGATTCTTTATATTTCATGAAAAGATAACGTACTCCACTTGTTCAAATCTCCCAACATAACATCGATCATATGTCTAATCAACCTTAACCAAAATCTGTTATAACTGAAACTAACACCACCGGGCTACTTCTTGCTGCAGATCCTCCAAATTACTCTGTTTAGTTCAGCTCCACAAAAAGACTGGCCTGCGGATGCAATCCGGCTTCTTTCAACGTCAACCCTCGCTTCTCGCTCCCGTAAACAGTTCGCGGAAAATTCGAGACGAGGCTATAATCTTCTACGTCGCCTAAACACCCCGATGAATCGACGTAGTCGTAAAGAGTCTGTACAGTTGCAGTGCTGTTGTTGAACCTCCTCTCTTTGCGTTCTCCGTTAGGGAATCGAACCAAGACCTGTTCAGATTCGTAAAAGCTTTCAGCATCACAAATGGGGGTTGAAATTTTCAAATTAGAATTCAAATTCAGGGATAAGATGGACTCTTTACCTGTGTGACATCGGGTCCTTTCGCAGGCTCGACACCAAGCGATAAGGCTTTCTCTTCTCGGATTCTGGCACGAGCAGCCTCTCGTTCTGCAGCCTCTTGTGCAGCTCTTTCACGAGCTTCCTCTTCCTCCTTCAGCTTCCTCTCTGCTTCGGCAGCCTCTCTTTCGAGTCGTTCTTGTTCTTCGATCCTCTGACGCTCCCTAGCCTGACAGGTGGCAACGAAGAAACGTGAGGTAACCAGAAGATGACAGGTTAACAAATAAAAAGGGAAATTAGAAAAGAGAGGCTAATGTGCCTGATCAGCTTCGAGTGCCGCCCTATAAGCTGCATCTTGCTCCTCCCTCAATCGCATGTTGTTTATTCTTTCCTCTGATTCTATTCTCGCTGCGGTAAGAACTGGCGCGCTTTCTTCAAGCACTCTTTGTAGTAGTACAAGCATTTCTTCTGGAGATTTTGGACCTTCAATCTGGAAAATGCAAGAGCAAGACTCAGATTACAGTTGCAAACCGCACAAGAACACTAATCAGAACCCGGAAACATTCGATTTACATCCCCATGAAAATCTGTTCATGACTCGAATCAACTTTGCTCTACGAATTTCATAAGGATAACATCCAATAGGACAACCGGCACAGAAAGCTATATAATGCCTCCACCTAGCTGTAAACTAGCAACCCAAGTGCAAATCATGATAGCATACTACAGCAAAAATTTGACCTATGACAACTGACAGCACACTTGCAGTTCTTCAAATGACGATAACAAACAATGGACATGGAAATGACATGAACATAAAGACAACTAATTACCTGTTGAAGCAAAGCGATCCTCTGATTAGTAGCAGGCATAACCACAGCACAAAACGGATATCTAGAGGCCTTTAAGCTGTTGCTCATCTTGAACCCTTCACTAGCTCTAATACTACCTCCCCAGGCGACGAAATTCTGGTTAATGAACTCAGATAGCACCTCTGAACACAGAGTTCTCTGGCAGAATCCTGGACTGTCTGAGTGATCGGGAGAATGCAGATACACAAATAGCAGCTTAAATGAGTTTCTAGACCTCTGCAGAGCGTCCATGAAACCTTCTGTGACAAAGTTGGGACCTCTAGAGCCATACTCCCTCTCGAAAGCTGCCACAAAATCTGTAGCCTCACTCGTGGAAGCAGATACCGGAGCTAATCGTGCTGAAGACTCCCCGTTCCGGCCAGCACTTGATCCTATCCCAACCATTCCCAGAGAGTAGGACAGAACACCACCGGCAACCCACAGACCAAGACCCACTGCACCGGAGATCAATCCGAGGCTGCCCGAAATCACAGATATAGGTAAGGTAACTAATTTCCATGTTAAACCAGGAGCCGGAGCCGCAACGGGTCCAACAGCTGAATCGGAACGAACAACCGGGTGAGGAGCAGCTGAATTGGACGACCCACCAGTGTCGGTGGCAGTAGTGGTCGACGAGGAAGGCTCCGTGGCGGCGGCGGTGTCTTGGCCGACGTCACCTCCTGTAAAAGAGGAGATCGCAAGATCGAGGTCCCACCCATGAGCTTGAAGGATCTCTGTGCACAAATCCAGATCTTCGAGACCCGTGATCGCCTGGAAATATGCCAATTTATCAGCTACATCGCCCATTATCACTCTCTTCTTCTCTACCCAATCCAAAACTGATCAAGATCGAGAAACAGGAGATGATTCTTCTTCCGTAACAGTTGATTTCGCCTTTCCTATTCCGCTGGTTGAATCGAGTTCGTACCTTTCCCTTTTCACGACTGGAATCTTCCTCGGGGGCGGCCGGGTTTACGGTTATGGGGCGAAGATGTCAATTCCTGTTGCTATCCATGCTCTGAATTTGGTTTCTTGGGGAGACGTAATCTCCTATTAGCCCACAAAACTTGTTTGGAATTACAGCTGTTGCCACTCCAAATGTTGACTACGCCAAAGCGATGTCGTTTTCATAATATGGGCATTTCTCGGCTCGAGTGCTCGACATGGTTTGCCTAGTTTTGAGTTCCCTGAACAGGTGGCGTCGTTGCCATCACGTCTCTGGGCCTTCCGGGTTAAGCCAAGCTCGAGCAGACCTTAGTCGAATCGATAATGGAGCCTCCACAAATGAGCTGGCTCGCAAGCCAAACACATAGAGATAGGCCTTTCTCAGTTAACCAACATATCTCTTTGATTACATTTCGATTTTCTGCAAAAGCGCATCGTCAATTCTTGTTTTCGTTCCATAGGATTATTCGCCCAATAAACAAAGTGGTGCTGATCAGCCGAACTTTAGCGAGCTCGAGGTCAGTGTGTTGATTTATAGTGGCATTTTTAGTTCGGTTCAATACAATTATTATTAGCTCGATTAATTTGAGTTCGGCTTATCCAAAAACTTTTGACTCAACTCTTTTATAATTATTAATAAATCAAGATAAATTTCAAATTCAACTTAAATAAACTTAGAAAAAAAGTTTAAGATGAACTCGACTGGTATAAAATCATCAACCATCATACTCTTGTTTTTTATTATATATGAAGTAAAACATTTGAACCTTTAAGAAAATCAACTTGCTAACTACATTACTAAGCCAATTAACGAATCTCAATCAAACTAAACTCGAACCGAATCTCAAACCTTAGTCGAACCAACACTCAGCCTTCTTCTATCTCTGTCTTTATGTAATCTTCATCGTTTGCTTCCACAACTGATCCCTCCTTCTTCTCCTTCAACAAATTCAAAAGACCATCCAACGCCACGTCAGCATTTTCGCTCTCCATAAGCTTCTCCGTCACACTAGCAGGGGTGACCTTAGCATCCTGCTCGTCGATCAACTCTCCGATTTCGGCACACAACCTATGATTCTCGACATCTGCTCCCAAGTAATTCGCGGCCAGCTGTTCGAACACTCGCTTCGTGCAGTACGACAAGTGGACATGCATGTCCATCCGACCCGGCCTCAATAGGGCCGGGTCGAGTCTCTCCTTGTGGTTCGTCGTGAACACTATAACCCTCTCGTCCCCACAACTCGACCATAATCCGTCGATGAAATTCAGCAATCCGGCCAGTGTTATCTTTTCGTCGGTCTTCCCATTTGATTCTCGCGTGACAGTTACCTCGGGGTTATTCCTATCGGGCAATTCGTAGCTGCAATCGATATCCTCAATGACGAGAATCGACCGGTTATCGGTCGCGAGCAACGCCATTCGGAGCTCCGAATCGTTTTTTACCATGGTGAGTTGGAGATCGTAGATGTCGAATTTCAAGTAATTCGCCATGGCAGCAATTAGACTCGATTTCCCTGTTCCCGGTGGGCCGTAAAGTAAATAGCCACGTTTCCAGGCACGGCCGACTCGCTTGTAGTAGTCTTTCCTCCCCCGAAACCTATCGAGATCTTCGATGATCGACTTCTTCAGCGACGGCTCCATAGCCAGAGTGTCGAAGCTCGAAGGATGATCCAAATTGACAGACTTCCATTTATCGGCGTGTCTGTAAATTCCGTTGCCGTCAATGGTGTGAATCTTGAGCACTCTCTCCCCTGCTCTCATCTGATTCGCCGTCTCGATCATGTAAGGTATGTACAACTCCAGGATCAGATCCTTTTCCTTGCTACCGAATTTCAATAGGAACGATTTCTCCGATTTGCCGCTGGTTTGATCGGTTTCGTATTCGTAATCGTGATGACGCTTAGATGGCTGCTTGCTTTTGGAGAAGCTCCACTTGAGATCGACGCCGCGGAATTCGTCGTAGATGACTTGGCCGTCCTCGAACGCGACGGTGATGTTCTTGTCCTTGGAGGATTTGCTGATGCAGATGTGGTTGTTTCTGGAGGTGATTTTGGTTGGGAGGTAGATCTCTGCAGCGTCGTAGACTTGGTTGCGGGAGTAGAGAGAGCTGCCGCCGGTGTATTCCTTGACGGCTATGGTTAGGTCGTCGGTGAATCGGATGCGGAACAGGCGGCGGAGGGTGTCGTAGAGCCAGAGTTGGGCGTGGCGGGGGATGAGTGTGTTGACCAGCGTTTTGAATAGCATCAGCGTTGAATTCATGTTCATTAAGGAGTTGAAGGTTGATGATGGACTGCTGAAATCGAACATCCTGTTCATCGTCATTCCCCGCATATATTCAAGAGGATCGAGGATTTTACAGCGGAGCCGAACTGCTGAAGAGCAACGATTGAAGAGTGTTATATAATGTTTGACAAGGAGAGAGGGGGGCGGGGGTTGAAGGTGTTTCCTTGTAGGGCAAGGCATTGGAATCCGTGTTTTATTAGGGTTTAGAACAAAGAACAGTCTCTCTCAATTGTTCCTTTACTAAACAGTCTCGTAGCTTGATACAAATTCGTCTCATTTTTTATTTCCTTGGTACGCAGCAGTCTTATTCACGATGAATGCTCAATTTTTATGGTGAGTTTATCATATTAGTCCCTCCATACGAGATTAAATGTGATTAAATATTGTTATTGACCTTATATCTGTCTCCCATCAACCTCTTTCTATTAGTCTTCACTCCTTTTTGGTGCATCAAATGATAGTACTTGTAATGGTTCTTTTATACTTGCTTCTCATTGCGTAAAGTCGTTTATAAAGTGAATAACATAGAAATAACTTTGTATAATTTGACGCAAAGAGGAAGATATGGAAAAATTATCGGAAAACTAAACATCCATAGTGAACAAGACTGTTAGATAACAAAGAAAAAAGCGCGGATAGAATCTGTATCAAACTATTTGATTACCAGCCCCAAACTTAGAATGAAACAATATTTTATTATCAACCAAAAAAGGACTCTCGTATTTACTATGTAGGACTATTTGGTATTTATTCCTTTGTGACTAAACAAAGGGAGTGCTGATCAGCCAAGCTTTCACCGGCTTTAGCTCGGTTAGTTGGTTTGTAGTGGTAATTCTAGTTCAGTCGATAAAATAATTGGTAGCTCAATCGGCTCGGTTAAATTCGAATTCAGTTCATTCATGGGCCTTAACAAAATTTGACTTTTAACTCGGCCTAGCTCGTTTATAAAAATGATGAAATAATTTAAAACATTTAGTCATTAAGATAACATCATTAATCATTATAATTTTGTATTTTATTATATATAAAAGGAATAAAATAAGAAAAAACATCTGAAACAATAAAAAAATCAACTTATCAGCTACATTAATCGAGCCAATAGCCAACTAACGAATCTCAATCGAGCCGAAAGTCAAGCCGAACTTGAACCGACTCTCGTGCCTTAGTCGAACTGACAATCAAACCTCAAATGAGCTAGCTCGTAAGCTAGTATAGTCGATAGTAATCAAACCGGCTCGTTTCAAATCAAGTCGGGTTTTAATCAACTTGTTTCCAAGCTGAACATCTACTCCCCAACAGTTTGATTCGTGAACGATCCTATTTACAATCAACGTATTCGTTTTTTCAGTCCAAGTCGAAGTATACTTCTTCTTCTTCGTTGTTTGCTGCCACAACTAATCCCTTCTTCTTCTTCTTCTTCTCATCCTCCTCCTTCTTCTTCTTCTTCAGCAAATTCAAAAGACCATCCAAAGCCACGTCAGGATCTTTATTCTCCATGAGCTTCTCCGTCGCTTTAGCGGGGGTGAGCTTAGCATCCTCCTCGTCGGTTAACTCTCCGATTTCGGCACACAACCTATGACTCTTAACATTCACTCCCAAGTAATTTGCGGCCAGCTCTTCGAACACTCGCTTCGTGCAGTACGTCAAGTGTGTGCATGTCCATCCGACCCGGCCTCAGTAGCGCCGGGTCGAGTTTCTCCTTGTGGTTCGTCGTGAACACTATAATCCTCTCGTCCCCGCAACTTGATCATAGTCCGTTGATGAAGTTCAGCAATCCCGCCAGCGTTATCTCTTGGCCGTGCTTCTCCCTGTTCGCCATTGATTCCGCCGTGACGGTTACCTTCTATAAACAAAAACAACCAGAGAAACATGAATAAGGTGACACAACATCCGTATCAAAATTTGGGAACCATGTTAATCATCCGTATTATTCTTCTATTATTCCTTCGATATTCGGCTATTATTCTTCTGTTGTCGGATTTTGGGGACAATTAATGAAGCTAACCTTAGTTTTGATGAAGCTGACCATGGTGTCGCTATTCCGATCGGGAAATTCGCAGCTACAATCGATATCCTAGATGACGAGAATCGACCTATTAGCCATTCGGAGCTCCGAATCGCTACGAATGGCGGTGAGTTGAACTTCAAGTAGTTCGCCATGGCAGCAATCAGAATCGATTTCCCCGTCCCCGGTGGCCCGTAAAGCAAATAGCCACGCTTCCAGGCCCGGCCGACTCGCTTGTAGTACTCTTTCTTCCCCCGAAACCTATCCAGATCTTCGACCATCGACTTCTTCAGCGACGGCTCCATAGCCAGAGTGTCGAAGGTCGAAGGGTGATCCAAATTGACGGACTTCCATTTGTCGCCAGGTCCGTAACCTCCGTTGCCGTCAATGGTGTGAATCTTGAGCATTTTTTCCTCAAGTTCATTCTTTCGGTAATTGATGGCAATAGAATAGTAATGTCTGTTCAGTCCATGGGGAAGTGCCTGGATAATTAACCAAGTATCATGGACCTATAGGAAGAATTCTTCAAAAACATGACACCAGTACCGTAAGTTCTGCTTCCAGTAACATGGTAACTGACCAAGCTAATTGGAATGCACAGAAAACCAGAGGTAATATCAGAAGTCTTTCACAGTTCAACTTAGCCTTGAGAACAATTGGTATAATCTTGTGACCTTATTGCAAAACGAAGACTAGCCACTCACACAGACGTGTGAACAAGAACTTGGACCCAGGAACCATACAAACACAACAATAAGGCAGGAACTAACCCCATACAAAAGTTAACACTAACCTCAGTACCGCTTTAAGGCATATCAAACACAGCAACCACACCAATCGTATATTCATCCACAAACTCCCCTACCATCAGACCCATCACCTCCAAGGGAACTCCGGCTCGTTCTAACAACAACCACACACAAAATTAATCCCTAAATTCAAAATTGACTCAACTGCAGCCATAAAGCTAAGAGAAATCTGCATGAACGACCCACTCGGTGGCTTGCTGTTTTAAAAGATAGTAATCAAGAAACTACAAAGTTTTAAACTGGGGAATTTTATTATAGTTTTTTGAAAAATTTGGAAATTAAATAAAAACGGACGGTGAAGATTAAATTTTACAAACGGACGGCTTAGGTCAAATTCTTTAGACGAGAATATTGATATTCAGAGAATACCGAAGAGTTTTCCAAAAAATTTATAAATTTATTCAAGTCGACTTTAAGTTTGAGATTTAACTAGGATTCTTTGCAAAAGAGCTTATTTAAGACCTCTAAACGAGCTAAACTCGCGTGGAGCTTAGCCAAACTCGAACTAGCAGTTATTTTGTCGAGCCGAACTCGAGCTTCTACTACAAACCAACGAGTCGAAATCGTGCTAGGCAATTTGACTCGTCTCGGCTCAACACGTCAGCTACCCGTTTACGACTAACACCCTTCATGCCCACTTAATATATATTTGTAGGTGGTTTTATAAAACCACTGCTTTCAACTATAAACATTTTAGCTATTTACCACTACATATATGTAGAAAGTAAGTTTATTTAGAAATTTTCAACATTAACATAACACCATCAAGTAAAAATTAATTTTTAACTTTATTTAACTATTATTTACAAGGGTTACCCTAATGAAATTTGATTTTTAGCCATTTTTCGACATGCATGTTAAATATTAGCAGATTTAAAAATTTTGAAATTTCATTGTGAAAATGATCAATTTTCATAGGTTAACCCCTTTGAAAATTGATAATTTCGACATGATAATAGAATATTTTTAAATTGACTAATATTTAACATATATGTTGAAAATGACTAAAAATCGAACTTTCATCAGGTTGAATTCAACATCCTTTAAATAATAGACAAATGAAATAAAAAATATATTTTTTAAGAATTTTAATTATTATTGTTAGTAGAAATATATGTCAAAGGGGTAAATTGTATAGGCCGAACAGTAGTAAAAATTTAAAATCTATTAGACAGAATATAAAAAGACTTAATCCGTCCAAATATGACATAGCACAGTGAGGATAAATTGAACCATCTTGGTACATTAAAATTTACAATCACTAATCTAACAGCAATGGAAAGTTTACAGAAAAGTAACAGATGTTGCATCTATTCCATCTCTTCAACGAAAGCCTTTCCTCTGGTTTCTTCAGTCTCGCTCCTGGATTTCAAGAGCTTAGTGTCCACTTTACAATGATCCAACACAGACGATTGCTCTCTTCTGACAATGGCCGCTAGAGAAATCCAACAACCTTCATCTTGCTGCTGCTGTTCATTCACCCAACACATGATGAAGTAAACTTTCCTCTCCGCAAGCTTCAGCTTATTCCTCATCCCCGATCTTGATTTCCGAGACTTCTCTTCTTTCACTGCCTCCTCCACAGCTCGAATCAGCCTCTGCACGTCAGCAAGCATGCAAATCAAAGCACCACGCCCTAAGGTAAGCATCATCGTTACATCATCAACAATGGATAGACCGAATTGGGAGCCCCCCATGTGTCTGTACTCGGGAGAGCAGCTCTGCTCCAGGCAGTATGATAGAGCTTCCATCACGTTTTCTGGCTGTGAAGCTTGGCTGAGGACTTGAGAGACGCTCAGGAGTACTGTTACGGATTCTATGGCGTCTGATTTCCAATCTCCGTTGTAGAGTCGTAGTGTGAAGCAGTATGAGTATATAATGTCTACTAAATGGATTGCTAGAAGTGGTGAAGGCTCCTTGGTAATTAGGTTTGAAAGTGGTTGTAATGGGGAATCGGGGCCGGGAGGGATCTCGATGGACTCCTCTTGCAATGATGATGGTTGATCGTTGGCGACTGGCTGTACGAGTGGAGTACCTGCCTTGCTAAGTGCGATTGCTCCGGCGGAAGATTTCAACCACCATGGATCCCACGGCTTGAAGAACTTGCTCAGTTCTCCGCATGCTACTGCTCTTTCGAACCGTTTCTTCTCTTCGGCAGAGAGGTCATCGAAAGTGATTTCACCTCCTGTGCAAGAAAGAAGAAATGCAGGGGTTTTAGAAGCTTCAGAGAAGATAGACACCATGAAACCAATTAGATTAGTAGCTAGGATCATTTTAGCATACCAGATGCAATCTTCTCCAGAGTCTGCTCAGATAGAAACGAATCTGCAAGGTGATACCAGAACGATCACATTAGAACCCTTCAATTGGAGGTTCAATCTCAAAGTGCTACGCCAAATCAAACTCAGGTCAATGACATACATAAGGAAATTCAAGATTTTCACAAGTATTTGTTACTAGATAACCTTTCTAACCAAAACTCTACATTCTAAGCATTCAGCAACTTCATCTTGCAGTAATCTCGCATCCTTTGTCAAAGTGAGAAGAGGAAGTGAATAGAAACCTACCATCATCATCATCATCATCCATGGCCTCCATCTCTTCTTCCTCAGAATGAACGCGTTTCAGTATGTCCAGCATCTTCCGCTTACTTTCATCACCCGTTTTCAGATGCTTCAGCTCCCCCACTACGTTTTCCCGCATAAACGATTCAGTGCACCGAACACTATGGGACTGTTCGCCAAAGACGAAAAGATGAACAACTGACACAGAAGATTGAGTAAATTCGTGCTTGTAAGCAGTAGTAAGTTAACGTAGCTTACCTTGTAGCACTGCAAAGAACAGTATCGCGAATTGCATCGAGGACAAGTATACTGCGAGAACTGCTTCTGGCATCTGCAGGTCGGAAACAATGAATATAAGTTCTTCAAATCGTCAAGAGCCAATCAGAAAAGTAATGGAAAACAAAAGGACGCACACGTGGCAGATGATGCGGGACGGTGGATCCAGCGGCGAGGCTTGGGAAGCTTTCTCCGATGTGATGATTGTCCGCTCCATCGATTGGCCGATTGAAGAGGCGAGCTAGACTGGTATCGGCGTCGCAGTTTCAATCGCGCTGGTCAGGTGAAATCGGAACTCGAATCGAAGTTCTCGTTACGTTTCTTTACTGATTCGACGAATTACAAAAACCCCGCGATGAAGAAGTTAGAACCCTAGAAAATTCCAGGAACCGTTGGAAAGCTTGGCGGTGAGATGAAACCCATTGGGCTCAATTTTCAGCAATCGGAAGAGCAACTCCTTCTGGGCCTCAGGCCTGTCAGATAGACACAATTCAATGGGTAAATTGCACTCCATATTTACTGATATGAAAACACGTGATGATAGAGATAATCGATTCTGACATTAATCACAATTAACTTAAATTAGTTGGATTAGTTGAATTTTAACATAGAAGATGAAGCAAGATAGATGTCTAGTACATTGACATTTGCTACCATGGTGACAAGGATAATTTTAATTTATTTATTTAACGCCAAATTAGACGTAAATGGAATTTTGTGGGTAGAAGATTAAAATCACCATCACCCCTGAAGTAAAAAACTCATTTCCCTTCTCTGTTTTTGTCCTTTCTCCTCTGTTTCCGATGTCGACCGTGTGAACGGAGCGGAGAAAGCTGAGAAAAGACTGGCTATGGCGTATTCCATGACATCACGGATCCCCCATGCCCATATTCATTACACATCCACGCAGGACCTTCTCAAAACTTCCCTGAAACAAGAGGGTTCCTCCACGTCTCTTCTCGTCTCGTATTCATACGCTTTGTTTGTCTATTTGCCCCCATCCTTTTCCCTCCATCAACTCGATAAATATAAAACCCCCCCTGAGTATGTGTGTACATCAGCCAATGAACTCCCTTCCTCATTGGGCATTTGAATTTTAAGTTTGACCCATATCACCTATCCAATTTTCCGCCAGCTCGCTACTCCTCCGGTAGGTGTTTTCTTTTACAGTTCTTACTCTTCTGTTCAAGACTCGAGCTTTGCGGGATTTTTTGATTAATTGTTGTAATTGTTTCCAGAACTATGGACCACTGCTCGCAATTTCTGCTGGTTATTGCATCTGTAATTGCTTCACAAGCTGTTCTAGGAAATGGGTATTCCATCAAATCCGCTACTTACTTATCACCGGAGTTCGTATTAGGGCCAGGATCGGTGGAGAACAGGATATACCCCAGCATCGATTTCCCAACAGGTCACATCGGCATCAAGAGCTTCGATGCCGAAGTCGTTGACCAGCTCGGGAATCCTGTCCCTCTCCACGAAACCTATCTTCATCACTGGGTTTTAGAAAGATACCGTATCTCCAAGAGCAACAATTCCACTGGTGTAGTTGTTAGAAACAGTGGGATATGTCAAGGTACGAAACTTGGACAGTATTATGGACTTGGTTCCGAGACGAGGATGACCTCGACTCGTGTTCCTGATCCTTATGCAATCCCAGTTGGGGATCCTGCTGAGATTCCGGATGGTTACGAGGAGAAATGGCTGCTGAATGTTCATGCTATCGATACGAGGGGTGTCGACGACCGATTGGGGTGCACTGAGTGTCTGTGTAGCTTGTATAATGTTACCAGGGATAACTATGTTGGAGGTTTGAAGTGCTGTGAACATCACAGTCAGTGTAAGCTCAAGCAAGGGTTTGAACAGTTTCCTAGGAGGAGTTTGTATTTGAGATATACAGTGAAGTGGGTTGACTGGAATGATGCTGATGAGATTCTTCCAGTTCAGATATTTATCTTTGATGTTACTGATACTGGTAAAAGGCAATCGGATTCCCCATTAGAAGGTTGCAAGGTACATGTTCTTCCTTTTAACTTGTGCTTATAATACATATGCTGCCATGGATTAGAGATTACCGTGATTCTAAACGGAGACCTCTCAGCCTTTAAAGGCTCCGATACTGATGTCTCGAACGTTGCATGCATATCACAGCATTTACTATGACAGAAACTGAAGCCGTTTACTTAGCCTGAGCAGTAGATGAAATGATGCAATCATTCGCCAAAAGTAGTATATTTTTTCCTTCTGAATCGACAATAACCTGTTATAAAAAGTGTTTGTTTGGTACATTTCAAGGTGGAGTACGACGTTGCATCATGTGAGACTCATGGCTGGTGCGTCGACATCAAAAGCACACATGTTAGCATACCGATTAGTGGCTATGTCGTCTACGGTGTCGCCCACCAGCACACCGGAGGAATCGGCTCAACTCTCTACCGCAAGGTGATTGATTCCAACCAATTTTGTTAGAAAAAGCAATCTTTTTGTCAAAATCTTATGATTGTGTTATATAGGGTGGAGAAGCTATATGCAACTCTGCTCCGATGTATGGTACCGGAGACGAGCCAGGGAACGAGGAGGGGTACATAGTAGGGATGACCACCTGCTACCCGGAACCAGGATCAGTGAAGATAACAGCTGGGGAAGAGCTAGTTCTGGAATCAAACTATACAAGTACCAGCACTAGGGGACACACAGGAGTTATGGCGCTGTTCTATATTCTCGTTGCGGACCAAGCACCACCGGCGACATCAAGCATGGGATCGTTGCACGATCCTGTTACTGTAAGCTTTTCAATTGACAGAACTGCTTGTTTGATTTCCTTTCATGTGAGATTGCGTTTCTCTGAACTTCGAGCGGTGTTCGCTGCAGCTGTTCGGTGAGTTGACTGCGAATGCTTGGACGGTCCCGGCGGTGTTGGGAGTAGCGGTGGTTGTGGTTGCTGCTTGGTTTGGTGTTTGGTTGAAGACGAGGAGAGAAACTGAAGATGGGTACCGTGTGATTTCAGCATGAGAGTGAGATTTGTGATCCAGAGGCGTGCACTAAGTAAGAGTTGAGTGTATGCATCAGGGTTTTCTGGTGATTTATACACTATAATAATAAGCATACGTTGAGGTGGTGCAACTATAAAAAAGCCTACAATACTAACGCCAAGGTTGTTGAGCTATATATTAAACACCAAACAACAACAACAACAACAACAAAATATTCTATTGTCGTGCCTGACTCAAGCATACATTGTGTGTTATTAGTTATCATGTACAACTCTATTTGAAAAAAGATTTGACGAGTGATTTTATAGTGAATCCGGATGATTTGGATGAAATACCACATTTGAATACAAAAATGAAATTTGTCAAATCTAATTCAAGTGATTCGAGTAAGAAAATACCAAATTCAAAGAAAGATAATAATATTAGTTATGTATTGGTCATTTGTCAAATATGTTAATTAAATACTTACTTTTTATAAATTAAAATTTCTCTTTTGATTTCTAAAACTCCCCAACACAAACAAATAATTTTACGAAATTACTAATTATTTCAAATCATTTTTAACCACTCTTAAAATCAAACAATCCCGCTTTCTATTGCCTTTCAAAATTTCATTCAAATATAACGTATTTGTCAACCACTACAATGGTTCATCTGTTTTGGGTTTATTATGGCGTATTTGTTGCCAATATATTAAAGGAAAATGTTAAAAATGTCTAACACATAAGTTGATTACGATTTTATGATGTTTTTTTATTTCATGCTGACTCGACGATTTCACTATATTTGATATATGCGTTTGTTATTTTTTTGTCTCTACGATGAGCTTATTTATAAAAAAAATAACAATAATATAAGGCCATCTCCATCAAAAAATGACTTATTAGCAATTTCTAATAAAAACCTTATCGCCACATCACCAATTTTGATAATTAACTCATTTAATAATTTCTAAACACATCCATCCTTATAATTCTTTAGTAATTTCTATTTATAAAACCTACACTATAATTTACCTTTAATTTTTTTTTTGTTTTAATTCACTTATCCATACAAAATTAATTAAAATAGAGTCTTTTGCTTAAAAAAAGTAATCCATATGTTTACGTGGCATAGCTAATCAAATTTCTAATTTAGCAATTTCTAATAATAATTTTAAGTTTGCAATTACACATACATCCCTAACAATTATTAAATGAGTGTCACATCATCCTTCACCTCACGTTAATAATTTCTAACATTTTGGAATGGAGATGCCCTACGATCATCTCCATCCCAAAAATTATATAGCAATTTTTAAACCGCCACATTATCAACTTTAGCAATCAATACCTCCATCCCTAAAATACTTTAGCAATCTTTTAAAAGTGATCTTTATAAAAAAAAATGTTCCAATATGCTTATGTGGCATGACTAATATAATTATTTTTCTTAGAAAATTGATTTGTCATTTTATGTGGAATTACTAATAAAATTATTAATTAACAAATACTTTTACATCCTTAACAATTACTAAATAAAGTATCACATTATCCTTCATCTCATTTAAAAATAATTAAAAATGTAAAGATAAAGATGATCTAACTCTAAAATATAAAGTTAATAAAAATAATATTAATTTAGTCACGTAATAATTGGATTAGTTGGCTTTTGGATAGGGAAAAATTGTAGCACGATAGAATCTGTCATGTTTTCATAGTTCTTCTCTGTCTTCTGTTTTAGACTTGAGATCTTAGAGCTTTGGTATTTTTCATCCTTAATTAAATTTTAATTTTACTTCATCAAGATAATATAGTGAGTTAAGGAATATGAAGGAAGAAAAGGAGACATACAAAATATATGAATTGACAGACTGGGATAGCAATATTTGTAGTTTCGACACTCGAATATTTATAATTCGGACACTCGATAATGTAGTTTTATTATATTAATTGATGTGATTTTGACGATCCTGTGTCTCCGCTTGAGGCCGTCCACTGAAATCTCGTCATGTATGCCTATAAAAAATGACTTATGAACTAAATCCTATGGGCTTCTAGATTCGGTAGCCCAAAACCATTGTGTTTGACCGAGTCACGTCATTTTAAATTTCCCAAAAAGTAATTTCTTTTATTCCCAAAAATTCCAAATTTTCTCATTCCCACCTTTCTGTGTTGTCCCCGTCGGCATCGCCATAGTTTGATTTCTCTGGGTCTCGATCACTTTCACAGAAGACGTAAAGAAATCCTAAATCCAACGCGAAGAAAGGAAGAAGCTCATCCTTCTCTTCTGGGAATCTCTTCTGTGAATCTGTGATCTAGTCCCCCCTTCAATTCTTCTTCAGTAATCCAAAAGGAAGAAGAAGAAACGAAGGAAAGCAAAGATGTACGTGACAGCAGATCCGCCAACGGATGTGAATCGGAACACCGAGTGGTTCACCTATCCCGGCGTCTGGACTACCTACATCATCATCCTCTTCACCTCCTGGTTCATGGTCCTTTGCCTCTTCGGCTGCTCCCCCGGCACCGCTTGGACCGTCGTCCATCTCGCCCATTTCCTCGTAACTTCCCTTTCCCAGATCTGCTATGAATATTAGGCCCAGCAGTTTGTAATTTGAATTTTGTATTTCTTAGGGATGATTGAATTTGTATTTGTTGTTCCTTAAGAAAAGAAATTTGAATCGCGATGGTTGACGGAACTTGCAGGTTACATATCATTGTTTTCACTGGAAGAAGGGGACTCCTTTCGCGGACGACCAAGGTATCTACAATGGGTTGACTTGGTGGGAACAAATTGAGAACGGGAAGCAACTCACACGCAATAGGAAGTTTCTCACTGTTGTACCAGTTGTGCTGTGAGTGTTCTTCATTTCCTCTTTTTCTTTTTAACTTCTTACCAGCTGAACAAGTGTTAGTGAATCAGAATTTACCCTTTTAAGCATCTCTCTGGCTTCCTTACGTAGCTAGCTAGCTCATCTATGTGATTTGTGCCACTCTGTCGATGTTTAGCTTTCAAGATGTTTTCTTTGTTACTTAGTCTGCGTTATGGTTCCCTCTTAGGATAAATAACACTTCAAGGGGTCACCTAATGGAAATGCCTGAATGATCGCATATCAACTAATGTTAGTGAATCAGAATGACCCGTATAGGCATTTCTCTGGCTTCTCAGGACTAAGATGTGGCTTTTTCTGTCTGGATAATTGCCTTCCATGCCTAAGTAGCTAGCTCGTCTCTGTGATTTGTGCCACTCTGTCCATGTTTAGCTTTCAAGATGTGTTCTTTGTTACTTAGTCTGCGTTGTGCATGAATGAACACACCAAATCTCTGAGGCTTACATCATCCAGATAAAAGATTCAATCCTAGGAGCATATATCCAGCTTTTCAATTATCATGCCGATATCCTTTTCCCTTTTAGCTTCGGAAGCAAGTACATAATCTGTATTTGTGCACTCGTTATCTCATCCATATTCCAAGCTTTGATCTTTATCGTTTCTGCACGATATGATTAGGACTTGAGGTGTAGAAACTGGTTCCTTTGAGAAGGGCCTTGCTCTAAGCATTGATCACTTGTTGTTTTTGCACAATATGATTGTGGAACTAGACTCTGATCCTTCTCTTCTTAACAAATTGCAGATATCTAATAGCCTCACACACAACAGACTACCAAAATCCAATGCTGTTCTTCAACACGGTGGCGGTATTCGTGCTGGTAGTGGCGAAGTTCCCTCACATGCACAAAGTCCGGATATTCGGGATCAACGGTGATTTCTGATCGCAGAATTGAAAAGGATGTCCGTCATCTGGCATGGAAAACAATATGTGGGATTTTTTCACTTGGGTTAGAAACTTGAACCATCGTTTTGATAGCAGTCCCCCCCAATATATTCATATAATGTTGTGTGTGTGGAGGGAGTGTCGCTTCCTTGTAAAGAGACGAACCAGAAAAAGAAGTAATGGAAAAAGGGTTGAAATTATGTTGCTGTGTATAAGAAATCTGTTGGCTTTGTTCTAATTTTATGCTGCCTGTGAATGTTCAGTGTGCTGGAGAAACACCAGAAAACAAAACACTTGCACTCATTCAGGAATTTAAGGCCTTTTTTTCTGCCGCTGTGGACACTTGTTATTCGGATAATTTTTTTTCTCGAAATAAACCTCGTAGTATTAATGATCAATAAACTAACAAATGTAGTTAACAACATGCATGCCAACCAAAATATGTGCCACCATGTTCCTACCTTTCCTAACAGAAGTCACTAGAAAAGACGTAGTTGTCCTCAAAACTTTGCGACATTACCAAGCTATGTAACATCACTTTCCCCTTCAGCTAGCTGATCCACAACCCCCCTAAGCACCCGTCGAAATTGAACACCACACGTTCATGGCCTGCGTCCAATACCCACCTCATCGCTGCCATGCAACGCGCAGGCCTCACTTTCCATCACCGAAGCACCGCTTGTGTCACACGGCATGAAGAAACCAATCGTCTCCCCAGTACATACCACAGGAGCTGAATTTTCAAACACCGTCATGTCAACATTAGATTTCAGCTCCAAATAAACTACAAATATTGATAGCATATGTTGAGCATCCGACACATACTTTTTGTTGATAACATCTCAATAACACACAAATAAAGCACAAATATATATATATTTATTGTGTTAAGAAAAAAGTCCGCCAACACCGAATCCATACTAAATATTCAGATAATTTTTGTGAGATCCTTCCTTGGCGGTTTGTGAGTTTTGGCAAAGAGAATGCAGAAAGGGGAAATGTGGTGTTAGGCATAACTCATAATAAGCAAGAGGACAAATACCAAAGAGAAAACAATCTATCATCTATATGTATGCTTCAAGTACGTAGTTGGTCGGTTCCAATAGTTTTGAAGTCAGTCCATAAATGTTTTTGATGTTATCTAACACGGCAAGAGCAATACTACATATGACCGAACTTCGTAATATCTCCCGTGTTACTCGTCACCACCTCAATCGAGTCAACGTGGGAGATGACATTCACTCAAACGTTTCAGTCAGCTCTTTTTGCAGAGAAAGTGCCTTACAGCAAAGGAACAAAATACTGTACGGATGTAACTTATTTATAAGGGATCGTAGTCGTGTATATATATCATTAATCATATGATATACATATACTACAGAATTATTATTTATGAAAAAATTATGTATGGAATAATAAATGGTTTGTAGTCAGATGTAGGGTAGTGGGGGTGGTTGAAGAATTATTCTTCCACATCAAAGAGAGAGCACAGTCACCGACGAGAATGTTTTGCGGGTCCCACCAAACCGAGTAAAATCAAAAAAGTCTCTGCGACAGACATCTTAGATTAGAATATCAAATGAAATCAAACCTGCAACAGTAAAATCAAGCACAGTTTGGCCTAATCTTAATCTCCATTTCCATCCATGCAAATCTCCGCTCTCTCTCTCTCTCTAGAGGAATAGAGGGAAGCTGAAAGAAACCACATTCAAAGAAGAAGACTGTACTACATAGTAACTAGTTATTTCCACATATGACTATAATTATAGCTAGCTTCGTTCCAGTGATGATGATGATGATGATGATTCACCTTCCTTCTGTTACAAGCCAATCGCATGAAGAAGAAGAAATGGAAAAGTAACGCCTGCTGAAATCTTGGGACTGGTAAAAAATCCACAATGACCAAACCGATGATCCATACCATATAGTAAAAGAAAACTCCAATAATATATATATATATATATATCTAAATCCCCCCATTGGCGCCCTCTTAAATACATCTTCTGTTAGTAATTAATAATAAAGGAATTCCCATTTTTACCAAACCAAAAGTAGCATCACCCCACCTCCACACACCTAGCTCAACGAAATTTTTGAATCCCCAAGAACAGAAGAGACCATTAAGGTAAAAAAGTTTGAAACTTTATATATAAATATTTTACCATGATCCACCTCCTAACATCCCAGTCCAATACCCACTTGAATCTGCTGCTGATCTTCCATGATCATCATGGTCATCATTAGCTTTACCATTACCAGCAGTGGTTGGAACTTGCTTTAGATCTTCAAATGGAAACAACAAGGGCGGCCTCCCAAGACCACCATTACCGTTGATCCCATCCCCAACCCCGTCCAGGGAGAAACTCAAACTACTGCAGCTGCTGCTACTAGGCTTGAAATCCTGATGTTGCAGAAAACTCAACCCAGATGTATAATTGTCAAAGCCTGCATCTTGACCATGACCATGATCATGGCTATGCATGAAGCTCCCTGAATTAATATTCAGTCCTCCTGATGATCTATTCAGTAGCTCCAGAGCTGACACCTGGTTGTTCCTATCTTGATGATCATGATCATCAACTGTTATTGATGGCTGCACTTGATGATGATGATGCATCAACTCAGTAAAGCTTCTAGGGAATGCCAGCTGGCCATTTAGATCTTGGCCTTCCTCTTGGTTCATCATCATCATCTTAGGGTTTTGAGGTGCTGCTATTTTCGTACTAGAAGGCAGACTAGGAGCAGCAGAATAATTATTAGAGGAGGATGAGACCAAACCAGGGAGTAGTTGCTTCGCAGTGTTGGAAGAAAGTGATGATGAAGAAGAAAATGAAGTAGAATTAGAAGAAGAAGGTCTTTTGTTCTTTCGGGAGCCGCCACCAACAGGGATGTTCCTCAAAGTGCCACCTTCAGTCCAATACCTTCTGCAAGTCTTGCAGAAGTACCTCGGCTGCGTCAAGCTGTAGTTGTTGTAGTAACAGAACTTCGTGTTGGTCGAATTGCATCTGGGACAGTTCACCCCTTCTTTAGCACTATTGATCTTGCCTCCTGCAGACTTCTGTGGATTGGTAGTACCATTACTTGGTTTCACCACTATCCCCTAGTAGATATACAATTGGAAACAGAGAAATCAGCAAAAGGGTATTGAAGTTGAAGAAGAGCATCATGTACAGAGACATAACAGACAGAGAGAGCACAGACAAACAAGTAAAAACAAGTTAGCCACTTTCCTCTTTTTCTTTCATGGCTCCTTCTTTAATTTCTTTCCACTACTTTATAGCTTTTTTCATCTCATCACATAAAGGAGGAGGAAAAAGATAAAGGTTATGCCATGTATAAGAAGAGGAATTCAGTTCTCAAAAGGATGAGAAACCAGTTATATATACAGACATATCTGGGGGAAAACACCAGGCAGAGAGAATTACTGAACTTTTTTCTTAGAGGGCAAACATCAAACACTTGGCAGGCAGGATTACAAAACATGGGAATTCGCTATATACCTGTGGCCACTGAGCTGTATCCATGAGAATTCAGAAACAGTAGGGTTTTGGAATTCTGTGCTAAAGATGAATACTTGAACACTTGTTCTTTGTTATTCTGCTGCTGCTGCTGCTACTGGATTCTTCAGTTCTTGGTGCTTTTCCAGAGGTGGAACATGGAGCTGAGATCAAAGAAGATAACTTTATGGGAATAAAGGTGTTTCTTTGCTTTTGTTCTGGTATGAGCCTGAGCCACCCCCCTTGCTTTATGGGCTGTGATTGTGTGTTGCATGTGTGAGAGAGATAGAGAGAGAGAGAGAGAGAAAGAGAGATGACAATAGTACATAACTATTTTATAAAATTGTTCCACTAAAATAATTGGTGTCTTCTTTGAATAGTATAACCAATGGTGGAATTTTGGATTTTTGTGGATGGATCTAAATGACTGTTAAATTTTATTGGTTAATTATGGATTTATCGAAATTGAAATGGTGGGAGAAAATAAGTATTCGTGAATCGATTTGTTTCATTTTGAATATCAACCTACTCGTGTGTATATATATAGCTTGTGAGCAAGCTCAAATTAATAATATATAGGTTATGTGGATTGTGAATTGGCTTTATTACGTTACGTCATAATAATTTTTATGAAAACAATACATGGAATCGTACTAATTAGGATTTGACTTAGATTGGAAAAATGGACTCATTAAGCGCATTGGTCTTTTAATACGAAGAACCTTTTTGAAAAGTTCCGCATTTAGCACTGAATGTTGTCGTCAGGCAAACTCGCCCAAGTGAGATTGGTGGTGAATCATCACAGTGGCGTTGAAATAGTTGCGCATTCCAAATTTCGAACCCAAAACCTCTAAAACCAAAGTTAAGTACTACAACTTATTTGGCCTCATTAAGCTACTTGTTGAGTCTTTGGAGCTCAACCTTGCTTTGGAAGAGTTTGTTGATGAGCTAGCCTTGATCTAGTCGAAGGTTGAGCTAATTAACTAGCTTAATCGTGCTCGTTAACGAGTCGAGTTTTTATATGGCCAATAAAACCGAAATCACACTTGAGTTAATTAAGACTCAATTTGTCAATCTCGCCCGCTCCCACGGTCGTTAATTAGTGTCATTTCAAAATATTCAATCTGAAATCAAAATGTTAGGGCCCCAATAGATAGACCATAAGTGCATCCAACCAAGTCGTCAACGTAGGTAACTAGATCATGAATCATTTTGCTTCCTATAACTAATTGATACTCTACCAAACCGATCCTTAATAATTATCATTACCCATCATTACTTTTACACTATTAGCCATATGAATTATTATCATATTGGTGAAAATAAATCTCGGCAACACTTTGGTACTTATGCGTATTATATGCCTTATTTTCCACCCAGTGAAAAATAAGAGTTTGAATGTTATAAGTTTATGTTTAGCGTTTAAAATATAGCGTCAATCAGCTAAACAGGTTGTAGTCGAGTGATGGTAGCGTTTGACTTTGCTCCTAGAGCGAAATATGTAATCATTTCAGCTCTTGCCTTGCTGAAAGTGAGCAGCCCTGGAGTTCGGCGGCATGATCACTAAATGTTGTGCACGTTGAAGGGTTTTTCGTTATAAAAACAATATAGTGTTAGGGGTTTAGTATTTAATTTTCAAGAAGTATGATGATCTATTAATTTTGAATATATGGACAGGAGTTAGAGTTTATAATACAATTTACAATAGGTTAACCTCATTATTTAGTATTTTGGGTTTAAGATCTTTAGTACCGAAATGTTATCGTTTAGCTCAAACGAAACGGTCCCCTAAGCAGCAAGTCCACATATGTTGAGGGAAGTTGTTTCGTAGTCACTTGCCAATCAAGCATCTCTAAAAATTTGAGTTGATGGGTATATGATCACGATCATCAGCTCCACTTTGAATATTTACACGTACGTATAGAGGGGTTATGTGGCAGTCACGTCCCTTGAGCTTCAATACTACTGCTACTGCTGTGCTTTGAGTGAAAGCTTGCCCATTCTTCATCACTCAACCTTAATAATGTTATCACCACGGAAAAATGCATGCATCATCCAATCCAATGTTCATTGCCCGGTGGACTAAACAAATCGAATCGGTCTGAGTTCAAATTACGATGTGAACTCTCACTGTTCACAAAATTTTCTTCAACTCAAATTATTTAAATGCAATAATTCTTCATAAATCCGCTGAGATACGAAATAATCACTTTTTGCTATAATTTAACCTAAAACTCAAACTTATTCCCTCGAACCCAACAACTACAACTATATTATATCACCAAGATATGACCTAATCAGCATCATCATTACTTCCCCCCCTCCCTTCATTAGAATTCTTTTGCCTTCACTTTTAGACAGGTGGAGAATCAATCCAATGCCATGGTCTCATGGGCATGTCTTGCGGAAATGTTGCTTGAGAAAGCACAAGCATCTTGTTACTCATTACACCAAGTTTGTTGGCCTCTGCACATTCTATTATCATTACTGCTTCAGAAAGGGTCTCAATGTCCTTTCTTCAATTCTACACGTATGTACTTGCCTAGTCATGTTACATATTCATCTCATGAAAGTTCTCGGGGTTACTTTCTCATCATTATATTTATTTTTATACCGAGAATGGACATGACGCAGTTTGATCATCTTAGAGAGAAGTGTAAACGGAATATGATTGTGATATATTTGATACCTCTTCAGTAGTGTTACACGCTTGCTATCTATACGAAATGGGTTTGATAGTCGAGCAAGGCACGTTGAATTGCCAATTTAAATCATAAAATCGTACGGATGTATGTTAAACCCGCGATTTAACTAGCTTGAATGTATGTATGAGTCCCGCACCAAAATGCGTAATTAAGCTAAGGAGGTCAGTAAGCTAATTAAACCAACGACTAAGAAGAATCCCTTGCCCAAACCATGCATGCATACTCTTCAATACACGATAGCAAATTAATATTGTTGGTAATGATTGATGGACCATTCCATTTCCCATAACCAAGATTCGAACCCCCTGAATTTAGATTCAGAAACCATGTGAGAGCAACCAACAATCATTTCATTTCACAAATTTATGGTTAGTTGGCTGTGTATTAACTAATGAATTGGTTGGTGGTGCAGTGCAGTGCAGTGCAGGAGGGAGCCGGAGCAGCTGCGGACGGCCTGGGTCATTTCGGGCAAAATGGGATCTCTGTGGCGTTTTATTGCCAACAAAATAAAACCAGAGCCCATTATACGTAAAAAGTAAACATCCACTTTTTTCCATGGACCACAATTGGCCTGCAGATTGCAGTTCGTTAGGTACCCAACTGGGAACGTTTTTGCATTCAATCGGCTCTTTGCATGCATTGAATTACACCAACAAGACTGCAATTATTACGTATAGTGCTACCGACTCCTGAAGAAGAACACTTACGGTGCTCGTCCAAGCAGTGCATTCAATATCCAGTCCATAACGCAGAACAATAAGAAAAAAGAAGTGCATTCACTTTTGGGCCAAGGCCTGAATTTATATCTCCAGCCCATAGCAGTTACAGAATGTTTGGGCCTCTCTGCCATACTTTTGGTTCAAAGAACTAATCTCAGGGCGGGTGAAAAATGGCGTTCAACCACTCCGAACACTCGCTTACCGACGCCTGCTTGTAAGCCGTCATCCACTGGGTCGTGTTGAGCGCAATTTTTCAAACCAACCGAGCTACCATATTGCTTCTATCCCGAAACACACCATCATTTCGCTCAATCCAAACAAACCAAAGGATCGCAAGGTGAAGCGTCTTCCGAAACCGGCCAAAACCTCTCATCCCTGCATTAGACCATTCTTTCCATTCAAGCACCACATCCGCCACTTTCCATTGACAAGGGCCTATTGTCCCTCCCACCCGGCTGAACCATATCCACACTCTAGAAGAGAAGTCGCAATGCACCAAAAATGCCGTAGTTCATTTAATGGGACAGACCCAGATAAAGAGAATTAAAAAAATATAACCCATAAGTGAACGAGTGGCCAATATTAGCCAAAAAAGTCTACAGTTTGCTTCACGGTAGATATTAGAGATTTCAACCTCCCATTGACGATTGAGGAACAAGACCGGCGTGCTGATGGGGCCTGGGAAGCCGCGTTAGAGAGAACAGCTAGCAATCGCAGCCCAGGAATCGGATTGGACCCGGACCCCGATCTTTCTGATCCCCAACGATAACCAAGCGAGTTATAAACTAAGTAAAGTACAACCATGATATAATTACGTTTAAATGGTTGACTCTTACACTAATAGACTCACCACTTTAACGTCCCGATATGGTTTTGAAAACCACCGTTCAAGAACTCTAACCGGTTGGTTTAGTCGGGCTAGTAACATAAATGTCAAACTTATCAGCATGGTTAGCAGCTAGCTTAGCTAGTAGCTACCCTACAATACAAACTTATTTCCAAATTGAATGGCTCCATTTCCTATTAATCGGGTGCCAATGAAGTCCAATCCTCTATGCTGCTAAGTGTGGTCCAGCTTCGTCGTCACACCGGTCAACATTGGTCACTCCCGATGGCAATTATGAACTTCACTTCACTTTGTTCTGAATTTAATTTGATGACATTTTTGGAGGAAGACAACCAAACCTCCCTTGAGCTCAAGCTCTTTGACTCCTACGTTGTCCCCCGCTGATTGCTCACCTAACTCTCCACAACTTTTCCAAATCTTATGATTAAACTAATTACCACTCACTTTCACAACCATGACTCCTTTGTTTCTGTATAATATATGCTCGTTGGAACCATCATCCACTTAATTAATTCCATACTCTCTTACTTTGGTCAACATTTATTCACTTTGATAGTCCCCCAGAAACTCCAAGTAAAGGTTAATGCTCTTGGTTCATCACATGTATACTCTCGAGCTCGGATCCTCATCATCACTCAACTGTTGAGATGAAACTTAACCACCTGCGTGATGAAGTCATGCCGAATTAATACTCATCTAATTCCAAAAATTAAAGGTGAACGAAATTAGACTACATCCCAAGAATCCTCAATTTCTCAATATATTTTTGAATTTCACCCGGTTTAACTAGGAAGCTCACTATAAACTTGAATGCATGTTAAACGTCTTTAGAATTACCGCCCTGATTCTACTATTGCTCCATATGGTTTAGATTTAGGAGAAATGTCCATGCATGCATTTAAATTTGCAAGTTAAAAGTAAAACCACAAGAATTTCAAAGTTGGCACCCTTCGGCTACGTGGCACGCCCCAAGATGGATGTCAATAATTTAGCCAAGTAATGGCAAAAATCCAAAAAGTTGCAGACTTGCAGTAGGCAGAATTCTCTGATCAGCCGTATTTACTAAAAACAGTTAAAAATGGATGAAGAGATCATGGGGCGCGTTGAATTGAATTGATTTCTGCATTTCTTGACCAGACTTAAATTCCACCAGCAGGTCTTCATTGAATCATTTCCCTGCCCTGTTTATTTAAAGAAATGTCCCTTCTCTCGTAATCCCATTCTGTTTTTCACTTGTCGTTTGTTAATTTGTTGGTTGGCTTGGCTCCTCTGTCTTATCTTCTCAAACCAAGATCTGGGTTTATCTAATTCTGATCTAAGTGATAATGGGGTGTTCCACTGCAGAAGATAGATTCTTTGATTCTAGAGAAGAGTTGTTTCATTTGGCCGCCGCCGGCGGTGTTGGTAATATCCAGATTTGGACTGACAAGAATCTCGACAGTGTCCAGGATCGGCGGCGCAGCTTCCTGACATGGATGAATCTGAGTTCTGATACGGTGTCGGATTCCGAAGCCCTGCAATCGGTGGTTGAAATTGATAACGGCGGCGGAATGTTTAGAAGTTGTGATTCGGAAGATGACGATGGGTTCTGTTCCGACAACACTAATTTGTCTCGCGCTACTTCTTGTCACTCAGCTGAAGCTCGGGAGTCCTTTCCGGATAAGGATTGCGTGTGCAAGATTCGAAATTTAGACGACGGGAGGGAGTTCGTCGTCGAAGAGCTGGACCAAGACGGAATCTTTGGGAGATTCCGGGGAGTGGGCTCGACCAATCAATCCCTAACCTTGGAAGAGTTCCAGAGGAGCATCGGGTGGTCGCCTCTGATTCAGCGGCTTCTCCGCAGAAGAAACAAATTGACAAGGAAGAAATCCAACAACAAGAAGGGTTGGCTCAGGAAGAAGAAAAAGCTTGGATCTTTACCAGACAAACGTGAGTATAATGCTCTGCAGAAAGTGAAAGTTCATACACACAGGAAGAAGACAAAGCAGCTGTCTTCTGTCTTTACCGGACAGGAATTTCTGGCTCATAAGGGATCTATACTTACGATGAAGTTTAGTCTTGATGGAAAATACTTGGCTAGTGGTGGTGAAGACGGTGTTGTTAAGGTGTGGCGGGCTGTTGAGGATTATGATAGATTGGATCAGTTTGATGTCTCAAGTACTGATGATGATCCTTCTTCATCAGAGTCAACTTGTGTTGTTTTTCCGGAAAAGGTGTTCAGGGTTCTAGAGAAGCCTATGCATGAGTTCAAGGGTCACTCCGGCGAGATTCTCGATCTCTCCTGGTCTAACCAGAAGGTAAGTGCATCCTCTGGCATCATAGAACTAGTTACACGACTCGATAACTAAGTTATAACTGTGTGTAACTAGTTACATGATCAATAGTATAACTAGTTATATTAACGTGTTTCAGATTAGTAATTGTGTTTGAAATTACTTCGTGCTGCAGTATCTCCTGTCGTCCTCTGATGATAACACAGTGCGCCTATGGAAAGTGGGATGTGACAAATGCCTCAAGGTTTTTCATCATAAGAACTACGGTAATGCTTGCTTATTCTTGGTTGCTTCAGTTGTCTCTCTTGTGATGATTATTGAGTACTGATGTTCATGTTCCTGTTTCTTGTTGCAGTAACGTGCGTTCAGTTCAATCCAGTGGATGAAGACTACTTTATCAGTGGATCTATAGATGGAAAAGTTCGGATTTGGGAAGTGTCTGGATGTCAGGTTGTCAGCTATACCGACATCAGAGAAATCGTTACTGCTATCGCTTATCGTCCTGGTGGAGAGGGAGCTATTGTGGGCACAATGTCTGGGAGCTGTATTTTCTACGAGATCATAGGTGCTGATTTATATTCCTAAGCAACCAAAATAACTGGTTATTTACACATGTGAAGCCATTCCTTACTGGTAGCATTTCATTCTCATTGATTAAATGCAGACAATAAGATGAGACAAGATGCTGTAGTTTGTTCGCAAAGGAAAACAAAACTGCCTGGCAAGAGAATAACCAGCTTTGAGGTTTGTTAGTTAGTTGTTAACCTTTGATTGCAACTTTCAAACTTCAGAACTTTCGTAAAGAAACAATCAACAGAAACAATCAACGATCTTTGTTTGCAGTTTTCTCTGAGCGATCCGAGTAGAGTGATCGTCACATCAGCTGATTCGCTTGTTCGAGTTCTTTGCAGCACCGATGTCATTTGCAAATTTCGAGGTTGGTATTCAATTTTCTCTTTTACAGGCATACTGCTGTTGCTTGTTGCTCAATTTTTTCCTCTTGCAGTGTCACGCCTCCGGATTGCTACGAACCAGATGCACGCCACTTTCACCTCGGATGGGAAGAGTGTTGTCTCAACGAGCGACGACTCGAATGTATACATATGGAACTACGACAAACAGGGAAAAAACCCGTCCTCTCGAGCTAAGCTTATCCGCTCCTATGAGAGCTTCGTTTCCCCAAATGCATCACTCGCAATACCTTGGCGTGGCATCGAAACTACTCCAGGTAGCACAATCTCGTCCTCACGATCGCAATCCGGCCATAACCATCACAAGAGTAGCATCATATCGTCGCCGGATTGTTTCAACATCACTAGGGGGTTTTTGTTGGATTCTGTATCCAGGGGAGCTGCAACATGGCCGGAGGAGAATCTTCCTCATTCGAAACCAGTCGGATCCCAGTCGAAGTTCAATTCTCAGATGTGGGGTATGGTGGTTGTTACTGCTGGATGGGATGGACGGATCAGAACGTACGTGAATTACGGGTTACCTCTGCGTGTATGAAGAATGATCTTTCGTCGGCGATTTGGAAGTCAGGGGAGAAGAAGAGCCGACGGTGAAGGGAGAGTGGAGTAAAACTTGGGTTGGGCCTTACCAGTTCATAGAAACAAGGCCAAAAGCCTATATAATGGCCCCTCTCATTTAGGCGGACCAAAATGGCGCGTGGGCCTAGGATGGGCCTGACAAATTCAGCCTAGCTCAACACAACAGAGTAACTCCTGGTGGTTAAAAACTGGGCTTTTTCAGACGTCTTTTAGAATGGGTCCAGCTCCAACCGATTTTGTATGGGTCCGATATTTAGACCGACCCGACCCGCTTTTTGGCCGAAATTGTTTGGGCCACGCCCGCAAAGGCCCGCTCAAAAGCTCGGAGGCCTCAAAGCATCTGACCCGACCCGGCCAAAACCCGACGACCCGGTTCGTTTTACGCGTGATTTTCACGCGCCGGTGCATGAGAGTGGGCATACTTTTCAATAATTGGAATCCCACGCGCGTTTGTATGTCATGCGCCAAGACTTCCACGCGCGTGCGTGTTTTGCACGCGCCGGCCTGCTGTTTTCCGTTCTTCTCGTTGTTTTCCTCGATTCTTCATCTCGCCGGCCGTTGAATCCTCTCGCCCTTAACTTCTGGCCCTTAATCCTTCTGATGAGAACACAGTGCGGCTATGGAAAGTGGGATGTGACAATTGGCTCAAGGTTTTTCATCATAATAACTACGGTAATGCTTAGTTTACTTCGGTTTCTCCGATATTTGTTTTCGGGTGTCGCTCTTTCGCTGATTGTTGAATATTGATGTTTGTTGTTGCAGTAACGTGTGTTCAGTTCAATCCAGTGGATGAAGACTACTTCATCAGTGGATCTATAGATGGAAAATTCCGGATTTGGGAAGTGTTTGGATGTCAGTTAAATCGCTTACCGACATCAGAAAAATCGTTACTGCAATCGCTTTTACCGTTCTGCTGGAGAGGTTTGGAAAAGAACATTCCGTTCATTTCCAATTCTTTCTGGACAAGTATGAATCTCAAAGAATCTAACTTTGGTTCCAAACGTGTAGGGAGCTCTTGTGGTCAAAATGTCTGGAAACTGCATTTTCCACGAGATCATAGGTGCTTGATTATGTTCTTAAGCAGCCAAATTAACTGGTTGTTTACACATATTAAACCATTCCTTACTCATAGCATTTGATCCTCTTTGATTATATGCAGAGACAAGATGCGGTAGTATGTTCACAAAGGAAAACAAGACTGTCTGGCAAGAGAATAACCAGCTTTGTGGTTTAGTTAACCTTTGATTGCAGCTTTCAACCTTCAAAAACTTCTCTAATAACAATCAATTAACAATCTTTGTTCCCAGCTTTCTCAATGTGATCCGAGTAGAGTGATTGTGACGTCGGCTGATTCGCTTTTGCGAGTTCTTTGCAGCACGGATGTCATTTGCAAATTTAGAGGTTTATAGTCAAATTAGTTATTCTATTGGCTTATTGTGGTTGCTTGTTGCTGATGTTTTGTGGGGGAATTATAGTTTTTTGAAAAAGGAACTTGCTTTCTTTCGCTCTTTTCAGTGTTGCGCCTCCAGATTGATACGAACCAGATGCACGCCACTTTTTCCTCTGATGGGAAGAGTGTCGTCTCAACGAGTGACGACTCGAATGTCTACATATGAACTACGACAAACAGGAGAAGCCGTCCTCTCGAGCTAAGCTTTATCCGCTCCTACGAGAGCTTCGTTTCCCCAAATGCATCACTCGCAATACCTTGGTGTGGCATCGAAACTACTCCAGGTGGCACAATCTCGTCCCCACGAGAGCATCATATTGTCGCAGATTGTTTCTCCATTACTCGCGTGTTTTTGCTAGATTCTCTATTCCAGGGAGCTACAACCTGGCAAGAGGAGAATCTTCCCCATTCGAAACCGGTACTCAAATCAGAGTTGAAGTTCAATCATCAAATGTGGGGTATGGTGGTTGTTAGCGCTGGCTGGGACGGATCAGAACGTACCGAGTCATGAGCGAGTGTTTTCCGAGCCTAACACTGAACTTCTCGCGAGGGGCTTGGTTCGTCCAAAGCCCTTTTCTGGCTATGTTTGCACCTATCAACTCATGCATGCCTCATCCCACTGACTTTCACAGGTGTTTTGCTCCGCCCCCTTGGCTCCACGATTGTGCTCGTTTGGAATAGATTACATCTATGGAATCTCAGCAGATGACCATGTTCATCAACCGGCCCGAAAACTGGAAATTGCTTATTATGAGATGAAAATTTTGCCATCGAAACCCGGGAGGAGAAGTGGGAAAGAAGATGATACATAGGATAATTTGTTAAGAAATTTACAGGTGATGATGGAATGATGGATCAGATCAGAAAGGCCAGAGATCACCCCACAGGGATTTGCGAGCTTGATGATGCAACATGGGGTTCTTACTCTTCGTCACAACGATACGTTCATATGATCCCTCCGATGCTTCCTCGTTCGCTGATCTACATACATCCATCGTAACCAGTTTCCCTCTTCGAACCGGCGAGAATATAATCCTCCCCCAACCTCCTCCAACATCTGCTTCACTTCTTTCTTCTTCTCCTTCAACCATCCTCTCTACTTCTTCCTTTTCTTCCTCTTCATCTTCATCTTCTTCGTCGTCATCAATATTGTCTGTTTCGATGAAATCCGAGTCATAGTTGATGCGGTCTGCTTCTTCGTGTTCATCACCATCATCATCATCATCCTCCTCATTTTCATATTGTTTCACGTAGTCATCTGCGAATGTCACGTGAATGATTGAGTTTTCTGAACAAAATTAAGTGACATAGTTTAGCTCTGTGCATAAAACCAAACCGTAATCGATTTCGAGTTCTTCTGGATTTCGGTTAGCGCGCTGCTCTTTCTGAGTTTCTAATTTCACGCCAGCAAGAGGCCATGGCTTCCTAGGTCGCTGCCCTCGTCTAAAGGCAACGAAGGAGAATTTCTCGTCCTCGAAACCACGTAAAGGTCCACCACCTTTTGAACTCTGCAAATTACATAAACATCTAATGAACTGAATCCAAACCACTCTAAAATTACTTCAGTATCTTAGTACAAACCTTGTAAGCTCGTTGCGATGTTGTTCTTTGCAAACGCTGAACAAAGTGACAGTATTTTCCAGATTTCACCAAAGGGCACTGCCCATCATGCGAACACTGCACCAAAACGTATGAGAATGAATCAAATCGTAACATAGAAGAAAAGGTAGAGGCGATGGAGATGATATGATACTTACAGGGGCAACTACAAAGACTCCGCTTTTGACTGGAACCAAGTCCTGGCAAGCCTCGACATTTTTCTTCAGTGATTTACGAAGTTTCTGTATTGTTTGCACAAGATAAAGCAAAATCCATGAATATCTAGGTATTATATATTATAATTGGCTAAAATAATGCAGTCGGTCCACTTACTCTTTTCTCCATCCACAGTATATGAGATCGCATCTGAGATATGATGCTAGAACCCTGTGGTGTTCCTGGTTCTATCAAAACCTGATTGAAATATACAATTTTTAAGCACTAACCAAAAAGAAACCCCAAATGGTAAACTTGTCAAAGAACAAAGCAGTACCAGAACATCATTAGTAAGATCCCAAAGCTGACGGACTGTAGTAATTCGATCTTTCATGTTAGGTATCTCGCCAAGCACATACGACTTCATATGGAAGGAAATTCGGTGTTAGAAGCAGAATATACTTCTTGGAGTTAATAAAGAGAGAAGATTACCAGCAAAAAACGAAAAGAGTTACAACTTACAGCAATTACAAGGTCATGTTCTCTCTCAGACTTCTTAAGGTTTTTGCTTAATGCCTGAATGCTTTCATAGCCATGAATAAGTGGCAAATCCTTCATTCCTACGGCACCATAAACATCAAGTGATCATGTCATGAGTTCATCACAGCATCCTAGCATCACAACTCCACAATTCAAGAAACAGGTACTTAAACTATTAAAGCTATTGTTCTTGTCAAACCTTGAATCAAGCTTCGGCCTGCACGCTGCATTGATTGAGAAGGTTCCACCAAATTGACATTCTTGATTGATTTTGGCCACACTTCTTTCATAGCCCTGCAACAGCAAAAATCCAGTATCAGGAAGCCAGTAAACTCAAAACATTCATGAAATGTCAATCAAACAATCAAAGCTTTCATCTCACCAGAAAGCTGAACCAGTACCAGCCCCGAAATCCAGCACCTTAGACGGAGTAAAATCCGGCAACCTTCTCCCTACCTTAGAAAAAATCAATCAATCAATATACTACTTACTTCTTCATCAACTCCATCCATTTCAGCAATAATCGAACACAAACGAAATGAAGAATTCAAAAATTCAAAAAATTCACCTCGCTGAGAACTCGGTAGCAAGCGGAGAAAACTGCAGGCATTCGAGAAGCCACGTAAGCGACGGTCTCATTATCGGAGTACTTAAGACCGATGTCTCCATAAGCGCTTCTGATTTTCCAGCGCTGAGAGTTCTCCATCGATTTGAAAGGATCCTCAACGAGCTCTTTCGAAGTATTGGCAGTGAGCATTAAGTTGGCGTCCTTGATCTCGTTGAAGGATTGAGAGAGCTGCAGCACCTTTTTCTTTATGTGCGGCTCCTCCAGTTCCCGGAGGTATCTTTTGATGGCACGGCGGAGGCGGACAGAGACGACGAGGCATCCTTCCGATAGTCTGGCGGCGGATCGGAGTGCTTCGTGCGAGAAGGCCAGCTTGGTTGTTTCCGGGAGGAGGTTCGCCATTGAAGTGGGCTGAGGATAGTGAGATTCAGCTGGTTTTTACCTTGCCACGGAGGTTTTAGGAAGGCGATCTAAAAGGGTTTTAGACACGGTTTAGTCATTTCATGGGCTTTACTCTTTCATTATTTTGCCGTTCTTTGTGCCAATGGGCTGGCCATGAATTGAGTAGTCGGGTGGGCGTTTTGTATTTACATTTGCGGTGTGAATTTATCGATCTCATTGTTCTTTGAGTTTCATTTCATTACAGATTTGTTCGGATAAGCATAGTTCTTGGCATAATTTATGATGGCTATCCAAAGATCTGTTTGATGGTTTCAATGTTGCTTTGGTAGGTAGATATTGAGATGTTGGATTAGTGTTGTTTGGGTTATTACAACTAGCGCTTGTTTTGTGGTGGAAATAGATCATTTTTATAAGAAAATTTTAAAATTTTCAAATCGATTAATATTGGATATGCGCGTTAAAATGACTCAAAATTTAAGTTTATTATGGTAACCCCTATAAATAATGATCAAACAACTTAATTTGACTCAGTATTATTTTAGTATGTTGAAAAATGTTTTAAAGTTCATTTGGCTAATATTTGAAGGGCTTAATATGGTGAAACCTCAATTTTTAGCCATTCCTAACATGCATGTTGAATATTAGCCAAATTAAAAAATTTCAATTTTCAAGTTAAAATTGTCAATTTCCAAAGGGGTTAACCTATCAAAATCGACCATATTCACAAGAAAATTACAAAATTTTTGAATCGACTAATATTTGACATGCATGTTGGAAATGGATAAAAAATTAAGTTTCATTATGATAACCCCTATAAATAATGATCAAATAGTTAAAAATACATTTTAATTAGTGTTATTTTAGCAGGTTGAAAAATGATTTTAACTTCATTTGGCTTATATTTGAAGGGTTTAAGATGGTGAAACATTAATTTTTAGTCATTCCTAACATGCATGTTGAATATTAGCCAAATTAAAAAAATTCAATTTTCAAGTCAAAATTGTCAATTCCCAAAGAGGTTAACCTATGGAAATTGACCATTTTCACAATAATATTTCAAAATTTTCAAATCGACTAATATTTGACATGAATTTTAGAAATTGATAAACAATTAAGTTTCATTTTGTTAACCCTTATAAATAATGATCACACGCTGTTAAAAATAAATATTACTCAGTGTTATTTTAGGAGGTTGAAAAATATTTTTAACTTCATTTGGCTAATATTTGAAGGGTTTAAGATGATGAACCATTTAGCCATTCCTAACATGCATGTTGAATATTAGTAAAATTAATAAAATTAAATTTTCAAGTCAAAATTTTCAATTTCAAAAGGGGTTAACCTATGGAAATCGACCATTTTCACAATAAAATAAAAAAATTTCAAATCCACTAATATTTGACATGTATGTTTGAAATGGATAAAAAAATCAAGTTTATTATGGTAATCCATATAAATAATGATCAAAAGTAAACATGCATGTAAAACATTAGCCAATTTTAAAAAAATCAATTTCTAAAGGGGTTAGCCTATCAAAATCGACCATTTTCATAAGAAAATTATAAAAATTTCAAATCGATTAATATTTGACATGTATGTTGGAAATTGATAAAAAAAAATTCAAATCGACTAATATTTGACATGAGCTCATATTGAAATCATTAGGTTGAGAAGGGGATTTTGAGAGAATTCGTTTCATTTTATTTCATTTTTGAATTATTTAATTCTGATAATCTCCTAAAATGACACATCCAAATATTTTAGTTTTCAAAATAACATGATATTATCTAACTATTTAAATTCTTTTTTTACGAATTCACCGGCACAAACGATCCATATATATTTCATTTTCGTTTATTATGTATACATCTAAGTACGAAACATAAGATTAATATACCTTACAATATCCACCTACTTCTTCTTTCTCTATAGCTAATCAAGCTGTGTACAGATTTTTCTACATATTATATATGGAACCCATTACTTATCTACTTTACTTTTGCCTTTTTTCCTTTATCAGGTGGTGGTGGTAAGTACTCACTCACTCTAAAGCAAAAGTGCATGAAAAGCTGATGCTTTTGAGTTCGTGGACGACGCAGAAGAAACCATGGTTTCGGATGCGGACCATAGCCGAGCGGCTTCTCTTGAGCTGGATCCCAATTTGGACACTCCTGCTTCGTTGCAATCCGCAAAGTACTTCCCCGATGCATTCCCCACCCTTGGATGGGTCGCTACATAGAGAGTCGTCGCGGCTGCCTGCGGGATTGTTTTTAAGAGTTTTGATGCTAAGAAGAAGGCTGCGTCTGTTGCGAACCCTTCTCTTTCTCTCGTCAGCCTCGTCCGGACGATTCCGGGGTGTACGCAGTTGACTGTTACGTTGGCATCCGTTTCCTGTACAAGATAATAAGGATGAAGTGTGTTAGTGGACTGTTAATGAGAAAGGATGGCGAGGGTAGTCTATGGTAATTAGCTGGTATTGGGAAGACAAACATGTCTCGATAACCGTGCTAGAGTTGTTGACAAACCAGACTACTTACTTTCCGGTTTGAAAGAAGTTCGACTCAAACTCAGCTTGATAAAGAACGAGCAGGCTCGTGAGCTGTAGTCGAGCCTAGCATGGTTTTGATGATTTGATCGGCTGGCATGCGAGCCAACTCGGCTAGTAAGCTTGACAAGAAATATAACCTTGCGAGCCAACTCGTTTGAGACTTGAGTTTTGTAGCTGGCGAGCTTGCTAGATTGTGGCTCGTTTGATTGTTTGAGTATATCTCATTTCTATGAATATTTTCGTATTTTGTTTATAAAAAACCGAGGATGTATGATGAATGATTTTATTGTAATGAGCGACTAATTAGATCATGATGTACTATTGTCTATTTTTATCTTATTTATGAGCTCGAACTTGTTTAGTCTAGGTATCAAGTTGAGTTTGTGATTCGAGCTTATAACAAAACCGAACCGAACTTGAGCTAGATAAGCCATGATATACCATTGATCACATCTCATTTTCGACCATGATATCAAGTTTAGACTCTGCTTAACGAGTCGAGCTTGTGATTTAAGCTTCCAGCGATCCCAACTTGAGCTCGATTAAGCAGCCTAAACAAGTCGAGCACGGAGCTCGACTCGGTTGATCAACAACCCTACTAGCCGTAACAAATTCTAACTAGGTGTCCACTCATCAAGTAAAGCCTACACTAAATGCTCATCTCGATTTATGCTGTGGCATCCTTGCGCAGGAGCCATGGTCAACACAAATGTTGGCAAACCATAGCAAATAATGAAGGGAGAGAAAGCAAATGATCATGGAGGAGAGAGAGAGATTAAGACCTTGAGCTTCAGAGCAAGGTGTTTGGTATGGAGGACGTTAGCAAGCTTGGAGAGAGCGTATGCACGTGTAGCATCGTAATGAGGACTGCAGCAGAATCAAACCCAAAAAAAAATCAGAAAAGAAAAGGTCAAACTCAGATGTGTTTCTGTGTGTCTCCCCGCTGCTCCCTAATTAAACTTTGATTAACGAATGCTCAGTAAATATTAATCGGGATCCGGCCACATAATTAACTACTAATTATTCATCGGTAAAAACAAATTAAGGAATCGGTAATGGGAATCTTAATATCTAACCATTTCTGCCCAGAAATCTCTTCCAGGTACTGCAACATATCGCCAGCGAACCACCCGTGAATCGCCGATGACACGTTCACTATTCTCCCCTGCACTCCCGTTTCCTCCGCTGTTTCCTTCATCTTCTCCAGTAACAGATTCGTCAGCAGAAAATGGCCTGCAAAATTACTTAATTAACCACACATAATCATCATCGTCAATTGAATCAACGGTGTACAATTGATCTTAATCTCACCTAGGTAGTTAGTGGCGAACGACATCTCGATTCCATCCTCCGATATCGCATGCTGGTGCGCGAATTTCCCGGCGTTATTTCTAACCCAAACGTACCAGAAAAAAGTCAAAATAGCACCGTGATTTCCTCACCGCTGCGTAACTGATTTCAAATTTTGAAACAAAAGTGTGGATTATTACGGTTGTACGTACATGAGGAGATTGAGGGGCAAATCGAGCGATTCGAACTCGGAGACGAAGCTTCTGACGGATCGGAGCGAGCTGAGATCGAGCGCCATAACGATGATCGCAGCATCAGGACACTCTGACAATATCCGCGCCTTCGTATCCTCTGCCGCTTTCATGCTCCTCACCGGAATCACCACCGTCGCGCCTCTCTTCGCCAGCACTCTGGCGGTCTCCGCACCGATCCCCGACGTCGCTCCTGCCAAAAAATGAAAAATCAACTCCGATCACCAATATTACTGCTGGTTCGTTGATAATATATGAAAGAAATTCAGATCTCCGTGAAATTGTTTCACGCACCGGTGATGATGGCGGTGACGGAGCGGAGATCGCTGCAGTTTTCCGTGACTTCCTCTGCCGTGGATTTGGAGCCGTAGCCGCTGGCTCCGCGTGCGCCGATCAAGTATTTGACTGTTTGCAGCATATTTTTTGGTTCGATTCTTCTGTTTCACTGTTTGTTTTCTAATGCGATAAAAAACAAAATTAAACTGGAGAGAGAGATATAGGAAGTCTTCTCTGCTTTAAATCTTGATGGCAGTGATTGCAGGCGCAGAGTAAAAAGTGTACGGTGGTGGTTTGTGTGTCAGGATATGGCTGCCAAACGGCGGAGTACTACGCCGCTTTGCATTTACTCCGGTGGCCGGGGAGAGAAAGGAAAGAGAGAATCTGGAGTTAATGGGAGAAACCGGCCCCCCCCGGGGCTGTATTTATTTCATTAGAGGAGGATTAGGAGGAAGATGATGATGATAAAAAAATCTACCATTTTTGTTGTTAAGCTCTTTCCTTAAACAAAAGATTGTGGTGCATGATTGCCATTAATGTGTACTTAATTTGTTTTTTTAGGGTATTAATGTGGACTGATTTGTTTATTTCGGTTTCATTAGGTGGTCCTGATTAATAAGTTTGCTATCATGGCATAATTATCATGATATGGGATGATACCATGAATTAAAGGAAGAATTAGTATAGAGAAAAAGTTATGGTGTGGGTCGAAAATCTTGAATTACGAGATATATGTATTTGTTTAGTGAATATATGTTCCGTGTCAATTGACAAATATTTATGTTTTGAAGAAATTTTGACTTTGTAAATAAACGATCGTTTTTTATGTGGTTTGGATCAAATGGGGTAATCTAATTAACTCTTAATTTCTAACAAGCACTTTGTTTTAATATTTTCGTTTGGTAGAGTTCATGGTTTCATAGATAAATCCCATGCATAGTAGCTAGTTTATATATATTGAGATGAAATCTATAGTGGACGAAGCATTTGCTTCCAGCATACTCTTACAGCTACAAATCTGGTCCAAGTCTGTAACTAAACAATCTAGAAAACTGTAAAATATAGAATCTGTTGCTGGAAGGAGTAGCTAGCTAGGGTGAGGATTTTTTAGTAATTTTTTTTAAAAAAAACAGAATATGGAAGAGATGAGGCTTGTTGTTCCGAGCTGGAAGATGACTTAATTAGATGTTTAATTTAGTTAGGGATTCAGTTTTATAATTAGTTATTAAAATATAAAAAGACTGAAAAACCCCGCCGAAACAGGCTGACTTGTGTTGGCCGGTTGGCAATAGTCAATAGTTCCTTTGGGAGCAGCAGAAATGCACGTGAAGTGATGAGGAGCTTAATTACTACTGACTGTGTCTGCATGGCATGGCGGGTCGGGTCAAACCCAAATCCTTAAATACTTGTTCCTATTCCCTCGAGTCACGTTCCCTAAATCCTCGTAAGTCGTAATTCTTTTTATTGTTCTAACCGGGTCAAAATCACTCCCCTCGTCATCGTCAACTCTCTTCTTCCTTCTTCCATTGAATGCCTACAGAGAGAGGAAAGAATACATGTTTACTATTATTATCAATATTCAATATGCTCATCAGTTTCTCTGTTGTACATTCCAATGATCTCCAGAGTTCATTTGGTATTATGGGGAGAGAGATTATTATCATAAGGGGACACGATATAAAGTGTTTATATATATATATATAGTGAAAGTTTTGTTATTTTAAAAGTATTGGTATCTTTAACGTAACTTTTTTAGATTTAAATTTAAAAGGTAACTTATAAGTTTTGAAAATAACAATAAACATTAAGGAATGGTATTAGCACTCTAAACACTAAATCCTAACCCTCAAATACTGAATTATAAACTCAAACTCAAACTTTTATCCATAAATCAAAATTAATAAGTCAATATTAGACTCTTAACTCTTAATGATGTATCCTGAACTCTAAATACAAATCTACAACCTTGAAAAAATGTAATTTTAAATACCAAAGCGTTTTCTAGCATTTTGTTTAAATAGTAATTTTATTGGATAGGTGGCTAGCTATGATTTGTTGTACGTGAAGATTAATTAACATTCGGGAAACGGAGATTAAGAAAATAGAGAATATTAGGTGAATGGGGGGTTTTCAGGATCCGGTGGCTTTTAATTTGATAAGTCTACCATTGACTGGTCAACATGAATAAAAAAGTGGTATGGATATATAAGTGATTCGGTTTGGAGAATTTGGTCGGTTAATAAGTTACTTTTTCAAGGTGTTTTTAAATTGTCTCTAAAGCGATTCCTTATGTAAGGCGTATGAGGGAGTCAGAAAAATGGTCGTGTAACACATATTAAAATGAGTGTGGAAGACATGAAGTATCGAAGAGCATATTGGACCTAATGTGGTCAGCTTGGCTAGGTAAGTGATCAAATAGTGTTTTTGGTTATATAGTAAGTGGGAATCTCTATCATTTAATAGCCTTTAGGGATTCAAATCGATTTACTACGTATCATCGATGATCCGGGGTGCAAATGAATTTAAACTCTTAGGGATAAAGAGCTGAAATCGCTCATGAGGTCCACCTTGGAACCTTCGGACGGCCGAATGATCAGTCTCTGCTAAGTTTGAGTTGTAATGAAGAGAGTAGAAGATTAGGAAGATCCTGAGAAGAAGGGAAGACTAGTAAACTAGTCTTGTATGTAATCTATACGAAAATAAAATAAAAAGCAGATTAGCCCAAAAAGCTGATTTGGATTTGGATTTGGATTTGTTTGGTTAGAAATGGGAACTGACTATCAAATCAATACCTTGGATTTTTCTTCTTACATTAATCAACCCACATTCATTATTATTTTAATTAATTAAGGCTAACTTTTGTTTACCACTCACTCCCCAAAGTTTTGGTATTGTTAATTATAGTACATTTCTGACTTAAATTATAAAAAGGATCCAATCCCAGGGATTTGCCTCAAATTATATATGTTCATTTAATTACTTCCCCACTCACTCATTTGTTTTTATTTTGTATAATTTATTATTAACAGGCCACTCCTCAATCATTGCCGATTTCCCACTAACCTTTTCTTTTTTGTTTTTTTTTAATCCAATTATGTTTTAATTAATAATTTCTGTCCATTTGTATTTTGTAGATGGTTGAGGTTGTTTGATGGGTAGAGTTGGTGTTGGAAACATACAAACACCATCTCGGCTCATATCACACTTGTAGCATATACGAAGTTTTAAAAAATGTTAGAATTAAATGAAAAATTCCTTTTGTCAAGATAGAAAAAGGTTGGGAAGTGGGATGAGTCCAGAGGATGGGTCCAAATTGAGTGGGAGAATGACTAGCTCAGATTCGACGTTTGTGTTTAAAATTAAACTTGATTATGAATATGATTATCGTTTTTTAGTTGAGATGTTGACACATAATTATATTTTAGATGAAGTGATAACCATTGTAATTATTGGACTCTCTCTACACATTTTAGCTACATTACATCCAAATAGTGTTAATATGGAAAACGTTTTAGTACCCTGATGGTACCGATATGTTGTTTACTAAATTTTGCTATATTTTGTGTTTAGTATTAAATTTTTTGAAATCGAAGGTTTGTGTGTTAGTTTTAGAGTTTGATTTATGGTCAAAAGTTAGGGTTTATGATATGCTTTTGAATTTGAGTTTATAATGCGGTGTTTGAAAATTAGGATTTAGTGTTTAGGATGTTAGCATAATTCTCTAGTGTTTAGGATTCAATATAAAAGTGTTAAAATTTATATTTTTAAATTTTAAATCTTAAAAATATAAAAAATTAATATATAAGGTATCGATATATCTAAAATTCCAAAGCTTTACCCTTTGTTAATATAAATACATACATCAGTATGTTCAGCTAAAAAGATTGGATGGGTTTAAGACCCAAAGTGAAGAGGCCCAACTAACCAAGTGAGTGGGCTGCAAATGGGCAACACCCAACAAATTCAGAAAGCCCGACTGTGAAGGTGCGGGTGGGTAACGTCCACTCGCGGGTTCAATAGGGAAAACGCATTAAATGTCGACAAAATTGGTGCAAATTTGATTCAACAGGTCTTTGATTGTCACTCTATTTCGTATAAGTAGGAAGCTTGTAACTGATGGATGAAACGTTTGTTTGAAATTTGGGAAAAGAGTTAACTTTGGTATAAAATTCGAGCGGTGGTTCACAAACTAAATCAAACCTCATTTTAATATGCTAAAATTCAGCTTGTTATTTGTTTGTAAAGTTCAAATTTAACAGCTTTATCTCGTGTAGAAATCGAGTTTTACCCGCTAATTATATTTAATAAGATAAATTTGAGATCAACCCTATAATAAATTTAATTTCAGCTAAATTTTAAGATTTTGTAATTTTTTAATTTAAAATAGTTAAACCTATCTCACTTTATTTTCCATTAGCACAATTACGAGTTACATAATGATTTATTATGTATGATATTCAAAACATATGTTGTATTATTGAGTCTACAAACGAGTCATATACTCGAGCTAGTATTCGAACTGATCTCAACCTCGAACTAGCTCGCAAATCTATCAAATCGAGAACTTGACTCATTTAAAATCATGTTGGGTCATGAACGAGTTTTTTCGAACCGAACATCAACCGCGCTACTGGATTGACACGAGTCAACCTTTGAAACGTGTCATGAAGAAAACCCCATCCAAGGGAGTTGGACGTCCTGGACCCGCTCACACACTCGCCTCTTAAACCCACTGGCTAAAAGGGAAAAATTCCTCAAGATTCCCTAAAAAAACTTCGTTTTTTATTGAAACAAAGGCGCATCCGATTCCCATCCCTTCACAAATTTCATCTGTCATCGGCGACGGCGGCTGATTTTTCTCTTTTCTCATCTGGGTCTGCTCTGCCTCCGCCGGAGAATGAGGCTGCTGAAGCTAGCTACCTGCAACTTGAACCAATGGGCGATGGACTTCGACTCCAACTTAACCCACATAAAGGAGTCAATCACCAGAGCTAAACAAGCCGGCGCCGTCATTCGCCTCGGTCCAGAGCTCGAGATAACCGGCTACGGCTGCGAGGATCACTTTCTCGAGCTCGACACCATCTCTCACTCGTGAGTTTCGCTCTGTTTCAATTCTATTCTGGGTTGTTTCTAATTCATCATGACAGTTTTCGAATGTTTACATTCTCGATTCTCAAGATGGGAGTGCCTGAAGGAGATTCTGCTTGGAGATTGGACGGACGGGATACTCTGCAGTATCGGCATGCCAGTGATTAAAGGCTCGGAGCGTTACAACTGTCAAGTAATGTGTATGAATCGGAAGATTCTCATGATCCGCCCCAAACTATGGCTCGCAAACGACGGCAATTACAGAGAGCTCAGATGGTTTACCGCATGGAAGCAAAGAGATCAGCTTCAGGAATTTCAGCTCCCTCCAGATATTTCAGATGACATTTCTCAGAAAACTGTTCCGTTTGGATACGGATTCATCCAATTTCAAGACACGTAAGATTGTTCCCCGAATGTGGTTAAACAGTAGAGTTGCTTAAAATAACTAGTTACTGTGAATTTGCCAATAAAGGTGAAAGCTTTTGCAAAGATAGCTACATGATTATTTTTTTGCACTTGCTTGTTTAGAGCTGTTGTTGCTGAAGTTTGCGAGGAGCTCTTTACGCCAATTCCACCGCATGCCGAGCTAGCACTTAACGGCGTTGAAGTGTTTATGAACGCAAGTGGAAGCCATCACCAGCTGAGAAAGCTTGATGTCCGTCTCCAAGCTTTCATGGGAGCTACTCATACTCGCGGAGGAGTGTATATGTACAGCAATCACCAAGGATGCGATGGTGGACGTCTTTATTATGGTATAGTTTTAAATCCTTATGACTAATTTTTGCGGGTGAAAAGAAAGTTTCTTTACCTTTGAACTGTTTGTCACAGATGGATGCTCTTGCGTTGTTGTAAATGGAGAAGTTGTTGCTCAAGGTTCGCAGTTTTCGTTGAGAGATGTCGAGGTTGTGGTTGCTCAAGTTGATCTTGATGCGGTATGAAAAATCTTTGCATCCATGGATAGTTTTTCCTTAAGATTTTATAACTAGCTAATCCTTTTATTCACCAGCCGATCTGATATAAATGTACTTTTTCCCCCTGGTTGCAGGTTGCTAGTCTAAGAGGATCCATAAGTAGTTTCCAAGAGCAAGCCAGTTGTAAAACCAGCGTTTCGTCTGTAGCAGCACCTTACAGTTTGTGTCAGCCTTTTAACTTGAAAATGATTCTCTCTAACCCCATGAAGGTATCCATTTTTTGTAAGCATTGTTATTTAGTAGACAATACTCCAGTTATTTATCGAGCTAACTTCATTGTGTGATGTATGATTCTTAGATCAGCTATCACTGTCCTGAGGAGGAAATAGCATTCGGCCCCGGTTGCTGGCTTTGGGATTACTTGAGAAGAAGTGGAGCTTCTGGATTTTTGCTTCCTCTTTCTGGCGGAGCAGACAGCTCCTCAGTAGCAGCCATAGTTGGTTGCATGTGCCAACTCGTTGTAAAAGGTCAGGTTTTTTACGTTCAAGGTCTAATTTTGATGATCTTTAACTCCTGTCTTGAGCTTTAAGTTTTATCGTTTGTATTTCCTTGTAGACATTGCAAACGGGGATGAACAAGTTAAAGCTGACGCAATACGCATTGGACGCTACACTGATGGCCAGTTTCCCACTGACAGCAAAGAATTCGCAAGGCGTATATTTTACACGGTGTTTATGGGAACTGAAAATAGGTTGGATCATCGTCTCTTTTGTTATATTACAGTTCATGGGGAAAAGAAACCTCCTTTTTGTTTTTGTGACAAATAGAGTTCGTGATTATACAGTTCTGATGCTACGAGAACCCGGGCAAAGGTGCTAGCAGATGAGATAGGTTCATGGCATCTTGATGTATCAATAGATGGGGTTATATCTGCATTACTTTCCTTGTTTCAAACCCTTACAGGAAAGCGACCACGCTATAAGGTAATAGCCAAGTCGAAGGCTTTTGCCTTGGCATGTTCGATGTTGATGAATTTAAAACTCAGATTTTGTTTCGCAGGTAGATGGTGGTTCTAATAGTGAGAACCTAGGTCTCCAGAATATTCAAGCTCGGATCAGAATGGTACTAGCATTCATGTTAGCCTCACTGCTGCCATGGGTTCACAGTAAACCCGGATTCTATCTCGTTTTAGGTAGCTCGAACGTTGATGAAGGCTTGCGAGGTTATTTGACTAAGGTACTGAACAGGGAGAACTCTTTCACTTATTCCAAACATAAAAAATAATTTTTTTCTGAAGCAATCTGCTTTTATTACAGTATGATTGCAGCTCAGCAGATATAAATCCGATCGGCAGTATAAGCAAGCAGGACCTTCGGTCGTTTCTGCGATGGGCTGCTAAAGATCTCGGTTATTCATCCTTGGCGGAAATCGAAGCAGCTCCACCAACAGCTGAATTAGAGCCTATACGCTCAAACTATAGCCAGGTTTTGCTTTCCGACCAGTCATCTTCGAATTTCGGTACCGTTACGCATAATGGCTCCTGATGCTGTCTGTGTATAAAACAGCTTGATGAAGTGGACATGGGAATGACATACGAGGAGCTCTCAGTCTACGGTAGATTGCGAAAGATTTTCCGCTGCGGACCAGTTTCGATGTTCAAGGTTCGATCTTTGATTCAAAAACTTATGTCTGCACCGTCCATTTAACAAATTTCTCATGTTTTTCCTGTCTCTCATTGTGCTGTTTGCAGAATCTTTGCTACAAATGGGGATCAACTTCAACCCCATTAGAAGTGGCGGACAAAGTGAAACACTTCTTCAAGTACTACTCCATTAATCGACACAAGATGACTGTCTTAACTCCATCATACCATGCCGAGGTACTACTAGAAAACTCGGTTACGAATTCGATCTTATGATCACGCTTCTTATACGAGTCCTTTTTTGCAGAGTTATTCGCCAGAGGACAACAGGTTCGACCTCCGCCAATTCCTCTACAACGCGAGGTGGCCATATCAATTCCGGAAAATCGACCAGCTTGTCGAGGAACTAAACGGCGACAAAGTTGCCTTTGAAGGGAAGCCGGTAGGAATGGGAGTAGTTGGTGCAAGCTCTGGAGATCCCAAAGCTGGGTTTTAAATCTCACCATTTTTCATTGTTGTTTCCTCTTTGATAAATTATGAAATAACATCCCCTGTATAATTCGTTCTACTTGTTGGAAGTCTGTTCCGACAGAACACTGTGATTTGTCTCAATAATTAGGTGGGTATAGCTGCGCAGAGGCCAGTCGAAATTTTCATTACTGATCTCCAAATGTTCAATAAAGGTGCAGAGCCACAAAACTTCACTGTCGATGTTATCTGTGTTTGTGGATATTTTAACAATTACTAGAATTATTTGTACGAAGTTGCAAAAAGTTTTAGAGAATAAGTAAAGATAAATGAATTTTTTTATTGTTATAAAAAATTATTAGTAAAATAAAAGTAGAAGACAATTTAAGACATGTCAATTAAAAAATGAAAAATATAAAAAACCCATAAAGGGTAATATGTAAGTTTAAAATAAAGTCTCAATAAACTTAATATAAAGCCCCATAAGAGAATCAAACACTATTTATTCAATAGTAATTTATGTTCTCATTTTATAGATAAATAAATTCCTTTTTTGTTATAGAAAACGTATTAGCAAAATGAAAGCGCGAGACAATTTAAGTCATGTCAATTGAAAAATGGGAAATATCACAAGATTCATCAAGAGTAATATGTATTTCTAAAAAAAAAGGGTAATATGTAAACTCAAAATAAGGCTCAATAAACTCAAAATAAAACTCCAGTAAACTCAAAATAAAGTCTTCTTAAGAAAGCCAAACATTATTCATTCAATAGTTATTCATGTTCTTATTTTATAGATAAAATAAGCTCGTAGGATTTGGGCAGGAATCTCCAAATCCACCAAAATTCGAATTCAAGACATAATTGGCCGAATTAAATTCTCGGAATTGACTCACTTTGTGGTTACGATGAATGTATCCGACAGAATCGATCAGGTTTCAAGGATTGCAGACCGACTTCGCCCCAATTTCGGCACCAAAAACAGGTCAAGACACAAGTGAAGTAGAGCAAAATCCTTTACGATTAGTTGACAAAGAACTACACAAGGAGATGTTTATATCCGACATCAAACGTATTCAGGAACCAAAGAACAAAAAATAGTAAGCGGAATAACACTAATACCCAAAACACCCCTATATGCTCTTCACCCTCTTAATAGCTCACCCTCTAACTCCTACATTATTTCCACCAGAGAATTACAGTTCATCGTGTGATTCATCCTCGTCACCACCTGACGCGCCGCCGCCGGGAGCCCCACCGGACCGCTGGTAAACAGCAGCAATGATCGGGTTACACACAGCTTCAACTTCTTTCAACTTCTCATCGTACTCCTCCTTCTCCGCCGTCTGATTCTCGTCAAGCCAGTCCAAAGCCTCCTTAGTGGCGGCTTCCACCTTCTCCTTCTCGTCTCCTTCTAACTTGTCGGCGAGCTTGTCACTGTCGTTGATCTGGTTCTTCATGTTGTACACGTAAGTCTCCAGGCTGTTACGAGCGTCGATCTTCTCCTTCACCTTCCTGTCCTCCTCGGCGAACTCTTCTCCTTCTCGTACCATCCGTTCGATCTCTTCCTGGCTCAGACGTCCCTTCTCGTTGGTGATCGTGATCTTCTCCGCCTTGCCGGAGGCCTTGTCCTCCGCTTTCACGTTCAGGATTCCGTTCGCGTCCACTTCAAATGTCACCTCGATTTGTGGAGTTCCCCTGTTTTAATTGTTGTGCACGCAACTGTCTTTATCAGTCATAGTTTACATGCGAAAGGATGACACACCAACGGATTCTGGTTTAATAACTAGTTATTCGAACCTAATATTAAATAGCATACACACAGACACAGTAACTTACTGAATCGAATAACACGGGTTATTAATGATGATTATAACTAGTTATTAAACCGTGTAATTTGTTATGAATGATTAAGAGAAAGCAAACCTGGGAGCTGGAGGAATTCCAGTAAGGTCGAATTTACCAAGCTGCCTGTTGTCCTTGGTCATACTCCTTTCACCTTCAAACACCTGTAAGTAACAGAGACGATACCTCAAGTTAAGAAATGGGGAGAGGAAACTGTGGGCAACAATGGTTTAGGAGGAGCATTTGGTACCTGAATGGAGACGGTGGTCTGTTGATCCTGGTAGGTAGTGAAAACTTGAGACTTCTTGGTTGGGATAACGGTGTTCCTGGGGATCAACTTGGTCATCACTCCACCGACGGTTTCAATACCCAATGTCAGTGGTGCGACATCCAGGAGAAGGAGGCCTGACAGAGAATATAAGCATTGATCAGGTAATTTGTCCATGTCAGAACCTTAATATCCAGATTGTAATGTAATGGGAAGGCTTACCTTTGGTTTCATCGCCACCATCTCCGCTAAGAATGGCTCCCTGGACGGCAGCACCGTGAGCAACAGCCTCATCAGGGTTGACCCCCTTGCTGGGCTCTTTCCCGTTGAAATAATCTTTCAGAAGCTGTTGAACCTTGGGGATTCTGGTACTTCCACCGACGAGGACGATCTCGTCGATCTTGTCCTTTGACAAGCCAGCGTCTTCCATGGCCTTCTTCACAGGCGCCATGGTCTTCCTGAACAGATCGTTGTTCAATTCCTCGAAGCGAGCTCTGGTGAGCGGTTCAGAGAAGTCTACTCCGTCGAAAAGTGATTCGATTTCGACTCGGACTTGGTGCTGGCTGCTCAGAGCTCTCTTGGCACGTTCAGCTTCCCTCCTGAGCTTTCCTAGAGCTCTGTTGTCTTTGCTGATGTCCTTCTGGTGCTTCTTCTTGATCAACTTGATGAAGTACTCCATGATCCTTTGATCAAAGTCCTCACCTCCCAAATGAGTGTCGCCATTTGTCGAACGGACCTCAAAAACTCCTTCATCAATGGTCAAGATACTGACATCAAAGGTACCGCCACCAAGATCAAAGACCAGAATGTTCTTCTCGCCTCCTCTCTTGTCCATACCATAAGCGATGGCAGCAGCGGTAGGCTCGTTGATGATCCTAGCCACATTAAGCCCAGCAATCATACCGGCATCCTTGGTGGCCTGTCTCTGGGCATCAGTGAAGTAGGCTGCATTTTGAAGACATGAAGATTAATTAGATGAGATATAAGAACACCCCATAGATATATTGAATAAATGAGTACAACTAACCAGGGACGGTGACAACTGCATCCTTGATCTTCTTTCCCAGGAAAGCCTCAGCTGTTTCCTTCATCTTAGTCAAAATCATTGCACTGATCTCTTCAGGACTGAACACCTTGGTCTCACCATCCTTGATCTTCACCTGGATATAAGGCTTCCCATCCTTGTTCACAATCTTGTATGGGACAAGTTTCATATCCCTCTGGACCTCTTTGTCCTCAAACCTGTGTAGAACATTAGTCAGTCAAAGATCATAACAATGCCAGAAATTTTAAAAACTAGGAGCTTACTTTCTTCCAATAAGCCTCTTGACATCAAAGATGGTCCTCTCTGGGTTCACAGCTGCCTGGTTCTTTGCAGCCTCACCGATCAATCTCTCACCATCAGTAAACGCAACCCAGGACGGGGTGATACGGTTTCCTTGGTCATTGGCTATAATTTCCACGTGACCATTCCTATATACACCGACACAAGAGTAAGTTGTACCAAGATCTATCCCAATAGTGGTTCCAAGCTTGGGGCCTTCTTCCTCTTTCGCTGTGGAAATTGCAAATAGGCAACCTGTGCAGAGCATATCCCTCAAAACATTAATACGATTATAAACCTATTCCATGATCACAAGCATTAGAATTCCACCACATATCACATTCGTCCAGACAACCGCATAGCAAAATGTAAATTCCAGCTATGCAGCTTCCATTTAAGTATCCAGTCCAATGTAGTAGTATTCATGGTCCTAATTTCATCTTATCGTGTAAAGACCACGCATCCGTTGATTCTCGCAGTAAAAACAAATGGAAAGATTAGATTCCATTCGTCTGAATTGATACAAACTCAGTAAGGAGTAACAATCAATCATCTTCACCTTCGACAAGCCCTGGAAATCATATGCAATAGGAATTGCAAATATTTGAAAACATTATCACGAATTCGAAAACCATATGACTCCATGCATGTTGTTTCTCCAGTCAGCCTACAAAGATCACTTCAGCATTGAACAATCGAATCGTCTATACACAAAATTAACAGTCCTAAATCAATAAAAAAACTACATTGCAGACGCAACAGATCAAAAACAAGAACGCTGAGCTCCATACAACTACATCAAGACTGCACATCATCCGGAACCTAAAGAAAGATTATACTCACCGAATAAGAGAACTGCCGAGACGACGAGACCAAATGCTCTTCGAGAGCCAGCCATGGCAGACGAGAAACTCTTGCTAACTAATCTCCGACGGAATGAAGAAATCCCAATAGAGGAAACGTGACGTTCTACTCTGTGCAAACGGAATTATGATTACAGTGATCCCAATGATACCGTTCGTGGGAGGAATGGAGGTTTTTAATAGCAAATTTATTTCCCGGCATTTCCCATCATTCGCGAAACTTGGAGAGAACATGTCATTGTAGGTGACGTGGGCCAATAAAGTTACGAGCTATGATACGCTGGGCCATGATGCTAGGAACACGTGGAGGATTTCTATTGGATGCTCGACGTGGCTGTCTCCCCTTTGTTTTGCCCCGTAATAACGGGGGGTCCAAACTCCAACTTCCACGCACTTCTTCTCCGTCTAAAACCAAGAATACAAAGCCCAAGGCTTTATTCTACGCTACTTGGACTCATTTCAGGACTGTAATGGGCCTAAAATCTTGAGCTTGGACCTTGGCTCTATCAATTATGGGCCTTAATAATTTTTATTTCTTTTCCTTCTCTTTTTTGCATAATGAACCAAACCGCTCGCGAGCATCTCGATATTTTGTTCGAAAAAGACTCATTCATGACTCGACTCGATTTTGAACGGGTCAAAATTGAGTCAAGGTATGTTCGACTCGTGATAGATTCACGAGATGGCTCGAGCTTGAACTCAGGGACCAACTCAAATACTAACTCAATAATATGACTCGCCATTAGACTTAATAACGCAACATATAGTGTGACTCAAATACCATATACAATAAAACATATGAATAAACTTACAAATTTTAAAATAGCTTTTTTTAGCTTCACTTGTCAATGTCTCCTAGTGTACAAGCTTCAAAATTTCAACTCAAAATAGACTCTCACCGTTAGTTTTAACGAGCAAAGTTCGAATTTGGCTCGTAAATGGTAACTAACGAGCCAAAATCAAACTCGAACCAAAAATTAACAAGTCAAACTTAAACACGATAAAATTCGACTCTATTCAGTTTGTAAAAAACCCTAATTTTGCAGGCACATAATTTCCGGCTATACAGAATCTTCAGCCAGCAAATTTTAATTAAAGAATGATAATGAGCATTTTGGTTGAGATGGGTAGTCTTATTGGTTGTCATTCCAAGGTTGGTAGCCCACCATCCAATAAATGTAAGCTGCAAACCCCATGAAATGAAGTGAGAAACATAAAATTATTGGAGGCAGGATCATGCATGATCAGTTAGGTATAAGAAAGGATCATGATCAACAACATGACTTGTAAACAAAAATTCATATGATCTCAATAATTACCACTATCCTAAAGCTCCATTGGTCGTAATGGTTGACCTTCCGGTTAAACATTCAATTATCTATTACTTTTTATACTCGTTTCATCTCGTATCTGATTATCATATTGAATATCAATCGTGCATACGAATTTGCTCTGACTAGTGTAATACACCATAAAGCATTATAAAGTTACGGTAGACAATTGACATTATATAATGTTGGGTGCAACTGTGATCAGTCATCTCCTCATATCCTCCTCATATCGACAAACTTCCCTATATTTCTTTTTCGGATAATTTTATCTATAAAAAAATAATATAAATTATTATTGAATCAATAGTGTTTAGTTCTCTTACGAGGGTTTTATTTTAAGTTTACTAAAATTTTATTTTGCATTTACTAAGGCTTTATTTTGTATTTAAAGGGTCTTTATTCTGAGCTCACATATTAGCCTTCGTGGGTCTTATGGTATTTTCCATTCTTCAATTAAGATGTCTTAAATTGTCTCGCACTTTCATTTTGCTAATAAATTTTCTATAACAAATTCTAACTATAAAAGAATAACATTAATTACTATCGAATGAATATTGTTTGGTTTTCTTAGACCGGCTTTATTTTGAGTTTATTAGAACTTTATTTTGAGTTTATTAGGATTTTATTTTGAGTTTATTAGGATTTTATTTTGAGTTTATGATGACTTTATTTTAATCTCATATATTACATTTTATGAGTCTTATGGTATTTTCAATTCTTTAATTGACATAATTAAATTATCATGCTTTCATTTTATTTAACGTTTTCTATAATAAATTTTTTACATGTGGATAATTCTAAAATTCTAAAATAAATAAACACAAATTGAGTGGGAAAAGAACAAGTTGAAAATGGTCACTACTAAACTCATAAAGCTCACTCTCATGTTCCTGCTGATCATCTTCTTCATCCATCCATCTTTGTCCGTGCACGACGGGATTCGATCATCACTGCTGCCGATCAGGTTCGAATCTGAACCAATCCGAAACTTTACAAGACTTTCTGGGTTCGAAACTGGCCGATTTTATAATGTGGTGGATGTGGATGTTGCAGGGGAAGATGGAGATGATGGAAATGGAGTTGGACTATGCGAAAGATCCAGGAGCAAACACCAAGCACTTGCCAGCTCCCAAGCCTCCAAAACCAGCAGGAGGAGTTGGTGGCTGATCATTATGATGAATATGACAGTAGTACTCATCAAAGAGTCTCACCCACTGGCCACTACTTTTAGTAATTTACCCACAGGGCCACAACTACTTGTAACTTTTAAGATCGTCATACTAGTAGAATAAAAAAGAGAAGCTAAATCTTCCCCCTCTTGCTTTCCATGAGAGGAGCATGGGACTCTTGTTAGCATTCTCTGAGCTTTCCAAACAAAGTGTATTATGCTTCATATAAACTCTCTACACAAACTCCATGTATACAAACAAAATGTAATACCAAGTATACAAACAAGTGTTTGAACAAATGTCTGCCGGTAGCCATAAAGTCTTATAAGGTGACGGAGAAATTAAAAAATAAATATTATTAATTAAATGTAAAATGACCATTATGTCAATAGTGAGTTTCTAACGGGTGAGATCAAGATAGCAATCTAAGAATCGAACTAATTCGTCAATATAACCTGAGAGATATTAAGGGTTTTTGACACGCCATTGAACGGGCAGCTCTATTAACAGACCGCCTAACGACCTTCAATTGGGTTCAAGGGCCAAGTAGTGAGAGAGGTTAGAACCTCTGATGATGCCTTACAACGTGTGCTCCGGTGAGAGAACCAACTCAGTATTGTCCTTGATGTCCACCTGCCAAATATCTGTAGCAAACACAAAATCATAAGCCTTACGAACAACCAGATGACTCAACATAAAAATGAAAATGACCTGAATGTGATCGTTTCACTACCTGTAAGAGCATGATGAAGGAAACAAACTCGTACAGAATAACCGAATTGACAGAGCGGTTTAGAGTACTTTATTAATCACTACTACTCACGACTAATACATTCTATTTCCCCTTACCAGTTACCACTACAACTGTAATTAATTAGCAATTAAGTGTCTCTCTGAAGTAATCAACATCAAAGATAAGAAAACCACTGTTAACAACTTCATTTCCCCATTTTGCCCCTCAATATCCTTGACCCACCAGGAAAACAGAGCATCAGCCATCGCAAAGGCAAAAAGAACTTATCTTTCTCTCTCTCTCACTCACTCACTCTGTCTCCTCTTCCATTTCCTTCACCTTCCTCAGATCCCATTTCCCTCTCTTCTTCCTTAGCCGCCGTTCCTACTCCGGCGAGAGCAATGCCGGGACTGGTCTCAGTCAAAACCCCTCCGGGAACCCCACAGCTCAGCGTCTCCGTCCCCATTTCCCAACCCCCAACCCGACCCGAATCCTCCTCCTCCCCTGTCCCAAGAACCCCCAACACCAGAAAACCCCCTTCCCCATCTCCATCCCGATCCAAGCTCTCCCCAGCCCGCTCCACCAAGAAACCCGCCCCGTCCGACTCACCAAACCCGCTCCTACAAGCCGATGCAGCGCTCGACAACCCGGATCTCGGCCCGTTCCTTCTCAAGCTCGCTCGTGACACGATTGCTTCAGGGGAAGGTCCTTCCAGAGCATTGGAGTACGCCATCCGAGCTTCCAAGTCGTTTGAGAGATGCGCCTCCGACGGGGAGCCCAGCTTGGACTTGGTCATGAGCTTGCACGTTCTCGGTGCGATCTACTGTAGCTTGGGGAAGTTCGAGGAGGCGGTTCCTGTGCTTGAACGAGCCATCACTGTTCCTGATTTGGGCCGAGGGATCGATCATGCCTTGGCGGCTTTTTCTGGGTATATGCAGCTTGGGGATACTTATTCGATGATTGGCCAGGTGGATAAGTCGATCTATTGCTATGAGGAAGGGTTGAAGATCCAGATCGAGTCCTTGGGGGATACGGATCCGAGAGTTGGAGAGACTTGCAGGTAACAAACTGATTAAAGACTAAAATTAGTTGAAATTGATGGCCATTGATGATCATTTCTGCTGTTTTTCCTGCCAGATTAGGAAAGTATTAATGAAGATTGACATTTTCCTTGATCTTACTTGACTTTCCTTTTTCTTTTGGATTCTCTGTTTGTTTTCTTTCATGCTTGTCTGTGAAATAGCTGACAAGTGGCAGTACTCAGTAGTGAGAATTTAGACTGAGATTTCAAGGAATTCGACCATAGATTCATTTAGCAAGTTCCTTCAGCAACTGGGTGTTCAAGTAATGTCGATGTTATCAATGAAAAATATGATCTTTCCTTATCTGAAAGGTAGGGAAATTATCCAGGAAAACTCGCTAAGGAGCTGAGATGGGGTTTTCTCATTACGTAAATTGTGAGGAGAAAGTTCCCTATTTCGCTTTGACCAATTCAATTTCAGAGCTTTTTTATGCTACATTTTCTGCTCTTGCTTTGATTTGGTGTACTCATTTGTGGAGAAATATAATATACAGGTACTTAGCAGAAGCACATGTTCAAGCGATGAACTTTGAGAAAGCAGAGGAATTGAGCAAGAAAACCCTCGAAATTCATCGTGCCCACAGCGAGCCAGCGTCGATTGAAGAAGCAGCTGATCGGAGATTGATGGCGCTTGTGTATGAGGCGAAGGGAGATTACGAGGCGGCCCTCGAGCATCTCGTCCTCGCCAGCATGGCGATGATTGCGAACGGACAGGATAACGAGGTTGCTGCTATCGATGTTAGCATCGGGAACACTTACATGTCCCTCTGTCGATTCGACGAGGCAGTCTTCTCGTACCAGAAGGCTCTCACAGTGTTCAAGTCGTCGAAAGGCGACAACCACCCTTCGGTGGCTTCTGTGTTTGTACGCCTGGCGGATTTATACCACAGGACTGGAAAGCTCCGCGAGTCAAAGTCTTACTGCGAGAATGCTCTCAGGATCTATGCAAAACCCGTCCCTGGAACCACGGGAGAGGAGATCGCCGCTGGTTTGACTGAGATATCGGCCATTTACGAATCAGTGGATGAACCGGAGGAGGCATTGAAGCTTTTGCAGAAGGCGATGAAGTTGCTGGAGGACAAACCGGGACAGCAGAATACAATCGCAGGGATCGAGGCAAGGATGGGGGTGATGTTTTACATGCTCGGTAGATACGAAGAAGCAAGGGGCTGTTTCGAGAGCGCGGTTGCTAAACTCAGAGCAAGCGGGGAGAGGAAATCGGCCTTCTTTGGTGTTGTTCTCAACCAGATGGGGTTGGCTTCTGTGCAGCTGTTCAAGATCGATGAAGCTGTGGAGTTGTTCGAAGAAGCGAGAGCGGTATTGGAGCAGGAATGCGGTCCGTGCCATCAGGATACTCTCGGAGTTTACAGCAATCTCGCTGCTACTTACGATGCCATGGGAAGGTAATTAATGAATGCCTTTGCTGCAAAAGTCTTGTGATTTACATTATTAGGAGATTTCCATTCATTGGTTTTGTTCAAATGCAGGGTTGAGGATGCAATAGAGATACTGGAGTACGTTCTCAAGCTGAGAGAAGAGAAGCTCGGTATCGCCAATCCGGATTTCGAAGACGAGAAGAACAGACTGGCGGAGCTTCTGAAAGAAGCAGGCAGGGCTAGGAACAAGAAGGCCAAGTCTCTGGAGAATCTGATCGACCCGAACTCGAAGAGGACAGCGTCTACGAAGAAAGAATCGTCGACCAGGAAATGGGGATTCAGGATTTGAAAGAGAAAAGCTGTCATCTTTATCTGGTGTGCCTCGCTATTTATGTACGGGTTTCTTCCCCTTTCACAGTTGTGCTTATATCTGTAACATAGGAAAACATCATTGTATAGTTTGTAAGCTGGGTGTGCCTTTCTTTCTTCTCTGTTTGGTTTTTTAATTTGTTTATTTTTTTTCCCATTTGTGCTATTACCACTGATTTACTGGGACTATAATTTCTATTATGCTGTTTGTAATTTTGTTTTCCACTAGATATTGACCATTGTAAGAAATCATAGGGTTCCTGGAGATTGTCCAACCTTAGACAATCAGAATATTAAGATAGTGGATTGCTCGGGCCGTGATAGATCGCATTTGACTGGTTCAGTACTTCTGTTAGTCCTTGGCAATAACAACTGATGAGGGGTAGTGCATATTTGTGCAACTAATAATTCTATACGCCACTTTCGACAACTCTACGAAGAAACAAATAGCGGAGAGGCTTGCTGCTGCATCTGTAGATGATCAGAAGGCTTTGGCTTTTGAAGGAGATTCCAACGAAGATCGATCGAGTCCATCACTTAACTAGTTCATATATGCAGGCATAAATCCTTCATTATTGAATTATCTGGGTTATTATGGGTCATTCGTGGAGCAACATTATTGAATTACCATAACATACCTAGCTGTCACTTGTTTTTTGCCTAAAGAAGTGAATTTGCATGTTGTGGCACGACGTCGTATCAATGTCCTTCTACCATCACCGATCCTAATCCAGTCGATACGACATGTGACAAGATCATACGTTTTCCTCTGCAGTGGAAAAGGAATACGTACACTTTTTGTTGGCCATATCATTGTAGCTAGCACTTTAGTAAATGGCTAAATGATACCGGTCCGGTTTTGATACCAACGAGTAAATAATTCACGGTTATGACAATTATTTATGTGTTATTCGTATGTTATCAACAAAAATTGCAGCCTATGATGTGAATAATCTCGGTGGATGTTTAGGTCTGCCCTCTCTCGGATTATGGAGTTGTGGAGTTCGTGGTGCGACGCTCTTGTGGCTCTCTAGTTTTCCGCAACAGGGCAGGTCACCCCCACATCGTGGATCCCCTGGTCTTGGAGGTCTGGGCTATCTGGCAGGCCCTTTTGTTGCCAAGGTCCGTCGCCTTGAAGCCTTCCAGGTCCTGTCTGACTTTGCGGTGTAAATAAAGCCGGAATAATAAAGATTATAGGAATAATAAAGGAGGAATAAAAGAAGAATAAGACGGATGATTAACGTGATTTTCGATCTTAAGATCGACTTGTCCACAGAGAAAGAATGATGTAGTTTTATTATAGTGATGATGGAGGAAATGATTATATTGTCAAGATACAAGTAGAGAAAGTATAGATACTTAATAAGAGGGGGTTAAGCTATACATACTAAACCGCAAGTCCAAAGGGACATTGCGATAACCCATTAACATATATGGGTTAATCAACATGCGGAAGCTTTCTGGCTTCTCAACTCGTCCATCCCTGACATATGTGTAGGTCAGCTCTTACAGGAATGCTATAACTTGCTTCGCTCATTGCCTTTAGTCTCGATCCATCGCATCTCTCCTGAATAATTGCGATGTTCATTTAGTGACAACGAGTATCTTTGTTATTCTTGCACCTCTCACCTATTATCTCTTTCTTATTGTCTCCCTTCTTTTCGAGAAGGTATTTATTTCTATCTCCATTTGTGTATCATGAACTTTTTTTTGTAGTTAGAATATCACAAATTAATACTTTCAAATAAATAAATAACAAAATTTGATCAAAATAAAATTGTTTTTATAAACATTATACAAATAACATATATCTATCGCAGTCAGATGAGAAAGGGGAGCGGTACATTAGCCATATTGGCGAAAATGCAAGTCATCAATCATCCTTTTGATGTCCGGATTCATGTCTTTCCCATAAAAGCTCAATCCTCCCCACCTCCCTTTTCTCGCCAAATCCCTTACGTTATTTCCTCTTTCTCGTTACACCCTCCTTTCATTATTTTGTCCCGTCCCACCACGTACTATATGATTTGATTTCCATCCCATGAAAAGCAAAGGCCGATACTCGGAGCCTCTTTCGGACCACGGCTCAGCTCATGCGATGATCTAGAACTTTAATGATATGTAATTTGATTTAGTGGATTGAACCATCTTAATTTCACCGCCGGCAACCTCGCTATCAAATGCTCTTAATTAGTTCGTTAAGTGTAGCTAGTGATGATAATTTGTATCTGTTTTTTTCTGTAGGGGGGACATGTTTAGGTAGAACTTGTGACTTCATCCCATATGATTATAGGAGAAACAAAATCAAACATGGAACAAATAATTAAATGGTAACCTAACGGCCAAACTTAGCCAAACGAACCCTGGGGGCACATGCATGTACAAATTATTGCATCTTCATAAAGGAAGAATCTTACATTTGGATACTTAGATCACTCACTAGCCTACTTAATCAAGTCAAAGCTCAACGAACCGATATGGTAAGTGAACCGTAGAGATCTACTCGTACTAGACTTATCTAGTGGAGATTGACTCGTGGTGCCCCATCAATCTCGGGATACAATAAAAGGAAAATGTGACATTTTACAAAAACATTGAATTCTATGCCAACTATCCTACAAGCCTCGCACAACATATATACGGGGTTACAGTAAAAAGAACATATACACGGGGTTCGCTGTCGATGCTTCTTGATTTTCCATCTCTACCTTCTGTAATTTATGAGGATTGTCGAGTTGGCCGATCCACTCTAGACCGATTTTTCAAATCAAATCACTATTATTGTTCCATTGGTCAATATGTGGTGGAATTACTGAGTTATGGAGTTTGATGGACTGAATACTCATGGATAACTCAACTAAACCCATATGGACGACCACTCGCCGGTTTTCGAACTTTTTTAGGGTATGGTTAACGGGCCAACCTTACCAATTTCGTCCACCTCTGTAGAAGATTAGCTTTATTCCAATTGCTTGTTTATAGCTTGTCTTTTTATCACTGTAATCCGTATCATCACAACATAATAATCGATATCCATGACTTATCCTAACCTTGTGATGGTTCCAACCTCCATCTATAAATACACTAAACCACTCACCAAGTATCCATACATGATCCATCGATCTTAACCGTCAAACTTCAACCTTTCCCCCAAAATCACTTCCCCCCGCCACATTGCATCCAATCCTTCTTGTAAACTCGACATCATCATCGTCATCATGTCTCTTGACACTACCAGGACTGCGGTTGGCATCATCGGTACATATTCATAACTACAGAGTTCATCATCCTTCTTTGAAATGGGTTTTGTTCGTTAGCAATTTCATGACATATAGATTCTACTCTTCATCATTGTAATTGGTTGCAGGAAATGTCATCTCCTTATGCTTGTTTCTCTCCCCAGTGTAAGTAACATCCCCCCCCCCCCCCCCAAATTTTCCGACCAAAAGTCGGCCGCCGCCGGAACAATGTGACTCTGTTTCTCTGTTTTTCTCTGTTTGATAAAAAAGTTCACAAACCCGTGTGTCAAACATGTGATTTCAGGCCGACTTTCGTGCAAATATGGAAGAAAAGATCCGTGGAGCAGTTCAAACCCGACCCGTATCTCGCCACGCTACTCAACTGTATGGTCTGGGTGGTGTACGGTCTCCCGATCGTCCACCCAAACAGCACGTTAGTGCTCACGATCAACGGCGCCGGCACTGTCATCCAGTTTGTCTACATAGCGCTCTACCTTGTCTACTCAGACAAGAAGAAGCGCGTAAAGGTCGGCGCCATCGTCCTTCTGGAGATCGCCTTCGTGGTGATTCTTTTCCTCCTCGTAGTCTTCTTCGTACGCCCGATCGAGAAGCGGTCCACCATTGTTGGTGTGCTCTGCGTCCTGTTCTGCCTCATGATCTATGTTGCTCCCCTCTCTGTCATGGTTAGTTTAAAAAAAGTTTGCTCTAACTCTTCCCCTCATTTTTCGGTCTAATGCCTGCTCGAATTGATAATTCCGTCTGAGTCTGAAGGGAACTGACGAGTTGGGATTAGTTGGAATTTGAGTCTAGTTATGGCGGAGTTGGACTCCATTATTTTTTACATTCAAAAATGTATCCAATCGAATTAATCCCTCGTCTAAAATTGACTCCAAATTCTTTTTATAAATGGAAAAACGACACCTTAGTCATGCTTTTCTTGTTTCCTAACTAGAAAAAACACTATAAAAATTCAAACTTTAAACCACATTCAAGCCAAAACTAAGCTTCGTTTTTCACTTAAAGGCTGTTAATTCCAATAAAAAAATTTCAAATCCGGACAGACCTCTCTAGCAGGATTTTGGAGGCTGGAATTAAGTAGAACTAAACCTTAAATCAGATGGAATTGGAGATGTCTCTTTATAACCGCAAAATACATATTTAGAAGAAATAATTGGGTATTTGAAATGGATCCCAAATCTGGCCAATCCTGCTCCCATATCCGTCATGAAAAACGAAACCTTAGTAAGAATCCGATCACAATTTTGGCAGAATTGGACTCGATCATTTTTTTTATGTTTGGAAAACGGTTTATATGGAATTGAGTTCAAATCCGTCCTAATTCCGACCTCAATTTCTGCTCGAAAAATAACACCAAACCAATCACACTTTTCTCGTTTCCTACCTAGAGAGAAAACACTATAAAAGAAATTCAAACTTTTAAAAGTCCATATAACTCATTGTATTCATAACTAGCATCATGATCTTGAGTATTTGTAACGACATGCAGAAACTGGTGATCAAGACGAGAAGCGTGGAGTACATGCCATTCACGCTGTCGCTCGCTTCCTTTGCGAACGGTGCTTGCTGGACCGCTTACGCCTTGATCCGAATCGACTGGTTCATCATGGTACAAACACAGAGCCAAGACTTTTATAACTGGTTTCTCTCAAGTGATTGATCAAGCACAAATTTTGATTCTTTTTTCGTTTTGGTGAGAACAGATACCAAATGGGTTAGGAGCCTTGCTGGCGGCGGGGCAGCTGGTTCTATACGCAACTTTCTACAAATCAACAAAGACGCAAATTGCAGAGAGGAATGCGGCGGAGAAAGGTGGATCTGCAGAGCTCACTCTGCCGCAGGTTGTCTTGGCTTTGGATGAACAAGTTGTTGCTAAGGCAGTGAATGTCGTCCACCATTGATGGATATCCATTTAGAGAGTTACTTTAGCAGAAGTGTAATTATATAAAAACATAAGCAGGTATGCAAATGGGATTTTGAAGAAGATTGAAGATCAGGCAGTTAACCAGCTCTGTATTAACATGCAAATGATATGCTTACTAAGTATTTCAAACTCAGATTCGTGCTCTGATGAACCCAACAAAGAACGCGAAGAACCGAACAAAACACCTAATCACTTCCAGCATTGTCTTTATGGGCTTGTTAAGGGAAATTTTTAGAATGTGTAGGAAACAATTAGGAATTCGAATTCCACAATATCAACCCTTCGAATGGTAGCCACATGTAAATTTAAAAATGTAATTTTTGTATTTTGACGTTTTTTTTTATTAATGGTTTTTTTTAATTTGGCTGATTTTTAATATTTCCGTTGGTAACGGCTAAAAATTTACATTTCATTATGTCAACCCTTCAAATCTGAGTCAAATGAAGTAACAAACACCACTTTCATTTTTTTTTTCTTCTGTTTTTCGTCTTTTCTAAAGGGTTATCTATGCGGTTTTTTATGACAATTGGCCAAAAAATCAAATTGGCTAATTTTTGAAACGCAATGTTGGAAACGACTGGAAAATCAAATTACACTATGTTAGACCCTCATATTTTAATCAAATGAAGTTAAAAAGTCATTTTTCGTGTGTTTTTACGAGTTGTTCCTGCGTATATTAGGCATTAGCTATGTTGAGGTTAACTAGCTTTTTTTTAATGTTGAGGTTAACTAGCTCTTTTTTATGTTAAATACACAAATTGGTTAGGTCTTCAATTTCGTTCATATGTAAGAAGAATATGCACAAACATATTGATCGGATGATGTTAGTCTTATTACATGTCTTCGAACAATGAGCACTGGCCCTACTTACAACTGCATTCGAAACTGTTTTCCTTACCCTAAGAACAAAAAAGAAACTAACAGAGACTCACTTACTTATCCTACTACTCACAAAACAAAACCTGAGTTCTTCCTATTCTCACAGACTTCAGCTACTTCAACTCCCCACCTGTGCTTTCACAGGAGCTGCCGAGATTCCCAGCGACATCGTGAATCGCCAGCCGGACTATACTACTCCCCGACGACCTGGTGATGTCGATGCATTCTTGTAGGTCCGCATTGCAAACGATCAGAACCCATTCATTGTCGTCGTCCAGATACTTGACGTCGAAGACACCCACTTCAAGCTTCAGCCTTTTCCCCACCTCCTCCTTCAGCTCCATGATCCCGCAACTGGGAGAAATTCTGAACCTTATCATGTCTTCCTTGTACATTGCCTTGATGATCAAGCACTTTGCTTCTTCTTGCCATGATGCTGGATCCGGTACTGGATAATGTTGGACGGCAAGTGCCGGAAGAGGTGTAGGATTCGTTCCGCTGGACTCTGGAACTCGGTCTTCGAAGATTGATGGGCAAAGGTTTCGCAAGTCCTTGGAACTTCCTGCATCTTCAACTAGCATCTCTCCGAATGGTTCTGTAGCCACCAGGGCATCTGGGATCGAGTATGCTGCCGAAGAAAGTTTGAGATCGTCAAATATGAAGCCTGGAGGTGATCCTACGGGTGGTTTTGGGGACGGATCATGAACTGGTGAAATGTCAGATGTGTCCTTTGCAGGGGCGCTGTCGTTTGCTGGACTTCCTTGACATGAACCGTGAGATGTAGAGTTGCCAACGCTGTTTTCTCTCGACACGCTTCCGGATTTCGACTTGTTTGAACTTTGTCGCACCTCCGGGGAACCCAGATTTCCTGGTATTTCACAGCTGGGTATGCCATTGCTATTTCTATGGGATCCATTCATGTCAGAAGGCCAGGAAATGGAACTGACGGCAACAGGAAGTGGCGATGTATTATTCAGAGGGGTTAAATCGAATGCCCTGTCAGCAACTTGAACAGATTCAATCACCCTTTTAAGCTTGGTGAGGGATCTGTTCACCTTGTTGATCTTGCGAGATGGCCACCGAGAGATCCCGTGTTGCCTGCAGATTCGCTTCATGGTAGTCGGGCAAACTGTAGGCAAAGTAAAGGAAACAGCTTAGAATCAATCATGACTTATGAGTCGACTTCATTACTAGTTATAATTTGTTTAGGCAATAAATAACTAGTTATATGCAACAGTGTTTTCGAAAAGTTTTAAGCACATTACCGCCAAGTCTCTTTGCAGCATCTTTAAGACTCCCAGCAAAATGTTGTTGGAGAACCTCTAGACTGATTGATTTTTCGGTTTTGCCTCGCTTCTTCTTCACCAGAGGATTCTTCGCTCCATTCTCAAGCGGTGGTGGTGTACAACTATTTCCTTCTACATGAACATCACTACAACTTTTTTCGACATTATCAACGGCATTCAACTCCACAGATTGCTGCCCGACCTCCATTTCATTTGGCAACGCATGATCAACATCTGGGAAAGAATGTGGTATGACTCGAACGCATTCAAGGCTGTAATCAAGCTTCCCATCTTCCGAAGCTTCGATGATCTCGACAAATCCTTCCTCCTCGTTAAGGGCCATACCGGACGATATCTTAAGACTCTGGAAATGCTCCTTCATAGTAGCTAGCAATGATCCCAAGAGCTTTTTCTGTTCGAACCCCTCATTCTCGGGAGGGAGAAAGAATTCAAGGACGTAATCGTCATCTCCGGTGTGGCTGCTCTTCAAGCAGATGGAGAAGCATCCATGTAACCCGAACATTCGAGCGTAATGGACTAGAGGGTACTGAGTCTTGCAGAAGTTGGTAATGTCTCTGCAGAAACAAGCATTGTGGGACAAGAATGCCCTTCCAGCGACACCTTGGCCGGTTTGCAAATGATGCTCAAGGCAAGCTTGCCTGAATCCCCAAACTTGAGCATCCACAACATAGAAGGCTAAATCGGTAACTGACATACATACTCGGCCGTTACAGCTTCCATCGAAGCTGGCACAGCTCTTCTTGAGGCCGCCACCATGAGCCAAAACGCTGCGGTGCATACATGGAACCCAAGTTTGAGCTAGAGGCAGCTTGTGAGCTTCACACACAACTGTCAATATCTCGAGAATCTCCGCGAGTGCATTCTGTCGACCTTCATTGCATATCTGGTGTTTTCAAAGGAGTGGCCAAGTAGAGAATCTGTGAGAACAAAGGGGAGCAAGAAGACATGAAAGAAGACACACAACCAAGATATTTTATCTTGTTGGTCTCCAAGCAAAATTAAACCCCTAAACTCTAAACACAAATTCACACCAAATTTTTTATTCTAAGCACCAAAAGGTTGGGAAAATGTCGTATATACAGCTGCGGAGCTCTACCTGTGGATTTGGATGGTCCAATATTTCAGAACTCTTCAGGTTCACAGCCTGCAGAGCAACTGAAATTACGTGACTGGGGATTGATGAACATCACATCAACAAACAATGAAGAACTCACATAAGCAACTTTGAAAAGAAAAGAAAGAATCTCAAACCTCAAGAGCCTTGCAGACTTTATCAACTTCAGGAGCATAATTGACCAACTGGGAAGTCATAACAAGCTCAACCACACCAACACATGATTTCCCAGATTTTTCAAAAACAGGCAAAGCAAGAGTTCCTCGAACATTATAGTGCAAAGCATGACCAAGCCGTGGATACTCCTTGCTAGAGTAATACTGCACATTGGGAGTCCATTCAGGCAACTTCTGCTGGAAAACCCTACCCGGTAGGCCGTGGAGCTCTCCGTCGATTTCTTCGTCGACGGAGAAAGTGTACAGAAGGGACACCATCCTGTACTGATTTAGACCGTTGCAGTGAGGATCGAGAACGAACGGCTGCTCTGAAGTTGTGAGAACGTATCGACCACCGTTCTTCACAGGCGCCCAAACTTGAGCTAGAATGTGTTGCTCGGTTGACTCTTTCAGGTATCTTAAAGCTCGAGTCATCCTCTCTTTGATCACGCTGTATCCATCTGGGCTTTCCGTTGGCGCGAATCCCCACCGCGGAGACGGAGGAGGAGGAATCTTCTTCCCCTCGTCGATTTCTCTGTTGGTTGTTGAGCTCAGATTGCCTGTTCAAATTTTTTGCAAAAAAGGATAAAGTTTCAACCTTTATGAACTACCCATTAAACCAAACAGCTTAGCTTTTCATCAGCTAGCCCGAATAGGAGAAAGTTTCAACCTTTATGAACTACCCATCAAACCCAACAGCCCGAATTAATCAATTACTCGATTGGGTACTAACATGTGACAAAGATTGGGTAATCGCGGAGGGCGGCGGAGGGCGGCGGAGTGGCGGAGTAGGGAGTAAGCTTGAGCTCGTCGGCGTCGGAGAAGGTCCAAAGAGGGGAACAGGGATGGGCATCGGTTGAAGAGAGGAAAAGGGGAGACATGGGATGACTGGAAGCGAAGGAGATCTGATCCAACGGCCATGGATTGTCGAGATCAAGATCCATCTCCATCAATGAATCTCCTCTGGAAGTGATGAAAACAGAGTGCTGCTGTTGACCATGCTCCTGGCTATGGTTTTGGTGCTTTGACTTCTCAGCAGTATCTTCTTGCTCACCCATAGCTGCAGAGGGGGTGAAGAAGGAAGTTGAAAGCGGGAAAAGATTACAGATATAGACAATTGTTTACTAACTAAAGAGGAGATCTTTCTTCGTTTATGTGGAAGCTCTGTTTCTGGAAATGGTTGGAATGGAGGAAGAGGGAAAGTTCTTCTGGATATGGATTGGGTGGGGCGATGAAATATAAGGTTGGAGAAGGACAGGGGAGAAGAAGGTGGAAATGGTGGTGGGCAAAAATTTGTTTGCAGCGTGTGATTCCATTTGTTTTATCAAATCGAATCCGAATTTTGTAAGGGTATTAGTTGCAGAACAGAAGGGGACTGGTGGCAAATTTAAATTTAAAATTATACGACTGACGTTGATTCTTAGTGTGATTTCCGAGTCTCTTTTCCCTTTTAACTCTTGAAGGAATCATGGCATAGAAGTTTGGGAGGCTAATTTCATTTGACTGGTTTCTCAAACAATAGAACTAGCAATCATCTTAGTAAAAATGCTTCTTTTCCAAGTATAGTTATTGTCTAAAATGATACGTTGTTATGTGAAACCTCTTTTCTCGTTATAATGATGTGTGGAAGACGTAAAACAATTACAAAGTATTAATTAGTTAGGGGGAATTCGATCAAGTCGGATGAACTGATTTGCTTATATATTTCAAGTTTGAGGAATGAAGCTCAAATTTAAAAAAGGATACGTCTGATGTGGTTGAATCATTGTCGAGGCCTACAGTGCCTTTGATGGTTGACGGTTATAAGTATGGCGAAATTAATTGTGGGCCAATCTGAGCAACCGTCTAGAATTTTTTTATTCAAGATTGATAAAATTCTATATGTAAAATAGTCCGTGTCCATTTTGGTATGTTATTGGCTATGACGAGTTCTTGACACAAGAACTTATGTAGTTATTAAATACCACATTGAATAACTCATTAGCCAAACAAAATAATTCTCATACCACAAACCCTTTACACCACATAAATACTACATTCTCAAATAACCCATCATTTTATTTTAAAATACCACATATCCAAAATATCTCATCCAAATCATTCGTTACTTTGTGAATATAGAATCAAAAATTTATAGGACAAAGCATTCAACCACTCCAGATTATAATCTAGCTTAAGTGCGACGAGAGTATGATTACAGATTAAAATAACTATATAACGTGAGTAAGATATTGTTAATGAAATGGGTTTCTTAATTTGTATGTAATTGTCCGGTAATGGTGGGTGATCATGATGTCTAATTATAATTAAGTACACTAATTGGGTTGCACCCATCCAATAATGTTGTCGAAAGGTGAAAAGGGTCGGAGAGAGTGACAATGAAAGTGTGGAAATTGGATTAGGATATCATTTTTTGTGTTTTAATAATAGTTCGATCGATTAGATCTTGAACGATTCATACAAAATTATGATTAAAACAGTTGACTTAGGTAACATTAGATTAGTTAGTAATTATGAAAACTAAAAAAAGCAAAAGAAACATTGTTACTATAGTTAGTAATTATGAAAATCATAATGGATATTCCATCAAATTATCCCTCCGACAAAATATCACAATTCCTGATCAGAATCAACCAATCAGCACTAGCTAGTTCACTGAATAACTCCTACATGCCTTGGAATATCTTTGGGTCAAACTTATCTCGAAATAGAACCGTATAGTCCAAATCAACAACGAATCGATAATGATTTACACATTCAGTATACTGGATCGGACGGCATATAAATTTGAAATGTGCGAACTAAATTGCATATACAAATATATTAATTCATCTGAAAATAATGTAATATTAGAGCTTTAGATTCGGAATTACCTGAGTCGTGGACTTGATAAATCTGCGGCGGGCCCAAGCAAGTTGCGAATCAGACCACGCATCATATCCACAATAATCCAGCGGTGGACCATAACCAAGGGCATTTCTTTGTATTGTCATTCACTGTATTTTAACTTGTTCTATCATGTAAAAATTTTACAAAGAAATCAGAAAACAAATCGAAAAAATTTCAAGTGGTTTGTAACCGTGTGGCAACTTCCATTGGTGGTGGGCTCGGACTAGTAAGAAAATGACATGAAGCAACCAGTAGGGGGGCCATCAGGCCCACCACTTGCCCCAAGTTGCCGCATCTGATTTTCTTTTTCCTTCTTTTTTAATTCATGTCCATTGGTTTGTCTCTTTGGTACCGGTCAACCGAGTAGTGTACATATAGAGTTTTGTGCTCGCGGCTCAAAAGTATGAGGTTCGAATTCAACTATACCTAAAAATAGTATTCGTATAATGTTTCAGTGTTACATATTTGTTTTGTGTAAATCTATGTTACCTCAAATTTTATCACTTACGGGCTTCTCTCGATCAACATGGTTTCTGGCTTGACACGTTGGCTATCTAGAGATCTGTTTGGTGCTTTCGGTCTTTCATTAAAGATTTGATAGATGGGTATTGAGCGGACGCAAAATTTAGTGCTTTCCAAACCATTACAAAGTATTAGTTTTCCCCAAATTGCCAACACACAACTCTACCAATTGAATTGCTCATCTTTAAACTTCTATCTATTCGACAAGTTGATGCTTTCCAAACTATTACAAAATTTTAACTTTCTTCATATCAATAACACACAACTCTACCCACTAAACTTTACTTCCATTTATTCCAAATTTTCCAATATTTATAAAAACTTTTATATTATGAGATATGACGTGTTGTACTAAAATTCACACACTCAACCGATCTCACACAAACACAATGAACAATATGAATCAAACATTGCTGGCCATTGCTGGTGCTGACATCAGACTGATTGTGAACCCCCCCAAAACTCCATTTTTGTAAGGAGGTGGGTCAACCACCATTACCCTTTTTAAACATTACAATAATCATCATGATGCTACACAGCTATTTCCTGAAATTAACTAATCATTATGGTACAGCAATGTCAAACTGCAGAGCTGATTGATCAGTTCTATACCAAGTTTTCAAACAAGTTGCAAAACTTAAGGAGTGTTCCTCCAATAGCCTTGGAGAGCAGCCAATTGGGAGTTCTCTCTGCAAGTTGAATCTCCTGATTCCAGCTGCATCATAGAATAAGCTAAAGAAAACAGAAAACTACACCACTTGAATTACATAAGAGCCCCAATTGGCCATTGAGTGATGTCAGAAGAATATGATGGATACCCCCATCATCAGGGACCCTGCAGCAACCCAGGGGCTTAACCGCTCACCTGTTCCAAAGTCGAAAATGCGACAAATTAAGTACCAGAGTATAGCAGAAACTCATTAATGAATGATTTGCAGAAGAGCATGCTCGTTTACAGCAGTAGATGATGCTTTATATATGGATTTAAGCCAAACAATCCTCAATTCAGTTTCAGATGCTGTAAATTGGTATATCTAGACAGAAGATCATCTCAAAATAATGATGAACAGTGTAGTTATAGGCGTACCAATCCTGGCAGCTTTCCAGAAGAATCCACGGAACCTGAAATGAACATCACAATCAACTGTCGATTTTCATCCGGACGTGAACAAGAAGATGTAATTCGAGGGTAATTTTGAAATCTCACCCGGTTTTCTGTTCGAGGATGGTGGGGAATTGCATCTTCAAGAAAGTGCAAGTGCAGATCACCAGCAACACCACCGTCAGAAACGAATGGAAATTGAAAAGCGCCGACTGTGTTCATATATATCACCCAGAATTAGAACGAAAGCCGCACTGAAAAAGCACAAATCTGTCAACTTTTCACGTACCATGTTCGTGATTGCCAATGATTTCCTTGCCTTAAGCGGAAAAGAGAATATTAGATCAAAGACCTAATAAAATTTGAACAACTTACCATAGAAGAGGACTCTGTGAGCTCGATGAACCCAAAGTTTGTTTTTTTTATCATGAGCTCAAATAAAATTTTAATAAATTCAAAATAAAATTTTAATAAAATTAAGATAAACCTCAATAAAATTAAAATAAAGCTCACATAAAAAAATCAAATACTATTCATTCAATAGTAATTCATGTTCTTCTTTTATGGATAGAATTTTTTTTGTTATAGAAAATATATTATCAAACTAAAAACGCGAGCTAATTTAAGAAATGTCAATCGAAAAATGGAAAATATCACAAGATTTATAAAAGATAATATATGAGTTTAAAATTTAAAATAAAGCCATGTAAACTCAAAATAAAACTCCAATAAATTCAAATAAAATTTCAGTAAACTCAAAATAAAACCCTCCTAAAACAATCAAACATAATTTATTCAATAATAATTTATATTCTTATTTTATAGATAAAATTTACTAATTCAACCTATAATTAAAATGTATTTCAAAATAACTTATTATTACCAAAAAAAATCTGATACAAGTTGGGCCTCCAGAGACAATTTGTTGGGTTGGAAAGATAATTGAAAACTGGAAATAGTTTGGGACTGATCATTATTCCCGCCACCGTGAAACTTTTTTTGAAAAAATTTCCCACTCCAGAGTTCGAAAACTTTTGCGCTCATCTCAGCCAACAATGGAGGCGATCGGGAGGAAGAAGAATCGATGGTGCGTCACTTATACCCAGCACATTAAGCAGAAGAGGAAAGTTTATCAGCACGGTTTCTTAGATCACCTCATCGTCACCAACAAGGTTACTACCATTACTCACTCTCTCATTTCCGCCCAATTTCTCAGTTTCCGTAACCTTAGCTTTTCATCGCCCAGCTTCTTCAATAATAGATTTCGGATTTCTCTCGATGGATCTGATTCCCTGATCAATTCATTTCAGGTTGTGCTGTTCGATGAATCTGAAAAGCTACTCGAATGCAAAGTACTCAAGGACGAAGATACCGTCAGCTCCGGGGAGTCGCTAACTTTCCATTCTTATCTGGTCGATGTCGGAGATCGGGAAGGTGCTCATGCGCCGGTTCCGGGGAGGGATAAGAAGAAGCAGGAGCGAGTACCTGGTTTAGTGCATCGCCAGAAGTTCAGAAGTCCTTCAATTAGTTCCGGTGACTTCAACTTTCAGTTTTGATCTCTGAAAATTTCTTTAGTTTTTCTCTGTGTCTTATCTTTAGTATTTATTCAGGTAACGAGAATATTAATGCGAGGAACAGCATCCGTAGGAATGATTTAAGCCCGTTGCACAAGATCATTAGCGGTGATTTATGTCATCAATGTGGTGAAGAGTGGATGATAATACTTGTTTCGTAACGATTAGAAGAACCTCTTATATGTTAGTGCTTGTTTGCATTTCAGAGTTCAGGAAGTCTGAGCTGCAAAAGTACGAGGCACCGAAGAATGCTGAAAATACGATTAAATTTGTTCAAACAGGTCTGATTTTGAATATGCTATAGTGCTCAAAGAGTATAAGCTGTTAAAATTTCCTACTGAACTCATGGTAGTTGTTTCTGATTCTGAAATAGAGTGGCAGGTCTTGTATACTACTCAAGTTTCGAAAAAGGCCAAGACGTATCATGATGGCTTCTTGCGGGTAGCTAACTGTGGATCCCTTCAGAGACAGGTTGGTTTTCTGATACTCTTCCAGATTGCTTCATCACTGAAACTGCTGTTGTTCATTCCCTTTTGTATCTTTTTTCTTCAGATTATGCTGTGTGATACGAGCAGGAAACTGTTGACTAGCAGATTTCTTAAGAAAGATGAAGTAGTAGCATCTGGTGGATCACTGTCAATGGATGGGCATTTAGTTGACATTGGTGAGGCTGTGGAAGATCGTTCGCCTCTAGTGAATGTGTCTGACGACCAAAGGGAGTGCTATGCTAATAAGAATACCAAAATGATGCATCAAGGACAGAATTGTTCTAAACGCAACCCCATTTATGTAGAAGGTTTAACTTCAAATACCCATCAAACTTTTATATACTAAGTTTCTGCTTTGGTATTACCCAATGAGTGCACGTTTATGATTCCTTTTCAGACGTTGAAGGTAGTGATGGTCAG